>CAMZMU010000111.1:10338636-10938636 GCA_947311845.1 Poa pratensis
ACGTATCTATAATTTTTGATGTTCCATGCTTGTTTTATACCAATTGCTACATGTTTTGCATCTACTTTATATCACTTTTATACATTTTTTGGGACTAACCTATTAACAAGATGCCGAAGTGCCAGTTCCTGTTTTCTGCTGTTTTTGTATTCCAAAAGCTAGTCTGGAAATATTCTCGGAATTGGACGAAACTACACGGGGGTCCCTTTTTTCCAGAACCCTGACGGAGCGAAGGAGCACAGAGGAGGGCCACCGGGCCACACGCACCTAGGGCGCGGGCCCCCCTCTGCCGCGCCCTAGGGTGGTGTGGGCCCCTCGGGGGTCTCCAGCCGCCGCCCTTTCGCCTACTTATTCCCCCGACGCGAAAACCCTAAGCCTGAGCAAATATCCACGAAAAGTTCCAGAGACGCCGCCGTCGTCAACCCTAGCTCGGGAGGGTTCAGAACCTCTTCCCGGCACCCTGCCGGAGAGGGGAATCGTCACCGGAGGCTTCTACATCGCCATGCCTGCCTCCGGAGTGATGCGTGAGTAGTTCATCCTTGGACTACGGGTCCATAGCAGTAGCTAGATGGTTGTCTCTCCACTTTGTGCCATCATGTTTAGATCTTGTGAGCTGCCCTACATGATCAAGATCATATTATTGTAATGCTACATGTTGTGTTTGCTGGGATCCGATGAATATTGAATATTATGTCAAGTTGATTATCAATCTTATATGTTATTTAAGATCTTGCATGCTTTCCGTTACTCGTAGATGCTTTGGCCAAGTAGATGCTTGTAACTCCAAGAGAGAGTATTTATGCTAGATAGTGGGTTCATGTCTCCGTTTAACCTGGGACAGTGACAGAAAGTTCTAAGGTTGTGGATGTGCTGTTGCCACTAGGGATAACCTAACGATGCTATGTCCACGGCATATGTGTTTGTTTACATTACGCACTTTACTTAATGCAATTATCCGTTGCTTGCAACTTAATACCAACGGGGGACTCGGATGACAACCCGGCGGTGGATTATTAGTCATAGATGCTGTTGGATAACGGTCTATGTATTATGTCGTAATGCCCAATTAAATATCATAGTAGTACATGTCATATATGCATTGTCATGCGCTCATATTCGTCAATTGCCCAGCTGTAATTTGTTCACCCAACATGTTAGTTATCTTTTATGGAGAGACACCACTAGTGAACTGTGGACCCCGGTCCATTTTTTACACTGATTAAACAACCACAAACTGCAAACTGTTCCTTTTTCATTCTCTGCAATTTAATACTCATTTTCCACACCATACGTTTAATCCTTTGTTTTCAGCAAGCCAGTGAGATTGACAACCTCACTGTTTCGTTGGGGCAAAGTAGTTTGATTGTGTTGTGTGCAGATTCCACGTTGGTGACGTAGTTGCGCCTGCGAGCCCAACAACCTTCTGAAGAGTTGCTGCTCCTACTGGTTCGATAACCTTGGTTTCTTTCTGAGGGAAAACTTGCTGCTGACTACATCATACCTTCCTCTTGGGGTCTCCCAACGAACGTGTTTCACGTCATCAAGCTTTTTTCTGGCGCCGTTGCCGGGGAGACAGCAGTCTTCTGCAAGGGGAGTTTCACGCTTCCAATCTCTTTACTTTGTTTTTGTCTTGCTTAGTTTATTTTATTTTATCTTGTTTGCTTTCAATTATCAAAAACACAAAAAAATTAGTTACTTGCATCTAGTTTACTTTCAAGTTATTTTCTGTCTGTTTTTATTTCTGCTAAAATGAGTACTCCTGAGAACACTAAGTTGTGTGATTTCACTAGCACGAACAACAATGATTTCATATGCACACCTATTGCTCCACCTGCTGCTTCAGCAGAATTTTATGAAATTAAACCTGCACTTTTAAATCTTGTTATGAAAGAGCAATTTTCTGGTGTTAGTACTGATGATGCTGCTGTTCACCTTAATAACTTTGTTGAACTTTGTGAAATGCAAAAGCTCAAGGAAGTAGATGGTGATATTATTAAACTGAAACTTTTTCCTTTCTCCTTGAGAGGACGTGCTAAAGAATGGTTGCTATCTTTGCCTAGAAATAGTATTGATTCATGGACTAAATGCAAAGATGCTTTTATTGGAAAATATTATCCTCCTGCTAAGATTATTTCTTTGAGAAGTAGCATAATGAATTTTAAGCAATTTGATAATGAACATGTTGCTCAAGCATGGGAGAGAATGAAATCATTGGTTAAAAATTGTCCCACTCATGGACTGACTACTTGGATGATCATCCAAACCTTCTATGCAGGATTAAATTTTTCTTCGAGGAATTTATTGGATTCGGCCGCTGGAGGTACCTTTATGTCCATCACTTTGGGTGCTGCAACAAAGCTTCTTGATGATATGATGATTAATTATTCTGAGTGGCACACCGAGAGAGCTCCAACAGGTAAGAAGGTAAATTCTGTTGAGGAAACCTCTCCTTGAGTGCCAAAATTGATACTATTATGTCTATGCTTGCAAATGGTCAAACACATGTTGATCCAAATAATGTTCCTTTAGCTTCTTTGGTTGCTCAAGAAGAGCATGTTGATGTGAACTTCATTAAAAATAATTCAACAACAATTTATAGGAATAATTTTGGTAATAGCAATTATAGGCCCTATCCTTCTAATAGTGGCAATGGTTATGGAAATTTATAGTAACTCCTATAACAATAATAAGAGTGTACCCTCTGATCTTGAAGTTATGCTTAAGGATTTTATTAGTACACAAACTGCTTTCAATAAAACTGTTGAGGAGAAATTTGGGAAAATTGATGTGCTTTCCTCTTGATAGTGCTCTTGACTTGTTGAAACTAAAGAACATGCCTCATGATGTTAAAGAGAGCAAAACTCTCAATGCTATACAAGTTAAAATTGATAACAATGTGAGGATGTTAGCTGAATTGCATGCTAGATGGGAAAGAGAGGATGAAATTGCTAGAAAGAATATATTGCTAGAGTTTATACTATTACTACTTCTGAAAATGCTTCAAACTCAAGTGTTAACAAACCTCCTACCATTAATGGCAAGATATTGGTGTTGGTAATGTTTCCACTTCTATTGCAAAATGTCCTAAATTGCCTGATAACTCTGAAACTGTCCTTGATAAAGATGCTGAAATTTCTAGCAATAAGGAAGATAATAACTCCATTACTTTTGATGATAATGACTTTGATTTTGATGGTTGCAATATTTCTGAAGTAATTAAGTTCTTGCAAAAGCTAGCTAGAAGTCCTAATGCTAGTGCTATAAACATGGCTTTTACTAAACATATTACTAATGCTCTCATGCAAGTTAGGGAAGAGAAATTAAACATGAAGCTTCTATCCCTAGGAAGTTAGAAGATGGTTGGGAGCCCATCATTAAATTGAAATTGAATGACTTTGATTGCAATGCTTTGTGTGACCTTGGTGCTAGTATTTCTGTTATGCCTAAAAGATTATATGATATGCTTGATTTAGCACCTTTGGAAAATTGTTACTTGGATGTTCACCTTGTTGATTCTACTATTAAAAAACCTTTGGGAAGAATTGATGATGTTCTTATCATGGTTAACAACAATTATGTCCCCGTTGATTTTATTGTCTTGGATATTGATGCAATCCATCATGCCCTATTGTGCTGGGAAGACCTTTTCTTAGACTGTAGGTGCTATTATTGATATGAAAGAAGGGAATATAAAATATCAATTTCCTCTCAAGAAAGGTATGGAACACTTTCCTAGGAAGAAGATTAAGCCACCTTATGATTCTATTGTTCGAACAAATTACAATGTTGATGCTTCTTCACTTGGTAATACTTGATGCATGCTTTGTGCCTAGCTAAAAGGCGTTAAAGAAAAGCGCTTATGGGAGGCAACCCATTTTTTTTTCTGCAATTTTTCTTTTATTGAGTCAAGGGGATGTTTACTTCTGTAGCAACTCCTTTGTATCTTTATTTTCTCGCATTGTTGTGCCAAGAGTAGCCTCTAATGTTAAGATGATGCTTAATTTTGATTGCTGCGCAGAAACAGATTTTTGCTGTTCACTGTACGAAATTCCTAAAATCACCAGATTGTTAATTAAATCTGAAATTTTTGTGCGTAATCTTTATGAATGTCTGAAACTTTCATTAGTTCAGAGTTTCTCGATCTGAGCGTCGTAAGTGCCTCGAAAAAATTCGTCTTTGCGGACTGTTCTGTTTTAGACAGATTATGCCTTTTTATTTTGCATTCTCTCTTTTACTAGTGTTGAGTGAAATTCTTTTTTGGGTGGAAGAGCTTCACATAACATCAGTGGCTGTAGCTAATGTTTAAAGTAACAAATCATATTGCGTCTTTAGAACATGTGAATTTTTGATTATGCACTAACCCTCTAATGAGATCTACTTTGAGTTTGGTGTGACGGAAGTTTTCAAGGGTCAAGAGAGAAGGATGATATAATAGGATCAAGAAGAGTGAAGAGCTTAAGCTTGGGGAGGCTCCCATGGATCTCCCCAGCATATTTCAAGAAGACTCAAGCGTCTAAGCTTGGGGATGCCCAAGGCATCCCCTTCTTCATCGTCAAAATTATCAGGTCATCTCTAGTGAAACTATATTTTAATTCTTTCACATCATATGTGCTTTTCTTGGAGCGTCTGTGTGCTTTTATTTTCAGTATTGCACTTTTATTTTCAATAAAGCTTGACTGGACCCTAGCATTCTTGATTGGGAGAGAGACACGCTCCGCTTTTTCATGAGAATACTCCTATTCTTCACTTATATTTGTTGAGTATTCATATCTAGCGCTGTTCAGCTTTTAGCTCTTGTTTTCATGTATCTCTTGTCAGAGCTATTAGCTTTCTTTTGTAGAAAGTACTCTCTTGCTTCACTTATATTTGTTTGGAGAGTTGATGAAATAAATTGATTGGTGTTTGGTTGGTTCAGAAAATGTTGCATGTGGTAATTGGTATAAGGAAAAACTTGCTTAATCTTGTAGATCACTAAAATGGATAACTTGATGCTTGTCAATTGTTTTGAGTTAACAAGTAGATCATGATTAAATTGTGCATCACATGAGTTAAGCCTATTAGTGAAGAACTACCGTAAAGCTTGTTGAAAATTTGGTTTGCATCGGTGGTACCTCTAAGGTCTAGATATTTTCTAATAACAGGGTTTGGTTAACAAGGAAGACGGTATGAAGTCTTATAACGTTTGCAATATGTTTGTCATATAAAACTTGGTGTACGGGTTGATATTCTTGTTTGCTTACATAACCTTGCTAGCCTAAACTCTGTACTGAGAGGGAATGCTTCTCGTGCATCCAAATCCTTGAGCCAAAATCCATGCCATTTGTGTCCACCATAACTACCTATATGTGGTATTTCCTTGCCACTCCAAGTAAATTTTTCATGTGCTACCTTTAAATTATTCAAAATGTTATTATTCCCTTTTTGTGTCAATGTTTACTAGCTCATGAGGAATTAGTGTGGTTATTCTTTATTCTATTTTGATGGACTTTTACACCTGGACTAGTGGCATATACATCCGCTTATCCAATAACTTGCAAAAAGAGCTGGCAACGGGGTGCCCAGTCCCAATTAATTACAACTTTAACCAATTAATTCTCTTCACACTTTTGCCCTGATTCATCAGTAAGCAATGACAAACAGTGAAATACCTGAATGTGTGTAAACCAAAGAGAAAGAGGGATGATCTGCCTTGCTGGTAGAAATAACGTCCTTCATGGGAGCCGCTCTTAAAAGTCCGTTCGACAGGTAGAATACTGTTCTCACCCGCTACCATTCGTTGACAATTAACAAACACCTCTCAAAAATAGATACTCCTCCATGGTATGTGATTGATGGAAGGCACCCGAGGATTCGGTTAGCCATGGCTTGTGTTAGCAAGGTTGGGAGGAGTATCAAATATTTTATGCAATCTCTATATGCTTTCAAAAACCTAAAAGCTCTAGCACATGATTTAATCCCTGCTTCCCTCTGCGAAGGGCCTTTCTTTTACTTTTATGTTGAGTCAGTTTTCCTATTCTTTCTGTCTTCCACAAGCAAACACTAGTGTCAACTTTGTTACAACATGCGTTATATGCAATGTATTGGACTTGTTATACTACTTTGTGTTGACAATATCCATGAGATAAATATGTTGAAAGTTGAAGCAAATGCTGAAACTAAATTCTTCCTTTGTGTTGATTAAATACCTTTTATTAGAAACTATTGCTTTATGAGTTAACACTTATGCAAAACTGTTTGATGCTTGTCTCGAAAGTACTATTCATGAAAACGTTTAGCTTGTGTGATTCATTGTTTACTCATTATCTATTTGGTAGCAAATTATAGACCATTGACTTGGATCACTTCATTCATTTACATGTGCCTTGCAATATTATATGATCAAGATTATGATAGTAGCATGTCACCTCAAAAATTATTTTGTTTTTATCGTTTACCTACTCGAGGACGAGTAGGAACTAAGCTTGGGGATGCTGATACGTCTCAAACGTATCTATAATTTTTGATGTTCCATGCTTGTTTTATACCAATTGCTACATGTTTTGCATCTACTTTATATCACTTTTATACATTTTTTGGGACTAACCTATTAACAAGATGCCGAAGTGCCAGTTCCTGTTTTCTGCTGTTTTTGTATTCCAGAAAAGCTAGTCTGGAAATATTCTCGGAATTGGACGAAACTACACGGGGGTCCCTATTTTTCCAGAACACCTGACGGAGCGAAGGAGCACAGAGGAGGGCCACCAGGGCCCACACGCACCTAGGGCGCGGGCCCCCCTCTGCCGCGCCCTAGGGTGGTGTGGGCCCCTCGGGGGTCCCAGCCGCCGCCCTTTCGCCTACTTATTCCCCCCGACGCGAAAACCCTAAGTACCTGAGCAAATATCCACGAAAAGTTCCAGAGACGCCGCCGTCGTCAACCCTAGCTCGGGAGGGTTCAGAACCTCTTCCCGGCACCCTGCCGGAGAGGGGAATCGTCACCGGAGGCTTCTACATCGCCATGCCTGCCTCCGGAGTGATGCGTGAGTAGTTCATCCTTGGACTACGGGTCCATAGCAGTAGCTAGATGGTTGTCTCTCCACTTTGTGCCATCATGTTTAGATCTTGTGAGCTGCCCTACATGATCAAGATCATATTATTGTAATGCTACATGTTGTGTTTGCTGGGATCCGATGAATATTGAATATTATGTCAAGTTGATTATCAATCTATCTTATATGTTATTTAAGATCTTGCATGCTTTCCGTTACTCGTAGATGCTTTGGCCAAGTAGATGCTTGTAACTCCAAGAGAGAGTATTTATGCTAGATAGTGGGTTCATGCTCCGTTTAACCTGGGACAGTGACAGAAAGTTCTAAGGTTGTGGATGTGCTGTTGCCACTAGGGATAACCTAACGATGCTATGTCCACGGGCATATGTGTTTGTTTACATTACGCACTTTACTTAATGCAATTATCCGTTGCTTGCAACTTAATACCAACGGGGGACTCGGATGACAACCCGGCGGTGGATTATTAGTCATAGATGCTGTTGGATAACGGTCTATGTATTATGTCGTAATGCCCAATTAAATATCATAGTAGTCATCATGTCATGTATATGCATTGTCATGCGCTCACTATTGTCAATTGCCCAGCTGTAATTTGTTCACCCAACATGTTAGTTATCTTTTATGGAGAGACACCACTAGTGAACTGTGGACCCCGGTCCATTCTTTTACACTGATTAAACACCACAAACTGCAAACTGTTCCTTTTTCATTCTCTGCAATTTAATACTCATTTTCCACACCATACGTTTAATCCTTTGTTTTCAGCAAGCCAGTGAGATTGACAACCTCACTGTTTCGTTGGGGCAAAGTAGTTTGATTGTGTTGTGTGCAGATTCCACGTTGGTGATCGTGTTGCGCCGTGCGACCACCAACAACCTTCTGAAGAGTTGCTGCTCCTACTGGTTCGATAACCTTGGTTTCTTTCTGAGGGAAAACTTGCTGCTGAACTGCATCATACCTTCCTCTTGGGGTCTCCCAACGAGCGTGTGATTCACGCCATCAGTGCTATGTCGTTGATAGTTGCTGGAGTTCATCTCCGAGGCGTGGAAGTCTGTGGTCGGGGGCTGATTTCATGACCTGTGCTTGTTGTCCCTCATGTGTTCATGTTTGTAGTATACTTGTGGTCGTAGTTCATGGCCATTAATGGTGCAGTTTCATTGATCTGGTCATATTTATGGTGTGCTTATTGTTGTCTAGGCTCATTTGATCTGGTCATATATTATGGTGTGCTTGTTGCTGTCTAGGCCACACAAACCTGTGCTTGTTGCTGTCTAGGCTCATTTATCTGGTCATATATTATGGTGTGCTTATACTATCACATTGTTCAGTTTGGGTTCACTCCTTATTTCCCATGTATTTTTTCAGTGTATGCTATTCCTGATATTTGATGTCTTGGTAGTCCGTTGTTTGCATGCATGTACCTCAAATTGATATGAATCATTTCACATTCAGTTTACATGGTTTGTGTGGAGTGCTGTTTATTAAATGTGGGGATGATGTTGTGTTAGTCCCTAACTTTACTGTTGAATAGGCTGATGATGTGCTTATACCATGGTTTAGTTAGTGAAGGTGTTGGTCATCTTTTTTCAGTGTTTCAGCTTGTTGGTTTAATGGCTGCTAGTCAGCGCGGGGGGGGGGGGGGGGGGGGGGGGGAGGTGCGATTGATGTTTTTGAACCCTGTCAAAGAAAATTCATTCAAACACTGCCAAGTTTTTAAACCATGACAAAGGTTGTTTTTGCGCTACTTCGTGCATGTTGTTGATAGCTGCAGGAGTCTGTCCCTTTACGGAGCTTTCTCAGTCAAGCCATGCCAATGATTGTTCTGTAATTCATTGTCCTTATCTTTACCTTTAGGTTTTCAATCTGGTGGTGATGTTCTGTGTTAGGCTCTATATGAACTGACGGTGTGCTCTATCTCTTGGTTTAATTAGTGTTCATTCTTATGTTTCATGCTTTCAGTGTATGAAACCTTTGTGTGGTTGAATGGTACACATTGGTAAAACCCACTGATTATGTTTCTCTTTTTTCTTTTTCAGTGATCAAACACTGAGAAGGTTTGGTGATAACTTGTCAGTACTGAATTCTATACTGCGACGTGTACCAGATTATGAAACTGATAATGAGATGTCATACGTTGATAGCTTTTCGTCAAGTGATAAAGTATGATTTTCTTAGCATTTTTGTATTTTGTTTCTGATGTGTTGTTTCTTTATTTATTTTTTGCGAAACTTATTGTTTTTCACCTATTTTTTTATTAGGAGAATGTGAATCCGCGAGGAAAAGATTTCTGGATGATGCTCTGTTTGAATTTTTTTAAAGAGGTTGGATTGCACAACCACTTTTGGAATCTTTTATTTTTTGAATTTTTATTATGATGTCTTTTGTAATTTGTTCCTTTTTTTGTCTTTGCTGTCAATAGTCTCTCAAATCTATGAAAAGTGGGCTCTCCAAATTCTGGAATGAATCTGATGTGTGCTTGAAGGTATCATTTTCAACTTTAGTTGTGACCTATATGCATTTTTTGCTCTTTACTGTGATGTGTTGCTTTTCTGTTGGTTGCCTTTTGTTCTTACAATGTATTATTTTTGGTTTTTTCAGACCAGAGTGGAGAATAAATTGTTCTCAACAGATGTGATTTTTCTTCATATTCTATCAAGTATTTTTGGGAGGTCTTGAAAACTATGTCTAACCGCCGTAAGGAGGTTATTAGGAACTTTGGATTTAGTTGCCTTTTGTTGTTCCAGAAATGTGAAATCCCTTCAGCCTTTGTCCGGTGGATTGCTAGTTGTGTAGACACTGTGTCTTCTCAAATATTGGTTGATGATTGCAAGATCATCCCAATATCAAAAGAATCGGTTTATTATGTCACTGGATTGCCAAAGAGCGGAAGTGTTCCTATGCCAGATAGTGAACGTGGTGCTAAGTTCATTTTGTCATTCTTCGGGTTGACTGAGTTGCCACATATTACCTTCTTTGGGAATAAGTTGAAGTCCAACGAAGTTATGAGTGACAAGGAATTTTTTGTCTGTTTCATCGTTGTAGCTTTCAAGTGTTTTTCGTTCCCTTCATCAGATGAGTATCCGAACACTGATTTCTTGCACATACTTGAAGAACCTAAGACTGCTAGTTCTGTCGACATATGCTCGCTTGTGTATGAGCACTTCATGTCTAGAGTTTCTAAATTCTCAAGAATTTGTAAGTTCAATGGTAGGAAACCAAAGGAGTTTGAATTCTGTTACTACATGCTTGCAGTGAATTTCTTGTTCCAATATATTTCGTTTGGTTTCGTTTTTTGGATAATTATTTATTTTTCAACTAATTGCATCAACCAAATTTGTTTTCAGGTTTACTATCTTGATTCCTTAGATTTTGGTGCTAGAATGGTTGATCAGAGTGTCCCAAGGATCTCGGTTTGGCATGGAAACATGATAAAATTCTTCTCTAACTTAGACCACAAGAGGAAAAATATTTTTGGGAAGAGGCAGCTGAAGAAAAACCTTGCACGTTGCTATAGAGAGGTGTTTCTTTTGTGTTGTTAGTTTCTATTTTTGGTTTTAGTTCTCTACATATGCATGATTCAAAAGTAAGGTGTGACACTGATTGCTTCCTTTTTCGTTAACTAGTTTGGATCACAGGAAGAAACTCTAAACAGCGTTTCAGGTGGAACATTTGTACCTCGTGGCTTTTCGACGGGCTTTAAGGAGGCCTTGCACATCAGATTTGGCAATACACTAGAAGCTAAGGTAATATCTTTTTCATTATTTTTGTTGTCATGCATCAAGTGTTTTCTTATTTCTTTTAATTTATCTTTTGTTTTGTTCTTTTTGTATCATAGATTATTGATGGAATTATTGAGTCAGTTCAGGCAGCTGGTCTTTCGAATGTTGAGAAGTATTCAAAGTGTGAATTGTGTGTGGCTAATGTGTTGGAATTCTTGACGATTTCAAAATCTTCTGAGGTTAAAGTATCATCACCACAAACTGATGTACTAGGTATTTTTCTGCAGTCTCCTTTTTTCCTGTGACGTGTACTGTTCCTTCTGGAGCTCCTGTATGTTCTTTGTTTATCTTACTTTTGCCTTTGTTATATTTTTTTTGTAGCGGGTGAGATAGCTAAGCTTGCAAAAACTGAATGTGCTGCAACCGAATGTATCCCTATCATCAACAGCACCAAATCAATTGTATATTGCTGTGTCATTTTCCTTCCCCTATGATATACCTATTTTATAGATTTTAGAACTATGTTTTTAATTCATGTCTTTTTTTGTTGATGTCAGCTCGATGTTGGAAGTAAATTGGGGGTTGTAAACCCAAATGTTGTTTCACGAGCTTTAGGCAGCAGCAGTGATGTGCCTTCGATTTTTGGTAATCATCTTGAGTCAAATTTGTTTCGATTGGTGTTTTGTTCGCACCCATTTTCCAAAACGATGTATGTTGAACAGTATACTTATTTCATTTTTACAGATAGCCCAAGCTGTGTCATTCCCAAATCTGTTGAGGCTTGTACGTTCAATACAGGTACATTATTTTGTCTCTTTTTTTCTCCTGATGTTACCGTTTGTGTTTCTTCCACTATTATTATCTAACTCCATTCTGCTATTTTCTTATTTTTGAACTTGTTTCTTCAGCTCCTTCAGTGCAACCATTGAGGAAGGTCATGCCAAAATTTGGTCAAAATCTGCCTACAGCCAATACTTTCCCTGCCGTTGTGAAACATAATCTGTCGTTCCTATATCCTTATTTCAACAAGGACAACGGCCATGTCAGTCATTCAAAGTCCGTCGGAGGCTTTGTTCTGCCAAACAGTAACACTTCCCCAATATCTCGTCTTAAGTTCCAGAAACTCCAAATGTGAAGGTATTAGTCATGTTGTTTGTCCTTTTTTTCCGTGGATATATGCAATGCAGCAGAGATATCAAGACGTGTAGTCATCTTTTATTCCTGCTACTACTGCCACATGTTTTGAGCGCATCTAAAAATGGCGGCAACTTGAATGCCAGTGGAAACAAGGTGACCACTACAGTCGTCCCTTCTCTGAAACCACTGCCTGTAAGTATCATTTCTCTCTTTTTTGTGTTCCCTTTGTCATTTTTGTTAATTTTTGTTCACTGCATTAATTTTTTTTTGCTTGATTCATCTTTTCAGGCTATGAAATCCCCTGAAGTTGAGATTACTGGTTATAAGAGTTCCAGCTTACCGCAAGTTGAGGCGGCTACAAACATAGATGATATGTACAACAGAATGGCAAAGACTCCTGGAACCAATGGCATTGAGCCTCTTCTAAAAATCAGGCTGTCGATATAGGATATGAATACATTGATTTGTCGCAAGAAGCTGTCGAGGAGCGTGTCCAAAAAGATGATTTTATCATCCTCCAACCTAAAAATAGCTTGATTCTTCCTTTGCTTCCGAATCGGCGTTTTCCTGTCTCAGACTTGGATATCAAGCATTTCTGCGCTATTGTAGACTTGAAGTATACTCGCGGTGTTCAAAAGTATATACCTCTTGTTCCTCCTTTTGTCCTTAGTATGTTCATATGTTCTAGCTTTTATACCTCAATTCTGACTTTTTCATCTAGTTTTAATCATATTCATCACCCAACAGGTCTTGCGCTGTCCAGTTCAGTAAAGTTCGTTGCAGCTACATATCTTTAGGTCAATCTTTACAGAGAGAAGGTCATGTTGATAACTTTCTTATCCCATTGTTTTGCCGAAAACTGTTTAAGGATAATCATCCATCAAAATCTATGAGACATCACTTTTTCCCCAACGTTGGTGTTAGTGACTTGTCTCTCTTATTTTTATTTTCCTTTCTTCAGCGTCTTAAAATGTCTATTTCACCTAATAGTTATTTTTCCTCCACCACTTGTTTCGTGAAGGAATCCATATTGGATTACAATACCAAAGGTCAAGTGGAGTTAATTTCCAAGGCTTTTCTGGGAGCTGCGACAGCAAGCAGGGGAAAAACGTTTGGAGCATTCTGACCAGGTAACCATGTGTATATTTTTCATTTGTTGTGTATATGTATTTTAATATACACCATTTTCTTTTTGTAAATTTGTGTTGTACTTATGTTTTTGCAGCTGTTCTTTCCGATATGTCATGGTCGTCATTGGTTTTCTTTCTGTGTTGATTTCAAGTTTAAGTTTTGGATATTCCTTGATTCATTGTACAACAAAGAAGATGATTTCCACATCTCCATATAGAAAGTTATCGTAAGTTTTTTAGCAGCCTCCTTTTGTAATGCCCTTCTGAATATACTCATTTGTGTCTTGTATCTTTTGTTGCGTAGATTGAAAACTTTGTTAAACTTTGGAAGATCATCTTCAGAACTGAGGAGAATATATTTAGGAATTTTGGAGTCATTTACCCTCACGTTCCGAATCAAGGCAACTGGTCAGTGTATTTTCTGTTTATTTCATTGGAGTCGACATAATTCCCTTTTCCGAATCATCTTTTTTTATTTTTCATTAGTTTTTAAAACATTATTTTCTTTTTTGAGCCATCGATGATTGCGGTGTTTACACAATGAAGTGCATGGAAATATACAAATCTGGGATGGATATGCGTAAGCATTTTGGCAGGGAGGACATTGTTAATATCCGAATTCAGTTTGCAAACGAGCTATACTTCTGTTCAAGGAATGTTGCTGACAAATCATTGGTTCTTGATTTCCCACATTCAGGTATCCATGTAGCATCCCTGTTTTTTCCTTAGTTTCCCTATAATATATATTTTCTGATCTCATAAGATGTTAACTGTTTATTTTTCCTGTGCGCTGTAGGTTGATGTGTTTGATGATTCGGCGTGCTGGTGGTTTTCTTCTGATGTATGGAGTTGTTGTTTGCCTGTTTATTTGTTATTGAGTATAGTTTCCAGGTTTGGCATGGTTGTAAGAAGTGATCATAGACTGTGCGCTGGTGTTGTCTTGAGTCCGGTGAGTGGTTTTGTGTCTCTTCAGGTCTTGTTTTTTTAGATATCCTGTCGTGTGTGAAGCAATTTAGTTACTGTCTCATTAATTCAGATATTGAGCCTCTAAGTCTAATTTTGTCGTCAGTCCTTTAGTATCTTACTTTTACTTAATTCGTTAAGTTCCTCAGTTTTTCGTTACTCATTTTTCGCCCTTTCAAAATTCAGTCAATCATTTCTTCATTCCCTCAGTTATTGTCATTTTAAAATTCAGTCTAAGCTTCTTAGTTGTTTAGTCTTTCAGTCCTTCATTATTTTTCGGTTACCCAATTCTTTAATTCCGTCAGTAATTTGTCACTCATTTTACTTCAGTTATTTCATTTCTCGCCATTTCAAAATTCAGTCTAAGTTTCTTAGTTTCTCATTTTTGTAAGTCTTGCTCTTCAGTTTTTTCAGTATATTTTGGTTACTTAATTCCTTAATTCACTCATTTATCAAAATTTTAAAGTTTAGTTTAGTCTATGATTTCTTCAGTCCCTCATTTTTCGCCCTTTCTCATTATTTCTTTAGTCCCTCATTATTTGCATTTCACTCGGTTTCTTAGTCATTTAGTTGTGTATTCTCTCATTAAGCCATTCATTAAGTTTCTTCAGTCACTCATTTTGTTTGTTTTTCATTATTTCATTCTTCAGTGCTCATTTTGTTGTCAGACTCTTTATATTTTCTTCAGTGTCTTATGAATCAGTCTGTCCTTTTCTTAGTTTTTCATTATTTCATTCATTCTGTGCATTGTTAAGTCACTCATTTTTATTCATTTTCGCCCTTTCAAAATTCAGTCAAAGCTTCTTAGTTCTTTAGTCTTTTATCCATTCAATACCTTTCGGTTACTTAATTCATTAATTCCCTTAGTTTTTCGTCACTCATTTCTCGACATTTTTAAATTCAGTATTTTCTTTGATTTTCTATTAATTTTGTCTATGAGTCTCTCATTTTTATTCGGTTTTTCATTCATTTGCTTTAAATATTGTTGTTCAGTTTGCCATCCCTTCTTTATTCTTGGGGTATTTTGGTGGGGTAACTCCGCCTACCATCTGTTTTAGTCGGTAGCCGGTTCCAAGCCCGGATAAAGGAGGAGGATCCATATTCTTTTTGCATGAGCCAAATCCGTTGGAGCTGTTTTTGCATGTTTTACACAATGAGTTTTCTTTTTTTCTAAAGTTGAATAGCTGTTTTTTCCAAGCCTCAGTAAAAATGATCACACGTCTTGATAACAAAGCTTCGTTCAAAGAGTACATTCTTCCTAAATATTACAATAATTTAGCAATAGTATACAGTTTCAGTTCTAGGACATAAAGAGGCTCTTCTGATCTAATTCTATCATCAGTTTGCATTGTTCGATGTAGTTGCTTCAGTGACTTGATCTGCTTGAGCTGCGTCCTTGTTCTTCTTTCCCCTTTTTGCTGGTTTCTTGGCTGGAGAATCAGTTCCTGCAAGATAGTATGAATGACCAAATGAAGTTCAGTTTTTTCATGCACATCATGATTCATTTCACCAATTGAAGTTTTAAAATTTTGTTTAGTTCGTTACCTGCTCCCTTAGTCTTTGACTTTCTTGTTCTTTTAGGCTTTGGTGAGTCGATGACCAAATGTTTGTTAGTACATTTTCTCTTTGTATGTCCGTACTCCTTACAAATGTTGCATTTGTAAAAGATTCCCAACTTGATCCTCTCTTTGATGGTGAGCATCCTTGGACGTCCTTTGGTATTAGCTTTATCAGGGTCGAGAATTTTAATTGTTGGGCTTGTCCCCTCTTGCACTTACGCATTAAACAGTTTTGAAACTGTCCTTGTTGAAGTAGGCTCAGTTGGAGGTTGTGTTTCACCAGTGCTTTCTGGAAATTTGTCCATTGCATCCATGCGTTCCTCCACTCTTTCTATTTCTGTGAGTAAGTACCTCAGTTTTTCCTTGCTTTTTGAAGCTTTCGAGGCTGTGTGAACCAATCTCCTTGATGCTAAGTTATACCTTAGTGAATCACTGTCAATTTGCTCGGGCATTGGGTTGTTGTAGTTCAGTCTCTGTGACTTTTTTCTCCATATGTCAATGAAGTATTTTCTGGTATTTTGTCTACTTCAAGATGTAGCATCACTTTCAGTATGTGAAAACACAGCACGCCATTTTTGTCAAACTTGCAACATATACATGAGTATTCTTCATTTTGCAAGTTGACTTGTACTATGTAGTTTCGCTGCCTATGCTCTTTGATTGGATAGTTTCCTGCTTGAAAAAGCACATATATCTTGTTTTTCTCTTGCTCTCTGAGATGTAGCCTTGTTACATCAGTCAGGTTGTGTTGGAACTTCCTGAATATTGCCAGGTTGTAGAGTTCATGAGCTTGCCTCTCTATGTAGTATTTAGTACAGAATTTGGTTGGTGCTACTGTCTTATTTGCTGCATTGTGTTCAAGCTCGTCTTCATTTGCATGGATTACATCAACGATCCGCTGATATTCTCTTAGGAAGCTAGTCATGTTGAACTGTGCACCCACACCTTTTTTGAACAAGGCATTTGTTCCCTCACTTCTTGCCGTTGTTTGTAGGAATGGGAAGAATTTTCTTTTGTAGTATACTGGAACATACTTTCCCCGGTTTTTCGACATGTCAGCGAAGAATTTCACGTGTCCAACGTTGTATTCTTCTATCATAGCTGTCCAAAGTGTTTCGAACTCTTGTTTAGTCAAGGAGTTGTCTATTATGTCTTGCATTTCTTCGTACAGACCCTCATTTGAAGCAAATGTTGTTCCATTTTTGTTGTCGCACTTATTTTTCACATGAAATAAGCATGTCATGTGGGTTACAGCAGGGAACACTTCAGGAATTGCATTTTCCATTGCTTTGTCTTGATCAGTTATGATTGATTGTGGAGGCCTGCCGCCCATTGCTAATAGGAACTGTCTGAAGAGCCATTCAAATGTGAGTGCTTGCTCAGTCGTGAATGAGCAAGCAAACAGATATGTCTTTCCATGCGGCGAGATTCCAACAAACAGTGCAAATGGTAAGTTATACTTGTTAGTCAGAAATGTAGTATCAAAACTTGTGTAGTCGCCAAATAGATCATAATTTTGTCTTGATCTAGCATCTGACCAGAACACACTTTTGACTTTACTGTTGCTGTCTAAATCCATTGAGTAGTAAAATCCAGGGTTTTCAGCTTGTTTCTTGTAAAACCAAACTTGAACTTCCATGAGATCACTGTTCTTCAGTTCTCTGTTTATGCTTGTTCCATAGTTGCACACTTTCCTTTTGTTGTAAGAAAGCTGTTCCATTCCCCCCCTCATGTGTGCTAGGACTGAGACTATGTTCCTAGTTGAGATGTTGCATTGTTTCATTGTTCTTATAATTGCTTTCTCTTCTGCAGTCATATAGACATGTGATCTGAAAAACCTGCTCCCTGAATCAAGAGGGTGGTTGTGGTCAAGCTTGAGGTTAGTGATGCGCCATACTCCATTTTTCTCACTAATGACCATCTCCGCTTTGCAATCCGTCCTAACAAACACTGTCCCTTGTCTCTGTCCTAGTATCTGCTCTTCATTTGCAACAACTATGTTCTGTCCATGCTTATTGCACTTGATAGTTGCCGGCCCAGTGGAAACCAGGGTACCACGGGCCGGCCTGTCACAGCCCTCGACACTCCACAGAGGATTTCGCTAAGGACCAAGTGTCCCAGCCTGGCGAGCCTCGCGAGGGACATTCTCCTCGCGAGGGCTTCTCCCGTTGGAAATATCGCTAAGTCCTGGCGCACGACAGCGCCTCCCTCGCGAGGCCCCCCTCGCGTGGCGTCAAGTACTCGAAGGCCTCGACGAGGCATTCCAGCCCTCGCGAGGTTCCTTCGACTGAAAGCAAGCTCTGTCTCCGCGACAGAGCGCACATGGCCTCTGCGCCCGCCGCAGAGTGACGCGCACGCCTGCGCGCAGTGACGACGACGCCGCAGTTGCCGTTCTGGTGATTAAAGTGGTCAACAAAGCTGCGCCAAGCAAAGGAGGCAACAAGGCATGCCATTCCGGTGATAAGGGGACCGTTGGCCGCTGCGCTCCAAGCCGACGTCACCGTGGGGCACGCCACGGACCTCTCCAGCGCCAGCCCACTGTCCTCGATGGACGGTGGCTTTTTCTGCCAAGAGGACGACACTCCCTACCATGGACCGAGTCCATGGGCAGCCCCGTGACCGTGCACTGTCCTCTCCTTCGTCACCATGTGGTAGCCCTTCCCGCCTAGATGAATTGGGGGAAGAGGCCCGAGGCACCTATATAAGGAGGCAGTGTACGACCAAGGAAGGGCATTCGGGATCCTCCATTCAGTCCCCCATTCCTTCCACCATAGTTCCTCTCGAACACAACTCTCTGTCCTGTAACCTCCACAAGCAGTGCAATACAACCAAGCAGGAGTAGGGTCTTGCACCTCACGGTGGCCCGAACCTGGGTAGCGGCTCGTCTCTACTCTCTGCCATGATGTCCCTCACCGAGCTCGACGAGCACCGTCGCCGAGGTAGTTGAGGGTTGTTTGATAGCGTGTTCAGCCCCCTTTCGATTCCTGGCTTAGTGAGACACTTCCCTAGTTCCTGGGAATAGTCTCCGACATTTGGCGCGCCAGGTAGGGGGCTGAGCCGCATCTTCAACCTCTCCTCCGCCATGGCCGAGACACGTGCTGAGCGTCTCGCTCGCCGGACGTCAGGCAGGGCCGACACCGAGCCCGTCGTTAACCGCAACCTGCGCGGCCACCCGCGCGCCAGCGACGCTTCAGAGCGCAACGCCGGCCTGAGCCCCGCGTCGAGCACCCAGAAGACCAGGACGGCGGCGGCGACGAGGAAGCTTCCTCCCTGCACCCGTCCAGGAGTCAGGGCACCTCTACGCAGAGCCGGGTGGTGCCCAGCCCAAGCGCTGCGCTGCTCATGGCGCAGGAGCTGCTGCGCTACCGCCCCGCGCAGGGCCACGACGGCTGGCTCGACCACGTCACCGAGCTCGTCAACGCCGCTGCCGCGCCCGCTCCAACGCCCTCTCGCTCGCTGGTGCACCACTCCGGGCTCGCAGGGAACGTAGCGGACGATGCTCCTCCTCCGCCTCCACCTCCACCACCTCCTTCGGCTGGAGCACCGGCTGGGAACCACCGCACCGCGTCGCACGCTTCTTCGCCGCATGACTGCATGATCGTGCAGCGGGTGCCAGAGGACGCATGCGTGGAAATCGAGCGCCAGCACGACCGCCACAACCACGCCGTCCAGGACGTCACCTCCGCAGGACGCCAGAACCGCCTCACGCTCGCCGACGGCATCACGACGTACGCCACGGGCTGCACCGCGTTCACCCGCAGCCTGCAACGCGTTGTCTGGCCAGGCAGGTTCAAGCCAGACCTTCCTCCGCGCTACGACGGCAAGACCAACCCCCTGGAGTTCTTGCAGCTCTACACTGTGGCCATCCAGGCCGCAGGCGGCGACGACAAGGTGATGGCCAACTGGTTCCCCATGGGCCTCAAGGACACAACGCTCTCATGGCTCATGGACCTCCCCGAGAACACCATCAACACATGGGAGGAGCTCTGCAAGAGCTTCGTGGCAAACTTCAAGGGCACGTACGAGCGTGGTCTCACCTATAACGACCTCCGCGCTGTGTGCCAGAGGCCTGGCAAGACTCTCCGTAGGTACATCCAGCGCTTCAGCCAAGTCCGCAACAAGATCCCGAACATCCCCGACACGCAAGTCATCTCTGCCTTCGGAGTGGGCGTCACGGACGTCAGGATGCGCGAGAAGCTCAGCATCCATGACAACCTCACCTCTGTGGTGAAGCTCTTCGACTTGGCAGACAGGTGCGCCAAGGCTGAAGAGGGTCGTCTCTTCCTCAAGCAAGAGCCAGAGGAAGAGCCTCCTGAGGGGTCCAAGCCCAAGAGGGCCAGCGAGAAGCGCAAGACCACCGCTGTCCTCGCGGCAGAGCCTGACGCCAAGCAGAAGCACGCTGCCTCTCCAGCCGCGGATGCCGGCAAGACAGATGATCGCCCATTCTGCATCTACCACAACAGGCACAACCACGCGACTGAAGATTGCTGGGAGCTCAAGAAGATCCGCGACAGCCGCGAGAAGCGTCGTGGTCACGGCGGTGGCCGTAACGACCGCGGGGGCGGACGCTGGAACAACTGCGACAACTACCAGCGGAACCCTCAAGCGAACGCCTTCCAGCAGAACCCCGCCGGGCAAAACAACAATCTCCCTGACGAGGACCCTAGGGGCTACCAGGTCCCTCGCGGGGCAGCATGCATCCTCGGCGGGGCTCAGACTCCCAAGTCCAACCGCCACTTCAAGCAGCTCTCTCGCGAGGTCAACGCCATGCTTCCTGGGGTTGAGGCATCCCAGCCCCTCAAGTGGTCGCAGTATCCCATTGCCTTCGACTCCAGCGACCACCCGAGGTCCACCAAGACTGTGGGCACCATTCCTCTGGTGTGCACCCCCACCATCAACAACATCGCCGTCACCAAGACACTCATAGATGGGGGTGCAGGCCTGAACGTCATCTCCGTCGAGACCTTCGAGAAGCTTCAAGTGCCATATGAGCTGCCGATGCCCACCAGGCCCTTCTCAGGTGTGACAGAAGGCACCACACCCCGCTGGGGCAAGTGAGGCTTCCGGTCACCTTCGGAACGCAGGAAAACTACCGCACCGAGCTCATCGACTTCGACGTCGCGCACATCGGCCTGCCCTACAACGCCATCCTCGGTACCCGCCCTCGCGAAGTTCATGGCTGTCACTCACCACGCCTACAACATCGTCAAGCTTCCAGGCTGCAGCGGCACCATCACCATCCGTGACCAGGTCAAGGACGCCGTGTGCTCTGTCGAGCATGCCTACAAGTGTAACATCCCAAATTTTGGAACTAAGAAAATCTTAGTTTTACAAGACCAAAATTCAGAACCAACAAAAACTTTTTGAAATGTTTTACTGATGATTGTGTTTTCCATCCCATTGCTATGTTGAACCTTGTGTGACTTGTTGTTTAAGTTGTTTGACTAGTAAAAATAAGACCCAACCAATATAAAAATATATTCACCTTTGGTGATCATGTTATGACAAGAATATCTTCCATATATCTTTACCATTCTTATTTTGGCCAAAGTCCATTTCAATGATACTTGGTTTAGCAACAACCAAAATTAATACCCATTATGTGAGAAGGTAAAAGTATTTCCAAAACTACGTGTTCCCAAAAATATGGAGATCTATATGCTATCTCCTATCTATCTTTTAACCTTGATATTTTGCAACTCCCATTTTATAAGCTTTGATTATCACTTCATTTTAAAAAGAACACAAGTGGGAAATATATTACCCCACATATTTTGTCTTGCTCAAAACCCTTTTCAAAAATACAAAGGTGGAGTTGAGATAGTTTTAAACCTCATCTTGTCATAATTAAGTGTGATCATTTTTATAAGATAGTATTGTTAAGTATGTAAATGGTGGTATGATTAATTTTGTGGTTTGATTTGTGTGATCTTGGATGTGATGTTGATCTTGTTGTGATTGTCTGCTTGTTGGACTTATGATTGTATTGATTGTTAATTCTTATTTTATTGTTTGCTTGGGTGGATAATTACACCAATGTACTTGAATGTTAAGTTGAAAACCCACTGATCACAAATTGGGAATGTGACTTGAAAATAAAACAAGACCTCTATGATTACTCACACCCTCAAAATAAAATCTTGATTAAAAGAAATGATCTTATTTAACTTCCCTCTCTACCTATTTCTCTATTTTGTTATAACAATTATCTTATCTTATAAAATCCAGGAATGAGATGATAACCATCTCATTATCATATTACTCTCTCCCCAAAATATCTAATCTCCAATTACAAAGATATTTTCATTTGTCAAATTGGTTTTATCCAAAAATAATATATTCAAACCCTATGAACCAATGTGGTTCAAAACATTTTATTTTCAAATACCAATTTTTGTGGAGCTTCTACATGTATATGGGAGGCTACATGAATTTTCTCAGATTTTTAGAAAATGTTTAAGTGCCTCAATTAAATCACTGAAACTCACTGGTTTTAAAAGAAACAGAAAAGGACTTATTTCTAAAGGAGAAAAAGAAAGCAGGGGGTTCTCTGCAAAAGCTTCTTCGTCCTGTAGCTCCAGTAGCCGGGCAGCACGGCGCCGTGCTCCCCGCTCCTTGCTCCCGCGCCTCGCCGGACCCCCCCCCCCCTCTCCCCTGTCCCCTGCGAGCTGTTAAGAGGGCACCGCGCCGCCCCCTTTGCTCCTCTGCTCCCCCTCACTCCCCTGACTCTCCCTCTCTCTCACTTCTTCCACGAGCTCCCCACCCTAGTGCCACGACCGTCGTTGCCGCCGTCTATTCAAGCCTCCCCGTCCAAATCGAAGAGCACCAGAAGCTTCCCCGCGTCCGGTTCTCCCTCCACGCCGAAGGAATCGAGCTGGGAAGCCCGGGATCGCCGTTGCCGTCCGCATCCTCTTCCTCTCCGTCGCCGAGATGTCGAGCAAGCTGCGGGTGACTCAGTCCATCATTCTCCGCCATTTTCGTGTCCCTGAGCTCCCCTCATCGCGAGCCTTCTCATGGACACCGCCTCTTCTTTTTAGGACCACCGGAGCCGCCGCGTCGACCTTGCCGTACTCCTGCCGTGCCTCGCCGTCTCTACGTGTCAAGAGGAAGAAGAAGCCGCATACCCCTTCGCCCTGGGCTGGCCCAGCACTGTGCTGCTAGGTCCAGCTCCAGATCTGGCCCATTCCTTATGTTTCCAGTAGACCCAATATCCATTTCTATTTCTTGTTTAAATTGCAGTATAGCTTTAATTCATTTGTGACAAGTCTGTGATAGATAATTGAGTGATTCAAATTTTGTAGAGTTCCTATGTGTTTTCTTAATTAGGTAGAACTGGCTGTTTGCAAAAATATATTTTTAAGTGCTGTCTAGATTTAATCTTGCAAAAAGTATATTTTTCACTAAAAATTTAATATCTAGAGTTTTATAACTCCAAAATTTGCAAACTAAAATTCTATGGAAAGCCTGAAGTGATACCTTTCCAGATCTGTTGGTCTTATATGCAAATGAAGTCTAAAACAAAAGTTCTATTCTTTTTAATAAAACACCAGTGGCACTTTGGTGATTTTTGTAGATTTTTGTGAGATGATTTTTAGAGTAAATCCAATTGGCTTGTCTTCTATATGTGTAGGAGAACATATCCCTAGCTTGGCTTGAATTTAGGAGTCACTGATTGACTGTGGTGCTAATTATAAGGTTTAGGCCTTTTCTGCCTATTTTTATTAGGACTTTATTAATTGTTGTGTTATAACTTTATTGTTATAAATATGTTTCCTAGCGTGTGTAGAGTGGTAATCCCCTGTTGTGACATGTTTCCTTATTCTACTAGCATGTCAGGAGAGCTATTTTGTGAGTCATGTGTTTGTTAGGGTTTTATTCCCTATATAGTTTTTCTCCTAGCAATTAGGAGTTTGTTAAGCTTGTTTATTTTGATGTGAGAATATTGTGTTTGAT
Organism: Poa pratensis; assembly: GCA_947311845.1. Lineage (NCBI taxonomy): Eukaryota > Viridiplantae > Streptophyta > Magnoliopsida > Poales > Poaceae > Poa > Poa pratensis. Next base: position 10,362,144 of record CAMZMU010000111.1, read on the forward strand.
TAATATGTATGCCTTGCTGGTTAATGGTTGTTGTGGTACTGCTGCTTGCATGTTGTTATTGTTTAGCAGGTCATAATATGTTAGTACTGTTAGTGGTATTTGTTAGACATGTTGGTGTGAGTAATATGTTTGCATTGCTTGATGAACTTGATGGTCTTTGAGTTGAGTACTAGCTTAAGTATCTTGTTAATGTATCTACCCTAGCTTGGTGTGATGTTTTCACTTACAAAGATTAATTAGTGGCTTAACTTTTGTCTGAAGTATTTCCTGTTTAGGGAAAAAATGGTTGTTAGGTACCTTTAATTGAGGATGTCTTTGTGCCCTCTTGTTTGGGCATGTGTATGGTATTATGCTCCTGCTAGTATAATGCCTTTATAATTTTGTCTGAGTAAATTGGCTTGTTAAGTAAATTGTTTTATTAGCATATAGATAAACATGTGGTTATGTGATGTTTTGCTTGTTGGATTAATTTCTTGTTAGCATCTAGCTAAGTGTGGTGATTGTTGTTTAGTGTTGTTTTTAGATTAACTTGTATCCTTTATTTATGAGTGCTGTAGCTTTAGTAAATAAATTGTGCTAGGCTTGTTATTAAGGCAATTTTCCTTGAAGTGTTCTTAGAGTAGATTTTAGTTTGTTGCTTGATTGGATTAGTGCTATGTTTGTGGTTTGATTACTTGTTTGTATACCACTCGTGGTTTGGTTGCTTATTGTGTGTTGTTTTATTTTCATGTTCGCGACGCTAGATATAAACGCTACCGGAGTGATAATTGGAGAGGATTTATTGAAAAAGGATGGGAATTTATTTCTTTGATCAATGGGAAGAAGTCCAGGAACATTATGCTGAATCAGGCAAGCTATTCTCTGAGCTTGCATCTATATACATCTATTTTTGTTCACATGTTTTACTTATAAAAAGCATAAATGATTTATGTGGTGATGGCCACAAAAGCTATGATTTTGAAAACCCTTTTTCCAAAATATAAGTATATTATTTTGACACCCTATATGGAGGTATTAGATGGAAATTCTTTTTCAAACTATAGGATGGGAAAAATATTGTTTACTCAAAACTCCATTGAAAATACTTGTGTGATTATGGAATGCCGAGATGTCGGTGTTGGAATGGAGAAGTGGAGAATGGAGATGTTTATGAAAAATGCACAGTGTGTCCTTGTACTTACGTCAACCAGCCGATACCCTGTGCGACCACATTTACCCACATATGGGAAAAGGGCTTAGTCATATAATTTGCTCATATTAGTATGGGAGACCTCATCGACGGAGACGACTCCGTTATGCATGGAGGGATGGTCTGAGGACCTACCTTGACCCGGGTCCTCGCTCAAACTCTATGGAAAGATAAGGAGGAGGATTGAAGGTTCTACCATAAATCGCCGGGCAAAACTATGAGTCCTCACACTTAGATTCCGATGGGCTGGGTTAAGTGTGGTGGGAAATATCATAAGGGCAGGATCCTATACTAGCATGAGCAAAGGACAGGCTAGGGTCGGTGACTCAACTTCGCATACACCTTGTATGGCGGGACGTGGCTGACACGATGAGTTACCGGATGGATGTGGGAAAAGCGTGCAACCTCTGCAGAGTGTAAAACTATTCGAATAGCCGAGTCCTCGGATATGGACAGTTGGAAGGCCCTACTCTGACCATGTGCAAGTTTTGCAAAGTTTTGAGATTTGAAAATAAATTGGAGATGTGTTGGATCTGCAACTATACCGACGGGCTGGGATGAGGTTGCTGGAGAATGAATTGGCCATGAAGGGCTATGGTTGGAAAAGGAGGAGTTTGGGGAAAATAAAACCTGGCAATGATTTTTGGAGAAAAAGTTTATAAAAGAGACTTCTTACCTTTTTCAACAAAGATGTATTTACGGGAAAAAGTTTTAAAAGAGATTTCTTACAAAAACAGATTTATGGGAAAAGTTCTAAAAGCCTTCCTTTCTTTTTCAATAAAGATATAGAGATTTCAAAACAAAGTTTTATTAAACAAAAGTCTATCCTTCTCTTTGCAACAAGGATATAGAGTTTTCAAAGCAAACCAAGTTTTACTTAAACAATAAAAAGAGTAGTGCATGCTCATTCCGGGGGTAGTTTGCGAGTACATTCAAATGTACTCATATTGGTTTCGTCCCTGGCTATTGTCTTAGCCAGATCATTGAAGGGGAGCAGTTAGAAGAAGAAGGTTTCGATGACGTCAATGCGAACTAGGGCGCTTCCCAGTCAACTGCCTGTAGGGTTGGCAAATGACTTGGGCTCCACGTTGTTTTGGTGATTTCCGCTGCAAGTACCGGTTGAAGTTACGGCTTCAATCAAGTAAGTATATTTATTCGGTATTTATGGGTGTTCTGTGATGCCAATTCGAGTTATGTGCAACAACAGACTGATCATGGGATTGTTGCAGGAAACATAACGAGTATCTCGGATAGTTAATCCGGGGTCCTCACAACAAGGCCGCTGCAGTGGCATTTCCCACTGACGAGGACGCAGAGGAGCCCCTCGCGAGGCCAGCAAAGAAGAATCATCTGTTCTCTCAGGAAAGGACAGCCACGAAGAAGGTGCCGCTGGGCACCGACGACTCGGGGGCTAGCGTCACCATAGGCGCTGGCTTGCCTATCAAATAGGAAAGCGCGCTCGTCGCCTTCCTCAGGGCAAACTCTGACATGTTCGCATGGACACCGTCAGATATGTCCGGAGTACCGAGGGAGGTGATCGAGCACCACTTAGCCGTGTGTCCAAACGCACGCCCAGTGAAGCAGAAGGCACGGCGCCAAGCGCCAGAGAAGCAAGAATTCATCGTCAAGGAAGTAGAGAAGTTAAAAGAAGCACGCATAATTCGAGAAGTCGCACATCCCACCTGGCTCTCCAACACGGTGGTCGTCCCCAAGCACACCGGTGGAGGCCGGCTCTGCATCGACTACACCGACCGCAACAAGGCCTGTCCCAAGGATCCATACCCGCTGCCAAGGATAGACCAGATCGTGGACTCAACCGTTGGCTGCGACCTCCTCTGTTTTTTGGATGCCTTCTCAGGCTACCACCAGATCAAGATGGCGCAGGAGGACGAGGAGAAGACAACATTTGTCACCCCTTGTGGTGTGTTCTACTACGTCTGCATGCCCTTCGGCCCGAAGAATGCCGGCGCCACGTTCCAGAGGCTCATGAGGACCGCCTTGGGGGCTCAGATGCGGAGAAACGCAGAAGCTTACGTCGACGACATCGTGGTCAAGACTCGCGAAGAGCACACACTCCTGAAGGACCTCGAGGAGACCTTTGCCAACCTGCGCAAGGTAAACATCAAGCTGAACCCCACCAAGTGCGTCTTCGGGGTACCATCAGGCAAACTCCTCGGGTTCCTAGTGTCTCACCGTGGCATCGAAGCAAATCTCGACAAGATCAGGGCCATAGAAGAAATGCAGCCACCTCGTCGCCTCAAGGACATGCAGCGCCTAGCGGGGAGTATGGCCAGCCTCGGCCGGTTCATCTCCAAGTTCGGCGAGAGATCGCTGCCGTTTTTCAGGATCATGAAGAGGTCCGGCACATTCAAGTGGACGCCCGAAGCAGCCAAGGCATTCGAAGACCTGAAGAAGTACCTGGCCAGCCCACCAATCATGGTCGCCCCACGACCTCGCGAGCCCCTGAAGCTGTACTTGGCAGCCACTCCTCAGACGGCAAGCGCGGTCCTGGTGGCAGAAAGGGAAGAGCCAGTCCTCGCCAAGAAGGGCACTGCCTCGCCAAGCCCAGAGCCCCCCGACAAGGAAGCAGCCGCCTCAGGCCCCGAGCCCCAAGCCGAGCCCACGCGACCAGCAGAAGTCCCCGCCGAGGACCCGCCGCAAGAAAACCTCGACAAGACCCCCGAAGAGCACCACGAAGAGCCCAGCGCTGAAATACCATCGACAACGCTTGTCGAGCACCCCGTCTACTTCGTCAGCACAGTGCTACGGGATGCTCGCGAGCGCTACACCATGCAGCAGAAGCTCCTCTTCGCGCTCCTCATCGCCTCCAGGAAGTTACGCCACTACTTCCAGGGCCACCCCATCAAGGTGGTCACATCTTACCCCCTAGAGCAAGTCCTGCGCAACCCAAACGCCATAGATCGCGTCACAGAATGGGGCATCGAGCTGCAACCCTTCGAGCTACAATTCAACACCACCAGGGTCATCAAGGGCAGGGCGCTGGCGGACTTCACGGCCGAGTGGACGGACACAAGTCAGGAAGAGCCTCAGGAGGAAGAGGCCACATCATCAGGAGGGACAGCGCCCAACTACTGGACCATGCACTTCGATGGAGCATTCGCACGCCAAAGCGCGGGGGCTGGCGTGGTCCTGACTTCACCAACAGGCGACAAGCACTTCTACGCCGTCCAACTATGCTTCACGCACAGCGACAAGGTCTCCAACAACATCGCTGAATACGAAGGCCTCCTCGCGGGGCTCAGAGCTGCAATCGCTCTCGGCGTCAAGCGCATACTGATCAAGAGCGACTCCCAGCTCCTTGTAAACTTCTCCAAGAAGAGCTACACGCCTAAAGACGGCCACATGGCCGCTTACCTCGAGGAGGTCCGCAGGCTCGAGAAATATTTCAGAGGAATGGAACTCATGCATATCCAACGAGGAGAGAATCAGGAGGCGGATGACATCGCGAAGCGAGCATCAAGAAGGGAAGCCCAGCGAGCAGGCGTGTTCGAAGAGAGGCTCGGCAGGGCATCGGTCAAACAGCCGAAAGAAGCAACTGACATGGACATCGACGGTCGCGAAAGAGCTTCATCTTGGCCTCGAACTCCTCCGCCATCTTCTTCTCCTTCGAGCGGAGTTTGGCATTGGCCTTCTCAAAGCGGTCCTTGTAGCTGGTGACGTGGGATCGAACACGGCATATGCCACGGGGTGGCTAAGATAGGTGTGGGAGCAGCGTTCTGCAGCATCGGCACCCGCGGGGATTGCGCCGGAGCGCAGACACGGGAAGTACCCAGGTTCGGAGCCCTCCCAGAGGAGGTAAAACTCCTACTCCTGCTCGATCTCTCTATCATCGATGGACACGGTACAGAGTTGCTCCTCGAGCTGTTCGGTGAGTTCTCTCTCTCTAGCTATCTGGAGTGGGGAGGAAGAAGTGGTGGTTCCTTCTGCGTTCGAAGGGGGAAATCGGAATCCCTCTACTTGGGCACCCAGACAGCCTTATATAGGCCTGGCTGTCTGGCTTACAGGCGGGGCCGGCTGGTCCGCGCCAGCCGGCCGGTGTCGGCTACAGGGGTGTTTCTTCGTGACGCCGTATGTCCGCGGTACTGTGTGCTACGCTTCGCACAGTCGAACTCCCTTCCGGCGCGGGAGCGGTCGGGCTAGACTTGGCGACGTGGAGGGCAGGCAGGCGACGATGCCGGCCCCCGCCTGCACGGTAGACGGCTCTTGGGATCTCTTGTCGGCGCTGGGCGGCGCCCCGTGTCTCCTGCCTGTCGGGGCTCCTAGGCACTGTTGGAGACGTAGGGCTAGACTTCGCTTTAGCCCACGCCTGGGCGACGTGGAGGGCTAGCCGGGCACGCCCCCGGCGCCGCCCGACACGGGCCCTTGTCTATGCTCTTCGTAGGCAAGTGGCAGCCGGTCATCCGGCTGCCAGCCATCCGGATCTAACCGCTGCGGTTGACTTCGGTCGCGTAAGGCGGGCGTTGCTTGTCGTTATCTGGTTGTCGTTGAGAATCGTGATGATGACGAGCCTGCAGTTCCTCTTGCCCATGCCGCCCGGCTGTGCTTTGATAGGCTAGGCGGAGGCCGGCTGCGCTCGGGGCAGGCGAACTCGGTCGAGCCGGCCAGCCGGAGGCGGCCAGACTTGATTTTGCGTTTCACACGGGATCTTCTGTGGGTCTTTAGGCACCCGGGGTTCATCCCCACGTCACTAGCCCCCGAACACGTTGGAGCGATGCAGCCGGTTACGGCGAGGAGGGCTTCTGCGTGTTCAACGAACTGATGTGCCTATCCGGATGAGGAAATGAAGCGTCAAGCGCTCCGCCGACCGGATGCTGGTGATGACGTAAGTGATGACGCTGGCACGTCCCATCCGCCTGCCAGGCGGTCGCCCGGCAGTCGAGACGATGCCTCGACTTTCGCCGCAGGATCTTCTGTGGCGACGTAGCAGCGACGGGATCTTCTGCGGCGAAACCGTCGCCCACGATCTCGCCCATGATCGCGCGGTTGCGCGCCACGCGGCGCAATCTCCGGGTGTGGTTACGGCGACGCCAGTGCTATAAATAGGAGGCGAGGCATCGGGGAGAAGGGCTTGCCTCCATTCTCCCTCTCGCCTTCGCCCTCCCGAGCACTCTGCCGCAACCACTGCGCCCCTCCCCTTCTTCATATTCTCCGGTGCGGCAACTCTTCATCGGCGAAGCCGTTTCTTCTCCGGCGCGGGGAGCCAGCGGACGAGGCGACCACGGGCCACCACCACTCGACGCCGACACCGCGGAGCTCCTCCCCCAGCGCGCTGGAGCCAGAGATGGCCGACGGGAACGAGGGCGGCGGTGAATGGCGCGGCACGCGCATCACCATGGAGGATATCGAGAACCTCCGCGCGCGCGGGCTTTGTCGACGAAGGAGCGCGTGGGGGTGCGCCTCGTCGCGGACGGCGAGGTGGTTCCCGCTGCACACGCCGGCGAGGCAGTGGTCTTCATGGATCACATCGACTGCGGGCTCGCGCTGCCGGCGAGCCAGTTCTTCCAGAGCTTCCTCCAGACCTTCGGCCTGCAGCCGCACCACCTCAGGGCCAACTCCGTAGCCTCATTGAGCTACTTCGCCACCATCTGCGAGGGGTGGCTCGGCATCTGGCCGAACCTCTCGCTCTTCTGCCGGCTGCTCTACCTCCGCAACCGGTATCTTGGCGACAAGGAGGAGAGGGACTCCGTCGACTGCGGGGCCACGATTGTCTATCGCCGGCCACAGGCGAAGCTGCCAGCTTTCAAGAAGACGGACACGGTGAAAGAATGGCAGTGGACGTACTTTTACGTCCGCAACCTGAAGGTGGGGGAGGACCACATCCGCCTGCCGGCCTTCCAGCCGGTCGCGCCCGTGAAGGACAACTGGGGCCTGAAGAAGCTCGGCGACCAGACGGAGGTCGACAAGATGATCGACCGGATCGAGGAGCTCTTCAAGAAGGAAGGGCTGACCACCCGGGACCCGACCCTTTGCTGGCTCTACAACCGGATCGCGCCGCTGCAACACAGATTTCACAAGATCTGTTACTTGGACGGGCGCCTCGATCCCACCCGGCTGACCTGGAAGAGGTGGAAGCTGGAGGCTCTGAATGGTTGGCTCCGGCACGTCGTCAAGGAGGAGAGGGTGGCGGCGAACTGGACGTACGGCAAATCGCCGTACACACACAGGAAGCGGGCGCCCAAGGTATGTTGTCTCTGCTTGCTTTCGCGCTCTTTCTTGTATGCCTCGGCCGGCTGGTCACCGAGCCGGCTGTGCAGCTCTTCAAGATCCAGCTTGAGGAGGACGGGCCCAACGGCCCCCAGTTTCGGCCGAACATCCAGCGGGAGACGGCTGCGCCTGGGGAGGGCCAGTCGAGGGTGAGGAGGAGGCCGCCGCGGCCGAGGGCGGTGGCAACGCTGAGGGCGACGACGACGAGGGCGCCCGAGGGACGGCGGCCACGTCGAGGATGACCAAGCGGATGCCGCGCCGGCTGTTCAAGCACCGGTTGGTGGCAGCGGGGCGGGCAACACGCCGCCGACTGCTCGGGGTAGGCTGGTTGCCTCTAGCTCGAGCGTTGATGAAATCAAAAACCCTGTGGTAGTCATTGATCTCTCAGACACTGAGAGTATTGAGAGTGCAGAGACCGCGGGGTCGACCTCGGCCCCTCGCCAGAAGAGGACGAAGCCGGCTACTCCAACCGGCTTGGAGGAGGACGACGACGAGGAGCCGGTGTTGAGGAAGCGGCCGAGACGGGTTCCGACCAACGTGCGCGGGTAAGTGCTTCTGTTGCTTGCTCTTTCTACTGAACTTGTCTTGGTGGATGAGTCTTCGTGTTTTTGCAGGGCGCCGAGGTCTTTGACCGTTGTCGGAGGCGCGGAGACGGTCGCTGTGCCGGCTGCGCCAGTGGATTCGGCCGTGCGGGCGGCGGAGGAGCAGGAGGGCGGACGAGGGGAGCAGCGCGAGCAGCCCCCCGCGCCAGATGCGGGGGCCCAGATGGTCGGCCCCCAAGCTATCGAGGTGGTCCCGCCGCCAGGCGGAGGCGAGGTCGGAGAGGCCGGTGATGTCCCGGGGGCAGCCGGAGACGGAGCGATGGGTGCTCCGAAGCCGAAGAAGGCCGGCACGTCGTCTTCTACGAAGAGGGCCGAGTCGGCGGCGAGGAAGAAGACGGGGAAACAGGCGGCGCCTGCAGCCGGGGAGAAGGCCAAGGGTGCCGCTGTTTCCTCGCAGCTGCAGCTGGTACCGGCTGATCCCTCCATTGCTGCTAACACCGGGGGGGGGGGCCGGAGGCCAAGGGACCCGCTGGAGTTTGCCCTAGAGATCCGGAAGGAGCTGGCGGTCCAGCTTGGGGACTTCGATCGCTTCCTGGAGCTGCTTCAGGTATGCCCTCGTGTTTAGTCCCTTTGAATTATCTTGGACCGGCTGCGACAGCCGGCGCGAGTCGAGTCTGATTCCTTCTTTCTTAACTTTAGGAGGAGTGCAACCAGAAGGTTCTGCAGCTGGAGAAGGACCTCGAGGTCATCAAGAGTAAGTGTTTCGCCCGGCTGTGTCTTTTCCGCACGGAGCCAGATGAAGGAGCTGAATGCTTCTTTTCCTTGCAGAGAACGATGATGAGGCGCTGCGCGCCAAGCTGGTAGCTACCAGCTCAGCGACTTGGCGAAGGAGGTGGAGCGGCTCAAGAAGCGCGATCAGAGAGGCAGGCGGAGCTGGACAAGCTGGCCGAGGCCAAGGAGGCGGTGGAGAAGGCGGCGGTGGAGGTGCGGGAGAATTTTGAGAAGCTGGAGCAGGGCTACAACAAGCAGTGCCAGGACGACCAGGCGGAAATCAAGAAGCTGAACGAGGAGGTTACCCGGCTGAAGGAGGAGGTCGTCCGCCAGAAGACGGACGAGGACTCGGCGCACAGGGAGCTGAGCCGGGTCGACCTTTCTGTTCGCGGTAAGTTTTGTCTGGCTGTTTGCACTCTCTTGTCTTGGTTCTCCTGTCTTGATGTTTTCGCTTGGCTTGCAGGCTATTATCCGTCTGCGGGCACGGAGGCGGCGAAGACCCACCTGTCCCACATGGGACTGGAGGCGACTGATGCTGCCATCGCCAGCTACGAGACGTCGGTGGCGGACCGGGTGGCGCAACTCGGGATCGACGCCACTGCCTTGTCCTATTCCGCGAGGAAGCTCTGCCGGTACGTCTGGCCCGGCCAAGGAGTTCCAATCATCTTGGCTGAGCTGGCTCGCCATCTTGCACTGGCGCCGGCTGCGGTGGAGGAGCTGCGGGAGTCGGCCGCTCGCGGCGGGGCCCTCTGGGCGGTGGCGCTGCTGAAGTCTTGGTATCCGGATGCTGATCTGGAGCCGCTCAAGGAGGGCTTTCGGGATGACGACTCCTACGACGTGCTCAAGGAGCGTCCCGACCTCCGTGACGCCGCCTGTACCATTGCCGATTTCGTCGACCTGGCAGAGTTCATCCCAGACCGGCCGGCTGCTCGCCCGTCTGACGATGAGGAAGCGGACGACGGGGCGAAGGATTCCAAGGGCAAAGCCGTCGAGGAAGCCGGCTGCTCCAAGACTGACTCTGCCCAGGCCGGCGATGTGGCTGGCAGCTCGAAAGCCGCCGAGTGAAGACCTCGGGATGCCGGGTTGAACCTTGTATTTTCTCTTAGCTTCTTGTGAACTTGTTTCATTTGTCCCCGGGATGCCGGGCGTACTTGTCTAAAAGTTCTGCTACTTGTATCGTAACTTTGTGTGGAGCTTTGTCTCCCTTATCTTGTTTCTGCTCGAAATTTTTCACGATTGTCTCTGCCTTTGAATTTCTTTGTGGCTTAGTGAAGGCGATCGAGCCTGTTCACCCTCACTAGCCCCGAGACTTGGCCCGACTGGCGCAGCGAGTCGAGTCGGATCTAAACCCAGTATCTTCGAGAGTTTGCCCGGCTGGTCATGACAGCCGGGTGTACGCGCAGACTAGCCCCGAGATTGGACCCGACTGGCGTAGCCAGTTGAGTCGAATCTGGACTAGGTAGCTTCGTGAGGTTGCCCGGCTGGTCGAGACAGCCAGGTGTACGCGCAGACTAGCCCCCGAGATTGGACCCGACTGGCGTAGCCAGTTGAGTCGAATCTTCCTGGCTAGCCTTTGAGAGCTTGCGAGGCCGGCAAGGAACGACACATAGAAACTTTGTTAGATCGTTAGTCCTCAAAATCAAAAAGTTGGCATTTTTTAGCTTCTCAGTTTTTATTCGATTAGGGGCCCGCTCGCCCTTGTTTTGCCGCCCGTGCCCCTTCCCTGTGTCTCACCTCTGCGACCCCTGCTGTTGCCGGCTGAACTCTGCAGCCGGATCCGAAGAGAGGGCCGGCTGGCTGGGCGCACGGTACTGAGATCTTTGAGAGGCTGGACTTAGGCGAGCGAAAGCGCGGTTTTTCTGTCGCGAGCCGGAGACTTTTCTTTCTTATGGGCTTTTCGCGTGTGCCCCTAGCCGGTTTCTGGCCAACGTGTCAGCCGGGTTGCGGTCTGCAGCCGGATCCGAGAGTAGGCGTCGGGGTCGAGCACGGTACTAAGCTAACGTAAGCGAGAATCGGTAATCGGCTAGCCACAGTGAAGAACAAAGAAACAACTCGACTGAAACAACGGCAGCCCCCGAGTGCACGCTCGCGGGTGCCAACTTTTACTCAAAAGAAACAACAGGGTGTTACACTTGTTCTAGGAGTAGAAAGGCCTGAGGAGGCTGGCGTTCCACGGACGTTCCCCCTCTTCGTAAGGGGTAAACGGCATGCTCTTTTTCTCCTCGCGCACATCCGTGAGGTAGTACGCGTTGTTGCGCAGTGCTCTGCTGATGATGAACGGGCCCTCCCAGGGGGAGGATAGCTTGTGGAGGCCTTTAGTGTCTTGGATCCATCGGAGCACGAGGTCTCCCTCGCGGAACGTGACCGGGTGCACCTTCCGGCTGTGGTACCGGCGCAGGTTTTGCTGGTATATGGCCGATCTGGACAAGGCCAGTTCTCGCGCCTCCTCGAGGAGGTCCACACCGTCTTCGTTTGCCCGCTTGGCTTCCGTGTAGAGGATGGCTCGAGGGGAGTCGAACTCGATGTCAGCCGGCAAGACGGCTTCTGCGCCGTAGACGAGGAAGAAAGGCGTGTAGTTCGTTGAGTGGTTGGGGGTGGTCCTGAGGCTCCAGAGTACGTGCGGGAGTTCTTCGATCCAGCAGTCGGGTGCTCGCTCGAGGGGGTCAACCAGTCGGGGCCGGATTCCAGCTAGGACTAGGCCGTTTGCTTTCTCCACCTGGCCGTTTGACTGGGGATGAGCCACTGAGGCGAGGTCCAGCCAGATTCCCTTCTCGCCGCAGAAACGCTTGAAGACGCCCTTGGCGAAGTTCGTGCCATTGCCAGTGATGATGTTGTGCGGGTAGCCGTAGCGGTAGATGATGTCTTGGAAAAAGGTGATGACCGTCTGGCCATCCCACTTCTTGACTGGCTTGGCCTCGATCCACTTGGTGAACTTGTCCACCGTTACGAGGAGGTGAGTCATGCCGCTTCGCGCCGTCTTGAAGGGACCGACCATGTCGAGCCCCCAGACGGCGAATGGCCAGGTGATGGGGATGGTTTGCAGAGCTGCAGCCGGCGTATGCTTCTGCTTGCTGAAGCACTGGCAGCCGGTGCAGGCACGGACCATTTGCTCGGCGTCAGCTAGAGCAGACGGCCAGTAGAACCCGTAGCTCATGGCCTTCGAGGCGATTGATCTGGATGCGGCGTGGTGTCCGCATTCGCCCTTGTGGATGTCCTCTAGCAGGCGGCGCCCTTCTGCCGGCTCGATGCACCGCTGGAAAACGCCTGTCGTGCTGCGCTTGTAGAGCTCGTTGTTGATGATGGTGTAGGCCTTGGAGCGGCGCAGGATCTGCCGCGCGTGCACCTCCTCCTCTGGGAGTTTGCCGTGGGCGAGGAAGTCGAGGAACGGTTGCGCCCAGGAGGGAACTTCGTGGATGGTGAAGACGCCGGCTAGCGCCAGCTGGGCGGCTTTTGGGTCCGGCTGCGTAGCCCCCTGATTGCGTGGATCACACGTTCGCTGGGAGACCCCAAGAGGAAGGTATGAAGCAGTGTAGCAGCAGTTTCCCTCAGTATGAAACCAAGGTTTAATCGGACCAGTAGGAGCAAGAAATCACTTCTGAAGGTTGTTGGTGGCGGAATATGGCACAGCGCAACACCAGGGAATCCGGCGCCGACGTGGAATCTGCACACAGCACAATCAAACTACTCGCCCCAACGAAACAGTGAGGTTGTCAATCTCACCGGCTTGCTGAAAACAAAGGATTAAACGTATGGTGTGGAAAACAGTAGTAAATTGCAGAGAATGAAAAGGAACAGTGTTTGCAGTTGGTTGTATTATCAGTGTAAAAGAATGGACCGGGGTCCACAGTTCACTTGTGGTGTCTCTCCGTAAAAGATAACTCACATGTTGGGTGAACAAATTACAGCTGGGCAATTGACAAAATATTGAGCGCATGACAATGCATATATATGACATGATGATTACTATGATATTCATGTGGGCATTACGACAAAATACATAGACCGTTATTCCAACAGCGTCTATGACTAATAATCCACCGCCAGGTTGTCATACCGAGTTCCCCGTTGGTATTAAGTTGCAAGCAACGGATAATTGCATTAAGTAATGTGCGTAAAGTAAACAAATGCATTAGACTTAACGGCGTACCCTTAAGCTAAGCATCGGTTATTTTATCCCTAGTGGCAACATCACATCCACAATCTTAGAAGTTATTGTCACTCTCCCAGATTACCGGAGGCATGAACCCACTATCTAGCATAAATACTCACTCTTGAGGTTACAAGCATCTACTTGGCCAAAGCATCTACTAGTAACGGAAAGCATGCAAGATCATAAATAACATATAAGATAGATTGATAATCAACTTGACATAGTACTCAATATTCATCGGATCCCAGCAAACACAACATGTAGCATTACAATAAGATGATCTTGATCATGATAGGCAGCTCACAAGATCTAAACATGATAGCATAAATTGGAGAGACAACCATCTAGCTACTGCCATGGACCCGTAGTCCAAGGATGAACTACTCACGCATCACTCCGGAGGCAGGCATGGTGATGTAGAGCCCTCTCTGGCAGGGTGCCGGGAAGAGCTTCTGAACCCTCCCGAGCTAGGGTTGACGGCGGCGGCGTCTCTGGAACTTTTCGTGGATAATGGCTCGGGTGTTTAGGGTTTTCGCGTCGGGAAGAATAAATAGGCGAAAGGGCGGCAGCTGCGGAGCCACGAGGGCCCCACACCACCCCACGGCGCGGCAGGGGGGCCCGCGCGGCCCCATGGTGTGGGTGCCACGTGGCCCTCCTCCGTGTCTCCTCTGGACTCCGTCTTCGTGTTGGAAAAATAGGAGGTTCTTTCCAAGTTTCGTCCAATTCCGAGAATATTTCCAGACTAGCTTTTCTCGAATACAAAAACAGCAGAAAACAGGAACTGGCACTGTGGCATCTTGCTAATAGGTTAGTCCCAGAAAATGCATAAAAATGCTATGTAGTGTATATAAAACATGTAACAATTGGTATAATATCAACATGGAACATCAGAAATTATAGATACGTTTGAGATGTATCACCCCCGGGTGTGGCGTCGCAGTCCCCCGGGTTTACTTTGGTCTTGCCGATGAGCTCGGGGACGGGTGCGGCTGGCGCCTCGTAGCCGGGTGAGGTGGCAGCCCCCGAGTTTCTTTGGTCGGCTGGGGGGCTCTTAGCCCCTAGGTTCGTATGTCCGGCTGGGGAGCTCCGAGCCCCCGGGTTTATCTTTCCGGCTGGTGAGTTGGGGTCCGCCTGGATGACGATGGAGTCCGAGTCGGGTGACGGTGTGATGGACGACTTGTAGACGTGTTCGAGGGAGACGCCGGGTGGAATGACTCGCCGGGTGCTGCCGAGCTTGGCGAGCATGTCAGCCGTCTCGTTGTTGGCTCTGGGCACGTGGTGGAATTCGCACCCCTCGAAGCAGGCACAGAGCTGCTGCACGAAGAAACGGTAGGAGGCCATGTTGGCGTCCTTGGCGTCCCAATTTCCTGAGGTTTGCTGGATCACCAGGTCCGAATCGCCGAAGCACAGGATGCACTGGATGCTCATCGCGTTGGCGAGCTTGAGGCCGTGGACGAGGGCCTCGTACTCTGCTACTTTGTTGGAGGTCTTGAAGTTAATTTGCACGGCGTACTCCAGCCTGTTTCCTTTGGGCGAGGTGAGGACGATCCCGGCTCCCAGGCCTTCGTACATCTTGGAGCCGTCGAAGTGCATCCGCCAGTGCGCGGAGTCGGGCACAGGCGGCAGGTACTGCGTTTTCACCCAGTCGACGATGAAATTGGCGATGAGCTGGGACTTGATGGATGTTCTTGGCTGGTACAGGACCGTGTGCGGGGCCAGGTTGACTGCCCACTTTGCGACCCGGGCGGTTGCGTCTTTGTTGCCGATGATGTCTCCGAGTGGAGCCGTGCTCACCACGGTGATGACGTGCTCTTGTAAGTAGTGGCACAGCTTCTTCTCCGCCATGTGCACGCCGTACACGAGCTTCTGGTAGTGGGGGTAGTTCTGCTTTGACTGCGAGAGGACCTCGCTCACGTAGTAGACCGGCCGCTGGACCGGGTGCTCCTTGCCTTCCTCTTGGCGCTCCACCACCAGGACGATGCTGACGCATCGGTTGGTGGCGGCGATGTACATGAGCATGGGCTCCTTTGGAGCAGGCGGCGCCAGGACCGGTGCCATGGACAGTGCTTTCTTGAGCTCGGCGAAGGCCGCGTCTGCTTCGTCCGTCCAGACGAACTTGTCGATTTTCTTCAACAGGTGGTACAGGGGCAAGGCTTTTTCTCCCAGCCGGCTGATGAACCGGCTCAGCGAGGCCAGGCAACCGGCGAACTTGTCTGGGTTGGCCTCGATCCCTCACGCGGAGACAAGGAAACCGAGTAGCTGGCCAGCCGGTACTCCGAAGACGCACTTGGTCGGGTTCAGCTTCATCTGGAACCGGCGCAAGTTGGCGAAGGTTTCTCTCAGGTCGTCGATGAGGGTGCGGCGCTCTTTGGTCTTGATGACGATGTCGTCGACGTAGGCGTGGGCGTTGCGCCCGATCTGATCGTTCAAGCATTTCTGCATGCACCTCTGGTAAGTGGCGCCGCATTTTTCAAGCCAAAGACATGACCGTGTAGCAGTATGCTCCAAAGGGAGTGATGAATGCGGTCTTGAGGTGGTCGTCCGGGTGGAGCTTGATCTGGTTGTAGCCGGAATACGCGTCCAGGAAGGACAGGTAGTCGCAGCCGGCGTGGAGTCGATGACTTGGTCGATGCGCGGCAGGGCGAAGGGGTCCTTGGGGCACACTTTGTTGAGGCTGGTGTAGTCGATGCACATGCGCCAGGTATTGTTTTTCTTCATCACCAGGACTGGGTTGGCAGCCAGTCCGGGTGGTACACTTCCATGATGAAGCCCGCGTCGAGTAGCCGGGCGATCTCTTCTCCGATTGCTCTTCTCTTCTCCTCTCGAACGACGGAGAGGTTGCTTGACCGGTCTAGCATCCGGCTTGACATGTAAAGAGTGCTCAGCGAACTCCGTCGGTACACCTGGCATGTCTTTGGGAGACCATGCGAAGATGTCCCGATTCTCACGGAGGAATTCGATGAGCTCGCCTTCCTATTTGTCGCTGAGGGTGTTGCCGATGGTGAGGAACTTCCCGTCCGGCTTGCTTGCGTCAGCGGGACCTGCTTGCTATCTTTCTGGCTGGAATTGCGTCTCGCCCGACTGCTTCTTTGCACACGGAACTTCCGGTGCTCGGCTGCTACGGCGCGCCTGATCTCCTTGAACTCTTCAGCCGCTACCAGCGACTCGGCGAGCTTCGAGCCGGCCGAGGCGCATGCCATGGAGCGCTTGAAATCGCCGGCTATGGTGATGATCCGCTTGGGCCCGGCAGCTTCATCTTCAGGTAGCCGTAATGGGGTACGGCCATGAATTGGGCGAGAGCCGGGCGGCCCAGGATGGCGTGGTAGGGGCTGCGGTGGTTCACCACCTCGAAACAGATGCTTTCACGACGAATTTTTTTCTTTTCTCCGAAGACGACGTCCAGCCGGACGGTGCCGATTGGTGTGCAGGATTGCCCTGGGACGATGCCGTGGAAGATCGTCCGGCTGGGATTCATCCGGGCCTCGGTTATCCCCAGCTTGTCGGCGGTGTCCTTGTACAGGATGTTGATGCTGCTTCCTCCGTCGATGAGCACTCGGGAGAAGGTGACGGCGAACTCTTGCTCGGTGACGAAGGTGGGGTCCAGGAGCAGGCTGTAGCCCCCGGGATTCGGCATGATGTCCGGGTGGTCCTTGGGTCCGAAGGAATGGGCTGGTTCGCCCAGTCCATCAGCTGCTGGACGGCGGGGATGACCGCGTTCACCTCTGCGACGCGTAGCCGCTGGCTGCGCTTGTCGTTGCGCTCGATGATGGAGATGACGTACGCGGCGTCCTTGTTGGGGTACATGTCGCGAGATGTGCCGGCTGCGGCAGCCGGCTGTCTTGGGCGCTCGTTGCGCTGGTTGTTGCCTATGTTGATGCCGCCTTGGGGAGGGGGTGGGCCGGTGGTGGAGGCGGCGGACCCTCTCCGCGCTGCAGACGGAGAGTCCAGCTGCAGCGCGCCGTCGTATGGCTGGCTGGCTTCCCGGTGACGCTGTGGTACCGGCACGGGCCGTTCATCATGTCCTCGAACAGGTACGTTGGCTTCGCCCACTGGCGGTCCTCGTATCGCCCTTCTGGCTTGTTCCACTGGCGGGGATTCCGGTTCCCACCGTCATCGCCAGCCGGTTGGCCGGCCTCGGTTGCGTTGACGGCACGGTTCTCGTATCGCCCGTCTGGCGCGCCGCTTCTCTTCCGGCTGTCTCGATCTCGATCGTCGCGGCGGTGCGTTGTCGTGGTTGCCTCCATTGTCCCGGATGTCGCGGTTGTCGCGGCCGCCTCGGTTGTCGTTGCTGGGGCCGCCTTGCTCTCTCGCAGCCGGCTTTTCTTGTGGCCTGCCGGCTCCGTCTATCTGCATTGGGATCCTCATGGCGGAGTCGGCCGTGGCGTACTTGTCTGCTATGGTCATGAGCTCCGCCATGGACTTTGGCTCGTCTAGGAGCAGCCGGTGCTTGAGCATCGTGCCCTCCCGGCAGCCGTTGATGAAGAAGCCGACCGCCTGGATGTCGTGGACTCCCTCGCAGGTGTTGCGCAGGCTTGACCATTTCGTCAGGTAGTCGCGGTCGGACTCGGTTTTGCCCTGGGTGCAGCTGGCTAGCTGGCGAGGGCGAGCCGGGCGCTTGTAGGTGCTGGAGAAGTTCCTGACGAAGACCTGCTGGAAGTCCAGCCAGGAGTTGATCGAGTATCCGGCAGGCTGTTGAGCCACGTGCGAGCTGAGTCCTTCAGCATGAGTGACACATAGCGCACCGCTACGCGCTTGTTGCCGCCTGCGATGGAGACGGCGGTGACGTAGTCGGACAGCCAGTCCTCCGGCTTCGTGCTTCCGTTGTACTTGGGCGTGTCACGCGGGAGGGTGAAACCCCGGGGAAAGGCTCTTTTGCGATGCGAGGTCCGAAACACCGGTGGACCTCGCCCTCTTCTTCTTCTAGCCGGCGGGACTCCTCCAGGTTGTCGAGGCGGTTACGAGCGTCAGGGCCGAACGTCGGGCCTAGATCTCCTAGCCGGTCGTGGACGTTTCCCCTGTGGGCAGCCGGTGGGTCGGGGTAGTTGTACTGGCCATCGCCGGCAGCCGGCGCGGGGTAGTAGTTCTGGCCGCCACCTGCAGCCGGCGCGTTGAAGCGACTTGGCCTGGAGTTGATGCTGTGCGCGCGATATCCGCCCGGCTGAGGAGCTTGCTGGGGCTGGACATGCGGTGAAGATGCCTGACGATCGCCTCGAGTCGCGCCGGGTGGCAGGGGGCCAGGCGGAGGAGGTGGCGTGTTCAGCGCGGACGCGGCCTGGTTCTGGCGGAACTGGTGGTCTGCTGTGTCGAGGAGGTCCTGAACGCGCTGATGCTGCGCACGTAGCTCGTCCCCCTCCAGGTTGGGCATCTCTGCTGCGGCGGCTCGCGCTGCCTTCATGTTCTTCGCGGGGGAGCTGTAGACGGGTCGGCAGTTGGAGGTGCTCCGGCTGGAGCAGCCGGCTCAGCATCAGCAGCCGGTCCTCCTGCCATCTCGGTGGCAAGGTTGCGCCTGACGTTTCCTCGCGGGTTGGGCTCGACGGCGACGGGGGTGAAGCCGTGGGCGAAGTTGTACTCGCGGACCTGCGCTTCCATGCGGCGATGCGTGGCTGCGACGCGTGCGCGCTGCTGAGGAGGCGCTGGCGTGCTTGCTCGAGGAGGATGGCGGCCTGCGCGGGGTCCGCGTCGGCGGCGATGGGTGTCACCAGGCCCTGGAGCATGGCCTGGACGGAGTCGACGGGGATATGGTGCTGCTGGGTGCTCGCGACGTCGGACACCATAACTTCCGCGTAAACGTGGGTCTCGGTGCTGCTCTCGCAGCCGGCTGTCTCCTCGGGGAAACGGTCGACGCAGGGCTGGATGTTAGCGGGGTAGTCGGACGTGAGGGCGACGTAGACGCGGTGCTCGCCGAAGTGCACGACGTTGCCATCCTCGGGGAAGGCGGAGCTGGCGAAGCAGGCGGCGTTGTCGTTGACGAAGTCGATGGAGCCGAACGTCGAGACGAGGCCGGAGGCGACTCGCTCGCCGAGACGGCTGCGGGATCCCGCGCGGAATGTGACTCCGGATGCTGCTATCTGCCCCACGGTGGGAGCCAAATGACGTGGGATCGAACACGACATATGCCACGGGGTGGCTAAGATAGGTGTGGGAGCAGCGTTCTACAGCATCGGCACCGACGGGGATTGCGCCGGAATGTGAACACGGGAAGTACCCAGGTTCGGAGCCCTCTCGGAGGAGGTAAAACTCCTACTCTTGCTCGATCTCTCTATTATCGATGGACACGGTACAGAGTTGCTCCTCGAGCTATTCGGTGAGTTCTCTCTCTCTAGCTATCTGGAGTGGGGAGGAAGAAGTGGTGGTTCCTTCTGCGTTCGAAGGGGGAAATCTGAATCCCTCTACTTGGGCACCTAGACAGCCTTATATAGGCCTGGCTGTCTGGCTTACAGGCGGGGCCGGCTGGTCCGCGCCAGCCGGCCGGTGTCGGCTACAGGGGTGTTTCTTCGTGACGCCGTTTGTCCGCGGTACTGTGTGCTACGCTTCGCACAGTCGAACTCCCTTCCGGCGCGGGAGCGGTCGGGCTAGACTTGGCGACGTGGAGGGCAGGCATGCGACGATGCCGGCCCCCGCCTGCACGGTAGACGGCTCCTAGGATCTCTTGTCGGCACTGGGTGGCGCCCCGTGTCTCCCGCCTGTCGGGGCTCCTAGGCACTGTAGGAGACGTAGGGCTAGACTTTGCTTTAGCCCACGCCTGGGCGATGTGGAGGGCTAGCCGGGCACGGCCCCGGCGCCCGCCCGACACGGGACCTTGTTTCCTGCTCTTCGTAGGCAAGTGGTAGCGGTCATCGGTTGCCAGCCATCCGGATCTGGCCGCTGCGGTTGACTTCGGTCGCGTAAGGCGGGCGTTGCTTGTCGTTATCTGGTTGTCGTTAAGAATCGTGATGATGACGAGCCTGTAGTTCCTCTTGCCCATGCCGCCCGACTGTGCTTTGATAGGTTAGGCGGAGGCCGGCTGCGCTCAGGGCAGGCGGACTCGGTCGAGCCGGCCAGCCGGAGGCGGCCAGACTTGATTTTGCATTTCACTCGGGATCTTCTGTGGGTCTTTAGGCACCCGGGGTTCATCCCCACGTCAGCTGGCCTCGTCCTGGGCCACCTTCCTCTCGCGGGCCTCCAGGCTCTCCCGCTGCGCAGATTGCTCCTTCTCAACCTGTTCGACCTGCTCCTCGCGCTTGCGCAGCTCGGCCTCGCGGAGAGAGAGGTCTTCCCCGCATTGCACCAGTCACTGCTCGCGGGTGCTTAGGTCCTCGCGGAGCTTCCCCAAGCCTGACCTCACAGACTCAGAGTCCGCGATGATCTTCTTCTCGCGGGCCGCGAGCTCCTGGTACTTGGAGGCGATCTTCGCCTCGAGAGCCTCGCGTCCAGCCGCGACAGCCTCGCACTCGGCCTTGAGCTGCCCGAGGGTCTCCTCGGCCTCGCGGACCACGCTGGCGCGTACCTCCTCAGCGAAGCACCTCGCCTCCTCACGCCGCGCCTGGGCCGCCGCGTCTTCCTGACGGCAGCGGTCCCCGGTCTCGCGAAGGTGGGTCCAAGCCCGCGCGAGGTCGGCACGTTCCTCCGCCTCGGCGAGCTCTTCCTCGACGTACTGGGCCTCAAGTCCGTCGATCGCCTCTCTCGCCAAGCGAAAGACGGAGCCGCGGCGAGCTGCGCTCCAGCGTCGGCCTTGCAGGAACAGGGCCCGCGCGTCGCCATGGGGCCCGGAGGCCTCAATGCTTGCTGAGGGCCCCGGAGCACGTTGCCTTGGGCTTGGGGAGGACTCGGGACGCGCCTGGGGGCTCTGGCGAGAAACCTCTCCCTCTTCCGCGCCGCAGGCCTCTCGAGGGCCAGAAGTGCCCTCGCCATGATCCTCGACGTCCTTCTGCCCGCGGGGCACGCCCTACTGACCGTCAGGGGCAGGATCGGCCTGCCCCGTCGCGGCCGCTCCCGCCGCGGCCTCGGGGACCGCCGCTGTCGCCTCAGGGCCCGCGCTCGGTGGAGGCGGCGGCGCGGTGGCCTTCTCCATCTCAACGTCGACGCGCTCCTCCGCCGACGCCGTGGTCTTCGTCGCCGTCTCCTCTGTCGCCTTCTCCTGCCGCGCAGGAGAAGTGTCGGGCCGCACAAGCAACGGCGCGGTCGCCTCAGTCTCCCCCTCCTCGCGGCGCTCACCCGCAGGAGGAGGTGAGGCCGCAGCCTCATGGTGTGGCCCCTCAGCCGTGGGCGCTGCAGCCGCCGCTGCAGCACCAGAGCTCTCTCCGATCTTCCGGAGACTGCGACGCTTCGTCCCTGCGGGGAGCCTGGCAAGGAGAGCAAGCAAAATACCTCAAGAGGGGCACTCAAGAATGCATATCAGAAAGAAAGAAAACGGGGAACTTACTCAGCGGTGTCTATCCATCTCTTCGCCGCCCGCCGCGGCTGCGGGGCACTCACCTCCGCCTCCTTTGGAGCCCCGGCAGTCCTGTCGTGGCTCGCCTTGGCGCGGGGCTCGCAGCGGCCTGGCAAGGCCTCTTCGTTGCTCTCCTCCTCCTCCTCGGTGCGTCGCGAGGGGACGACGAGGTACGGGTCATCACTGCCTGAAGAGACCTCGTGAATCTCCGCCTCAGGCTGTGCGTCCCTCGAGGAGCTCGTGTTCCCCACCGAGGATTTGGGGCCTCCCAAGGCACCATCAACATCCGCATCTGACATCGCAGGCGTCTCCGTCTCCTCCTCGCCTTCGGCCGGCGCCGCCTGCAACGCCGACTCCGGATTGCTGCGGGGCCCAACCTGCCCCTCGGGCATCAAGCCCCACTGGTCAAACTTGGGCATCGCCTCCACGAATTCGAGTCGAGATTCGACCGCGAACCTGTGGAGCGGTCCGCGTAGTGAGATTTCGGCCTGGGGATGGACGGAGAGGTGAAGAGGATCTCCATGATGCCGTCCAGCTCTGCCTTCTGGAAGTTGGTAGGACTCAGACGCATATCGTCCGTCGGGCCAGAGTACATCCACATCGGCTCCGAGTGCGACTGGAGCGGAGCGATGCGGCGCCTCACGAAGTCCTTGGCCACCATCTGGCCGGTGAGGCCGGCCTCGCGAACCTCCCCCAGGCGCTAGACCACGCTGCCAAGTCCTGGGCCCGCGAGAGGCTCACTCGCCCAGCATCTTCTCTTCGTCGGGGGCGCATCAGGCATCTCGAAGAAGGGACTCGCTCTCCCGGCATCCACGAAGAACCACCGCCTGCGGAAGTCCTCCACCTTCTTCGACACATTGGAGACAGCGAGATCGCCGGCCCAAGCGATGGGGATGTAGACGCTGCCCATGCCGTCAGTGATGCGGAAGGAGACGCACCCCGTCTGCTCGTTGCTCGCCGTGAACCGGAGTGCGTAGAAGCTGCGGAAGAGGGCCACCGAGGGCCTGATCCCAATGTACACCTCGCAGAAGTAGGGGAAGATGGAGAGGATGAGGATGGAGTTGGGATGAAGGTGGAGAATCTGAATCTGGTAGAACTCCAGGACCGCCAGAAAGAAGTCAGAGAAAGGAGGCAAGAGCCCGGCGAAGAGGGTGTGAAGGAAGATGGGGTAGAATCCAGCGCCGAGTGTGCCGGGGACGCACGCCGGCTTGAGCACCGTCGCACCCCACACGTTGGTCTCGGAGGCCGCCATGTGGCGCACCTTGTCCAGCTGCGCCACCGTGCCGACGCGGTATCCCACCAGCGTCGGCTTCAGGAGGCCGTCCTGCTTCATCGCTGTAGGCTCGCTCTCCTGCACCACCGCCTTGCCCTTCCTGGAGCCATCGGCTTTCTTGGGCGACATCGCGGCCAGAACTCGGAGAAGAAGAGGATCGAAGCTGATGCGTGCTCTGGGAAGGAGGCGAAGGAGTAATGAGCAGAGTAATGATGTTCGCACCAAGCTCTCAGACTTTATAGCCACAGCGAGCCGTTTCCCAGACGTGGTGGACCCCACTACGGCGCCCGTTACCGTCGAGGAGATCGTGACTTCGTGGGCGGCCGTTGCTCGCCACGTGTCTCGGACCAGGCAGGCTTTTGGGACCCACGAAGCTTCGCCTGCGCCCACGAGACTACGGCGTGCCCATCGCGGACCCGGGGGCTACTGTGGGCCTAGTGGAAACCAGGATCCACGGGCCGGCCTGTCACAGCCCTCGACACTCCACAGAGGATTTCGCTAAGGACCAGGCGTCCTAGCCTGGCAAGCCTCGCGAGGGACATTCTCCTCGCGAGGGCTTCTCCCGTTGGAAATATCGCTAAGTCCTGGCGCACGACAGCGCCTCCCTCACGAGGCCCCCCTCGCGAGGCGTCAAGTACTCGAAGGCCTCGGCGAGGCATTCCAGCCCTCGCAAGGTTCCTTCGACTGAAAGCAAGCTCTGTCTCCGCGACAGAGCACACATGGCCTCTGCGCCCGCCGCAGAGTGACGCGCGCGCCTGCGCGCAGTGACAACGACGCCGCAGTTGCCGTTCTAGTGATTAAAGTGGTCAACAAAGCTACGCCAAGCAAAGGAGGCAAGAAGGCTTGCCATTCCGGTGATAAGGGGACCGTTGGCCGCTACGCTCCAAGACGACGTCACCGTGGGGCAAGCCACGGACCTCTCCAGCGCCAGCCCACTGTCCTTGATGGACGGTGGCTTTTTCTGCCAAGAGGACGACGCTCCCTGCCATGGACCGAGTCCATGGGCAACC
Organism: Poa pratensis; assembly: GCA_947311845.1. Classification (NCBI taxonomy): domain Eukaryota; kingdom Viridiplantae; phylum Streptophyta; class Magnoliopsida; order Poales; family Poaceae; genus Poa; species Poa pratensis. The sequence goes on from CAMZMU010000111.1 coordinate 10,385,714, forward strand.
CCGTGACCGTGCATTGTCCTCCTCCTTCGTCGCCATGTGGTAGCCCTTCCCGCCTAGATGAATTGGGGGAAGAGGCCCGAGGCACCTATATAAGGAGGCAGTGTACGACCAAGGAAGGGCATTCGGGATCCTCCATTCAGTCCCCCATTCCTTCCACCATAGTTCCTCTCGAACACAACTCTCTGTCCTGTAACCTCCACAAGCAGTGCAATACAACCAAGCAGGAGTAGGGTCTTGCACCTCACGGTGGCCCGAACCTGGGTAGCGGCTCGTCTCTACTCTCTGCCATGATGTATCTCATAGTAAAAGGGTCTGCTATATTCCATTTTTTGCCTTGTTGTACCTGAAATATATCATAGATGTCTCCTGTTATTGTTTTACTAGAAGAACCTCCTCCATTGCTGTTGCTAGCATCCTGCTGTAAAATGTGATTTAGTTGTCAGGTAAAGCAACATGCCGTAACTATTTTCAGGGAATATTGTTTTTCATACCTGGAGTTGGTGTGCTGTATCAGTCGAGCCGGAAATGTCACTTTCACCTCGTAGCAGTGCTAAGTAGGAGAAATTCCCCTGAACATAATCATTTTTGCATGAATTTTTACGCGAGATGTAGAATATGAAAATCTAAACCGTTTCAAGAAATTTATCAGGTAGTACCTGCAAAAGCTGTTGCTCATTCATCTCTAATTCTTTAATGCTCATCTCTGATTCTTTAGTGTTCATTGTTTGCTTGCCCTTCTCAGTATCCATTGTTTTTACATGTGCACAAGTAGGTAACTGATATATATAGTTGATGTTGGAATATCAAGTCTTATTGTAGCATATTTTTTGTATCAAATCATCTCTGGATTTGACTGTTTTCTAATTTATTGTTGTGCAGGCACATTGATTTTTTCCTTCATTTTTGTGAGCTCAGTGCTAAAAGTAGCAGAGCATCTAGATGACAGATTCCAGGTTTGACAACTTACCATGTAAGAATTCACTTTTTGTTATGTTTTTGTTGGGGACACATTGTAGTAGATCACAAATGCAACCTGTTTGATGCAATCCCTAGTCGTTTTCTGAGTGTATGCAGTTCAGTTCTTGTCTAGGATTCAGTTTTTACAGTGCACCCAAAATAGGTTCAGAGAAATGCACCTGGGATTCCTGAGTTTTCTGAGGCACAGGTATGTCATCTAGCAGACCTTGCTGTGATCTCCCTCCTATCTGCAGTTCTTCCATCCCCCTCCTCTGATCTCTCTCCTTATCTGTTTTCGTTGCGTTTCATGGGGATTTCGATCTGGGAGAAGCGTAGCATAGGCTGCTATGCGGCACTGAAGATTGGGAAGGGGGGGGGGGAATTTGACATGCAGAAAAGTCCTTTGTAGATAATCCCCTCCTCTCCCGAAAACCTAGCCCCCCGCGTCGCCGCCGCGGGCGACCGGTGGCTCCCTGCGCCGCCACCTCTCCGTCCCTTCTACCCTTCTTCCTCCGCCTCGCCGCCGCCGGGGGGCGCTGCCGGGCAAAGCCCGGGCAGCGTCGGCGGCGGCGGGGCCGTTTTTCTCCCTCGCGCGGCGGCTGCGGCGCGGAACGTGGCGGCTGGGCGGGGGCGCGGCTCTCGGCGTGGGGGGCAGCGGCGTGGCGGCGAGCTCCGGCTGGCGGCGGCGTGGAGGCTGCGTGGTCCGGCGCGCTCGGGCAGCGACGGCGCTCAACAGCGTCGGTTCGAGCTCGAGCGGGGCAGCGGCCTCATGTCGGTGGCCGGCCATCAAGGCCATGGGCGGGCGCTCGCGTCGGCCGTGGCGGCAGTGGTTCAACGACGACGACAGTTGGGGACAGCACCGGCGGCAGGGTAGGTTGAGATCGGGTTGGCCATGGCTAGGGTTTCCTGGCCCAGATCTGGGCCCTGTGGGCCCGATCTGGGTTTTATGGGCCCCGACCGGTGCGCACGCTCTGAGACTTTCTGCAGGGGGACAACTTCGACCATGGCGCTGCAGCGTGGCGGCGGGACTGGTCGGGCCTGATCCGGGCCAGTGAGGCTGATCTGGGCCTGACCGGACCTGCTGCCGCGTCCGTCGGCGACTGTCCAGAGTCCTGGACGGTGGAGGACGGGATCTCCTCCTATCGGTTGCGGTTTGTCGCCCTCGTGGGCCTGGTTCTTTCGCTGGCCCCACTTGTTCATCACGGTGACCCTACGACTTGTTGGTCCCTTGGCTTGAGGTTGCGGACGCCGGGGCGGCGGCCCTGGAAGGTGGACTGCACGGGCGTCTCTGCGGCGAGCGACATGGCGGTGGTGATGGTCTTGGTTTTTGGTCGTGTGGATGGCGAGAAGCGGACGTTGGGGGTTCCTGGAGTTGGTGGCGGCAACTCCCAGTTCGTGGTTGGGAGACCATTCTCGGGGGTGATGGGCGATCCATCTGTGCGGACGTTGTGCGAAGGTTTTTCCGAGCGAAAGCTCTGCGCTCCGGCGCCAATGGCGGCGATGCTTGCGGGTATCGTTACCCTCTTGGGGGTGTTGTTGTGGTTACCCTCGCTGCGTTAGGGTTCCGGGTGAAAACCCTTGACCATTTCGGTCTCGTCGGCGGCGGCGTGTTACGTCGTTACCCTCCTGTGGGCGTCGTCGTGGAGCCTCGTCACTTAGGGCTTGTTTCGTTGTCCTCGGTGGCAAGTTTGGTTCTTCTTGTTTATCTTTTTCCTATCTTTGATCTGCTTTGTAAGAGGTTCCCCTCATCACATTGTATCGGTACGGCCGTTGAGGCTTTATTTATAAAGCGGGGCTACGGCCTATTTCGTCGAAGATTGGGAAGGGGGGAGTAGTGGGAGCACGTTCCTCTCTTTCTTGGGGGAGAAGAAGATCAGTTCTGGGCCTGGGTCTGCAGGATCTGGAGCCTATACTATGCGCCTCCTTCAGCCATAGTAGCAACTTGTTTCTGGGCCCGTTTTTAGCCCAGATTCTGCAACGACTCGAAACTGAAGAACTCAAGGAAAAAATGTGTCTGTTTGCTGCTACTGTCGAACAGACAGAAAACTTGAGTAGTTTCTTTTTGAGTCATTTCTGTTTGTACAGCTGTCGGTATCTCATTGGTCTTCAAAAGTGTCTGTTCCTGAAAATGAAAACAGCTAGCTGTGAGATAGACAGTCCCTAAATTTATTGAGGGCATAGACAACCAAACCGCCCTACTAAAATCTAAAGATATGCCATAACGAGCCAGCCTATGAGGCTCACCAAATAAATTACAAAGTTAATAGATATGTTTTCGACGTATCAGCTCTGATTGCACATTACATTATTGACATTTTATGCCATTGATATTCGATCTGCAGACTCCACAACAAACTCTGGGAATAGCAATAAGACTCCATCAAAGGTGAACATGTCATCCTCAAACTCCATTCAATGCGGCTCAAAGAACACCACCCCTAATTAAAGGTTCTACACACAAGGCTCGAGGAACAAGGATAAACCTCCAACATGGGTTACAACATCTCTAGCAGAACCGGTTAAAAGTGGTCAAATCCAAATATTTAAAGTCTCAGTCGAAAATGCGAACGGAACATATTCCGAAAAAAGACTCGACCCAGATTTTTTTCCTACTCCCCGGATATTATCATCTCTGTGCCCCGAACAACCAGTTTCGGAGTTGATATACACGTCCCAACACGCACATACCGAAGCCGGTCAACGCGTCCGTCGACGCAGACGTCGGCGACTTCTGAGCTCGATCCCACGAAGAGAAGACTCGATTCCGGCGTCAATCTTTGATTTTCGACGAGGAGGTTTGATTCCGAATAATTTTGTGCGAATGAGCCAATCTTATCGATTGTTTGTCCATCACCTCCTTTGGGCTATCATTCAAGCATGCAGTGGTTGTTGTGTATAAGGTATCTTCACTTGCATGAACCACTACTACAGATCCGAGTTTTACAGTCGGATCCCGTCCATGGGCCTCAGCCGGTTTTCCCATCCGGATCGAAGCAACAGTCGAGGATAATCCAGACTACCGGAGCCGGTTCAGACGCGTGGCTGGGAAACTAGTCCCCGCAGACGGTTTTTTGAACAACCCGCCTCTGCAACCCGAGGCGGGCGGAGCTAAGAACCGCCGCGCGCGTCGGCGGCGGGCTGGTTCTTCGACCGGCTCTACTGACACGGAACATCCGGAGTTTACCCAGACGTCCCGGCAGTGGTTGGAAGCGGCTAGGAAAAAAAACAGGCTGGGGTTGTAGGCGTCGGTTCAATTTTTTAGGCGGTTCCGATTTACCCGGAGCTTCCGACAGAGCCAAGGCCTTCCGTGTTTGCCGTTCGGGATAGGATCTGTCCGGAGTGTCTGCGTTTACCCGGAAAATCATATATCCGGAAGGTACGTCCTTTTCTGGAACCTATCATGCCCACTATTTCAGAATCGAGCAAAATAATTAATATTGATGCTGAATAGTTAATTAGCACATATATTGCTAATCAAGCAGAATTCCATTACATGGCGACTAATAACAAATAAAGGACTTCTGAATATCATACATTGGTAGCTGAACTCTAACTGTTTCAAATGAGACGACACAAATCATTGATCTCTAACCACAAACGGCGGCGGCTTGTCACTGTCGTCCAGGGGCTTATTCGCCAGCACCGTATGAACCAAGAATTGTGCCATTTACATGCGGAACGTACTTAAATATGCGATCGTCATTTGCTTCTCCTCGATTTCAGGATGTTGTACATAATGTTCAGAGCACTAATGATTATGAATGACTAAGCAAGTATATTATATTCGTACAAGGAAACAAAAGATGTTTTAATACCTCGCCTTCATTTAATCCCAGCACCATCCAATCAATCATGAGGTCAACATGGTTGGCAACATAGAACGCGCCCGTTGCCATTGAGCCAGCCGGCTGTAGGAGGCACTGAGACAAAAAAATGTAGAAACTTTGTGAGATGTACTAATTAAAGTTAATATATTATTTGCATATATTAACTTCAGGTGGAAAACTAACCTTATAGTTCGGGAAGTGGGTTAGTTTGGCAAAACCCCTGTCTCCTATATCGCCTCCTTTCAGCTTGACGTATCCGAATGCTCTGAATGAGTAAAGGTTGAAAATAACATAGGTATATCATGTGATGTCTTACACTCCTGCTAAACATAAATATCGTATATATAGGTGTACATGAAAATAAACAGTCACCTGTCAAGAAGCTTGGACACGGTCTGAACATCTACCATCCTACGAGAATCAAGATAGTAGACATTGCCATTCACAAGAGAGATTGCAATAAGGATCCAGTGGGCGATTTTTGAGCTACAAAATATGTACTTAGTGTTACAAGCTAGTCAATCAAAGTTGTGTCGTTAGAGTTAACTAATGAAAAAAAATGAGATTCTCCATTACTTTACCTTGTCTTAAATGGCCATAGGATTAAATCCTTATCTTTAGTACGCCACATCACATAGACCATGTAATCCTTGACACACCTCTCATTTATTTTCATCTGTCGCTCCAATGAAAACAGATAGTCCATGAAGACTACTTTTGGGGATTGCTTCTCGTCCATCAGATGTTTCCTACATAAACCATGTATATTAATAACATGTAATAAATGTGACGGTAGCGTAGATATGAGAAAGCATTGAAGATAAGTACTTACAATCTCATGACGCTCATAATGTTGTCGGGCATGTCTGTGGCCTGCACAATGCAACGAAAATCGAACCACGTGATCAGGAACTCGCGGACCATTTTGAGATCGATCGGTCTGTACCTAACAAAAAATCCCTTGGTTTTACGCGTCTTGTATTCTGGCACACAGAGCGACAGCAGATATTTTAGCTCAAGGGGAATTTCCGGCTGAGATGTAACCACTCTATCATTTTGTTTAGGAGAGAGTGACAACAAAGGAGGTTTCACCAAAGCACCAAGGATATCGTCACGTCCTACAACCACTAGATCTGCATCGTACATTCAAAGTTAGTAAATTATGTATCAGCATAATGTCAACATATAACTATATATCTTTGTAGAAATAGGGCTATATATATAATATAACCTGACTCCTCCTCGATCATCAACTTCTTTTTATTTCTGGAGTCCAAGATAGTAGCCTTGAAGAATTCTTGGTCACCATCTAAACACACCACTATCTGATCGTCATAGGATAAACGGTAGTGCTTCATAAGATGGAGCCAGTCTCCCCCGGTTATCCTTGTTCTTTCCTCTTCCTTGTTGAGATCAAGTTCATACAGAATGACATCTTGAGTCACAATTTTCATCTCTCGGCCACCAGTAATTTCAGTTAACTGTTCCCTGACATTGCAAGGAACATACTATATACAATAAAGAGAAGAGTCATTTTCTTTGTTTACATGACACATTGAAATTAGGACAACTGAATTATGCATGATATAGGGACAGAGTAGAGAGAGACAGTAATTAACAACAACAACAACAAGTCGACCACTTACCATGTAATCTTCGTACCCCATATGCATAGTTAGAAAGAAAAAAGAGCTGCGTCGTGTCTTCTCCATTCTGCACCGGCCTTCAATGTTGCGGCACACTGGGCAAATAGCCTAATAAATAAGATTTTGAAATTAGAGTCACCCAGATGTGTAGTGCATAGACCGGCAAAACCGCGTACCATTTTCGATTACAAGCTTGAGGGGGACGACGCCGGCCGGCTTGAAGTAGCTAGAGCCGCGTGGCAGACGGCAAGGGTGAGACGCGGGATGCAGAGAGGCTGCCGGGCCGGTAAGTGTCGAAGAGGAAACATGTAGCAGTGAGCAAGGTGCGGGCGGAGGTGTGGCTGGGAGGGGCTGATCACTGCCGAGCACGTGAGGGAGCGGGGGTAGCTGGTGGTGCTCCGCCACAATGGAGAGGATCGACGCCTTTGTGGCGGAGGGAAGGTAAGGGCTCCGCGGTAGGTGGGTGGAACACGCGGCGGCGAGGGGGGGGGGGGGGGGACGAGACAAAGTGCGCGGGGTGTGAGTGACAGAAACGAGTGGGGGTCAAAATTCGAACGAAATGTGTGCGGAGGGAAACTGTCCCAGGGCCAAAATATCCCCGCAAAAACGAAATTTCCGTACCAATGTCAAACTAGTTAGACGGTCTGGGTATTGCAAGAACTTAACAAGATTATGAGTACACATACGAAAGAGGAATTTACAAAGAGGGCAAATTTCGTGATAATTGCAAACATACAAAGATGAACATAGACAAGTAAGGACAATTTAACAAGATTAAGAGTAGACATTTAGAAAGATTGGAACATAAACTTAAGTCTACTTAAACATAGATGAAACTAAGGACAATCGTCGTTGGATTAGTCGAGGACGATCACAGCGTCGTCTACGGAGTTGCGCAATGCGGCCTTGGTGCCAGGCCAGAACGGATTGTCGCCAGGCTCGACCTGTGGAGGTGGCACCGATTGGATCTCGTCCATCGCAACTATGCCCGCCTCGACAGCCGACCAGTCGATGGGCCGGCTGGAGGAGTCGAATGCCCTGAGGTCGTGCTTGACCACGTTCTCAATCAACGAGCGCGTCATCTCTTCCAAGCTGTCCAACCCCACCTAGTGCTCTGGCTTGACGACGGGCTCAACCGACGCGCACATCATCTCTTGAAATCCCTCCCACTCCGCCTCGGGCTCCGGCTTCTTTGTGGGCTCAAGCGACGCGCGCATCATCTCTTCCCACCCCTCCCACTCGACCTCGGGCTCGTGAACTGCTTGACGGGCGGGTGCCGCTGCGCTCACCGCGTCGGCGGGGGCTTCGACCCACAGCTGGCGTCGTGCCTCCGTGTTCCACCGCTTCGGCGTTCGGCCTAAGCGGGAGGAGCGGCGCTTGGCTTCGTGTTCACGCTCGAACACTTGTCCCAGTATGGAGCACTCGCCCCGTACTTCGGGTCCGCCCGCAGCGCCGGCGATGGCAAGCGCAACCTGAGTTCGGCGATCGCCATTGCCCGGGCGCGGCCTGTCGGCGGCGGCGGCACGGGGACACCGTCAAGGTCGAGGTGCCACCCTTTCGGTATGTGGGAGTCCGGCGGCGCGGGGAGACCGGAGGCTGCCAGATCGGACGCCCTCGCCGTGTTCACGTACGGCCTGACATGTACGCGGCGGCTCATTTGTTCCCCGCGTCGTGCCTCGGCCTCCGCATCTTCACGGTGGCGGCGGCGGCTATGGATCTACACGGTGGCCGGAGAGGGGCGTTGGGTGCTCGGATAGTGTTGTATGTGGTTGTGCGGCTCGATTTGCCCGGTCGGGGGAGGGGAATAAAGAGGAGGGGGTGTGTTTGGGGCGCTCACCGGAGGAGCCGAACTATGTCGGACACCCCAATGTCGAAACATTGTAATATTAATCCTCTTAATCAAAAGTTTCTATGCTAAAATGTGACTCCACACAAGAAATCTTGATAATATTTACATATGTGGCGCTCCACTACAACTATCCCGCAAAAAACATGACTACTTGGCTTGCCGCACCAGTTTTGAGGCACTTTTAAAGGAGGCGGAACCCTAAACTTCGAAGCCATCGGCGAGGTTTTGTGGAAACATGGGATTGTTTTGCCATGTTCATATTACCTAATCTAGCAAAAAAAGTATAAAATTTGAATGAGCCCTTTCGAAGCGGTAAATGGGGTAGAAAGACGTGGGCCCACAAACCACACAACATATGGCTGGGTTCAACGACGTGCGGCGAATATATGGCATGGATATATAAACCTTGCCACACAACTTGCATGATCAAAATTAAGAGTGGTATATATCTATTAGTATGTGTGGTGTATGTGCTTGAGAGATCCAATACACAACTTTGATGTGGCGCGCTCTTTCGTTCGCAAATATGACTCTCGCCCCGAAAGGTCGGTTCTTGACTACCTGGGGTTTATTTCACAACTACGCGTTGATATGACGGCCTAAAACCCTCACACATACATGGGGCCCTCATATTGTTCACTGAGGGTCGTTCGTAGAATTAAGAACCAATACAACTTTGTTGTGGCGCGCTCCGTTCACTAACATTTTGTCGAAATACGCAACTCCGGACCTTCCGGTAGTACGTCCGCATATGTACACACGGTCCGGATATCGGTAGAAACTAAAAACATTTGTTTAGAAACTCGACGAAGTCCATTGAAAGTGCATAATCTTTACTGAATATAATTGTCGAACATAATTTCTAAAAAACTAGAGCTAGCCGCAGACATGGACGCGACGGCTCGCTACCCCGCCTGACGCCGCCATGAATTACATTGACCAGCCGGTATCCAATGGATTAAGCTGACCTGGGTTGATGTAAGTATGTAACACTGACAGTGGACCCATACATCAACGGAACCACATGTCAGTTACCAAGCGATGTCCTCGATGTGTCAATTAGGATTGTTTTACCGGGGAATAATTTTATTACATTACTCCGCCGCCGTGTCTTTGGCAACCAGGTGTCCCTTCTCCCCTACTCCACTGAGAGAAAACGCAAAGGGAAAAACCCCAGAACCGCAAGAGCAGAGCAAAGAGCAGTTCCATCGCCATCGCCGTCGAGCAGAGAGAGGAGAAGCAGAGTAGGCGCAGCGCCACATCGAGTTTTTACGTCGCCGCCGCCGCGAGTGGATTTTTAGGGATTTCTCCGGCCGACGCCGGCAACGCGGCGACTGAAAGTTCGAGTGTTCTTTCCGGTCGCCGGCGATTCGAACTGCAATCCATTGACCCCATTTGAAAGGTCAGTGCTACATTCGAAAGGTTCCATCCGCAATCGAGCAATTAGTTGTTATTTCCTTGTAGAACTGATTATATATGTCCCCAACTGAATGTGGTTTCCTAAAGGGTACTGAAATGTGGTTTCCTAAATACCCTTTTTTGTCTTCATTTTAAAAATATATAGGAAGCGGTTATGGATTCCCCCAAAGAATGTGTTGCGTGCTTTCAAGATGCCTCTATCTGTGGTAGAATCAATCGCCGTTCAATGTCTTTTACAGTCAAGACGCCGGAAGACTTTGAAGTTGGTGATCCAGTTGTAAGTATTGCCTTTCAAATCGAGTTAACTATGCCATTTTTTGTCAGTACATGGTACTTCTAAATTCCCACAAACACATATGTATATACTTGTGTGTTCTTATTTTGTTTGCTTATATTTGTATTCGAATGTAGACTGTGCCCTGCTCTTTTAAAGATCGTCTACTAGATGAGAGCATGACCGTTGGCCCATATCGGACCTGGATAGTTGCTGAGTGTGCAAGAGGAATCAAATACTACATAAACCTGCAAATCCTTTTTCATCCGGGATGGGTGCATTTGTCAGGACCGCAGTGGGTCGGACTTTGTGAAGCCTATCTCATCGAATCAGGTGATATTGTCAAATTCACATATGCTGAAGCAGATAATTTGTTCCATGTTGAAGTGAGAGACGCAGCGAAACATATCAGACGTTACATTGATTACCCAAGTATGTTAGAGTTTTGTGTATTTTTCTTACACACATTGAGTAGTTTATATATATTTGTTCAAACTTAATTCCTTCTTCCTTCCTCTCTTTGTCAGCGTGTTTCGAGATTCCAGACAAGTGCAAGCCGTCTTGAGAAAGCCATATTCGAGAATCCCCTAGATGTTACGCCTTTAGAAATGAATGCGGTTTCCTTCGCTATGTACAAGGAGGCGATACGGCCTTTGGATTTTGACGAGTTCTTTGAGGTCACTCAGTTCTACGTGCGCAGGGTGGATGATGTCCTCCTGGTATATCATTTTATTCATATACGGACTATTTTTCTAGATGACATAGTTTACAATTTTCTAATCTGATGTTCATGTTATTTTGGTCAGGATGTCCCTCTTAAGGCAGTAGATGGTTATAAGGTGCCATTGGAAGTGAATTCTCGTCTATGCGTGAATGGAATGGTCGAAATCTTTGGAAGATATACAAGAACTCCCGAAAGACTCGAGTTTTCTCACAACTGGAACATGTTTTTCACACTCGCGAATATTGGTCTTGGTTCGCTCCTCGCCATCAAGGTACATGTCAAGGAGCAGTACATCAAGCTGACAGTTGAGAAGGTCGGCCAAAAAGTCGAGCTACCGGATGAGTTCGAGGAGGAGATCGAGTCCGAGGAGGAATTCGAGTCCGAGGATCAAGTCGAGGACGAGGTCAAGGTCGAGATCAAGGACGAGGTTATGGACGAGATCGAAGTCAAGAACGAGGTCAAGGACGAGGATGCCTGAGGTTTTAGTAGAGCTAGCTGTTGATCGAGCTTTTGTTTGTGAGATAAAACTTGTTCTTTTGGCTGTTTAATTAGCCTCCTGCGTTTCACCAAACTGTACTGGTTATGCTTTCGAATGTAATTAATTAGGTACTCTGTATTTTCTTGTTTGTGGACTCTGTATTTTCTTGTTTTATGTTCCATCATATAATATTAGAAGACAAGCAGGTACTATGTATACCTACTTGTTCTAAGTAACTAATTACCCCGTATGTTTAAAATTAATTTTATCCTTTAAATAATTGCGGTGGCTGTGTGCATCACTTTGATGCAGAGGCTGATATCCGTATGGTTCGGACTTCCCCGGATAACGCCTAGTTGGTACATAAAAGAAGAAACTCGATCGAGATGCAGTGTGAAAACCTTTATCGTGAGAAATTCAAGATTATCGAGACACGCCATGAAGACCTCAAATCGGCCATCGCCGCCCAAGAGGCTAAACTGACGGCTCAGGGAGAACTGAAGAAGTTGAAAGCTCACATGCACATTATACTGAAAGCTCACACACATTATAGTGAAAGTGCTTACAAACATAACTCATAACTAAACTACTTAACTAATTACACACAAGCATGCAAATACGACTATGCAAAGTTCAGGACAACAACATACGAACAGTACTACATAGAAACAGTAATGAATATTGAGCGCTTCGTGCCACTCACTCTGACGAGGTGTGGACTCGGCAAATCCCTGGGTTGTGTACCCCGGGTTGATTGAGGGGGAGAGAGATGGCGCGCTGGTAGTTCCGTCGGCTGACAAGCAAGGATTTACCCAGGTTCGGCCCCTCATGGTGAGGTAAAGACCTACATCCTGCTTGTCTGATCTGTATAGATGATGATGATATTACATGGTGGCCGCGAGGGCGATGAGAGACGTGGTCTCGCTATGCTATGGCATGTATGTTGTGCCGTATGTGTATCCCCTCTATGGGGTGCCCCTGCCTGGCTTTATAAAGGAGCCAGGTAGGGTTTACATGAGGTTCTTATCTTGTACTCCAAGTTGTAGTTTGTTGGGCTTCATGGGCCTCCAGGTGCTGGGCTGCATCGGGTACGCCAACGGTCGGGTGCCCTGAGGGTATGCCCACGTCAGGAGCCCCCGAGTGTCTGGTCGATACGAAGAATCGGGCAGAGACTCAAAGCAGCATGTCGTGTAGGCGTAGTCGATGCGTCGGGTAAGTACTCTTTCCTCCTGGGCACGCCTTCTTGTTCCTGAAAACGACAGTTAAAGAAATTCGATTCCGGCCGTTGAGGGCTTACAGAGGATGCTTTAGTCGGTAATGTTTCGACTGAGTCTATCGGGAGCGCGAACAGTGCTCCCGATGGGAGTAGCCCCCGAGATTAAGCTGAATTGCTTGTAATTGAGGTTAATCTCAAAAAACCTCTCTCAGTCGAAAGAAATTTCTGAAACCCTCCCGATGGGAGTAACTTAAGCAGTCTTTTTTTTTCAGCCTGTGGGCTTACTATATGTTGCAGTTTTCAGCCAGATGGCTTACTTGTGGACCTCGAATGAGTTTCAAATGTTTGCTCAGCCTAACGGCCTACTTGTGGAACTCGAACGAGATTAGAGTGCTCATTCAGCCTGACGGCCTACTTGGTGGACTCGACAAACATATCGAGTATTTGCTCAGCCGAACGGCCTACTGCGCTGTTGGACCTGTATGGCGCAGCCCCCGAGTGTTCGAGTGCGGCCTAGGTTTTCTTGTTGGACCTGTATGGCGCAGCCCCCGAGTGTTCGAGTGCGGCCTAGGTTTTCTTGTTGGACCAGTATGGCGCGACACCCGAGTGTTCGAGTGCGGCCTAGGTTTTCTTGTTGGACCTGTATGGCGCAGCCCCCGAGTGTTCGAGTGCGGCCTAGGATTTCTTGTTGGACCTGTATGGCGCAACACCCGAGTGTTCGAGTGCGGCCTAGGTTTTCTTGTTGGACCTGTATGGCGCAGCCCCCGAGTGTTCGAGTGCGGCCTAGGTTTTCTTGTTGGACCTGTATGGCGCAACACCCGAGTGTTCGAGTGCGGCCTAGGTTTTCTTGTTGGACCTGTATGGCGCAGCCCCCGAGTGTTCGAGTGCGGCCTAGGTTTTCTTGTTTGTGGCCTGTGCGGCGCAACACCCGGGAGAGCATCAGGTGTGGCCAAGGCGAATTTGTTTGTGCGCGCCGGACCGGAGTCGACGCGGCGGAGTGGTGCCGTAGAGGCAGTCGACGCGGCGGACCGGAGTCGACGCGGCGGAGTGGTGCCATAGAGGCAGTCGACGCGGCGGACCGGAGTCGACGCGGCGGAGTGGTGCCGTAGAGGCAGTCGACGCAGCGGACCGGAGTCGACGCGGCGGACAAAGTGGTTGTAGAAGTTGTCGAATCATGGATGCGATCTTGGCTAGTTGTGGATGTCGTAGTGGACGGAGTCGATGCCGTGAAGTGCGACGGAGGGAGTCGAATCAGCGGACCGGAGTCGACGCGGCGCGGGCAACGCTCAGCCCCCGAGTCCCTTATCAGGCCGGCGAAGGGGAGTCGACGGTGCCAAGTCGATGAAGGCGCTCGAGTCGCGTGTCGAGTGCAGCGATGAACTTGTCGCTGATGAAGCGCCAGCCCCCGAGTGTCGGAGGCGGAGTCGATGAAGGCGAGGCCGCCAGCCCCCGAGCGTCGGAGGCGGAACCAGTGAAGGCGAGGCCGCCAGCCCCCGAGTGTTGGAGGCGGAGTCGATGAAGGCGAGGCCGCCAGCCCCCGAGCGTCGGAGGCGGAACCAGTGAAGGCGAGGCCGCCAGCCCCCGAGTGTTGGAGGAGGAGCTAGTGAAGGCGAGGCCGAGTCGCCTGTCGGGTGCAGCGATGAACTTGCTGTTGTTGTCGACGTTGAATCACCAACCCCGGAGTCGACGCAAGGAGGAGGACGACGCAGTGGCTGCACGTCCAGCCCCGAGTCCTTTTTGTCGAGTGGGCGAGGCGGAGTCGACGATGCGGAATTGAAGAAGGCACGTGAGTCTCCTTGTCGTGTGCCGCAACGAAGTTGATGTCGTTGTTGGCGAGTTGCGGACGCCAACTACAGCGAGTCCTCGTAGAGGCTGTGGAGCCATGAACGCTGGGACTCTGTCGAGTTGTGGTTGACGCTGCTCCTAGCGCGGGCGAGACGAAGGTGTATGCACGTGGGCTGTGGGCATGTGTATGCGCCGGGTGCATATGCGGGGACGGACGGAGTCGACGCTGTGGACGAAGTCGACGGTTGCTGGGGTCGGATTTGTCCGCGACGCCGGCCGAAGCGTTCCGCGTATGTGATACGGAGGTTGCCCTTTGTACCATGTTCCTGATGATCATAAAGATAGATTGATCGGTGGATTAGAACAGATCTAATTAAACATACTTGTGATGTAAGAAAGAGAGAGGATGATCAGTAGTAGGGTGTAGTAAATCTGATCGTGCATGCGGCCGTAGGCTGCTTCCCGCGATCGATCCGTAACATGTGATTAGCACTCTGGCCGCATAATCCATGCAGGTAGCCAGCTCGAGTCGCCGGTCTGACGAGTACGCGCAGTCGAAGCCAATGCGTCGTTCCGCGGATGCTGATTAGTGCCGAAGTCGACGATGACGATTGTGATGTTATGATGTCGAAGTCGACTGCAAAGAGGTGGCCGAACTTGCTGGATTTGGATGCTATGTCGACTCGTCGAAGGAGAGTCCGTCGAGTCCTCCTGACCCGGCCGCCGGCTCGTTCCGCGTAGGTACCGGTGATTTCGGTGATTTGCTTCTTTGGATTTCCTCGTAATTGCGTGGTGCGGCAGACGACATTGGCATGTGATTAGCGGCTTGGCCGGAAAATCTACACATGTAATTAGTACTGCGGCCGTGAAATCCATGCATGCACGGATCTAGCAGCTCCTTGCGATTGATCATTGGAGCTCGTGTACATGCACACATGGTTAGATCACAAAGCAATTATTAGCAGATAAAATATGAAGAGCAGTAAGACAAAACTCGATTGATTAATGAAGATTGAGTCCATGCAGACACGACTGTGTGGAGGCGGCCGACGAGATTCAGCCGTCGTTGCTCGTGTATTAGCTGCGATTCAGCCGTGGCTTGGCCGACGAGATTAGATCGTACGCGGCTAGCGGCTGAACGCGCCGCGCGTGATCCAGATTTGATCGTAGAAATCTGCACGTACGGGACGTCGCCGCCGCAACAGTTTGTTGATGAAGTCGAACGCGTCGAAGTAGATGACACGGCCAGATGTGATCTAGCCGCCGTAGTCGATGAAGATTGGAGCCGCCGGAACGTTGAATCCAGCGCGCGTTCTTTCCCACAGACGGCGCCAATTGACGAGGTGTGGACTCGGCAAATCCCTGGGTTGTGTACCCCGGGTTGATTGAGGGGGAGAGAGATGGCGCGCTGGTAGTTCCGTCGGCTGACAAGCAAGGATTTACCCAGGTTCGGCCCCTCATGGTGAGGTAAAGACCTACATCCTGCTTGTCTGATCTGTATAGATGATGATGATATTACATGGTGGCCGCGAGGGCGATGAGAGACGTGGTCTCGCTATGCTATGGCATGTATGTTGTGCCGTATGTGTATCCCCTCTATGGGGTGCCCCTGCCTGGCTTTATAAAGGAGCCAGGTAGGGTTTACATGAGGTTCTTATCTTGTACTCCAAGTTGTAGTTTGTTGGGCTTCATGGGCCTCCAGGTGCTGGGCTGCATCGGGTACGCCAACGGTCGGGTGCCCGGAGGGTATGCCCACATCACACTCCTTGCTCTGGCTCCACAAATAGACGCTGAACCCGGCATCTGACTTGCCCTTGTCATCACCCGGAATCGTATTCGTCCCCCACCTTGCCGTCGTTCCACCCATCGCCCTTGTTCCGTCCATCGTCATAGATGGGATCATCCCACTTCGGACACTTGCTGCCGTTGGTGGAAGATGATGGTGAGGGTGCAGGTAGCTTTGGGAGGACCGGTTGTACTTTTGGTCGAGGTTGGAGACAAACCAGCCCCTTGAGGATGCGCTGGAGCCTACTGTACAGCTCGAAGGAGACATACCCATCGACAACAACATATTTGAGGTTAACCTCGTCAAGTGGCTGCTTCTCCCAGTACTTGTGCCCGTCCTTCGGGAAGTCGTACTTCATGTGATAGTAGGATTGGTCGATGAGTTCGGCAGCGAGGGCACCCATTCCACTCCTCCCGTCGCGTCCTTCTCCTCGAATGTAGTAGATGTTCTGGATATCCACCTGGTACTTGAATGGGATTTTAAACCCCCAGGTTCTCTTCATCACCTGCTTGTCACCCTAAAGTCGACGCTAGCAAACTTACTGAACCCATCTTTGAAGAACTCGAATAGCTTCTCACAGCGCTCCATAGGCCTGCATTAGTAATATAGTACAAGTTGTGAATTTGCAGGAAATTGAGTTCAAGTTTGCATATGAAGAAGGGCCATATATGTAACATATTTCAATTAATTAAGTTTCAGAACCAATGAAATTGTTATAACTCGGTGTACTGTGATCAACATGTATTCAAGGAAACAATTGTAGTTGTGTCCACCATTTTGGTGCAAGAAAAAGTGTTGTGAACATATCATTTGCAGGAAAGACTTTCTTGTTTGCTTGCTGCAGTGTGTTCATATACCTGAATTGAACATATGTTGTCGTGATCACATAAGAAGATGTGAATCTTGAAACCAAATAAGAGTACGTAACTCTAGTCTAAGAAAACCCCATTACGGATATTTACACTACTATATCTATGTGTCATACCTAGCCAACTGCCAGACCAACACAGTGCGGTCCACGCACAGTTGCACGCAGGCCACCTTCTTCTCCTCATCGGGGTCATTGGTGTACTCGAAATCCAGACCCATGAACTCCTCACCCTCCTCCATCTTCCAAAGCTTGGGCTCGAGCTCTTCGAGGGTCTCCTCAACGTGCGCAATGTTGTTGGTGTAGACCACATCTATGTCCGTGGTCCCGTGGGCGGTGAACGTCGTCCTGATAGTACGGAGTTCGACATCTTCCATGGCGGCGCGGACGGAGACGACGAAGATGAACAGTGGTGCGGAAGCAGGGGAAACAGGGGAAGTGGTGGAAGTTGAGAAGGATATAAGGAACCGTCGCACACACTAGCGTAACCATATGAGAGAGGCCGCGGCCGATGCGAGCGGTTCCAGAGTTCCACCACTTTGATTTCATATATTAATTTGTGCATTTCCGGGGAAGCTGCAACTCCGGGCTTATATGGACAAGCCGGAAATAGCGGGAGAGGCCGCGCGTTCAAAACCAGGCCTTTAACTACTCTCGGGAAAGAAAAAAAACCAGGCCTAACCTCAGACGGCCTTTTTATACTGCCCGACTCCAATGTACAGATTATAGAAGGCGCCCATTTTTCTGTCCGGCCGCACGAATATCGTAGGCGGTCCAGTTATTTTACCCGGTTGCGGCCCGTCTATTATCAGCGCCGGGCTTTTCCGACGCCCGGCTTAGTGATTTTAGGAGGCGCGCTTGCATTTGGGCCGTCTCGAAAACCATACTATAGGAGCCGGCTATTTCTTTGGAGCCAGTTACTCTGTAATAACCGGCTGAGGTGTAGCGTATCCTAGTCTTTTTTTTTTAATTGCTCTAACCGCCGCTAACAACCGACTTTAATACTCGTTTTCTACTAGTGAACCTTAATAGCACCCATAATTGGTGCCGATGGTGGAAGATCTGCAAAACCAAAATTGTGATTCAACGTTGTCCATGAACTCAGACCAATCACCAAACCTTCCTATGGGCTGGTTAAGACATAGGTAAAATATCCCGCATGCGTAACAGTGGAGAAGGCTGCAAGTGCAACGAGGAGGTTCGCTACTTATGGAGAGCATCTGGCGGACGTCGTAGAGGTGAGGCATGCTTTTGGATAGACTGCACCAGCATACTAGCATCCTGGCACCATCCATGATCCACCTACTTGTGCGCCCCCTGATTGGGTGCGCCCATGGAGTGCACGTTAACCCGCATGATTTGGGGATGTTGCTGGTGAAATCCCTGGGACGAATCAGTGGAAGATGGTGGAGAAATTTGAAAAAATTCACGTAGATCAACTGAATTTAAGGAGAATTTGTATGTCGAAGATTTCTAGGATTTTTGTGGAGGATAACCTATCTTTGATGCCAAACTCTTACACCCTGTTTGTCGACGATCACCGGGACATGAGATCGGTACTAAGTGGATACACTAGTTGCTTGTGGTAGCCACCGAACTTGAAGAAGATGAAGTTCGAGACCGAAGGAAGAATGGAGAAGCCAAACGGGAGGAGTAGGTCCAATTCAATTCTGTTATGTTCGATCCCCGTCTCTATTTTTTGTTAGAATAAGATCCCCATCTCCATGCCTATCATTTCGTTTATTTACCGAAGATTTTGACTCTCTGCCCAAGCCCATATAGACTACGGTCCAATAAGATGTACCCCATTTTGGGAATGTAGGTGTTACATGGGCTGGGTTGGTGGCTCAACACTCGCTATGATGGGTTGAGTACGTGGTGAGATAAACACTAGGACTATCAAAAAAGAAATAAAAAAGAAGGAACGATCATGGGTGACGTGTACGTCAAAAGCGAGACACCCGTGATCAGAAGATTCACCCAGGTTGACCCTTTGTGTGAGTTCAGGACCTTGACAGTGCATGTATGTGAAGTGGGTCAAACTTGGTGGTTTTGGAAATCTTAACTTTCCACCACACTTTTATACATATGTTGGGACTACATACAAATTTTGGAGGGATTCTGACCCTCCGAAGTTCCATTTAGGCGTAACCACAACCACGGGCCCGCGCCGCGCGGTCTACCCTCCGAAAGTCAACAAAATAAAAAATTCGAATTGTGACATTATATGTGATATAGTCGTAAGAAATAAAAGTAGAATGATAAAAACAAACACAACTAATTATTACAAAATGAAGAGAGTGGTGTTTTGTCTCCCGATCTCACATGCTATGCCTAACTAAAAATACGAAAAAATAGTAAACATATCAAAATATAATTCTGAGCAAAATTGGTGATAAACATATACAAAAGTTCTACATACGTGTCAAGTTTTGTGATGAAATAACATGGGTGGTGTTATGTGCAAAAAAAAAAATCACTACTCCAAAAAGATATTTGAAATCTCATTCTCGTCACAGATTTTTTTTTGCGTAGAGCACCATAAATGTTATTTCACCATAAAATCTGACATGTATGTATACCTTTTGTATATGTTCTTCACCAATAAGAAAAGGTACATGCCGATGGCTCTTTCATAGCCGTTGGCAAACTACTCGCGCCGTCAGACGAAGTGTGCTATATGCCGACGACCTGTCGGGAAAAACCGGCGGCAGCATCTCTATATGTCGACGGCTTTTATAAAGCGCTCGGCATATGGCATGTATACCGATGGCCCCGATAAAATGCCGTTGGCAAATAGAAGCCGTCTAATGGAGATGATTAAAGTGTAGGGTGTGCGTGTGTGCTTCCATTGTGAGTGTACGTGTGTAAGCGTCTGCTTCTACACAATTTTTCTTTAAAAAAACAAATGTAGACGCATCTTGCCTCATAAACAAACTCGCACCGAACGGTCAGATTTACATTCCAGTCTCACTTTACACCTGCGCACGCAACAGTGCAAGTGCACATAGAAGAAATACAGAATAGTGGAGGTTCTTTTCTTGAGACAACAATGGCCGCGCGCAGATACGGGCTATGGCAGTGGGCTGAACACGTCGGCACCAGCACCAACCAGAGCGCGCGATCCTGCCGGCCTGCCCGCCTGACTTTATTCTCCGGCAAATCTTATTAGAGGTTGAGGCCGGTCTTGAGGAGGAAGTGCTCCATCGCTTTCCTCGTTTCGTTACAGCCATTGCCATCGCCGGAAGCGAGCTTCTTAATTTTCCTGGCCCTTGTGGCGTGTGACGGGGCGCTTTCTTGTAAGCAAAGAGCCAGAATTATACACATACTAAACTCGCTGCATTGCATCGTTATCCCAGAAGATAAGATAAGCACCACTTGCTAATAAAATTTGGCCATTGGTTTGTCAGCCCCCAAACAGCCAATAATCGGCGGCGCGGAGGAGAGCATGAGCTAGGAACCAGCGATCGGCCGGTCCATTACCAGCGCCATGTCCCAATCGAGCTGAACTAGGCTAATTTGTTAAGCAGCAAGTGCATCCCAAATTAAGCAATAGCCTGGAAGACTACGTCTTTTGGTAGCTCCTGCAAACGCGATCGATCGCGGCCATGCTCACGCACAGTGTCTTGGTGCGCGCCCGTGTGCTAGGCTAGCAGCACCTCGCCATCATCGCCACCACCATCTAGCGATTGGCGATGGCTGTGCGTTCGTGCGGTGCCGCATCAGCCGCCACGATACACGAAAGCCTCTTTTCTATGCGCGAGGCCGGGCAATGGCATGGATAGAAGAAGGAGACCGGTGAGAGGGACGCACAAGAGCCTCCACCCACCAACAAGTGTTATCTACTTGTAGTATAAGAACTATTATTAACGACAGCCGCACTGCGTTGCGTTTCCTTCCTTCGTCGCCTTTCCTTGTTCGCGCGCTGCGGGTTTAGGACCCATCTGTCCGCCATTGCCGGCGGCGGCCGGCCGGCCCTGTTCGCGAGCGGACTGGAAGTACAGAATACTGATCATCGTTTGGACCTGGCATGGCCTTCCAGATGAACAACGGGTACCACTCCCATGATCAAGGTATGTCTATGCGTAATTCACATCTTCCTCTCTGCTCCTGGCTTTGCGTCGTTAGTCTGGCAGCTCCGATCATGTATGTTAGTGTTTGCTCTGTGTCTCTGTTTTCATTTGCGTCAACTCTGTGTGTTGTTTTGGCTCGTCGAGTCTACCAGATTGTCCGGCCAGTTCGACTGTCAGGTTGCGGCCATGGACGCTGTTGATTTCCTTTCTCCGCAAGTAGCTGTCTTTTGCTTTGCTCGATCCTGATTTGATCTTACGACGTGGCTGCTGCTTTTGCATAAACACTCCCACCAATTTTACCTCCCCAATGTCGAAATTACCCTTTCGCCCCTGCGGGCGGCACGCCCACCCCCAAAGTTTCCCCAACCGCTGAGCCGTCTTGTGCCGCAATCGTGCGACACAACTCATCCGGCGATGCGGCGGCTCCTACACCAGCCGCCGGTGAGGCCGGCGAGCCTCCTCCCGCGCCACTCTACGCTGCTCACAGGCTCCATCATGGCTACGCGGGCGATTGGCGCCACTCCTCCTCCCGCCCCCACCTCATCACGCCGGCCTTTTACACCCTGTCCGGCGAGGGCCGGCCATGACAGCGAGAGCGCGCCCACCACGGCAAGATTTCCGCCCTCCGTAACAGCTCTCAGTACCCACATCATGTGTTCTGCTTAGTTGTCAGCCACTACTTGTCACGGTGAATTAGCAATGCACTGAACTTGTTTCCATTCGAACCGTGACGAGAAATATATTTTTGGGTAAACTGGGGGATTTTCAGTAGCATATGATTCCAGTGGACGTTATTCAATTCCATATAAATGGTTCCCTCTTTGTTTCTTTCGCTTTTGATGGACAAAAAAAATAACAGTATCTGTTTCCTTTTGTTCTGTTTCTGTAATATAGCCTACTAAATGTTGTGAGCAATTGCGTCGCTTTAAAATATTATGTTTTGATTTTTTGCTTTTGGCATTTTGGGATTTTCCACACAATGGTGGAGGCTTGCTTTTAAGTTAATAGTATTATGTTTTGGTTTTTATGCATGCCGCTGCCTGGAAACAATTGCAAATCTTGTTTACAGTTTAGGCCACACAATTTGGCATATGTTGTAGTCTTCAGCTCTATGGCAGAATGTGGTCACTTCTCCGTTCTCTTTATTTTTGTTTGTTCTGGTCATTCTGTTCTGTCTTATTTGTTTATGTTGCCCAACATAAATAGTAACATATATATTTTCTTCGCCTTGCAGCTTTAACTTCGGTGAAAAATAAAAGATATGTCCCCCCTAGCGCAGGGGGAAGCTCTGAAACTAAGGAAGCTACACGAGCCCCTGGACAGGCTCCGTCACACCGAGTTGAGAGAGCTCCACATCATGGAGGTGGCAGTAGGGTACATGCTAACACTCAGTATTATCAACAAGGTGCTCGTGGTGGTGGACGTTACCAGGATCCAACACCACATCATCAACCATCTGGTGATCCTGTTAAGTATCAAGCAAATGGGTGTTCTGGCCATGGTGGCCCACGCCAAAGGGGAACACCACAACCATACCGCGACGGGCGTAAGAGTGGCAGCGGTGGACGCGTAGTTCCTGCTGCTCCATCAGTAACACTTCCCGAACTGCACCAAGCCCCACAAGTCCAGCACCGAGTTCCGGTGGTTACACCTTCACCACCTGAAACTGGCTCATCCTCACAACTTGTTGAGGTGAACACCGGACAAGTCCAGCTACAGTTTCAGCAACTTGATATCACGGATCAAAGTTTCTCTCGAGAGGAACAGGGTATCCAACCAGCACCACCGTCGAGTAAATCAATAAGATTTCCAATGCGCCCTGGCAAGGGTACATCTGGCAGTAGGTGCATTGTGAAAGCGAATCATTTCTCTGCTGAACTGCCTGATAAAGATCTTCACCAGTATGATGTAAGGTCCACCTCTCGCAGAAGTTTTTGCACATATAGTATGTTCTTTTCATGAGTTTCCATTTGATATGGCACCAGGTGTCTATAAGTCCCGATGTTCCTTCCCGTGGTGTCAATCGTGCTGTGATGGGAGAACTTGTAACACTCTACAGGCAATCTCAGTTGGGTGGCCGTCTTCCTGCCTACGATGGAAGGAAGAGCCTATATACTGCTGGGCCGTTGCCGTTTACTTCTAGGACATTTGAAATTGTTCTGCAGGATGAGGAGGAGAGACTTGGTGGTGCGCAAGTTACACAAAGGTATGCTATTCTGGACATATCCGTGACCTGATACTATGTATGCTCCTTACTGATATATCTGCCTGTCTTAAGGCGTGAAAAACATTTTAAGGTCGTCATCAAATTTGCTGCGCGTGCTGATCTCCATCATTTAGCTATGTTTTTGGCCGGGAAGCAACAAGATGCTCCGCAAGAAGCTATTCAAGTGCTTGATATTGTTCTACGTGAATTACCTACTGCAAGGTAATATTTTCCCAACGTGTTGATGCGACAATATTGTTCTGCTAGCAGGGCTGTTGAGCATTTCCTCATTTCTCATGTGTAGGTATTCCCCAGTTGCCAGGTCATTTTATTCACCTGACTTAGGGAGGCGCCAGCAACTTGGTGATGGCTTGGAAAGCTGGCGTGGGTTTTACCAGAGCATACGACCCACACAGATGGGACTTTCATTGAATATTGGTTAGATCCAACTCTTTGTCTTCATAATCCATAGTACTTCTATGATAAGAGCAATCATAGGTTCCACTTGAGAACAATAACCATTTTTGTATACCTTCCGACCAGTGCAACTTGTAGTCGGTGAAGTAGTTGACTATTGATAGATATTGCTTACTCTTACAAATTAAATCAAGCATATGGCTATTGGTACGTACAGTTTTAAATTACAACAAAGTTTAAAATTCTCCATCCCAACATTGTCCTGCTCTGGAAATTTCTCTTTTAGGATGATTAGTAAGTGAATAAGTGTACATAAAGTTCAGAAATTACATGACGTCCCATGCCCATATATTCATAAACGCCTATAAATTCAGTACTCCCTCAGTTTCCTTATTATAAGGTGTATTAGTTTTAGATGAGATGAACTTTGACCAAGTTTATAGAACATATTATTAGCATTTACAATATTAAATCACTATCATTAGATTCATCATGAAATGTATTTTCATATGTTTTTTTTGTTATCATTTCAAAGGTTGATATTTGTTTCTAAAATATTTGTCAAAGATAGTCAAGTTTGACTTTCAAAAGAACTAATACACCTTATAATAAACGGAGGGAGTAGCATATTTGTTGTATGATTTTGCAGATTGACAGCTGGAAAGCCAATTATGATAGTTCAGTTCATGGTAAATAGCGGCCAATATGAAGAGCATGCGTAGTTGGAACCCTTGAGTTTTTTGTTTTTTGAAAAGGGGAATGGAACTCCGGCCTCTGCATTAATCGATGCACACAGCCTTTTTATTGCAGAACCCTTTAGTCTGAGATGTTGCATTTATCATTATTTTGTGCTATGCTTGATTTATGTTTAAAACTTGTGTTCCTTGTTCACTCCAGTCCTAAGATGTGAATCATATAGGGACAGAGTTCATTAAATTGATTTTGCTCTTCTTTGCATCTTGAAATAGCTTGACATTTTCTGTGGCAGATATGTCATCTACAGCGTTCATCGAGCCTCTACCTGTGATTGATTTCGTTGCACAACTCTTGAATAGAAACGTCTCAGTCAGACCATTATCAGATGCTGACCGTGTGAAGGTTAGATTATTCTGTTACACAATGCTTAAGTTGTAGTTTGTGCTCACTCTTCACTCACAAGCTTCCCTAAATTTTTGTGTTACTCGTATATTTTTCCATTCACAATGCTTAAGTTGTACTTTTTATTTTATTAGTTGTATTTATGTCATCTACACATTGTTTTTATTTTACTCGTATGTCATCTCACATGCTTCCCTATCTTTTACCACTGGTCAGATCAAGAAGGCTTTACGAGGTGTAAAGGTTGAGGTCACACATAGAGGCAATATGCGCAGAAAGTATCGTATATTTGGTCTTACCTCACAACCAACAAGAGAGTTGACGTATGTATTTCGCTTACCTATATGTGAAGCCTCTAGCCTTCTGTTATGTCCATCACGCTGTTAAATATGAATGTGTAATAAGATAATTATTGGACCTGCTTGGTTTGTCATTCAACAGTTTCCCTATAGATGACCATGGTACCGTGAAGGCAGTAGTGCAATACTTCCAGGAGACATACGGTTTTAACATTCAGCATACCACTTTACCTTGCTTGCAAGTGGGCAACCAACAGAAACCAAATTATCTTCCGATGGAGGTTGGTGTCCTAAAAA
Organism: Poa pratensis; assembly: GCA_947311845.1. Lineage (NCBI taxonomy): Eukaryota > Viridiplantae > Streptophyta > Magnoliopsida > Poales > Poaceae > Poa > Poa pratensis. The sequence continues at coordinate 10,410,933 of CAMZMU010000111.1, forward strand.
GCCTCTATAACCTCAATGTTTCGTACCTTTCTAACATATTATACAGTAAAAGACATTCGCCATCACATCGAAATTTCAGGTCTGCAAGATTGTCGAGGGACAGCGTTACTCGAAACGACTGAATGAGAAACAGATAGCTGCTCTTCTGAAAGTGACCTGCCAACGCCCCCAACAGCGGGAGCTGGACATTTTGCAGGTAACTTTGTCCACATTAATTGGTGTGAATTAGTTTTAATTTACTTATTTCTTCTATACTGTAGTGCTTTATGAATTTATTTTTCTTCTTTGCCATGTTCTTCATCTGGGTTTAGTCACACATGGTTTCAGCTATATATACAAGCTTCATCCAGTTTCTAAAATTTATTTATGTACTCGATTGGAATTGGGTTTTTCCTTTTTCAAACACTGTTTTGGACTTAATACTTAAAGATGCCCAAAATTGTGTTATTGCAAATATTGTTTGTATTTCCTTATATTGTACTACATCTGTTCCGAAATATAGGATGTTTTAGCTATTTTCTGATTCGGTTGTACCTAGACGCGTTTTAGTGTGTAGATTCACTCATTTTAGTCCGTATGTAGTCCATATTGAATTATCTAAACATCTTATAATTTGGAACGGAGGGAGTACATATTCAGGTGGCTTGATCGGCGTAAATTTCTCCTACCACAGATAGCCATTTATCTTTTTCTTGCATACATAACCATTTGCAGTTTCCTTTCCTTTTCCTACAAAAAGAATGTTTTCTAGGCTGAACCTGTTTCTTGTTTCGTCTTTGGTTAACAGACAGTGAATCACAACGCATACCATCAGGATCCATATGCGCAGGAGTTTGGCATAAGGATTGATGATCGCCTTGCGTCGGTTGAAGCTCGCATCCTACCTCCCCCTAGAGTAAGAACACATGGTTGACATGTTTCAACTTTCAAGTCTATTTTATATATTATGCCTTTTTCTGGATGTCTGACTATTGTCCTTTTACTATTAGCTTAAGTACCATGATAGTGGCAGAGAGAAGGATGTCTTGCCAAGAATTGGCCAATGGAATATGATGAATAAGGTAAAAATAACTATTGTGTTGATGGTTATATCGAAGATTGTCTTCGGAAATACTGTGCTCTTGCAAATTAATTTTCTTGGTAATGCACTTGTTGCAGAAAATGGTCAACGGTGGGAGAGTTAATCACTGGATATGCATTAACTTTTCTCGGAATGTCCCAGACAGTGCTGCGAAGAATTTCTGTCGTGAGCTGGCTGATATGTGCCAAATATCTGGGATGGTAGGTCTCTATCATCTAAACAGTGCCTCCAGACATCTCATTTTCAGTTGTGTATTTGTAATTTATAGTCCTAATCTCTCACACGCTTCATTTTCTCCCACCATAGGACTTTTCAGTTGATCCTCTGCTTCCTCCTTTAACCACAAGACCGGAAAATGTAGAAAGAGCACTCAGAGCACGCTATCAAGATGCCATGAATGTTCTGAAACCACAGGGCAGGCAACTTGACCTGCTTATTGTGATTTTGCCTGACAATAATGGTTCTCTCTATGGTATGCTCTTTAATTCAAAACATAAGAAGTGTATTATCTGATCCGAATACTAACTATTATTATCACTCCTAAAGGTAATATCAAAAGAATTTGTGAGACAGATCTTGGATTGGTATCTCAATGCTGTCTCACGAAACATATTTTTAAGAGGAGCCCGCAGTATCTTGCAAATGTCGCCCTTAAAATCAATGTCAAGGTTTTTCCTGTTCTGTGGCTTCTGCCTACTGCTAACCTGGACTTTGTAGTTCTTTTTTTCCTATGCTTCTTTTCACATTCCTTGACTCCTGTAGGTGGGAGGAAGAAATACTGTACTTGTTGATGCTTTGTCAAGGAGAATTCCCCTTGTTAGTGACAGACCAACCATTATATTTGGTGCTGATGTTACCCATCCTCATCCTGGAGAAGATTCTAGCCCTTCCATCGCAGCTGTAAGTGTATACTGTCTAACATGTCGATCTTGAATCATCTCATGTATGTATTATCATATAGTAAAGCTTATATTCTGGGTTAAAGGTTGCTATTTCGCTGTTCAGCATCTGCTGTTTAGTTTTACTGTTGCCTTGTTCACATCTTGCTGGGCGTCCAATTGTTATTAATGATTCCATGCTCATGCAGGTTGTTGCTTCTCAAGACTGGCCTGAGGTCACGAAGTATGCTGGATTAGTGAGTGCACAAACCCGTCGCCAGGAGTTGATAGAAGACCTTTTTAAAGTGTGCCAAGATCCCCAGAGAGGGACTGTATATGGTGGAATGGTTAGGTATGATCTTGTTCACTTGCAATACATAAAAATTGCTTGAATGGTATTACGCATATACAAGTTCTATTGAATTTGCAGAGAACTTCTCATTTCCTTTCATCGATCGACTGGACAGAAACCCCAGAGGATCATATTCTATAGGTACTAATCTTCATCTAAGCATATCCGATTGGCAGCATTGTCCAGAACTTCACATATTTGACATATCTTTTTACAGGGATGGTGTTAGTGAAGGACAGTTCTACCAGGTTCTGTTTTATGAGCTTGATGCCATTAGAAAGGTGAGATTATGTTTTCTATATATTCTCACATGATACCAGCACAAAAAAAATCTCACATGAAATTTCATTGAGTCTGAGATGGCGTTTTGGTTTAATAAACCTAGGCCTGTGCATCCCTGGAGCCCAATTATCAGCCACCTGTTACCTTTGTGGTGGTCCAGAAGCGTCATCATACACGACTCTTTGCTAATAACCACAACGATCAGCGCAGTGTTGATAGAAAAAGTGGAAATATACTGCCTGGTAAGTTGTTGCCTTGTTGGTGAATTTTGTTGTTCTGCATAGTTTCTCGACCCTATTCATGAAACCTATGCACGAAAGCTGAATTCTTAATCCAAGGTCAACTTATCATTATCATCTTATGTCTTATTTTAGGCACTGTGGTTGATTCGAAGATATGCCATCCTACTGAATTCGATTTCTACCTTTGTAGCCATGCTGGTATTCAGGTCAGTTGCTCTATACAGGTTAAAATAAGCCTTGGGATGGACTTGATTTAACCTTACACTACTTTCAGGGAACAAGCCGCCCTGCACATTACCATGTCCTGTGGGATGAAAACAAATTTACTGCAGATGGTTTGCAGACTCTTACGAACAACTTGTGCTACACGTAATTTACTGCCACGCCTCCATTTCGATATATATATGCATGACCAGTAAACTGACCATTGTCCCTGTTGTTGCAGCTACGCAAGGTGCACCCGTTCTGTATCAATTGGTAAGGCGGATGTGTCCAAACCTCCATTCTGTTCCATCAAGTTAACGCGCAAAAAAAATTGTATTATCTGGTGTTGCATGTTCTCATGATGTGTTGGTTTTCTGTGCAGTGCCTCCTGCTTACTATGCCCACCTTGCGGCTTTTCGAGCTCGGTTCTACATGGAACCAGATACTTCGGACGGCGGTTCGGTTGTGAGTGGTGTTACGACAAGCCGTGGCCCTAATGGATCACGCAGCAGAACTGCTGGGAATGTTGCTGTTAAGCCTCTACCTGATCTCAAGGAAAACGTGAAACGTGTCATGTTTTACTGCTAAGTTTCGGGGCAACGCCTCTGGGCCGTTCCCAGTGTCCAGTGACCCCAATTGAAGTAGTGTTGATTTATGTGAATGTGTGGGATCATCAATGCTGAGTTGCTGAACAAGCTGAACAATTTTTAAGATGTACTTCCGAAGGTACTCCATTACCATCCCACTGGACTGGTGTTCTTGCTTCATTTAGTACAATTGAAATGTCTTCCACAAAGTCGGACTTTGAGAGGGTTGACGAGTCGTTAGGTGTACATTGTCACTAAGTAAGCAACAAGGATGCTGTCAAGCTGATCAATTCTTCGTTTCTTGTTATATTTGACAGCTAGCTCTATCTTTGCACTTTGCTGTTGGTGGATGTTACCGCACCACATTTGCCAGTCTTTTCTTTGCGGCGACATTAGTAATATCATATAAATGTATATGTTTTTACAGCGGAATAGTTTATTGATTTAAGAGCATTTATAGAGAGCAACGTGTTTGCCTAGACACTGACCTGTTCCTGAACTTAAGTACCGAATAGCTAAAGATGTGGACTGAATTTTCAAAGCAAGTCTTGCTTGATTATGAGCTTTCACCCTCCTGCTTCTATTCAAATGGGAAATCCCGTTGCGTTAGAAGGAGGGATAACATTGGATCTGTGCTATCAAAGGCCCGACCTTCCAATGGACTGGAGCACTAAAAAGGTTTGTAGCTGCTGCTGCTGAAGCAAACACTGAGTAATTCAGATAACAAGGCAGTAACGACCAGATCAAGCAGGGAAAAGACAGACTTGCTCGAGTCGCTCCAAGCGGGCAGCCGGGCGAAACCCTAACTGGGGCTTGTGCTTCCTCCCTGCTCCGCCCACCTCGACGCCCGCCGGAGAGACCAGATAGATAAAGCCTGTCTAGCGGAAGGCGGCGTCGGGCCAGTCTTCTTGCCCTGCAAGAGCCATCGTGACCGTCGCCCTGGACGGGGCGCATATCGGCGGAGGTCGGACGTCGGGACGGCGGCCCCGAGTATTCTCGGTAGTGGGGTGCCGTTGAGGCCGCAAGGGCAGCGCACCGACGGGCCATGGTGGCGAAGGTCCGTGGCGGAGCCTCCCGATGTACGGTTCGCGAGTGGTGATCTCTTTGGTGCTTGTTTTCCAGTGGCGACGCAACTTCCGATCCCTGCCAAGAGGCGACTTGAGCTCCCACGTGGCAAGAGAACCAACCTGATTAGGAGGGTGGTTGTACCCCATCCCATCAGAGTTTAAATTCAGTTTTGACACTGATATTTCTCATTAAAGGCGGATTATTCTTCAGTGGGAGGCGACGTTCCCGTCGATAGCAAAGCGACTGTAGTGACTTCGTCAATTTAAAGACCCGACCGCCGGCTCAGTCTCTCGGAGATGATCATAGGGTAGTGTGTGTGTGCATTCATAGGGATGAGTGTATGCGCGTGTATGTAAGCGTCTGTGTTTGTACTGTGTTTCCTAAAAAAAAGGTCCTGCATGGCATGCCCAATCCATCGGATGCAGGTTGCCTCTGAGGTGTTCATGTGCGCGCCAACTATTAGCTATTATTATGCTCTAGGCGGCGCGTCCCTAGGCTTCAATTTTTTTCTATGGGGCGCAATGTTGCGGGTTTCAGCCTCTCTAAATTAGAGGTTTTCGGTATCACGGTCTTGTGCTTGACCGTGCATGGGTACAGTGCTTGGCATGCTCACCAAGGCGTCTGCGACAACAGATCTGGCGACTCTATTTCTCCCGTGCTTGGGTTTGGAATTTGTCCGAGTTGGCCATGTGACTGGCCTATTGGCTCTACATGGGCCATCTGGACTCTCGGCTGGGTGACTTCGATTTGGTGGCACTCTTTGAGTGCTGAGTCTCCAAGGGTGAAAACTTTATATCTGACTTTGACTAGTTGAACCTAGCAATAGAAGCGTTTAGGTGATATTCTTTGTTGAAGGCATTGCATGGAATATGTTAGGACTTCTCTTTGGGGTGAAAACAAATTATCTAGCCTCGGTGGTTGGATCCAGTAATGTCGACGTCTTGTGTCATTTTCGTCTTGGAGCCATCATTGTTGAAGTGCCTCTCATGTTACCTTCGGTTTTCATCATTGGTGGTTGATGCAGTTATTCTGTTGTTCACCTTTTTTTAAAATTAATTTTGATGTGTGCATGTCGACGCCTGCACTAACTCTTTATATCGTGTTGGTTAAGAGGTTAAAATTTACACTTGGCACGCAGGCGGTTAAAATTGCCTGCCAATACCATATTTCACACAGTTTATGATAAAGGAAATATATTGATATAAATTAAAACCAATTAATTTAAAATTAATTTCGGTTTTCATCATTGGTGGTTGATGCAGTCATTCGAATCACTTTGCGATATCAGAAGTACCTACAAATTTTAAATTTATCCTATGTCTCTTTCCTAATGTCTTGGAATCCTACCTTGTCCAAGTATCTAATTGTGCTATCGATTATTGAACTGCTCTAAGTTGTAATTGTTTTCACTTTTATTAGAGCAAAATTCACAAACTATTATTCACCCCACTCTAATCGCATATCTTGTTCCTTCAGTTAGCCGCTTGTGGCTGTGTGCCATGGACCATGGTTGTACTCGTAAGCTGGTATTTCCGAGGAACCGGGGCTTTATTGATTTAAAGCCAAGCGAAAATTTCTTGTCTTAAAAAACTTGAGATTGCACAAAATACCTGCTATATATGAAGAACCTTATTTTTAACAGATTTGTACACCATAAACAGTCATGAGCAATTATACAGAAAATTAATATCACTCATGTGGGCTAAAATAATCAATGGCATTATTGGAAAAAGGAAAGGAGAACAAGAAACATAAGAAATTGAGTAGGCACGATCAAGTTTTGACCATCCCTCACAGAACAAGCTACAAAAACCTTACGGTGTATGCAACTATCTCTTCTGGCCAGTATGAATTAACCCAATTACATTTAACCAGACTAAACCACAGTAAAAAACATTAAAAGGAACACTACCACTAAATATAAGGTCTCATCTCATGATTCGAGTTGATCGAGTTTCTTCCTTTCCTGAATTGGTGGAAGAAGAAGCCCCTGCATACCCAACACACCTTGTGTCTCCGAATCACAAAAGCTGGCATTATCCATGGTGAAATTTTAACCTTACTCCCAGAAGTCAAAACATTTGTGCTGCCAGCCTGCATATAAAGTTGTAAACAGCTTCTTCCATGCATGCTTCCCAAGTTCACACAACTCGATCGGGCACTAGAATGATCGAGCTTAAGCTAGCTTAGTGCCTTGCTAAAATTCTGCTCATCACTGCATCCTGCCTCCACTGAAAGGCGTCGAGGCCGACTTCATCTCGGCCTCCAAGAAGCTCATGTCGCTGCCGCCGCCGTTATGGTGCTCCCCTCTTGCCACTGACATCTCCCTTATCATGTTTCCTCTGCCACCGACGCCGAGAAAGTCCCGCGTCACGTCGCCGTCTCCGCCGCCGCCACCACGGCCCTGGCTACTAAACTTCACCTCGTGCTGATCCAAATCATATAGCCTCGGATCAATCATGCCCCGGCCATTGCCGCCGCCAAACATCCCGCCACCGTTGCTACCGCCGGCAAGTGAGTTCATCAGGCTTTGGAGGTGCATCTGTCCCTGGTCGACCATGGGTGCGCGGACCTGTGCGACGGACGAGCCCAAGAAACCGCTGAACAAGGACGAGCCGCCGTCCGCGCTCGTGCTAGAGCCCATCTGCGCCGCCTTCTGGAGTAGCGCCGTCGCAGACATTTGTGGCATCATCACGGCCTGATCATTGTACATCCCAGCAGGAGCAACCTGGTGGTCGCCACCGGAAAAGTTTCCACCGGCGGCGCTGAAAAATGCCGCTCCAGAATTCTCGGAACCTGCACCTCCGCCACCGCCTCCTTCGCTGATCTGGTCATTGGCCAAGTGTCCCTGACTCGCGTGGCCGTGGCTGGAAGTACCGGAGCTATTGGCACTGTTGGCGATGTAGCCGAGGTTGAAAAGACCAGGAGCCGACGACGACGTGCCCCCGGAGCCGTTGCCCTGAAGATCCGGGAGCTGCATGAGGCCGTGGAACGGCTTGCCCTGCAGGAACGCGTGCTGACCATTACCGTCGCCGAACTCCTGCGCCGCGCCTTGGTGGAACGCCGGTGCTTGTGGAGGCGGCAGGTGGCGGAAAGGGGAGGCGCTGGACGACGAGAGCAGGTGGTCGAGGCGCGCAGCCATGCCGCCACCGCCGTAGCGGAGGAGGTCCGGGGATGCCTGGTGGTATTGGCCGTGCGGGTCCTGGAAGGAGGATCCCACCTGCGAGAGGCTGAGCGCCATGTTGGCCGCGCCAGTGGCGCCGTAGAGGTGGCCGGCCGGCGGCAGCCGCGCGCTCTCCTGGGCGAGGGCGTCGCAGAAGGCCCTGTGGGTGATGAAGCTGTCCCTCCTGCATGCGTGCATGGACGTAATTAGTGCTTGCATGGGTGATTCGGCAAATACAGCACGTTGCAGTTGCATCAAAGTAAACAAAGGACAAAGTATGCATGTGCGAGTCGCTCGAGAAATACTCCTACGCAACAGCCAACAGGTAGCTTTGCCTCGTGAAATGGTACGACGGAATGTAAGGACGGTGTGTCCGTGTGTGTGCGACGGTGGCGTAGAAAGTGATACAGAGAACACGTGAAGGTTCCCATGTGTGCTTGCAAAATATGCTGTCTTGTCATCCGTGCAAATCCAATAGTGGTACTAAATATAGTAATATTTTCTGTATGGTAGGAAATTGTCTATGCTGTCTCTCTTGCAGGGAAAATAGAATAGAAGCCCAGTTGAGGAGTTTTCGTACTTTAGGGGAAAAGAGCAACTATATAGTATATGCATATTCTATGCACATATAAGGTGTCAATATGACGAATCGTGTGGTGATATCTAGGACATAGGATTATTACAATATTGTGAAAACGCTCATGTGACCAATGAACTGTAGCATGCATACTCTATGGTTGAAGTTTTCTTTCTATCTACAGTAAAAAGATCAGAACTAATATACATCTTGCCGACGTTTTATTTGACGCTTCTGCCTACCTGCAAAACATTTGATCTACTCCACTAGCGCTGCCAACGAATATGGTATCTTAAGATATTCATTCCCAAGATAGGAAGAGGAAAACAAACAAATATGGTAGACGTACAAATATGGTAATTATAAATCTTATAGTTTTGAGTCTTGGTAAAATAAAATTGCACAAGTTTCAGCCTAATTTGAAGTATGATGTAGCGCGTATAGTTGGACTTACTGCCGCTTATAGCATACATTATGTTTCCCTTAATTTCTTATTTTGTAATATGTGGAAGTTCACCAACTTAAGTTTTATAGGGACCAACTTATTTTTTTTGGGTTCAAACTAGAATGTGTTTTGTCTATTTTTGTGAGGGATTAATCTCGAAATGTAAGAGAAGTCTTTAGAAGCAAAAGAAGCGAGAGAAAACATTGTTATTTAATTCTTCACAATTCAATAGGTACGGTTCTGTGGACCGAGGCCTAGCCCGCCCGAGTTCGAGCTTTCGTGCTCCTATTCGGTGCGTACGCACCACTCTCTTAATTAAAAATACCGAAGGGCTCTCCTCCCCGCTCCGACGTCATTTATTTAAATTGGTATGGTTCTCAGCATATTGTTTTGTTAGACATATGCTGAAAACAATTGTTTCAGTATGTACAATATTGGAAAACTTAGAAAAATATTCAATATAATGTATTTGTATGATTTAATCTATTGTGCAACTTTAACAGCTTGAGTTTATGTTCAGTTAACTTGTTCTATTATAATCTAGACCTGGCAAGCTACTGCCGTCAGTTTTGTGCTCTCGGTTAGTAGTACTGTATGAGGCTAGGCTCTCTTATAATTAAATAATGTACGTAGACAATATACAACAACGAAGGCTCCCCTCGCGGCCCTCCTCTCTGCCGCCGCCGCCATAGGCGTCGCTGGGCAAAGGCCCGTGTGGCGCGGCGGCGGCGGTGGTCTCCTCGATCACCGGATGGGCCGGGGCAGCGGCGATCTGCCCTTCCTCTCCAGCAAAGGCGGCGTGGATGGCGGCGATCTGGACAAGCGACGGCCGGCGGCGGCGCTAGTAGACAGGGGCAGAGCGGGTGACGGGATGGATCTCGGCCCGCTGTCTAGATCGGACCTCGATCTCGCGCACCTCCGCTGCTACGTCGACGACGGTGTGGAGGCTATCTGGGGCCATTTTCGCATCGTCGAGGACGCCTCGAGCAGCTGATCCGGGCATGGTGGTGGTGGTCTTGTCCTTCGCCGGACGTGGCCGGCCGGGTTCGCGGCTGGATCGGCGGATCCGTTCCGTCATCCAGTCCGGCTGGAGTTGACCGGCGGCGTGGGGGCCGTTGGTCTTGCGAATAAAGGCGGTAGTCCTTGGTTCCGAATCACGTCAAGATGAAGATCTGCTTGACGCCGGTACCTTGATCTGGAAAGAGTGTCGAGTTTCGGAAGGCTCCGCCGGTGATCTTTCATGGGCTAATTCCTAGAGATTGCTGGATCGGAGGGATTCGGTCGCGCCGGAGGGAGCGGCGTGAAGCTCTGCTTCTGTGCCATCATGGGCAAATCCATGGTGTAGTCAGAGGCGGGGAATGTCATGAAAGCTGAGATTAAAGGACTAGCAAATGGTGATTGGAGGCTTTGCGGCGACGAGGAACTTGTTTGGAGTTGCAGGAGGCGGAGCAGCGGTTTGTTAGTGGGGGCAACATCACAGGTGAAGTTCAAAGTCCTACCTTTCAGGGTGAAAACCCAAGGTCTGGCCTTAATTGGTTGTGCCTGGCAATGGTCTTGCTGAAATGTGTGCCGAAGTGGTGAAAGATATAGGGTGACCACCCTGCTCGAGCGCAAGTGCAGCAGGGCTGAACCTAACACTGAATTTTAGTGGCGCACGAACGCCGTTTTCTGAATTTTTTACTGCAACCCGAGCTCAACCTCGTGGTGTTCAATGGAGTACAGAGGGGTGGGGTTTTATAGCCGCCCAGGCTCGCACTGACGACGCCACGGCCGCGCCCACGACGCGCACACACGCTCCCACCTTGCCACGATCCGCACGCCCTCAGCTCACGCACACGCCGCGCTCTGACGCAAGCGACGCGGCCGTCTCGAGCTGCTGGACCTGGTCCTCCCCCTAACTCGCTAACAAACTAACCTGACACACACTCGTACGCACGCACACAACACACACACCTACACGCCACGCGCGCGCACCATGCCGTGCACGGATCCGACCGTGGCGCGCTGACGCCGGTCCGCCGTGCACGCCATGAACGGCATGGCTTATTGCCATCAAATCTCCCCCATAAGCCATGACCTAGTAGAGGTTCGGATTGATGCCGGCGTCGCACAGCAGCGCCTCCTCCGGCTTCTTCTCCTCTTGCTTCTTCTTGGGCTTCCTGTAGTCGCGGGCGAAGTGGCCGCGGATGCCGCAGTTGTGGCACTTGCCACGCCTGCCCCAGTCCGACGGCGTGGCTTATTGCCATCAAATCTCCCCCTAAGCCATGACCTAGTTGGCGTGTAGGTGCGTGCTGGACCTGGTCCTCCCCCTAACTCGCTAACAAACTAACCTGACACACACTCGTACGCACGCACACAACGCACGCACCTACACGCCACGCGCGCGCACCATGCCGTGCACGGACCCGACCGTGGCGCGCTGACGCCGGTCCACCGTGCACGCCATGAACGGCATGGCTTATTGCCATCAAATCTCCCCCCTAAGCCATGACCTAGTAGAGGTTCGGATTGATGCCGGCATCGCACAACAGCGCCTCCTCTGGCTTCTTCTCCTCCTCCTGCTTCTTCTTGGGCTTCCAGCAGTCGCAGGCGAAGTGGCCGCGGATGCCGCAGTTGTGGCACTTGCCACGCCTGCCCCAGTCCGCGCTGCTCCCCGCGTCATCGTCGTCATAGCCGCCGCCACTGCGTGCTCGACGCCTTTCCTCCCATTGCGCTGCCGTGAGCAGCAGCTGGTCCCCACGACGCTCGCCGCCAGTCGCCGCCTTGCGCCGCTCCGACCGCTCCTGGAATGCCTTCAGCCGCCCGAGCACCTCGTCGAAGCACACAGTGTCGACGTCGCAGAACTGCTCGATCCCGGCCACCGCCGTGTACAGGGCGTCAGGCACGGTGTCGAGCTTCTTGACCATCTCGGCATCGCTCAGAGTCGCGACGAGGCTCGTGTAATTGGCCGCCATGCCACTGATCTTGCCGGCGTAGACATCCAGCGCCTCGCCGTCCGCCATGATCAGTCGATCAAATTCGCCACGGAGCGTGGACAGGCGAGCCGCCCTAACGCGATCCACGCCGACGAACCGCGTCTTGAGGCTCGCCCACACCTCCGCCGCCGTCTTCTTCGACGACACCTGCAGCAGAATGTCCTCCGCGAGCGCACCGAGCAGGTCCGCCCTCGCCGTCTTGTTCTTCTTCAGACTCACCGCCGCCGTCGGGTCCTCTGGAACCACCGCATCCCAGACGCCATGCGCGTCGAGGTTGGCCTCGACCTTGATTGCCCAGATGGTGTAGTTGTCGCCGGTGAGCATCGGACAGGAGAGCGGCACCACGCTCCCCCCAACGCCATCGCCTCGCTCTGATACCACTTGTTGTTGCAGGGCTGAACCTGCAGGCAATCGCGGACAGAGGTGGAAGAAGAACAGAGAAATCGAACACTGAATTTTGGTGGCGCACGAACGCCGTTTTCTGAATTTTTTACTGCAACCCGAGCTCAACCTCGTGGTGTTCAATGGAGTACAGAGGGGTGGGGTTTTATAGCCGCCCAGGCTCGCACTGACGACGCCACGGTCGCCCTCGGCTCACGCACACGCCGCGCTCTGACGCAAGCGACGCGGCCGTCTCGAGCTACTGGACCTGGTCCCCCCCCTAACTCGCTAACAAACTAACCTGACACACACTCGTACGCACGCACACAACGCACGCACCTACACGAGCACGGACCCGACCGTGGCGCGCTGACGCCGGTCACCGTGCACGCCATGAACGGCATGGCTTATTGCCATCAAGAGGGGGGAGGGGGGGAGAGAGAGAGTGAGAGAATCTCGCTGCTCTGCTGCTAGCTCCTGAGGATTGCACCCATGCGCATGTGAGCGAAGGGGCCTGGATAAGTTGTGAAGTGTGAACCTGCTGTGAGCTTCTGACGCGGCCAACGAAAGGCCCTGCATCGCATCTATCTAGCCTGCCAGCTCACGTGACAGCATGGATAGCCTAGATGCATACGTGGCAACCCCAATTCTGGGAGTATGTATGTATATGTAATGTGTCTGTATATGTACGTGTGCCCATGTTCTTGTGTCGTGTGTGGGTGTGAAGATTGTGCTACTGACATGACGGGCAATCATTTACACAGAAGTACTGTGACGCACGAGTATGTATACGCAGGGCCGTAGCCAGGATACCGCACGCTACAGTAGGCGACTGTAGCTACAGTCAAGCCTACGATTTGTGGCCACGCCCCGGGCCAAGGCCAGGGTGGCCTGGGGCCTGTCTCCGCCCCTGTGTGTACGTGCATGCCTAGCTACTCGTGCAAGAGAAAAACTGGTACTCCCTCCGTTCCAAAATAAGTGTCTCAAAGTTGTCCAAAATTGAATGTATCTATACTTGTTTCATGTCTAGATACATCCACTTTTTGACAAATCACGGAGGGAGTAGTTAGTAAAACACGAATGGCGTCGACAAGACGATGACCATTTCACGGCTATGACGGTGTGAGCAGGTTCTTCCTCGGGCAAACCTCCGCACAAACAAATTTGTGAAAGCCCACACAAAACCCTAACTAACACTGGCCGGGTAAAAATAAGCATCAAGAGGCATCGTCAGTCGATGGAAGGACAGAAAGCAGGCAATAGATAAAACTGGGACTAGCATGCATGCATGCCAGAATCAGGCGGCCCTTGGTAAAAACCAATGCATGCCAAACCAGTTTGTTACCGCGAGATGAATGCATGCAGATGCATCTACCTATATGTAAGGATGAAAGGAGATAGACGTAGGAAGGTACCGTGAGAAGAGGGTGCCGCAGTCGCAGCGGTACTCGCGGGTGCCGCAGATCTTGGAGTGCGCCTTCCAGTCCGACTGCACGGCGTACCGCTTGGAGCACTTGTCGCACTTCCACTTCTTCTCCCGTGCTTGCGGCAGAAGTGCTTCTTGATCCCGGTGAGGTCGCCCAGCGCGCGGCCCGGCTCGTGGTGCACGCACGTCGGCTCCGGGCACAGGTACACCCGCCGCCGCTGCACCGCGTTCGGGTCCTTCTGCTTCAGCTTCCACGGCAGGTTGTGCCCGCGGCGGTGAAGCTGCAGGTTCTGCTCGCGCTGGAAGCCCTTGTTGCACACCTCGCAGACGAACCGGTTCGTCGCCATCAGCGTCTTGGGTGACAGCGCGATCACCTCCGCGTCAGGGTCTGCATTTCTCACAAGTTAACATATATCTTGTGTTAACATTTTGTACCTAATAGAAGCACTAATGTAGCGACAAGTTAAGCTCAAGCTCAAGCGTAATGGTGGTGGGAGGTAAAAAACACAGCTACTACTCACGTACTGGGTGTGTATCTTCCTTTGGTTTTGGTGAGGAAGGGACAAACGAAGGCAACAAAGGGGAGAATATTTGCATCAGACTTGGCAAAAGAAAAGACGCAAAAAAGCATTTGCAGCAAGTGTTATAGGGAACAAAGGAACTAGAGACGATCGTGTCATGGCCCCGATCTGTATCTCTCATAATTGGCAAGAGGAACAAGGAGCAAAAGGGTGAAGAGGACTACATGGAATCTTACAAAGAAAAAAAAAGAAAAAAACGATTTTGTCCAGTTCGAACTGATAATATATACTCGTGACCCGTGAGCCCGTGACTCTCTATTCCAAGGAATTTTTCTTGGAACGCAGAAAAGGAATTTTTCGTGGAGCAATTTTCTACTGACACATGAGGCTTTCAATGGAACAAAAATAACAGCGAACGGACTGAATAATCTAGGAATAATCAAGTCTACTACTATTCAGGTGAGACTACATGCTTGCTTTTAATGATGTACAGTGAGTAAAAGATGTGACGACCACATGGTTTGGATCGAGGTAGCCCATGGAAGAAATTCATTGGACGAGGAAGAGAGAGAGAATCGGAGCTGAAGAACACATGGGACCATTTCCATGTTGAAGAAGAAACCCAGTGAAAACAAATCCTGGATTCCCCTTTAAGAAGGCACCCTTTCTGTTTTGAGTCATAGTATCGAGATCAAGAAACAAAGACCAGATAAAGTAAGATCGACATATGGGGAAACCATGCACAGCTCAGAGAGTTGGAGAGGCCTTTGCATCTAGGTAAGCTCTCTCCGCGGAAAAGCTCCCGGCAGATCCAAGCTAGGACAGCCGGGAGATTTCATGAATGAAATTGCAGAAAAATGCGCACTTGCTTCTCTTACCTGGCATGGTTCTCTTCTTCTTCACCGGTGGCGCCGCCGCAGCCGCCTGGTCTGGCCCCACCGTCAACGCACCCGTCGGTATGGCGACAGGCTGCCGGTGCTGCTGCGCGAGCAGCGGCTTGATCTGGTCTTGCTGGTGGCCATCTCTAATTCCAAACAACGCCGCCACAGCCGCCGCCGATGAATTTGATGCCATCGCTGCTCAGATTTATCCTTGAACCTAGCTACTCACCAGCAACAGGAAAACCTTTCCCTTTCAGTAGTCCGGCCTTCTTCTACTAGCAGATTTCCCTATACAGTTGAAGAAAAAGCAGCGGTTTCCATATGAGCCATGCATGCGGAGAACGAAATCAGGAAGCATTCGAAATTGGCAATACACAACATGCAAAAAAGAGGACACGCCAGCTAGAAAGTTGTTTCCGTGGGCGTGCGAGGAGGAGGAAAATACCAAAGAGAAAGATAACAAAATTGAGAGGTGAGGGCATACCTATCTATCTCGTATGTGTGTCTGTCTTTGCCGGAATCAATCTGGAACAACAAAGGAGTCGACAAGAAGCTGGGGGAAAAGCTCCAACGGGTTAGGGCTCAATCGTGGGGAGATGAACAAAGGAACAAACTTGGCAGTGAAATCCAAGCCAACAGTTGCACTCACAAACAAGTGAAACTGTGTAAGGGTTAGCATGCTAGAGAAAAACGAGAGCTCTTTGTTTCTTCTCCATACCTGTGTGTCTCTCTTATCTATCGCTCGCGCTGCTGCTGGTCTTCTTGGCAAGGGGGAGAAGAAGGAGTGGAGAGGGGGAGGAGGAGGACGAGAGGGTATGGAGGAGGCTAATAAGAAGGTTGCTGTCTGATTCCTTTCGCTCATTTCATTGTCATACTTTTCTCTTTGGCCTTTTGCCTCCTCCTTTCTACACTAGGTCATTAGCTACTGTACTGTGAGATCTTTTGCTACAGTATTAAGTACTGCGAATAATATGGATACACTACATTGAACGTACTGTGGTAAATTACGGTGCTATGTACAGCTCAGAGAAATTAAAGGGAGTAGAGTAGAGTACAGCCGATGGATGGGAGAGGCAGGGAGGAGCATGCAAGCTCACGGAAGGCAAAGCGGTTGTCGTCGAGCGGCTGTGGATCGGGTCCACCGACTGTGCGGGCCCCACGCTAGTGCACACGGGTCGTGAAGCGGCTGAGGATTTGGGTCCACCGACACTCGCCGCTCGACGTAGGGCGACGCACCACGCACACGCTCGTTGGATTATTCATGTATGCATCACAGCTTACTCACGTCGTCCGGTTCTGTGAGATGATAACTCCACACATCTTAAATCACCCCATCCCAAGCTCGTATTTGAACTCTTCACTGATGGTCCGAAGGAGAACGGCACGGCTGTAACAGTTAGCAGCTGAGGGCCAGCAATTTACAGCTACTCTCTCCGTTCCAAATTAATTGACTTGGTTTTATCCAAATATGGATGTATCTATATTTGTTTAATGTCTAGATATATCCATATGTAACAAAATGTGTGTCAATTAAATCCGAACGGAGGGAGTACGTCATTGGCGTATTCACCGTCTCCCTGAGCATGCGTATAATGCGTACAGATCAGCAAAAGAGTACGTATATGTACTTACACTAGTAGAAAACGGCTCATCAGTCCCGGTTCCAGAGAGCGTTTAGTCCCGGTTTTCCAACCGGGACTAACCTTTCGGGACTAGGGGGGCCTTTAGTCCCGGTTGTCCACGAACCGCGACTAATGTGCATCCACGTGGACACGGCCGGGCGCGCATGGCGGGGCCTCTTTAGTTCCGGTTGGTGTTACCAACTGGGACTAAAGATTTCTGCTTTTTGTTTTCTATTTATTTATTTTTTAGGGGTTTATTAGGGGTTTCGATTTTTTTCCATTTAATTCTTTTTTTATGAAGATCACGTTGCACAAAGTGTCGGGGGGCTACCCCCGGATAGGGTAAAGTTGTGGTATAAAGAGCTCTAAAGACTGGACCGGGTCAAGGTCAAACCGGGTCACATAGGCCGGGTTATGTTAGCTGAGTCATCTTAACCGACATATACCAACCGGGATATGCTGACCGACATATATATGTCGGTAAGTTGTGTGTTTTCTTATGTGCAGGGAAGGTTATTCAGGAAGGGAAATCCGGCATATCCATGCCGGGTTATCCTTATGTCGGACAGGGGTCAATGCTCCTGTCATATCCCTGTCTGGCACGGGAGCGCCTGACACGGAAGCGCCTGACACGGGAGCGTGCAGAAGGAGCGAGATGGCAGGCCATCATTCCACCGCTGACTCTGGTTTATCTGGGGTGCAGACTGCGAGGCAGAGGCATGGGCAGGCCATGTCTTGTCTCTGCCAGAGGTACATGCTAGCTTCGGTGTAGAGCTGCAGGAGATGGGTTTGTCACGTCCTGTCTCTGACAGGAGTAAGATCATGACATATCCTCGGCGTGGCTACAGTGCTCCGGGAGGGGCACTTCGGTAACTCGGTTTGGCCTACATATAGGGCCTCACTACCTCCTGCGTGAGGGACGAGACAGAGGAGTACCAGGGAAGGCTAGAGAGGAGGCATTGAGGCATATTTCCATCGGTAGCATCATCTTCTTCCCTGGACCTTGCACCATTGTTGAGATATACAACTCAAGGAGCAACCTTGTATTCGAGATACCGAGATATATACCGAGAGACAGGCAGGAGTAGGGGTTTTACCTCCTCACGAGGGCCCCGAACCTGGGTAGATCGTGGTGTGTTCTGGTGCTTGTGTGTTCTTCGTGTGTGCTTCTTAGCGCGCTAGCCCTCCCCGGAATCCACCAGCGTCCATCGGCCGCACAACTTAAGCCATCCTATGGCATCTGCCGTGTTACCACCACGACAGTTGGCGCCCACCGTGGGGCTGACAGAGGCGCTGGCTGGTGTGTTTGTCCGGACGGGTTCCATCATCGCTTCAGGCGAGCGCGTGGTCAGTGGCCTTGTCCACAGACTCGGCTCGCTGAACTTCATCAGCGACAACGCGGGCTGCTTCGGTAGCAGGCCCATGCCGAGGAACGGCTGCCTCGTCCTCTTCGGGACGTTCGAGGTCTACGTCGCCACCGAATTCGTCTGCAAGTACCCGGAGCAGGTGCTTGTGGCCGAAGATCCTCCTGCTGTCTGTGCGGCTCGCGGCCGGCATATCACTCGCCCCGGGAGTTGCGCAGAGGTCTTGATGACCGGAATCGCGGGTGGTGCCGGTAGAGGTCAACCCGGCGATGGAGATGCCGGCAATCCTGCTGCCAAGACCAGATCGGCAAAAGTGCCGCTGGAAAGGAGGGAGAACCTCCACGACCAGGCCGGAACTTCCGATGTGCCGGTCAGGCCTGCTCCTCTCGATGATGTGATCGAGAAGCTGGCTGTGCCGATAAATACCGGTACAGGCCGAGTTGGAGCTGCGTCGGCAGAGCTTGCTTCATGAGGCTCTTGAGATGGCCGAGGTAAGGAGACAGTTCGGGATAACTCTTCGTGAGTATAACCGAGCCCATGGTTTTACCCCGGTAGCTGCTCGCCCTAGTCGAGTAGAAGAGGTGCGTAGGAGGGGCAAAGGCCTCAATGATGAGATTGCTAGAGATGGTAGATCTAGTTCCAGTAAGACTCCTAGTAACTTGTCGGTTGAAAAACCGAAGTACAGTTCTCCTGCTAAGACTCTTAGAGCTGCCGAGGCCGCAAGAGCCGAGTTGTCTGGCTTATCCGGAGAAGCTCTCCGTATACAGCAAGACCGAGTTAATGAGGCCTTTCGTAAGGCTAACACAGCTGTAGGTGGGTCCCACGTTGTTCACTCGGCTGGAGCAGCCGGTGAGAGGTCTAGGGGGCAAGCTTCCTCGCCGCATGTCGGTGGAGATCGTGACCGGAGTGTAAACTCCGGTAGAAACAAGCAAATGCAGACATATGATACGGTATATGCCGGAAAGCAGTTAGTTGGGCCAGGTAGTGCCGGCCGGGGTAAGAGCAATCCCGGTCCGGGTAATCCAAGTGCCGGAATAGTTAACTCGGTTGGCCGAGGCCATCCACCTCGGTATCCGAGGCAGCAGCAATATGTTGAGCAAGTTCAGCAGCCGCGGGTGTTGACCGGTGGCTGATCGTTATGATGACGGTAACTCGGCTATGGAGAAAGCCGGTATCCGAGATATGAGGGTCCGCTGGGATCTCGGTTGGGACATCGCCAGTTGTCTCCGAGTGATGCACGTTACAAGTTGGACAGAATCTATAATGTCCGAGATGTTGAAGAGCAAGGCCCACCTGGACCTGCCTGCTTTGGACCTCGGATATGAGAGAGCCACCAGTGCGGCACTTTCAGTTGAACCGAGGCGCGAAGACGTATGACGGCAGCACCAAGCCAGAGGACTGGCTGACAGATTATGTGTCGGCAGTGCACATTGCTGGAGGAAACCGCCGATGGGCGGTGAGATACATCCCGCAGATGTTGGAAGGGCCAGCCCGGATCTGGCTGAACAACCTGCGAGAGGGCAGTGTTGATTGCTGGCTGGACTTTGAAGAAGCATTTGTTAGCAACTTCTCCAGCACATACAAGAGACCGAATCGTCCTCAACAGCTTGCCATGTGCAAGCAGAGGAATGATGAAACTGACCGGGATTACTTGACCCGGTGGAGTACAATTCGCAATTCCTGTGAAGGAGTTGTGGAGGCACAGGCCATATCTTGGTTTGCCCAGGGTGCCGACACGGCACCATGCTTTGGCAGAAGTTGCAGAGGGAAATGCCGGCCACCTTGGCCGAGACAATCCGGATTGCGGATAGCTATGCACTGGGTGATCCGATGCAACCCTTGCTGAACTCGGTGGAACCGAGTAGAAGGTACCCGGTGAATAACAGACCCGGGCCAGCAGGCAGAATGATCGCCAGGACTTCGGCAACAAGAGGAGAGAGCCGGATTACCGGTATGGCTCAAATCAAGTTGCAGCAGTAGAGCAAAGCCAGCCAGATGCCGGCGCTAGCCAGCGTCAGAGGACCAGTGGCCCTGCTTGGGGCCAAAACCAGGATGTGAAGAAACCATGGAGTGACCCGAGGAAGCCGTTAACTTATGAGGCAATGTTGGATGGGCCATGCAGCTATCACACGCATGATCCTCGAAGGCCGGCCAATCATTCAACTCGGCAGTGCAGCTGGTATCAGCGCACCTTGAAGGAAGGTGGAGGTTCCGGAGGAAATCAGATGGGAGCACCTCAGAGGCCTCCAATGACATATCCTCAACAGAGGCAAGCATTACCACTCACCGGAGCAAACACAATTCCCGTGAATGCACCGGCACAGAGGCCTCCAGCTCCGAAACCTGTCAATCAAGTAAATGTCGGAGGCAACAATGGCAATGCTGGTCCCAGTAGGCAAGGAGAGTATCCTCAGGGAGATTACAGAGAAGCTCATCAGAGTTATGTGGTCTTTGTGACCGAGCCAACAGACAAGCGGAGCCTGCATCGGCGTGCACTGGAGGTGAACGCAGTTATGCCGGCAGTGCCGAAGTATATGCACTGGTCCGAGCAAGAAATCAGTTGGAGCAGAAGGGATCATCCCCGAGTTATGCCAACTCCGGGAGGATATGCACTGTTGGTGGATCCAACATTCTTTGGGCCCACCCTCAATGTCCGGTTCACCCGGGTTCTCATTGATAATGGAGTGCTATCAATATCATGTACCGAGACACCATGGTGAAGATGGGTATCTCGGTGAACATGCTGCAACCGAGTAGCACAACCTTCCATGGCATAGTGCCGGGTGTCTCATGTGCACCTATGGGCAAGATCTGGGTTGATGTGTTGTTCGGCACCAAGGACAACTGCCGAACTGAGAGCATCCAGTTTGAGGTAGTGGACCTCGAAAGTCCATACCATGCTTTACTCGGCAGGCCTGCGCTGTCCAAGTTCATGATATCAACCCATGTGGGTTACCTCAAGATGAAAATGCCGGTCCTAATGGCATCATCACCATCTCGGGTGATTACAAGCGTGCACTGGAGTGTGCCTCGGCTGGATCGTGCTTGGCCGAGTCATTGATCATTGCTGCAGAGAAGAAAGATCCATGAAGTGGTGGCACTGGCGCAGTCCGCGCAACTCGGTATGCCGGGTATGAGTAACCCGGAGCAGAATGCAACTTTCGAGGTGCCAAAGGAGACCAAGAAGATCAGTGTTGACCCGGCTTCCCGGATCACAACGTCATCATTGGTACCGGGTTAACGGAGAAATAGGAAGGCGAGCTCAGTCACTTCCTCCGTGAGAACCGGGATATCTTTGCATGGTCCAATCAGGACCTGCCAGGTGTTCCGAGGGAGTTGGCTGAGCACTCTTTGTTCGTCAGACCGGATATGAAACCGGTGAAGCAACCGACACGGCGTCTCTCGGATGAGAGGAGAAAAGTGGTGGGTGATGAGCTGGCCAAGTTGCTTGCGGCTGGTTTCATCATGGAGGTGCTACACCCGGACTGGTTGTCTAACCCGGTCCTGGTGGAGAAGAAAAAAGATGAACCTTTGGTGGCCAAGGTGTGGCGCATGTGTATCGATTTCACGAACTTAAACAAGGCATGTCCTAAGGATCCATTCCCGCTGCCTCGGATTGATCAAGTGATCGATTCTACAGCCGGGTGTGAGCTGTTATCCTTTGTAGATGCGTATTCTGGTTTTCACCAGATACCTTTGAACCCTGCTGATCAATTGAAAACTGCTTTTATTACCCCTTATGGGGCTTATTGCTATCGTGTCATGACATTTGGCTTGAGAAATGCCGGTGCCACTTATCAGAGGTGTATGCAGAAGTGTTTGCATGAGCAAATAGGCAAAAATGTGCAGGTGTATGTCGACGATGTCGTCATAAAAACTAAAGATAAAGCACTCTGATTGATGATCTCGAGAGACATTCATAAACTTGAGAAAATACCGGATGAAACTTAACCCGGATAAATGTACTTCGGTGTGCCGGCAGGCAAACTACTCGGTTTCCTTGTGTCAAGCCGAGGTATCGAGGTAAACCCGACAAAAATCCGTGCTATTGAAAGCATGAGGTTACCGACATGTCTCAAGGACGTGCAGAAATTCACCGGATGTTTGGCATCATTAAGTCGGTTTGTTAGCAGGTTGGGAGAAAAGGCATTGCCTTTGTATCAGCTCATGAAGAAAACCACCCACTTCGTGTGGACCCCGCAAGCAGATGCGGCGTTCACCGAGTTAAAAAAGATGCTGGCAACTGCGCCGATACTGGCCTCACCATTACCCAAAGAGCCGATGTTGCTATACATTGCAGCCACAAACCGAGTTGTGAGTGTTGTAGTGGTGGTGGAGCGAGAAGAAGAGGGCAAAACTGTGCAGAGGCCGGTATATTATTTGAGCGAGGTGATCTCGTTATCCAAGCAGAACTATCCTCACTACCAGAAGATGACATATGGTGTCTATCTGGCTGCTAAGAAGTTGAAACATTACTTCCAAGAGCATTCAATCACTGTGGTATGTGAGGCTCCTATCTCGGAGATCATTGGGTGTAAAGATGCAACTGGCCGATAGCCAAGTGGGCCATCGAGGTGTCCCCTTACACTCCTCACTATGAAAGAAGAGATGCCATTAAGTCTCAGGCATTGCCGGATTTCTTGGTAGATTGGGCCGAGATGCAATATGAGCCACCACTGCCTGACTCCAATTACTGGAGGATGCACTTTGATGGTTCCAAGACCAAGATTGGTTTGGGGGCCGGGTAGTTCTTACCTCGCCAAAGCGAGATCAGCTGAGATATGTACTGCAGATTCATTATGCAGCATCTAACAATGTGGCCGAGTATGAAGCACTGGTCCATGGGCTCAATGTGGCCAAGGAAATAGGAATTCGCCGAATTGAATGTTTCGGGGATTCGAATTGGTAGTGCAGCAAGTCTCGGGAAATTGGGACGCTTTGGACGCCAATATGGCGTTTTTCGGTTTCATGTCCAGAAGATCTCGGGATTCTTTGAAGGGTGCGAGTTCAAGCATATACCTCGGGAGGAAAATGAAGCTGCCGACATATTGTCCAAGCTGGGCTCATCTCGGGATCCAATTCCACCCGGGATATCCTTGGAGCATTTGAGGAAGCCATCAATCAAACCATCTCCCGAGTCCGAGTCAATCTTTATCCCGGCAAAACCGGAATCTGATGTGTGCCCATGGACATGATGTCGGGTGCATTTGGGAGAACCCGGGGACTGATTGGCAGAACTCGGGGACTGACCAGCATATGTCGGAAGAAGCAATGTCGGTTGATGCATGGAGGTGGATGATCCGGTTTTTCCTGTGCGTCCTGTGCCGGAGTGGGCACAACCAATAATGGCGTATATGATGGACGGGAGTTTGCCAAGTAATGAAGTTGAGGCCAGGCAAGTGCAAAGAAGATCCAAGGCATACACCATCATCAACAGGAGTTGTACAAGAGAAGTGTGACCGAGGTATTGCAGCGCTGTGTCGAGCCGCAGGAAGGTCAAGAGATGCTCCTGGAGATTCATCAGGGAGAATGTGGTCATCATGCTTCATCAAGAGCCTTGGTGGCTAAAGTATTCCGGCATGGATTTTATTGGCCCAGTGCTTTGAATCAGGCAGAAGATATTGTGAGGAAGTGTCAAGGGTGTCAGAGATTTGCTCACAAATCCACATGCCAGCCTCGGCACTCAAGACTATTCCCATCACTTGGCCCTTTGCTGTCTGGTGTTGGATATGGTGGGAGAATTCAGACCAGCCCGAGGTAACATGACTCATATGCTGGTAATGGTGGACAAGTTCACCAAGTGGATCGAGGTGAAACCAATCAGAAGTGTGATGGTCACACAGCTGTGTCCTTTTTGAAGGACATCATTTTGAGATATGGTTACCCCCATAGCATTATCTCGGATAATGGCACAAACTTTGCTGTGGGAGAGTTTGCTCGGTTCTGTGCGGAAAAAGAATTCGGTTGGACATAGCCTCGGTGGCACACCCGAGGCAAATGGGCAAGTGGAAAGAGCAAATGCATTGGTTTCCGGTATCAAAGCCCGGTTGATTGAACCACTGTTGCGAACTCCGGGATGCTGGATAGAGGAGATACCAGCAGTGTTGTGGGGTCTAAGGACCACACCGAATCGATCAACTGGCTATACGCCATTTTTTCTGGTCTATGGAGCAGAAGCGGTCTTGCCGACCGACATGGAGTATGACTCGCCGAGAGTGGCGCTGTACACTGAAACCGAGGCAAAAGAAGCTCGGGAAAATGGTGTTGATTTGCTCGAAGAAGCACGAGAACTGACCTTATCTCGGTCAGCTGTATATCAGCAAAATCTCCGACGCTATCATAGCCGGAAGATCAGCCCTCGGGTATTCCGAGAGGGAGATTTGGTGCTGAGGCTAGTGCAACGCAGTAAAGGCCGACACAAGTTGTCACCTCCATGGGAGGGACCATTCATTGTGAGCAAGGCTCTGCACAATGATTCATACTATCTTATAGATGCACAGGCACCGAGGAAAAATGTAGCTGACAAATCCGGAGAGGAGACCAAAAGACCCTGGAATGTAGCTCTACTTCGACCCTTTTACTCATAAGGGCGCAATGTATGTATCTCGGTTTTCCTTTGAATAAAATGCCGGCACTCCGAAAAGAAACTCGGGGACTGCCTTGTCCTATGCATGTGTTTTATCTCGGTTTTTTCTTGTTGTTCATATGTCGGATGATTTTGAGACCTCGTTTCAAAGTTCAAGTAATGTATGCTATTTTGTTGTGATCTTGTGACTCGACTGACGAACGCCGAAATGGCAGTCAAGAGCAGAGGTTATGGTATATGGTAAACATGAAAGAACTCGGGGACTCGGTCCTAGAAAGATCCGACATATGTCGTTTACTAACCCGGTTTTTTTTCTTTTCCTTGTGTCGGATGACTCTAAACCTTACCTCAAAATTTACAAGTATTGTATGCTATAATCTATCTTGTGACTCGACTGTCGAACGCCTGATGGTAGACAAGAGCAAAGATCGACAAGTATAGTGAACAAGAAATAAACTCGGGGACTCGGTTTAAATTGATCCGCATAAACCTCTTTCTTGATAAGAGTAGCAAATAAAGTAGTCTCGGAGGAACTTAAAATGTATATTACATCTGCACCCGGCATTCCGGGGATTTAACGGTTTAAATTCATCAAAGTTAAGCAGCAGCTTCGGAGGAAGGAGCAGCTCGGTTGCAGGGACAGACCCGGATGACGGAGGAACCTCGGTTGAAGGAGGAACCTCGGTTGCAGGAGTAGCTTTGGTCAGCGGAGTAGCAGACTCGGGGGCAGTCGGAGTGATCTTGCTGCTTGCTGAAGCGTCGGTAGCACTTTGATTGGCCGAGTCAGGCGCTGGTTCAGTGGAGATCTCGGCGGCAGACTGTTTCGCAGTCTTAGCCGAGGCATCAGGAATTGACTCGGAGTAGTAGACTCGGATCAGACGCACATACTCTTGCTCGGAGCCATCATCAACATTGACCTCTTCTTCTTCTTCGTCTTCATCATCAGAGTAAACCACACCAGGTTCAACAGACCGAGTGTTGGCAAACCTGGCCATGAAGGTAGCAGCTTCCCCACGCCTCGCAATCAATGCCGGGTCAGTAGCCCATGGGGAGCCATCGCGTAGAGTACGCAGGCCGTCGAGGTTGATATCCTCATACCAAGACATCAGAAAGAGCAAGGCTGCGTCGGCCCCGGCACGAGCAGAAGAAGACCTCCATTCCCTTAGCCGAGTCTCGGTTTGTTGCAAGCATTGGATAACTCGGCAATAGTCTTGACACTGGGAGAGTCGGGCCACAAGACATGGTAGGCTCGGATGCTGGCATTAAGAAGCTCGACGCCGATGCTCCTCAAGGGGAGAAATACGAGCTTTGAGTGCAATCAAGTGATCGTCAATATCCCAAGCCTCGGGTAGCGGAGCCCCGGATGCCTCGGCTTTCTCAGCTCGGGCCTTCATCACAGTGTTGGCTGCTGCAGCTTGGCAGTGCTCAAAGTGTTCTGAAGCAAATAAGCTGACACCGAATCAAATGAGATACCGACACAAAATTTCATGTCAGGAAGCTATAAAGAAAAAGGATATGATTCAGGAAACTTACTGTCCATTTCATCATTGAGTTTGGTGAGCTCAGCCAGCCACTTGGCAGCATTTGCCTTGAGGGCATCCAACTCTTCTTCAGCTTTGGTAGCTTTAGCCTCGCATGCAGTAATGTGCGCTTGAATCTTCTGGTCACCAGCAGCACGCTTCTCCAGAGCTGTCTTCACGTGTTCCTCTCCTTCTTCAGCTCGGTCTTCTCTTTCTCGACCCGGTCAAGATCCCGCTTGAGCCGAGTCACCTCGGACTTTTCTTCTTCAAGAGCACGCTTGTGCTCCGTTTCCTTCTTCTTCATTTCCTCCTGCTGGTTCTGGAAGGAGAGCTTAAGCGCCCGGTGCTCCAAGGCTAGATTCTTGAAGATCCGGCTCCGAGTGTTGGTGCAATCCTGCCAGAAGGAAAGATGTTAGTGAGGGTAAAAAGAATATCGGGGACTGTGAACCCGAGATTATAAAAAGATCTTACCGAGTCAACTCGACATGAGACTCGGGGACTGGGCATCCCAGTGTTTTTAACAAGTTGAATTTAATGATCAAGTTTTTGGAAGATTCGCGCCGAGTTACCTATTACTCGGACGAGTATCAGTTACTCAACCCGAATCTCGGGGACTGTGGATAGTGTAACTGTTGATCATTGAAGAGTAAGTGCTAAGTTCTCAGAAGTTTACCTCGACAACCCTGCTAGCCTGAAGGGCCGAGACCTGCAAAGAGTGCAGGGATTGTGCAACAAGGCCGAGACCAACCGGGTGTGGATTCGCCGGAGTAGAGGAAACTTCGCTGGGGTCCGCGGCATTCCAATCCATCACGTACTGTCCAACCGAGCCGAGGCTGTTGTCACTCGGGGTGCGAAGACTCGGAAGAACATGGCTGTTGACCCGGGGGCGGGAAATCATCTCGGAGAGATTTTGGTACGCCCGGTTTGCTGTTGGAGTCACGGTAATTTGCTTGCTCTGGTCGGTTGAAGGTTGGCCAGAGGCTTGCTGAGTTGGCACAATTGGAGGCGGTGGAGCCGGAGTATGGGCTGGTACTGGGGGCTCCTGTTGCTGCCTCTGCTGTTTCTTTTGCTGCAGCTTTTGCTGCTTCTCCTGTTGCTGCTGCTGCTTCTGCTGTTGCTGCTTCTGCTCCTGCTGCTGCTGCTTCTGTTGTTGCTGCTGTTGCTTCAACTGTTGCTGTTGCTTGTTGTGCTTATGCTGTGCACGAGGGGAGACTCGGGAATCCAACTTAGACGGAGTTGTCTTAGTCGGAGTCTTGACCTGTTCCGTCTCCAAGTCCTTAAGAGGCGAGAGGGGAGATTGTTCTCGACCCGGAGCCGAGGTTTGCTCGAGGCCTTGGTCTCCTCCCAGATCCGAATCAGGATTCGGTGGCGGAATGTCGGCCGAGCTAGCGCGCACCGAGCTAGGTCTCCTGTTCCTTCATCGCCACCCCTGGCGGCCAACGTTGGGATTAGCAGCCACTAATGGAACTGTGGGTCTGTTTTGCGGCGATGGGATCGCTGCATAAACCGAGGTAAAGTGTTAACTCGGGTGAGGTTAACTTCGGTAAAAGGAAAGAAGGAAAGCAAGAAAAGTTATACGAGGTATATCTTACCCCTTGCTGGTTGGTAGGACCTTAGCCTTACGCTTGGTAATGACCTTCTTGGCTTTCTTAGCCGGAGGAGCCGCTGACCCGGACGCACCGGAGCGTTTCCGGGATGTGCCTTGGGCACCCGGATTGGCTGTAGCAGCAGGTGCATACCATGAAATAGGAATAGCGTCAATGGGATCTAGGATTTGACAATCGTCATCTTCATCGTCTGACAAGTCTTGAACGAAGACACGAGCGGATGGCTTACCCGAGGTAGAAGCCTTGGCACGAGGAACCGGCATATAATCCTCGTTGTCCGGATCTTCAGTCTCCTCGGGTCGCGCACGGCGATCTTTTGTCCATTTCCTGGTCTTCAGGTCCCCATCCTCGGTGGCTTGTCGAGTAAACAGCTGCAAGAGGAGCAAAGTAGATTCGGATTAGTCAGATGGTGCTTCACCGAGATAAAAGTAACCTCGGAAGGCAGAGCTATGTCAGTTCAAACGGGACAAACTAACCCGAGGCGGAAGCCGGGATCGCTCAAACGGCTCTACGCCCCATTGCCAATCGTCCGCCATCTCGGTCTGGGCGATGGCCTTGACTCGTCTTCTAACTTGGGGATGGGTAAAGGCATGGGTGCTGACCCGGGTAGGGTCCAGCAAACCACTCATGTGGCAAATCTTGTGCACACGATGTTGGAGAGGGTTGACTCGGCGCATGACGAAAGTCCTCAAGAGGTCGTCTGCACTCATCTTCTTTTTCAGCAGCCCCTCAAGGGTTTGGTGGATCAGTTGGCCCTCAGGAATGCTGTCCTGCGGGTCATAGTTCCAATTTAACTCGGCTGTGGGGGGAGTGATGTTGAACTCCGGCAGGTTGAGAACATCCCGATCAGCTGGGCTCTTCACATAGAAAAAGGACCTTTGCCACTTCCGGCAAGATTCTAAGCCGGTAATCCGAGGAAAGATGTAGTGCTTCCTCGGAGTGAAGCTAGCCGCACTGCATGCGGTCATATCCTTCACGACCTCCTCCTTGTTCGGAATTGTTTGCTTCCGGAGGCGGAAGTACTTGGCCCTGGCGGCGACAGCGGGCCAGAGGCCGAGGTACCCCTCCATGAAGGAGGTAAAGGATGAGAGTGATGTAATGGCGTTGGCAGGGAGATGGTGAGGTTGTAAACCGAAGTTGTCGAGAAATGCCCGGCAGAAGGGGCTAGCTGGGAGTCCAAACCCGCGCTGAAAGTGCGCAAGGAACACCACTCGTTCACCCGATTCTAGAACCGGTTCGAGTTCCGATCCCGGAAGCCGACATATAACCTCGGCCGTGATGCGCCGGGTCTTCAGCAGCCAATCGAGGTCATCTTGCACCACGTCGGATCCCTCCCATCCACCTCGGTTGCTAGGTGCTGCCGATGACTCGGTCGGGTCGGAAGTGCTACGACCTGACATCTCAGAATCAAAACCTGCAAAAGGTATAAACACAACCGAGATAAGTAACTCGGAGTTATGAAGCTAGAATCGGAGCAAGTGACTCGGAAATTGAGGCAAATGACCCGGAAGAGCCGTGCCACTGACTCAGGAGTAGAGCACGGAAACCGAGTTAAGTGACTCGGAAACCGAAATAGGTATCTCGGTTTAGATTGTCTGTTTATCTCGGAAAGATGATTCGGGTAAAGGTTATAAACATGAGCTTGCATGAATCTATGGGCAAGTAAGATCTACCGAGCAAGTAAAAAAGAAAGTAAAACACGAGCCTAAGGCAGAGAAGGATGAAACTATCAGGAGCAATGTCAGGATATCAGTACGAGAAAGATCTAGAAAGGGACCTAAGCAGTTTCGTTTATGAGCAAACAAAGTTAATCCTAGCAAGTCTAGCGATTGGAGATCCAGAACACCCTGAGGATGAACAATGAAGAACATGCTAGGAAGAACACCTGAGAGGATTCATGAAGAAGATAGAGATTGGGGATCCATACCGGAATGCAGATCCCGCGGGAAGGAGTTTGGCGGCGGCGGAGCGGTCGATTCCGGTCGTCGGTGGCTCGTGAGTTCTGGCGTCGTGCGGTGGCGTAGTTCACTGCGCGGCGGCGGCGGCGGTGTCGCAGGAAAGAGAGAAAGAAGAAGATGGATGCGAAGAAGACGAGGAGATGTGCCCGCTCCCCTATTTATGGGCAACGGGCGCGTGCGGTTTCCAGTTTTACCGCTGCGGTTACCGTAACGGGCGCGCGGATTAACCGCGCACGATCTGCGCGGTTGCGATGTTTGCGGCCGCACGATCCGCCGCATCGTGGGCCACAAGGTGGTAGCGGCCCGCGGCGTGATCGCGTGCGGTTAATATCGCGGGAATCGAGGAGGCACGCCACGGTCAAAAGTACTCGAGTATTTTTGAGACGTGTCAGCTCATGACGTATGCGACGTGCGTGCAGTGACATATATGCCCACGCGCGGGAACCGAGGCAGCACCCAGCGTCTCTCAGCCGCGTGCTGTGGAGAGATCTTTGAGAGATTGTGGGAATCTTTTTGTGTCGGTTAGACCAATTTGAGGAGGAAAGTCGGACAAAGTTACTATTTTGACTCGGAGAAACTCAGCCAGACCGAGACATGCTTGAGTCAGAAAGGCAGTTGGTTTGGTTTGTTTTGTTAAACCTGGTGTGGCCCTCCATCCGAGGCTGTGGGACCGCACCAGCTTCGGGGACTAATGTCGGGGGGCTACCCCCGGGTAGGGTAAAGTTGTGGTATAAAGAGCTCTAAAGACTGGACCGGGTCAAGGTCAAACTGGGTCACATAGGCCGGGTTATGTTAGCTGAGTCATCTTAACCGACATATACCAACCGGGATATGCTGACCGACATATATATGTCGGTAAGTTGTGTGTTTTCTTATGTGCAGGGAAGGTTATTCAGGAAGGGAAATCCGGCATATCCATGCCGGGTTATCCTTATGTCGGACAGGGGTCAATGCTCCTGTCATATCCCGTCTGGCACGGGAGCGCCTGACACGGAACCGCCTGACACGGGAGCGTGCAGAAGGAGCGAGATGGCAGGCCATCATTCCACCGCTGACTCCGGTTTATCCGGGGTGCAGACTGCGAGGCAGAGGCATGGGCAGGCCATGTCTTGTCTCTGCCAGAGGTACATGCTAGCTTCGGTGTAGAGCTGCAGGAGATGGGTTTGTCACGTCCTGTCTCTGACAGGAGTAAGATCATGACATATCCTCGGCGTGGCTACAGTGCTCCGGAAGGGGCACTTCGGTAACTCGGTTTGGCCTACATATAGGGCCTCACTACCTCCTGCGTGAGGGACGAGACAGAGGAGTACCAGGGAAGGCTAGAGAGGAGGCATTGAGGCATATTTCCATCGGTAGCATCATCTTCTTCCCTGGACCTTGCACCATTGTTGAGATATACAGCTCAAGGAGCAACCTTGTATTCGAGATACCGAGATATATACCGAGAGACAGGCAGGAGTAGGGGTTTTACCTCCTCACGAGGGCCCCGAACCTGGGTAGATCGTGGTGTGTTCTGGTGCTTGTGTGTTCTTCGTGTGTGCTTCTTAGCGCGCTAGCCCTCCCCGGAATCCACCAGCGTCCATCGGCCCCACAACTTAAGCCATCCTATGGCATCTGCCGTGTTACCACCACGACACAAAGAACAAGTCGTATACATAAAGTTTACACTACATCGAGATCACGTTTGATGCATATATACATACGCACACAAGTTGATTTAATGAAATTCTCACGTCGAGATCACGTCAATTACATTGGAGGCATAATATAATTACTAGGGTGATAAAATTCTCCGGTTTTCTTTAGGACCGCCGAGTTAAAAAATCCCGCCATTTCCTCTTGAATTGCTTTTAGGCGCTTCGTTGGTATGAGCTGGTCCCGCATTCTTTCCATCTAGATCAATATGAATATGTGAGTTTTGTGTAATATATATAAAATCATCATAAAATAAATTATGAATGGAACTCAACACAATATGGTAATAAAAAAATTGCGAATAGTGTATACGTACTTCAGTTGTTCTGGTTTCTCTATTCCGCTCAGTGACAAAAGAGCGTATATACAATTCTCCACCGGCATCATCTATTTTGCAAATCTCACATACAAAAACAATCATCTCATTTTACATATCTAGCACAAAACTAACACAATTTGCATACAATTCTCCACCGACATCATCTATTTTGCAAATCTCACATACAAAAATAATCATCTCATTTTGCATATCTAACACAAAATCGTCTATTTTGCATATCTAACACAAAATCGTCTATTTTGCATATCTAACATAAAACTAAAAAAAATCATCTAAAAAATGCATCTAATAAATTTAAACTACTAGTACTATGCAAATATCAAAATGGTACTGAAAAATTACATCTAATAAATTTAAACCACTAACAAATTTACCTAACAATTGTGCTAATATAACACTAGCTAAAAATTGCATCCAATTTGCTAACACTAGCTAATAACCTAAATTTGCTAACACTAGCTAATTAATAACACTACCTAAATTTTCTAACTTTCCTAACTTATAAAAGTTGCTAATAACACTAATAACCTAAACACTAATAATTAACCTAAACTATCAAATTTGCTAATAACACTAATAACCTAAACTATGAAAAAAAAGAATAAGAAAAGAATAATTAAGAAACTAACCACTGTAGTGTAGGGGGAGAGGAGGCGATGGCAGGGGAGGCGATTCGGCCGGTGTGGAGAAGGAGGAGGGCGAGCGGCGGCGGCACCCGGCCTGTAGCGCGAGGCGGGGAGGAGCGAGGCGGCGGAGCGTCTGGTGGTGGAGTAGGGCGCGGAGGCGCGCGACGGCGGGCGTCGGGAGAGGGCACCGGAGCACGTGTACGACGTGGGGATGCGACGGAGGGCGCGCGTCAGAGGGCGGCACCGGAGCACGGCGTGGAGGCGACGGCTGCGACGGCGGCACGGGAACGGCGTGGAGCAGGGCAGCCTGGCGACGACGGCGTGGAGTAGGGGCAGCCTGGCGGCATCTCTCTGCTTCGTCTTCTCGGGCGCAACTGCGCAGAACGGACGAGCGGGCAGATCTAAAAAGCACTAAAAGGACCACGAACCGGGACTAAAGGGTCTTTAGTCGCGGTTGGTAACACCAACCGGGACTAAAGGGCCGCTGGGCCGAAGCCCAGCGGCCCTTTAGTCCCGGTTGGTGTTACCAACCGGGACAACTGGATTTTTTTTAAAAAAAATTCTAGTTTCTTTTTCTATTTCTATTATATACTTTGATTTACATGCTTTTTGAATTGTTTTTTTGCTCTAGTTTCTTTTTTTATATATTTAATTTAAATGTTTCAATATTTCTAAAAATCATATCTTTTTCTTATTTCTTTTATATCCATTGATTTAATTGTCTAAAAATTTGTAATAATTATCTCTTTATTTTAAAAACATCCCTTTAGTCCCGGTTGGTGTTACCAACCGGGACAACTGGCTTTCTAATTTTTGTTTCTAGTTTCTTTTTCTGTTTCTTTTGTATACTTTGATTTAAATGCTTTTTGAATTGTTTTTTTGCTCTAGTTTCTTTTTTATATATATTTAATTTAAATGTTTCAATATTTCTGAAAATCATATCCCTTTCTTATTTCTTTTATATCCATTGATTTAATTGTCTAAAAATTTGTAATAATTATCTCTTTATTTTAAAAACATTCTTAACAACATCTCCACACAGTTACATAAAAGGTTTAATACATTATTACACATCACTAACGGTTTTCATCACACAGTTATATTTCTACATAAACGGACTTGCTGGCTCGGAGGCCGTAGGATTAGGGGGAACGGCGCAGGGGGGAGCCAGCCCCGTTCGCGGCCGCCTGGTTCTCGCGCGCATGTTTGCGGCGGGGGGCACGATGGGTTCGTTGCTAGGAATGGTGGATTAGGGTTTACCCCGTCGACGACAATACATATAGACCTCCAGGGCAGCGCTGGGGGAGGACACGTGGCCAGGGCAGCGATAGGGGAGGACACGTGACTGACACGAGTCGTGACCGCAAAGCCCGCCTTTAGTCCCGGTTGGTAACACCAATCCGGACTAAAGAAGCACATGGATCGTGTGTTTCTTTCAAGCGCTTGTGAGCCGTTGGATCAGGGGTGTGTTTCTTTCAAGCGCTTGTGAGCCGTTGGATCAGGGGTGTATTTCTTTTGAGGGCAAAATCAGTGTTGGATCAGCCACATGACCCGATATATAGCCCCCCTCTCGAACATGTTCGGCACTCAGTGTAGTTCATTTGATATACAAAGCATTCGGATTCTCTGCATACGTCCAACGGTGCATTTAATATGTGGGCACTCACGAGCCACAGTTGGGCTGTATGCAGGGGAAACCGTGTGTTTTGTTGTATCTACAAAATCCTTCAGTTCATCGACCGAATACAAAAGATTTCTTCTGAGTTTTCAGAACACAGTTACATAAAAGATTTCATAAATTATTACACATCACCAACAACATCCCTATCTAGTGTTCACTTTTTCTTCGTGTGTGTCCCTTTCTTCTGATTGCGCCGTAACCATGGACAATCTTCATCATTTAACTTGATGCTTGGGTCAGTGTTCACTTTGAAGGGCGGAATTTCATGAAACTTATCGTAATCTTCTGACATGTCTGTCTTGTCCTCCACTCCCACGATGTTCCTTTTCACTGAAAGAACTATGTGGCGCTTTGGCTCATCGTATGATGTATTCGCTTGCTTATCTTTTCTTTTTTTCGATCTGGTAGACATATCATTCACATAGAAAACCTGACCCACGTCATTGGCTAGGACGAATGGTTCGGTGTCGTACCCAAGATTCTTGAGATCCACTATAGTCATTCCGTACTGCGGGTCAACATGTACCCCGCCTTGCAGGTTGAACCATTTGCACCAGAACAAAGGTACCTTGAAAGAAGATCCATAGTCAAGTTCGCATATCTGCTCTATGTAACCATAATATGTGTCCTTTTTCCATTGTTGTTTGTTGCATCAAAGCGGACACCACTGTTTTGGTTGGTGCTCTTTTTATCTTGGTCGGCCGTGTAAAATGTATTCTCATTTATCTCGTACACTTGAAAAGTCAATATAGTCGAAGATGGTGCTTTGGCCAACAAGTATAGCTGTTCTTTAACAGTGGTGTCATTAATGAGACATGTTGGCAACCACCCGCAGAAAGTCTTCACGTGTTCTTCTTCAATCCATTCTTCAGGCCTCTTCGGGTATTTGGAGCGTAAACTATTCTTGTGTTTCTTGATATACGGAGCCACCAAGCTGGAATTATGTAGAACTGTGTAGTGTGCTTGATTGAAAGAATCCGAGTCCTTACATATTACTGCTTTCTTTCCTAGCGTGCCTTTTCCATGCAGTCTCCCCTCATGGCGCAACTGAGGAACACCGATCGGCTTAAGGTCAGGAATAAAGTCAACACAAAATTCAATGACATCCTCTGTTCCATAGCCCTTGGAGATGCTTCCTTCTGGTCTAGCACGGTTATGAACGTATTTCTTTAAGACTCCCATGAACCTCTCAAAGGGGAACATGTTGTGTAGAAATACAGGACCAAGAACCTGAATCTCTTCGACTAGGTGGGAACATCAACTCGAAGCTGACAAGACATTGGACAACATCCTTCTGTAAACTTGGTAGAGTTTCTGGATTGATCACCTTTTGAGAAATTGCATTGAGGAATGCACATAGCTTCACAATGGGTACTCGAACATTGTCCGGCAGAAGCCCCCTCAATGCAACCGAAAGTAATTGTGTCATAATCACGTGGCAGTCATGAGACTTTAGGTTTTGGAACTTTTGCTCTGTCATGTTTATTATTCCCTTTATATTTGACGAGAAGCCAGACGGGACCTTGATACTGCTCAGGACTTCAAAAAACATCTTCTTCTCTTCTTTGGTAAGAGCGTAGCTGTCAGGACCTTGATACTTATCTGGATCGTTGTATCTTTCGTCTTACCATACACGCCTAAGAAGTTTAGCAGGTTCACGCAAAGATTTTTCGTCACGTGCATCACGTCGATTGCAGAGTGAACCTCTAGGATTTTCCAATAGGGTAGCTCCCAAAATATAGAGCACTTCTTCCACATGGGTACGTGTCCATCAGCGTCATTCGGAACAGATTGTCCGCCAAGACTCTTTCCAAAGATTACTTTCAAATCCTTGACCATATCATATATAACATCCCTAGTAGGGCGAGTAGGCTTCGTCCGGTGATCTGCCTCACTTTTGAAATGCTTGCCTTTCTTTCTTACGGGGTGCTGTTTTGGAAGAAATCGACGATGCCCCGGGTACACATTTTTGTTCCCCAAATATATACTTTCAGTCTCACCTAAACAGTGCGTGCATGCATTGTATCCCTTGTTTGTCTGTCCTGAAATGTTACTAAGAGCAGGCCAATCATTGATGGTTACAAACAGCAACGCTCGTAGGTCAAATTCCTTTTGTTCGTGTTCATCCCACACAGGTACACCTTCGTCACGCCACAACTGTAAAAGTTTTTCAACCAATGGACTCAGGTACACATCAATGTCGTTGCCGGGTTGCTTCGGGCCTTGGATGAGCACTGACATCATAATGAACTTCCGCTTCATGCACAACCAAGGAGGAAGGTTATAGATACATAGAGTCACATGCCAGGTGCTATGACTGGAGCTCTGCTCTCCGAAAGGATTAAATCCATCTGTACTTAGACCAAATCTTAAGTTCCTTGCGTCATCTGAAAATGTCGGGAACTCTCTGTCGATTTTTCTCCACTGCGACCCATCAGCGGGGTGTCTCAGCATCAAGTCTTTCTTACGATCTTTTTTGTCCCATCGCAACAACTTGGCATGCTCTTTGTTTTGGAACAAATATTTCAACCGTGGTATTATGGGAGCATACCACATCACCTTGGCAGGAACCCTCTTCCTGGGGCGCGGCTCGCCCTCAACATCACCAGGGTCATCTCGCCTGATCTTATACCGCGATGCACCGCATACCGGGCATGCATTCAAATTCTCGTACTCCTCACCGCGGTAGAGGATGCAGTCATTGATGCATGCATGTATCTTCTGCACCTCTAATCCTAGAGGGCAGACAAGCTTCTTTGCTTCGTACGTACTGGGGGGCAATACGTTATCCCTTGGAAGCATCTTCTTTATTATTTTCAGCAAATTTTCAAATCCCCTGTCAGATGTACCATTCTCTGCCTTCCATTGCAGCAATTCCAGTGTGGTACCAAGCTTTTTCTGGCCATCTTCGCAATTTGGGTACAATAATTTTTTGTGATCCTCTAACATGCTCTCCAACTTCAACCTCTCGTTTTCACTTCCGCTGTTTATCCGTGCATCAAGAATGGCCCGACCAAAATCATCATCGGGCTCATCAACAATGGGCTCTTCTTCAGCTTCTTTGCTTCGTACGTAGGATAGTTGTCATTATCCTCTTCTTCTTCATTTTCTTCCATTATAACCCCTCTTTCTTCGTACTTGGTCCAACAATTATAACCGAACATGAAACCGGACTGCAACAGGTGGACGTGAATGGTTTTTGAGGTAGAGTAATCCTGCGTATTCTTGCAGACACTACATGGACAAGAAATAAAACCATTCGGCGGCTTGTTTTTCTCAGCCACACGGAGAAAACTATGCATGCCATTAATATAGTCGGGACAGCGTCGGTCACTGTACATCCATTGCAGGCTCATCTGCATTATATAAATATATCAAAAACCATTACACTACATCATGAATATATAATAGTGACCAAATTAATTAATACAAGTTCATCACATTAAAACCAAAATAGAGTAGTGCCCAAATGTAATACATAGTTCTCATAAAACATACATATAAAAAACATAAGAAAATTATACAAAAAATAACTATGCATTTAAATCATGCAAGTAATTTTACTTTAAAATAAAAGATAAAAAAAGAGGCTCACCGAGGTGGCGCCGGTGTCGGGACGGCGCGGGCTATCGACGGCGGTGAGGACGGGGACGGGACGACACTAAAACCCACAAATCATAAATTAATTTGAGCTCAAAATGCATATAAAAAATGAACTCCCTAACTTAGCCATTTCATCAAACACCTAGCTAGCACTACAAAAATGAAATGAGCTAAACTGGCAATTAAATGAGCTAAAGTAGCAACGCCGGAAGAAATGATGAAGTTGCTAACCCTTGAATAGATGGGGTGCCTTCAATCTTCACAAATGGTGAAAAAAATTGGGGATTAACTCGAGCTCGGGAGAGGAAACGAAGGAGAAAAATGGTGAAGTTTCGAGCAGGGAAAATGGAGAGGAGCCGGGGTGGAAGAAGATGATATAGGGGGACCTTTAGTCCCGGTTCGTGTGGTGCTCGCGCTGGTCCCCGCCTCTGCGGCTGCATGCCGCGACCCTTTAGTCCCGGTTCGTAACAAGAACCGGGACTAAAGGTTCCTAAAGAACCGGGACTGTTGCCCTCGGGCGCCCTGGCCGTTCGAACCGGGACTAATGGCCCCATTAGTCCCGGTTCTAATTATGGCCCGGACAAATGGGCCAAACGGAAGCCCTGTTTTCTACTAGTTTTAGAGCACCTCCAGTACGTCCCAATAGCGCTCGTATGCATTCCAGACGAAAATCTCACCCACAAAGGGTGTGTTTGGTTCAGCTGTGGATTGCAAAAAACCTGTTGTAAACTGTGAGTTGTGAAAAATCTGCTGTGAGGTGAGAACTGCGGCAAAGCTGAAAGTTGTTTGGCTGAAACAACTGTAAAACTGTGATTTTTTATGCAATTTATCTATAATACCCAAAAACCGTGGGAGAGTCGTTGGACGGAATTTCTCACCGGAGTTCGTCTAGCCCCGTCGACCACCTAGGTATCGTCTCCAGCCACCTCGCTCCTGGTCGTACATCGGAGCATTGCCGAAGTTGGTCGAAACCTCGTCAGATTTGCCGGAGTTCGCCACGCCTCGTTGGACCACCGCGTTGGACCGTCTCCTACAACTTTGATTATCACCGGACACTCACCGGAGTTGGTCAGACTTCACCGGAGATAGGGAAAGACACACCGGAGCCGCGCTCGACTGCCTCCGGCCACCTTGCTATCGCCGGACCCTCGCCGGAGTTGGCCAGACCTTCCGAACATGGCCAAAACCTCGCCGGAAATCATCAAAACCATCAGGGAACCTTTCCGGACCTCGCGGTAGCTGCCCGGACCTTGCCGGAACCCTCCGACGGCGTCCATGTCTTTGCACGTCGACCCGTAGGCCAGCGAGGTCATAGATTATTGGTTTTCACCGCAGCAAAAGCAGGGGTAGAGCTGCTGTGAAAATAACACTAGGAGAATCAGCTAGCTTTCAAAAATCTGCTGTGGGAAAAAATCCGTTTGGTGAGCTTTTAACTTTTCTACAGCAGAAGCAGGTTGGGAAAGCAGAACCAAACGAACCCTAAATCTCCCTATACCCTCGTTATGTCCGTCCCAACCCAATAATCTGTTCGATGCTACCAGGCCGATTCTGACCCATTGGGAGCGGCTTGGTAACGCCGGACGAAACCGTGGGCGTTGCCAGGCAGGATATCAGACAGGTGGACCAGCGCTACCATAGAGACATCGCATAGTCAACCTAATTAATCGCAGTCCTCGACTGGCCGGTTGCCTGCATTGAAGGCAGTGTTCGGTTCCCAAGCGGGGGGCACCGAGCCGTTGCATCGCCCCTTTAGTTTCCCCACGCGATGAGCTCGTGAATTCCCCACACGTCAGCGTTAATGCTTGCGCCTACTCGCGTAACTCCGGCCTCGCGGGCGTCGAGCCCTCCTGCACATTCCAACGTCTCCCTCTCTCTCCCTCGCCACCGAATAGAAAACCCTAGCCTAGCCACGCGGGCATACGGGCGGAGCGGCGGCAAACGGCTCCGAGCCACAAACGCTGACTGTCGATTAGGCGTCAGAGCTGCGCGACAACGGGTACACCGTGCCACCGGACACGTTGTCCGGTCACGTGGGTGCTCCGCGGGACCCCGGCCCGTCCCGCCGGCCCCAACCCTGACGAGCCGCAGCTGGGGCACGATCGTCACACAATACTATTGGGAGGAGCTCACCAACGAGCAGCGGGCCGATCCACGGTGGTGGCAGCAAAGCAACCTCGACCACTAGACCGAGGTCTTCCGGTGCTGCCGCAAGGAGGAGATAATTCGCTGGGACGGCCCTGGGGCGCTGCCATTGGACAAGAACGTTGTGTGGCGCGAGACGTTCTAGGTCGTGCCAGGGCGCATGCTGCCCACCGCTATGGAGCAGATCGCGCAACGGCCCATTGCTTGCGCCTCCTCCATCCTCTGCGAACCGCTGGGCGCCGAGAACGACGTCCCATTTGTCATCCTCGTCACGAGCCGTACACCCCGCCGACGTGACGCGCGAGCGGCATCATCATCTTCGAGCGCGCGTCTCCAAGCCGTTCTCCGCGCCCGCCGACAAAGAATCTGAAGCCGGAGACGACGGAGGTGGACGCCATTCTCCGGGCATACATTTACTACACATAGAAATAACTGGATTAGTGCATGTTACGTTCTGGCTTCTGCGTCTCGGGTTGGTCAGTACGTAGATTCCCCCTGAAACATGTACACGGGTTGCTGGCATAGCCGCATGGTACTATGCTACGTCAGTACGTCCTACATATAGGCTATATATACAGTAGCTCCTCAATATCTGGGCAGAAAATGAGCCCGATTGTTAACGACTGCCCACGGGCCACGGGTACTCTACCCAGAGAAACGTCACGAGTGCGCCTAGCTCCATGCATTCGCTCAGTACCATTTGGCTGAGCTGAGCCGTAGGCAAGTCCAAGCTAGCGGTCGCACAGCCTCCTGCACAGGTATGCATGCATGCAGTATCGCACGGGCACTACTCTCATTCGGTTCTTCTCCCCAGCTAGGACCATACGTGATCGAGCTTCCTTCGGTGACATGCAGGC
This sequence comes from Poa pratensis, assembly GCA_947311845.1. NCBI lineage: Eukaryota > Viridiplantae > Streptophyta > Magnoliopsida > Poales > Poaceae > Poa > Poa pratensis. Next base: position 10,451,597 of record CAMZMU010000111.1, read on the forward strand.
GTATGTACGGGGTACCTTCACAACTGTATGGACTTGAAGGCGGGGAGACCGTCGGTACCGTATTCATCCATACGTCACGCTGTGGCTGCATGCACATCGACCGCCTTTCTATCTTCATGTGTCGTCGTCGTCTATCTCGGCGTATGTGGAGAGTTTTACCTCACTGTAGATAATATATGGCGATTTTGCTTGTAAGGCAAGACAAAGAGACAGTATAAGTAAACAAGGAAACGATTAAGTTCATGAGGATTTTATTGCTTGGCACTCTTAGGATCCGAATATCTTAGAGCCTTTCCAAACAGCTTTCCCTACACAACAACTTTCCCTCCACAGCACCACAGCCAGCCACAACCCAAACAAACACCCCATAAAACAGAAGGACATGTTCAACACAGATCGGACAAATTCAGCAAGACACACAGACAAGTTCAACAAAATATAGACGACAAATAGACGGAGAGACGAGAGAGGATCTCACTTTGGATCCCTTTCCTTCCCCTTTTCATCTCCAGTGTCGGGGTGGTAGTACTTCTCGAAGACGGCTTAGGGCTTGGATGAGGCGACATCGCCGCTATCGCCATATTCGTCACTGGAGGGGCGCCCGACAAGGATCTTGACGACGCGGGCCTGGTATTTCGCAAGGCGGAGGGGATATATTGGATTCAGCAGGTTTCTTTCGCCGCTTCTCGCTCCGATAGCGCGATGGCTGATGTCTACTACACACTTCTATTTTTGTATACTTTTGTTGGGCCTCCAAGCAGAGAGACTTCTAGGACGGGAGAAATTTTCGTCAAGTGGATGATGTAAAGTTTATCAATCCGTAGTACATGTAGGTTGAAAGTAATTTCTATCTAACAACCCTGCAATCAAGATACCATAAGAGTTTCTTGTATCCCAACACATGTAATACAATTGTTAATTGTATATGTGCACTAGTTTGGCAAAAAGATGATGATAGTTGTGTAATCATGATGTAATCTCATTGTTTTAGTATATTCAATCCAACATAGAGCAATCTCATATAAGGAGCAAGATCTAATCACATACATAGATGATAAGAGGGGAGAAACATCACATAATTCAACTCCATTAACAAAACCCGTGATCATAGTCAAGATTAGTAACTTACATCATGATAGAGAGAGATACAACACATAGCTATTATCATATACTGTCAGCCCCGAGGGAGGATTACTCACACATCACCATGGGGAGCAACAAAGTTGATGAAGATGGCTCCTAGGGTGCGTCCCTGTTCTAGCAGTGTGACAAAACAGGGTTCCAAATTAGGTCTTCCCGGATCAAGACCTTGGGGCTGCTGAGCTAGAAAATAATCTTCGTCCCCAGTAGTTTTAGGTCAAAACAAATTTATAGGCGTCGAGAGGCAATCGGACCGAGACACGAGGTGGAGGCGCACCCTCTTGTCCCACCCCTGAGCCACGAGTCGGCTGTGGGGGCCCGCTCAGTTGCCTCCGGAGCCATTGTTTGTCTCCGTAAATAGTGATTTTCTGCGAAGCAAAAAACATGAAGAAAACAACAAGTGACTTTAGGTACCGAATTAATAAGTTAGTCTGGAAAAATAAATAAAACCATAGGTGCATATGCAGTCTTAGATTTTAGGGTTTCTACTGAACTACAAAATAAAATACGGTCAAATCACCTATGCTTAGCACTAATATCAAGATTGCTTCCAACACACATATAGGTTTGACTCATGCTCTTATTATGAAACCAAAGGTTAAAATCGAAAAAAATAATGATTGTTGGTGAGTTTGATGTGGTGATGTCCAAGTGTACCGAGGTGCCTAGAGCAAGGACAGACTAGGAGATTGGGGGAACAACAAGAAAAAGAAAAAAGTAAGAGAAAAAACAAAACAAAAGCAGTGACAGAAGGGTGGAGGCCGGATTAAAAATTAAGGAGAGCCACATGGTAATTCTTGACTAGGGTGGCTGGGTGGGGGAGGGGGGACATGTTATTTTTCTATGTATCATGCCATAGGTTGGCCAAGGCACATGCTGGTCCCCCTAGCTCCGCCACTGCACATGTGGGTACTTTGTGGCAAATTTTTATTCAGGGCACGCACCATTTTGCATGATCTGTTTTCGCGAAACCGAACCATACCATAAAACAGTTTAAGATTTACAATAAACTGCTTTTGCGATATGCTTTTTGTGGAATCTGCTAAAAATGCTACATCCCGCATCATTCATCGACTCCTGAAAACATTTGATCGCCGATTCGCTTTGGGAAGAAACATTGTAAAGTTATATACCAATCTGCTGTGTGTCGAGCTGGAGCACTGCCCATCCAGAATCCATGGCCGGGACACGCAGAGTGAGACGCGGGGAGTCATGTTCCCGCGCGAGGAGGGAATTTGGTCGCTTGGTTTTATGCAGCGCAATTATGCCGACTGGTTTGGATTTTACCTGCTGGTGAGACCGCCCGGTGGTTGCAAAGGAATATGAACATCATATGCATGGTGCCGTGTTCTCTTTCTCCGTGCCGGGCCCGCGCTCTGTAGCGTGTACTACTCTAAGCTGAGATTCTTTCCACCATTTTGGTTGCTTTCTTTCGACTTGGAAAGTCGAGGCTTTACTTGTTGACCGTGGATTGAATTAGGGTTTTTCAGAAGTGAACCTATCCGTGTGCATAGTGATCTAGTGTATTCTTTAAATATGAATTTATTTGATGTATATGTATGTACTGGCGTGCACGTCACTCATGCGTGGAGTACTACAGTTTGGCTTATTCGTAGTGGTAGGGCATAAGCTTCACCCCATGCATGCATGACCACTGAATTTAGGAGATAATAACCAGAAAGAGATAACCAGAGATTCGTCCTAGTAGGACATCGCTCGATCGAGCCCTACGTACTGTATAACCACCCATTGTGACCACGATTATTCAGTCTTCACCACCTAATATGATATTTTGGTGAGACTTAATTTGGCTTAGACTCATGTCGCTTTACCGACAAGGTTGAACTCGGTTAAGATGTCACAAGGTCCGATGAGTTTCGTTGGAATTTATGTGGGAATGGTAAATTCTCGGTAGATTCCATATAAAGAGTGTTAGTCTATTCTGATTTTTCAGTCGATAATAATAAAAAATACGGCAAAGGAAGATTTCGCTTAAACTGAAAGTTTTTACATATCCTTATGTCCCTTATGTCATTTTAACAAATGATAGCCTTGTTAAGTTAAACTGTCACGTCACTACGAAGTGCATTTTTTATCCACAACAGGAGACAATAAAGCACATATTCTTCCAGTGTAGATTTGCACGTTCTATTTGGTCACTGGTCAACTATCCAGATGGTTTCTAACTTGTATCCACCCAAGTCCGTTGCTAATATATCTGGCAATTGGTTACATATGATCGATAATAAGTTTAGAACTATTTTTAGGGTAGGAGCGATTAACGTTATGTGGTCGCTTTGGATATGTACAAAAGACAAGGTTTTCAATGATAAAATTTCTCTCATTTGCAGGTACTCTACCGATGCACATGTATTCTCCGTTTGTGGTCTACATTATAACGGTCGGGGTTTCGAGGCCTCTTTACAGAGGCTTGTGCACGAGTAGAATAGGAGGCGAGCGACATTTTTATCCAACATGGATTGTCGCTTGATCGTCGGATTGGTCCTCCGTAGGCCTTGACGTTTTACCTCCACATGATTGTAATTCGTCAAGTGCTACTTTGTATTTCCTTTCTTGGAACTATCAAATTGTAGCCGTGTGCATACTAGTATACAGAGGCCGGATGTAATGATTAAACCTTTTAAATAATAAAGCCCTTTATCAAAAAAAGATGTACTCTATAACCACCATGGGGTATATAAGGGACGACGAATATCTGAGGGAATAACTCGTACGATGGAACAAGAACCTGTAGTCCATCTTGCAGGGAGCTGGATAGCTAGCTTGGTCATGAAATGAAGCCATGCAAATCTCCAAAGGCTCCTCGTGTCACGGACGCGTCCCTCTCTGCTGTCCTCCCATGCCAGATTGCAACTCTTTTTCACTAGGGCCATCCGGCCATGGCTCCCGTAGTCCCGTTTGATTCCTTTTTTACCTCTCGCGCGTTAGCTGCAAGTGTTGTTGGGTCTACGGCATACAGTCGTGTTGGTTAATACGTAACCAAATGGAACATCTACTTCGTTGATATTTTCTAAACCAGGCTAATCCCTTTTCAATTAATCACTTAGCGGAAATACATGGTTCTTACAGAAATAATTGAAGGGAGTAGGAAAGTTGGGATAGAGAGATGGGGCACTAGTACTCCTAGGGGGCAAAACCTACTATCACTAGTGAAACAATTCAGAGTTCTTAAGAAATAAGCAAGACAACATTGTCACGACAAGGACAATGAGCTTTCCTTTCCACCGGCTCCGGCACAGGAATCAGCCCCAACGACGGCACCGGTACTGGTGAACGGGGCGCATGATGAATACAGAGAGGACGCCTGGCCACAACCACAATGCGGTGGGGGGGGGGGGGGGGGGGGGGCATGCAGGAGTGTAACGCCCCGGGGTTTTTCCCCAATTAGATTTGTTTGTTTTTCTTTTTTCGCATCATCATGACATCACGCATCATGAGCATTGCACTATTTTGTCAATAAAATTATTTTGGTAAACTCTATTTTGTTCTTCAAATACATTTCCCTCCATCTCGGTTCGCCTCTGTTTTATAAAAACATAGTTTTTGTCAAATGGTTTTGCAAAAGAAAATAATAAAAGAAAAGGTTTTGCAAATAAAAATGTTTTGAGGAAGAGAGAGAGCAGCCCGACCTAGCCAGTTTTGGCCCAAAGCCCACCTAAGCTGAAACCCTAGGTTTCCCCTGGAAACTTCCTCTTCCTCCCCTACGTTTTGCAGCCGCCTCCCTGCCCTTCCTCTTTTTGCATCTGGGTCCTCCCACCCTCTCTCTATTCTTTTTCTTTTTGCAATTCGGTCCCTCCACCTTATCCCTCTACTCTCTCTCCTCCCCTTCTCTTCTTCTCTCCTGGCCACACAACGCACGCACACAGACCACGCCACACCACGCACGCACGCGCACGGGAGAGCTTCCCCGAGCTTCCTCCTCCCCGGCCCGCAGCCTCCGGCCGCACCTCGCCGCGCCGCTCCACCCCTGTGCCGTCGCCTTTCTCCTCCCTAGCCGAGCCCGAGCCGCCCCGTGCTCCTCTTCCTCTCCTCCACCTCGCCTCCCTCCCTGAGTCTCCTCCTCCGCTCCGGTCCCGGCCGCCGGCCGCCGCCGCCTCCCCCGGCCGACTGCAGCCGCTGCGCCGCCGTGGGCCTCCTCCCCATCGCCTCCTCGAACGCGCCTCGCTTCTCCCGAGCGCCGCAGCGCCGTGGCCTGCTCCGGCCCGGCTCCACCTCGACCCGCGTCCGCGGCCTCCCGTGCGGGCCGGTGCGCCGTCTCCTCTGCCCTGACGCCGTGGCCGCCTCCTGCTCCTGCCCGCCGACCGTCGCCCCCCTTCGCTCGCAATGTGTTCGGTGAAATGCCCGCAAGAAAATCTGGCACTGTGTTGCCGTCCGTGATGTCCACCCGTCGAGGTGCTGCCTTCGTGTGAGCCCGTGCGTGTCTTCCGGTGCCCGTGTCCGTGTTGCCGTGCTCACGCGTGCGCCTTTCCGGTGCCCATGTCCGTGTGCGCCGTGTTCCTCCCGGTACCCGTGTCCGCGTGCCGTGCTCCTTCGTGCCCGTGAACGATAACAAGATCTGCCACGACGATGAGCCGTGAACAACGACGAACGTGGCAAGTTCTCTGTGTCCGTGACCGTTGACAAGATCCGCCACGACGATGAACCGTGAACGACGACGACCGAGTACAACTACTTCCACGACACCGACAAACGATGACGTTTCGGTTCGGTGACGACTACATCCTCGACGTCGACTACTTGCTCTATAGATCGAAGATGCCGACTTTGACCCCCGGAGGTCCCACGACCGACGTGCGAACCCGAACCCAAACCCTATACCTAGATACCTATTTTATAAAAAAATCATCTATCTTGCGCATCTCATATCTTTCATGCATGTGTTGCATATCTTGGGGTGTGGTGGTTTAGCATTCACCTAATAAATAAATATGGAGTGCGCGGGATATTCGATAAATGTCCCGACTTCATTTAAATTGAGTAGATCACCCTTGCCTTGTGTTGCTATGTTAATCAACATTTAAGTTGTGGTTAGATAAATAACTTGAACCTTAATATTAATTGTCGGAATCCCGGTTCTGTTTAATTTGGTTTAAGTTGCATCTTGCCCTGTCATGCATCATCTTCTGAACATGCTGGATCTTTTGCCGCAGTTCTAAGATACATCTTTTGCGCTTTCCAGTGTTTGTTGCTACTTCGCGAATAGGACGTTGAGATGATGTGAGCAACGACAAGTTCTTCCTTGCTGGATTCCAGGCAAGCACTGTTCTCTTGTTCCCAATGCATTGTCTTTCATTCTTGCCGTTGATCTCTGCTATCCTTATGTTGCGATGCTTATGCGATCCTATCCATGTTTACCCTGCTGCCATGATATAGCTCCACCTCCACATCCTATCACCCTGTTGTTTGTTTACCTTGTTGGTCTTGCGAGTCGTAGCGCATGCTTAGGTTGTTACCTTTATCTTCTTGTTATTACATGTATCTTTAAAGCCCTGGTAAGTGGCTACATGTTTATCTGTTGCGGGACGATTGTTATCTTAATGATAAGGCACCGGTGGAAGGCCAGTTTGGTGCTTTGTTTCGCTAGTGTCGCCCTAGGACCTGAGTTCTTATCCTCGGATCCAAGACTGAGCGCGCTAACCACATGTGGGACCTTAATGGGACTCCCGCAACCCGTGACCCGATCCGCAGCCTTGTCCAGGGCGCCGCAAGTAGTTTGGGCTTTCCATTTGGCGTACTCACATCCCCTTTCATGCATGCAGGTGAAGATGATATTTATGATGATGGTACTTAACCGATGTGCGTACAATTTTAAAGGATTGTGGACGCCTCCCAACCGGGTAGCTACCCTAGAGGAGGCCTGGGAAGGTAGTGTCTCATAAACGGTTGGGTCTGTGTCGGAGCCTCGGCAGGAGTCTTGATGCGGGTAAGATCCTAGCTAGGTGGTTCCCTGGACTCGGCCAAAGAGAAGTGAAAGGTCGTGTCGATCGCTTCCGCGGCAATTCGATGCGTGTGGTTAGACAATAATGCACCCCCGCAGGATTAAATCTTTTCGAAAAGCCGTGTCCGCGGTTATGGACGACTTGGTGAAGATGCTGGCTAACAAGATCATAGACAACTTACACTTAGTAATGATAGCTCTTAAACTTGCTTCGTTGTGTGAGTGCCTTTGGATTGCTTACTCGTGGGTTAATCGAGTGAGTGATAATCGGCTGGGTATTGTTTGGTGTTAGCATCTAGCTGGTTCGTTGCTCGTGTTCTTATCCCTATCTTATAGACGAAAGTTGTAGCGTGTCTTCTGTAGATGGCTTAGTGCTGCTGCTGCAGTCTACCAATCCTTTATATTTTGGGAGCCTTTGTATTGGTTCCAAGTGTTCTTTGCTTGCTAGGTAAATTCCATTACCTGACCCAATCTTTTTTGGGTTGTTTTGCACTGAACAGTCAACAGGTTTGAAGTCTGACGACGTTAGCTTGGGAATCCCTCCGGCTTGGACTGGGCAGGGATATGGATGCCATGGTTATCTTCAGGACTCTTAGTCCGATTTGTATCTTGTCCGTAGTCGGACACTATTTTGCTTTCGCTGTGATTTGTATCTTTGTAATGTATCAGTTGTATCCTGACTCGTTTGAGTCGATCTTGTATATATATTTTCTTTCGGCTGTTGTTGTAGATTCTTTCGTGAACTGTTGTAATGTTATCACAATTCCACCACATAACGCGCATGTTTCGGCGTGCACGTTATGTCTGGTGGGCGTCCTGAGATCGTTATTATGCGGGTTTTGGCGGGATCGTTGAAATCCGCATGGTACCGATTTTGGGGCGGCACAAGGCGGCCATCGAGTCTTCCATCCACCACCGCTAGATCAAACCCCACCACTTAATGGTGACGAAATCAGAAGCCTCGATCAAGACTATGCAGGTTCCTCAAGGTTGCCGCCACAATTAGCTGATGACACTTCCGACGAGCTAGCATTGAGGCATCAAGTTCCTCGATGAGGGTGGCGCTGGGATAGGCATCTTCCTCACGCCGTAGCTGGAAATGATGCTAGATCTAGGGTTTAACTTAATATCAATTCTTAAATTCCATTTAAGTTTTAAAATGTACGCTTGTTATATTTTGTTTATAAGTGTTCGCCGAATTTTTAGTTTAGTTTTGCAAATTATGAAAAAATGATCAAAAGTGAAACTGGGCCGGCCGTTTGGAGGGTGCCGCTCTGGGAGGCTAGCTGGGAATGGCCGGACAACTATCCGGCACACTCTGAAGTGGACACAATTTATGAGGTGCCTTGTTGAGATGCTCTAAACACAATAACCATCGGTAATGTCATCCCGTATTTCTTGAAGGAAATTTGTTCCATGTTGTTCAGATTGACAAAACAAAACTTGCCAAATCAAAAAAGCATGAAACCATGACGTTGTCAAATAGATCTTGTATAACAAACAATCATGGATGTAGATAAGATTGTATTGTACCAACGTGAAAAATCTCAAATCAAAGTAATTCATATTCTAAGCTACAAAAAAAATAACAAAATCTGACAGATTTGGAAGAGTTGATATCTTTGTACTATGCACTACTTTCTAATGTCAGACTTAAGTTTCTTTAGGAGCCCAGAATACAAGTTATTTCTACTTGAGATTTTACATGTTTGTATAGTACAACATTGCCTACATCGAGTTTTTTTTTAAAATCAAAATAAAGAGCCCCCCTATAGCCCGCCCGGACCTCATTTGTCGATTCTCATGTTCATATCGCTGCCCAACATGCACGGTTCCTCCAAACCTTTTGATGTCGCATCGCTTCCTGTCAGCCTCTGGCGTTGGCGCGGCCACCGGGAGACCATCATCTAGACCCACTCATCGCGGGGCTCCGGTAAAACCCCGCCCCCCGTATACCCTCAACAGTCAACTCCAACTCTCTGGCACGCCACCGCCGGGCATTGCCACCATTGGCTCGCTCCTGGAGGTAAACAAGATCATACTTCGTGTTTTCTTAGCAAAAGAAAAAATCTAACGTACGTGCACTTTTTATCTGGAAGCGCATGCAAAGTGTAGTAATTTAGCTCAGAAGTCACATGCATACGTACTGTAGTTAGTATGTAGCGGCACTAGGCTATATATAGCCTATGATCATACGAGGACCCGATCGATCAGCCTGCTTTTTCTTTTCTTTGCCCTCTGCCTTGTCCGCCTAGCCGCTACAGTAGCAGCACAGACGCGCGCACGTCGCCGGAGCAGATCGATCAGTTCATCGCAGGCCGCGAGATCAGGCCCCGCCGGCAGCCATGGCGCTACAGATCATGCGTTGCGGCGGCATGTTGGTCCGATCTGGGCCCAACCCTGGGCCCGATCTGGGCCGGAAGGGCCACGGCCGTGCCAGGCTCGGCGAGACGGCGGAGATGGCGACGGTGACACCCAGACGCCTGAGTTCGTGCTGGATGTTGGTGGTGGTGCGCCGGCCCTGACCCGATCTGGTCGGGTTACTTCATATTTGCGCGGCTGCTGCTCGGCGGCCGCTATGTGGGTTGGCAGGGCAGGAGGCGCCGCCGTGGACGCGGAGGTGTTGCATCCTCCTGATGGTGGATCGACAAGCAAGACGTGCTGCGGGCGTGTCGACGCCCGTTGCGTGGGAGAGATGGTGGAAGGCTAAAGGGAGAGGAATGCCGCCGCTGCGGTTGTTGCATCCTCCGCGGGAGATGAATGGCCCACAGGCGTTGCATCCTCGAGGAGACGAATGGCGCCTAGTATTTGGTTGCATCCTTCCGTTGGGAGAAGAATGGCGCCGCAGCGGAGGTTGCATCCTCCGTTCAGTGGGGGACGTGGCTGCAAGGTGGAAGCACTTCGAGCTTGCCGGGGAAGTGCGGTTGGCCGTGGAGGCAGGGTAGTGGTTTGGTGTGTTGACTGGTTTGGATCCTGGGTTCGGGCTATGCAGGTGGGACTGCCGGCGAAAGCCGTACTCCAGCTTTGGCCGGAGTCGTCGATGGTGGCGCCTTCGAGCGTCGCTCACTCGTTGGAGGCATCGATGTAGCTGTTCCCACTTTGCATTTTTCGACGTGCTCCAGGGGAAACACTTGACCTAGTCTTCTAGATCAGACGATGGCGGCGCCTTCCGGCGTCGTGTTCCCTCTTGGGGGCATCGTTTTGGAGGTGGATCCGGCCAGAGGGGTTCGTGGCTCGCTAGGATGTGTGTTGTATGGTTTTTGGGTCCGGTTTCCCTCATAAACTGGACCAACCTTCTATCTATTCATTGAATTTAGCAGTTCTCCTGCTAACATCAAGATAAGGCCCCGCCGGCTCGACAACAGCGTGACGCCACGCCGCTGCGACTGTCCCTTGGCGTCGCCGCTGAGTCAGCGTGGCATTCAAGCATGCAGAGCGAGGTGGCGTACGCGGGCAATCACGAAAGCGCCGTCATCGCTGCAAGCAGGTCGCGTCGGCGGTGCCGCTCCCGTCTTTCCGGCGCCGGCAGCGAGCGGAAGCCGGGCTGGCACTGTTCGCGCAGTGTCTCGCACTCGCTCGACGCGGCCGGGTGAACGGATCGAGCGTCGTCGGAGCGCGCTCGTGATCGGCATAGACGCTGGCCGGCCCGTGGTACGTACGCGCAGCCGGCCGGGGACCGGCCGGCGGGGCAGGGCAGGGCGTGCATGCATAGGTTTAAAGCTGTTACGTATGGCATGCACAGATGCACTGGCACTGCCGTCTGCGCCACGCCATTGTACAGGGGAAAGCGCGCCTGAGCCCTGGTGACTCTGAGCCAATGAACCGAACTAACATGCGTCTCGATCGGCTGACTTACGTGTAGCGTACACTGAAAAAGAATAGGGTAACGATGACTCCAACGGGCCGACACATCGAGTCCGTTTGTGTCCGGATGGGAAAAATCAACTCCCAACGGGCAGACGGAAACGGACAGGCGGTCCGTTTTGTGTCCCTTTTGTGTCCGACCTGACGCATTTCTGGACCAAATTTGGGTCAGGTTTAGATCGTGGGCGGACAAAAAGGGACAGAAAAAGCGTCCGGTGCGTCCGTCGCGTGTCCTCCCTGTCCGCGTGCTACCCCACATGGCAGCCAAAGAAATTGTCTCTCTCCTCCTTCTCCCACCTACCCCCGATTCTCTCTCTGAAAAATCCCCACCGCACCTCGCTGCTGCTCATGGCTGCTGCTGCTCGAGCGAGCTGGTCTCGCCGGCGTCGCACCACCCGCTCGAGCCCTCCGCCTCGTGAAGCGATTCGACACCAAGGTCTTCGTCGCCGTCGACCGTGGCTGCGACCGCACGGAGTTAACCTTCTCGACGCGCTCCTCGCTCGACGCCCCGAACTCAGCCGCGCCGCCGCGTCTCTACTCCGCTCCGCCGGGGCGCTCGATCTCACAGCCGTGGTCTGCTGCCTCCAGCTCCTGGGACGGCTGACGGCGCCCCAGCCCGAGCACACGCCTGAGTGGAGCTCCCAGGTGTCGAGCACGCGCGCCCCTGCTGACCGGCCGTGCCTCCGTGCGAGCTCATGGCCTCCGTGCGAGTTCTGCTCTCTCTTGCTACTCTGCTCTCTCTCTTGCATCACGGCAGCAACTAGCACCCAAGTATTGTCTCCCTCCCGATCTTGACCAGCGACTCAATCTAGACGCGGTCAGCTGTGCCGAGATGTGTAGCGTCTGGATGAGGAAGAAGACCCGGACAAATTCCAAATGCGTCGGCAGCGTTGAGTGCACCCTCCGGATGCGCGGTGTCCGCCCCTGTCCGCTCAGTCGGACCACGACGCAAACGGACACAATTTAGTATCTGTTTGTGTCGCTCCGTTGGAGTCATCCTAAGCGTACTTGATCTCTCTTCTTTCGACAACGAATGTACTACGAGTGAGCTGGGGGTTTCTCTTAGGGTTGCATGATGTTGGTGTCGTGGTCCATATGTGCATGCATAAACCCGAACGATTAACACAGCAGAAGGGCCACACGACACAATCTTAAATACATGACAGTCTCTGACCGAGCGCGGGCAGGAAGATAACCTCTCCTCTGCAAGACTGCGACTCGATCTTTGCGACACTCACGGGGAGTAGACGACTGTCGAGAACAGAGATACATCCAAGCTTTGCAAATGATAAGCCTGGCCGGCCGGTCCCAACAAAAAATCAGAGGGACACATGCATGCATGCCCGTCCACACGAAAGCATCCGACCAGCACTGTGCCCACGACAATACCCTATACACACGTGACGCACGTACTTTTACCCGGCGGCCAGATCGATCGACATCTCTTTCAGCATTCATCGGCATGCATGCATGCGGCAGCAGCAGAGCAGCTATCCATTCTGAGATGCACGCGTCCGCATGTGAAGCCGTGGGTTGATTAATTAGATATATCTCACCAAGTTGAATCCCAGGATTAATATTAAGATGGTGAACTGATATGGAGGGCGATAGAATCCGACAAGCAGAATGTCAAACGATGAGGGTATATATACTTTCCGGCACAAGCACAAGGGCTGCCTTTTTGTGCCTTAAGATGCACATCTACCCATCCCGCCGTTAACGAGGCAATCTGCAAGGGCGGCTGCATGCAGCAACATGATCAACGACAGAGAGTGTATTATGAACATTCGTCTATTATTTTGTTATGACTAAATTGATCTACAAGTACACTAGGCCGACCGATGACTCTAACTTAAAAAGGCCATCCACACATTAAGTTGACGATAAGCATGCATCGCCTTTAGACATGAGAAATTTTGTCGGATTTAATTAGTTGAATGTAGACACACAGTGGTACACTCTACATTGCGACAGACACTTGCTTTATGCAGGCGACATTCATATCTCTGTAGTCGACATAGTAATAGACTTCTTTTCACTGTGCATGTCACGGATTACACACCTTTGGCACTGAATCACGGCCACCGGGCGGGCCACTGAAGGGGACTCAGCTCGTGACGCATGTGGGAAGTTTTTGGAGGATTCTCATGACGAGGACGAGAAGAGGGCCTCGTGCATGCGCGCGCACTCCCGCGTGCGAGCATGCATGCATGCATGTCTACGTACTGGGCGATCGACCGGTATTTACTGCAGCATGCAGGGCATATCCACTATCTACTGAGAAAAAACGATTATGAAGTGTACGATCACCGTGCTAGATATAGGATTCGATCTGTGGGAATTTTCCCACGGAGTCAAGGACTTCAAAGAAACCTACAAAATTAATATGAAGTGCTTTTCTATACTGTAAAAAAAATATCAAGAGGTCGTTAGACATGTTGAAAAATATTTATAGGTGTTTATCTCTACTATATAATATTGCTAGAGGTGGTGATGGTATGGTACGTTTTCTGATTTTCCGATTTTACCCCTGTGTGTTTCTAGATTTTACAGTACTGCCACCGCCAAGTGATCAACCGTTCGGTGATAAGAAAAAGAATCCCCAATCCTGCCCGTCCCGACCGACCTCTCCATTGCCTCGACCTGGCGGGCGTGAGCTTGTACGGCGGCGGCGGCCGGATCCGTGTTGGAGGTCGACGAAGCGACAGACTACGGGGAAATCGGCCGAAGGGTCCCTGGCCAGCCGGCCTCCGCGGCTCCGCTCACCGGCGCGCTCAAGGCAATAAGGCATCGCTGCATCCCTGCTCCCGTTCTCCTCCTCCGGCGTACCACCCAGCCCCTAGATCCTCCCCGCTCCGCCAACCTTCCTCCTCTACTGAGCTGCTCCGGCGGCCTCCACCCCGGTCCCTGCCCTCCACCTCAAATCTACCCTCAAGCTCACTACCGCCGCCCAAGTTAGATCCGGCATCGCCCAGCTCCTCACGGCTCTGACCGGCAGAGAAAGGGCGCCTGAGCACTCCTCGCACCTCGGACGCCCAAGCAAGAGTTTTTCGGGCTGTACTGACATGCAGTTCACTACAGCCAACAGCTCCATCCAGCCCAACGTGCTCCAACACTGTTTAGCTTTGCTTTGCACGATTCTGTGAGTTCTTGTATCGTACAGAGGATGCAAACTGTTGTACAGATCTTTGATTTTCTTCGCTCTGTACAGATTTTTGTTGATCCGTAAGATGCTGATAGGATGCATCATTTTGTACAGTTTTTGCCTAGGTGTCATGAGATGCATAGAGTTTATCAGAACTTCTATATGTTTTTTCTTTGGATGCATATCATTTGAGTATGGCTTGTTTGGCCAGAGAATCGAGGGAAGAAACGGATAGGTCATTTGTGGATATAGTTGCCAAGGTCAGTTGGAGCCTTTCACTTCTCCATGTTCTTCAGCAATGCACGTAGTGCTGAATATACACTTGGTGTCCGCATGTAGTAATTATCGGGGAGTTTTGGGTTCTCAGTCGTCACTACTATGTAAAGTTGTCAGTTGCTCATCACGTAAATTGCCTTCTCTTTTTTATATCTCGTTGGAAGCAAATTTTAATTATCTTAGATGATTATATGATGTGTTATATTCGTACTTACCATGTAACTACCACTAAATATTTTAGATTGGCTGTTGTAGTTTTATTTTATAATTTCCATGTACAATAGTGCTATAATCCCACTCACTCAAAGAGCTTTATGTTTATTATTTTACAGCATGTCTTGCAACACAGAAAAAAACAGAAGAACTTCTATAATCAAGCAACTCGCAGGACAGATTGTGAAGATGATCCAATAGAAATTCGCTTCCAACGTTGTGTAGAAGTGTCTTTCTTTGTTCTCCTCTAAAGCGTCAGATTCTTATGGATGAGATGCTTGGCACTACCGATGAGAATGAGCCATTGCAGGTGTGGTTTCAATCCAGCTTTTTAAGTGTACTGGTTATTTGTTTCCGAGCATGATCAGCATATAGGAAAGACTATCAATATATATTGGGTACACAAATTATATATTTAGCTCTGATGTGTTATGGCTGCTGAATTTGGTATACATCATTTAGCATAACATACCTTTCAAACTGTTTTCGACATCTGTTGATTCAAGATGTGAGGGGAACTGTTCCACTGGAGGGGAGAGGACCAGGGATAGGAGTTTGGTGAGGTACCCCGAGGTACGGCAATAGGGGAGGCCAGCGACCAGGGGCGGAAGTTTTTGCGGCAAGACCAGAAGAGCTGATCTGTCAGGCGATCGTGAATAGGAGGAGGAAAAGCGACTAGGGACATAACTTTTTTACTTCAATTTCTTGAGTATATCAATTTGCGGTCATACAACATAATACGCTATTGTTGAGTGCTCTTTGCTAATACAATTGTCTCATCCACCCTAGAGTTTCTTGAGTGTATATGATTTGTTGCACTATCAACCTAGCGCGTAGCAAAGCACGGGCATTTTGCTAGTCATAACTATGACGTATATACTTACCAAAAAAAATTATGTGTTTTCCCTATGGTGCAACCGAATAACTACTTCTACCAATTCCTACATTTTTCATTCTTAATTAAGGGCTCTTTTGAGGACACGTCATTTTGGGTCACGGGTGCAGTGCACCCGTTGTGTAAAACATTTTTAAAATGTCAAAAAATCCAAAAAAAAAACAGATATACTTCAAGACATTTAATGTTAGCACAAAAAGTTTCGTGAAAAAAAGACATTTTTATTGGGCAGTGCAGAAAAGATAAAAAAATTCACATGAAGTGCTTTACTATACAATAAAAAAATATTATATCAAGAGGTCAGACATGTTGAAAGGTATTTATAGGTGTTTATGATAACTATGATGTATACTACCAGAAAATTTATATGTTTTCTCTATGGTGCAGCCGAATAACTAGTTCTACCAGTTCCTATATTTTTCATTCTTAGTTGAGGACTCTTTAGATTCATAGGATAGAAAAAGTGAAGAAATAGGAAATTTATAGAATTGGGATGTCAAATCGAAATTGAATTATATGGGAAGAGTAAATTCTCTTGATTGTGGTGAAAGAATTTGTCATGAGGTTAGACTTCATGGTTTTTTGCTATGAAGTTAACACTACAGGATTCTTATGAGATATTTTCACATGGGATATGATCATATAAATCAAACAGCTTTCAAAGGAAAAATTTCCATAAGCTTCCAATTCTACATTTTTTTTGAAAGTCCTATAAATAGGGTTCACATGCCCTAACATTGTATTCGTACTTTATTCATCTGCATGTTTTTTCGTGAGCCAATTATGTTCTATAGTTTTACTTGTAAAGAAATTTATAAGGCATCCACACGCATATACGTGAGGTACAAATAAATAAATCAAAGAGACCGGACCGATGAATCTGACGTGGTCTCTTGGTTCACGGGCGCTCCAAACCAGTAGGCGCGCCCATCTTCCCGACCCCACTAATCATCACCGCATTTTGAACGATTCGGATGTACTATATCATGTGTGTGTGAACCAATCGGATGTGCGATCTACGTTAGTAGGTAGGTATGCATCTACCAGGCATTCAGGTACGTATGTACACGTAGCCTACCATATGCAGGGATATCCGGACGCATAACAAAACAGACAAAGAAAAAACATTGGCGAACGTATATGCTAGCTGCAGGTTTACTGCTACTCCCTCCGTTTTTTAAATGTAAAATGTTTTAGGTGAATATTGACTAGATGCGGATAAAATTGAGTGAACATACGCACTAAACTGGGTCTAGATATTTGTAAATGCTTGTGAATTTAGAAAAGGTATAAAATATCTTATATTAAAAAACGGAGGAACTACTATCGAGCGAATGCTACAGGGCAATCCCTATACGACGCAACGCGTACCCTCCTCGTGTGTGTCGTGTTCCTCTGTCGCCATAGATGGGCCGGCCCACCAGTCGAGATGGAGGCGGCGGCCGGAGAGGAGCAGAGGGATGGGGACGGGGGCGACGGAGATGAGGAAGGTGACGTGCCACGGCCGCGACGACCTCGCCGGAGACGGGGACGACACGGCTGGCCGCGACGTCGCCGGCAAGGCGAGGCCAGGACCTCGCCAGAGGCCGGGGCGGCGGTCGGACCGGCGGTGGGCTGCGGTCGAGGAGGGCGGGGCGGCGAGGCACCGCTGGAGCGGGGCCGGCCGCAGGAGTCGGAAGAAGGCGGCCTGGCCGGCGGCAGCGGCGGGGGAGGACGTGCAGTGGCGGCAGGAAGAAGACGATGGCGTGCTCGAGTTTATGCTGGGCCCGGCCCACGTCTCTAGGCGTCGCTCGTGTAACGGACGCTTTTGCGTCGTATAGGAGCTCCCATGTGTTCTCAAAAAAAAAAGAAAAAAAAAGAGCTCCCATGCTACAGTGCTTGAATGTACGTGAGACATGACGGTCGGACTAAAAACGCACAAAGGCTCTCCGAGCCCGATCCAATCCAAGGACGACGCAGCACGGCAGCAGTGCTACAATTTGCTACAGTACTAGCTGTGGCCTCCAACTAGAATTCAGCCTGTGTATCTCTTGAGGCCTATCCAAGCAAGTAGTTGATGAGTTATTCGGCCCATAACCAACGAAGAATTCAGTTCGAAGGGAACCATCCAAGGTGAAGCGGCCCATCTTTACCTAATCTATATCTATTAATAAAATCATTAAGGTTTCTTGTGGTACGTCATTTTTTTCCGATTTTACCCTCCCACCAAATCACATATTTACCCACCACTGCCACCCATAAGTCAGGTACCGGTTCAATTTTTTCTTTTCCCGTCGTGCCCCTGGCTTTGATCATATTTACGGCGCTTGCCACCGCCAAGTAAAAAAAATAAAAAGACAGATCGTACCTACATCCTCTCTCTCTCATACTTTCCCCATTTTTCTGTTCTTCCATCTGCTTGGTTAGTTCATCGACTGAAGCAAGAGCGAAACAGGAAGAAGGAAAATAGATGCTCAAATCGCTCATCTATGTATGAAGCGGATCAAATCGCAAAGATCAATCTATCTTGCATGCCTGCATCGGCCCGATCCCCACCATGGCCGCACTATCTAGCTCGTGATTTGTAAAATTTAGCCCACCATGACCGGAACAGCTGGCTGGATTTCGTCCGCCATGGTCGTGACCCCGAGCTGCATCCGCCGCCATGGGCTTATTTTTCGAGCTCGCGGCGCCTGCCATGGCCGACCAATTAGCTCGCCGGCTGTATTTTGGCCGCCATGGTTGTGATGCCGAGCTACCGCCGCCGGCCATGGTTGCAATTTTCGAGCTCGTGGCGTCCACCATGGATGCGAGCGGCGAGCCTGCAGCCCGATCTTCCTCCGGCAGCCACACTCCTCCAACGAGCGGCACCAGCTCGCTGGATTTTGCAGCCGCGGATGCGATGTCTCTCGCTGACCTTGGCTGCTCCTCGCTGCTGGGAGCCAGACCAGGCGCGGAAGCCACAGATCCCTGCTCCGTCGCAAGTGCAGATGTGTTTGGTTGGGGGACTCGCGTCGAGTCGAGTCGAGTCGCACCGGTTCGCCCTGTGTTTGGTTCGCGAGCGGGTAGGGGGTGGAGCGGCCACGGAGGGAATATACCCCAAAGATGCTGGGTCGGGCGAATCGGTATTATCGGTGGAGTCACCCGGCCCCGTGAGTGGAGTCGCTCACCCCCGCACCCACCTCTCGCTCCCGCACGCTCCCCTCGCTCCCCACGCTCCCCTCCAAGATCCGCGCCACCGGAGGCTTCCCTCCCAAGATCCGCGGCGGCGGCGACCTGTGAGCGGCGGCAAGGGAGACTGGCACCGTTTGCCCCGAGCTCCACGCGCCACCCTCCCGCTCCTTCACCGTCGCGCCCTCTGCCTCACGCGGGCGAGCTCCCCCAGCCCGCCCCCTCGCTTTGTCGCCTAGGTGAAGGATCTCCGCCGCCCCACACCCCAGCTCCCCCAGTGACGAGGATCTCCGCCGCCCCACACCGCCGTCGTCCCCCGCACTGCCTTCGACGACCTACATCAGGTACAGAAGTGCAAACGAATCTGTTACTGCATACTGCATCTGTTTTAGGCTGCTACTGCATATGTTTTTTAAGGATGTGTTATTGCTTGCTGAAAATAAATTTGCATCTGCCTTTAGATGGGAAATCAAACGAATCTGTTAATTTGGGCTGCTACTGCATATGTTTGGATGGTCATGGCTGTGGTTCTTGTTGAGTCTAGAAAAAAAAGAAGAAGAGCACGACCACCCATTTGCTATGCACCAATTGCTGAGAGAGATAGGATGCGTATGGAGTATTTGAATAACAAAATCTGGAGGGATGAGACTACTTGCAAAAATATGCTTAGGCTTGGTAAAGGAGCATTTTTTCGGTTCTGTGATGTGTTCAGGGAACGCCATTTGCTTCAAGATACTATACACTTGTCTGTTGAGGAGCAAGTTGCAATGTTCCTCAACACAATTGGCCACAATCTGAGAACTAGGTTAGTTGCGACCAATTTTGATAGGTCGACTGAAACTACAAGCAGATATTTCAACTTAGTATTGCATGCTATTGGTGAGTTGCGAGATGAATACATCAAGCCACCTTCCCTGGATATTGCACCTCAAATTGCAGGCAACCATCGATGGGATCCATATTTTAAGGTAAGATGGGTAGGCAATAGATGTGGGATTTTAGAACCTCTAGAATATTACTAGGTTGCTAACTGTGTGTAATGTTGATGAATTAGGATTGCATTGGAGCAATTGATGGTACCCACGTGAGATGTTCTGTGCCTAAGGCCATGGAGCCAGCTTTTCGTGGTAGAAAGTCTTTCACTTCACAAAATGTTTTGGCTGCGGTAGATTTTGATGGGAGGTTCACATATGTGCTGGCTGGTTGGGAGGGCACGGCTCATGATGCAACAGTGTTAAAAGATGCATTAGAAAGACCTAATGGCCTACGTGTACCAACAGGTAAAACTAATAAAATTGAGTCAATTTGCTATGTAGATGACAAACAAGTACCTAGCTAATTAATGATATGTTGTAGGTAAATATTACCTAGTTGACGCTGGCTATGGGGCTAAGCCTGGATTCCTGCCTCCCTTTCGCAATACAAGATACCATTTAAACGAATGGGGACACCATCCAGTTGAAAATGCTCAGGAATTGTATAACCTTAGGCACTCGTCACTTCGCATAAGGGTTGAGTGTGCATTTGGTTCGCTGAAGAGGAGATTCAAAGTCCTTGATGAGGCCAAGCCGTTTCACCCATACCCTACGCAAGTTGACATTGTTCAAGCATGCTGCATTATACATAATTGGATGTTGACTGATGGGGCTGATGATATCTTTATAGAAGCACAAAATGATCCACCTGAAGCCCCAGCCCCAACGTATGTTCTACATGGTACAACTACACGAGCCCAAGCTAGAGAACATCAAGCCACCGTCAATCTTATGAATAATATAGCCAATGCAATGTGGGAAGGCCGTGCACAATACCTTGCCAATCAAGATGCTTAGTCCATTTTCTGTAACATTTAGATTATTTCTGTAATGTTTTGAACTATTTATGTAATGTTCCTACGAACAATCTTTGTAATATTTTTAACAATCTATGTAAAGTGTTTAGGGAATGGCTACGGATGCAACAGGTGAGGCGCCTGTAGGTTCAGAGGGTCGTACAGTGGTGTGCTGGACTACTTCCATGTCAACTTTCATGTTGAAGCACCTATGTGCAATTGTGGAAGGTGGTGCAAGGACATCTACAGGATTTAAGATGATGCACTACAATGCTTGTGCAAGGGCATTGAATGAACACTATCGCCAATCCTTGACTGGAGCACAGATAAGCAACCATTATAGAACTATTAAGAAGAAGTTTGGCATGATCCAAAAAATCAAAGAGACAGTGAGTGGTGCACAGTGGGATGAGGAAACATCCACCATAAGGCTAGAGCATGAGATGGCTATAACCTATATTCTGGTACGTTCATTCTTTCATAATATTAGTTGTATAGTTGCTGAAATTGTTGTTTACTTGCTGAAATTCACAATATTACTTGCTGGAATAGTTGTGTACTTGCTGAAATTGTTGTTTACTTGTTAATTTCAGAAGCACAAAGCTGCAGCTGAGTTCATCAACAAATCAATAGAGAACTATCGAGAGATGCAGATCATATATGGTGACCGTTTGGCAACTGGGAAGTATGCTAAAGGGTCAGACGAACCTATTGGGACTACTACAACATCAATGGACTGTGATGAGGATGATGAAGCTGTACTTGCACACTCCAACAATGAAGGGACCTCTGCCACAAAGCCAGTGAAGAAGCACAAGAAGGATCCTAATGAAGAAGAAGGCCTCGTTTCCATTCTTGGTCGTGTAGGATCTGAGCTTGCGGCTGCCATCATCACAGCCGGTGAGAAATCTGCCCCTCAGCCACCTCTTGATGAAATTCCTGATGAACTATATGAAACTTTGTTGGGTATGGAAGGCTTTAGCGAGGCTCAAATTGCTCACTATTTTGCTTTTCTGGTTGAGAATCCTAAAAGTGCCAAAGCTTTCATGAAGATGGGGGACACAGGTCAGCAGACTTGGATGGCTAGGTACATCAACAAAGAGTGGAAAGATTAGATAAGGTCGAGTGATGTTATGTGTGTCGAACCTTCTATGTGTATGATCTTATGTGTGTGATCTTATGTGTGTCCGAACCTTCTATGTATGTGATCTTATGTGTGTCCGAACCTTATATTTGTCGAACGAATGTGTGTTGAACCTTCTATGTGTGTGAGCTTATGTGTGTCAAAAAATTCGTTTTTCTGAGTCTTTATTGCTGAAATAGTTGTATACTTGATGAATTTATCACAAATGGGTTTGATTATATCTTATCACAAATTTGAAATAACAAGGAAACTGTTTTCTCACTTTTTATGGTTCGCTCAATCAACCAAACATGAAAACTGGTTCGCACCATTTACTCGGACTCAAACAACCAAACACGAGAGTGGTTTGTTCCACTCACTCCCACTCAGGAAACCAAACACGAAACTCGGTTCGCTCCAACCAGACAACCAAACACTCGGACGAATGGGGTGGCCCGGCAAAATATGGTTCGCCCCAACCCATGCAGTCTGAACCCCCAACCAAACACATCCTAACTGACGGGGTCGACCACGGTATCTCGCATGGGAACAGATTCGACCAAGGCCACGAACCAGGACCGTGTTCCATGAACCCATGTTTCAGTCAAGGTGTTTACTTTGTCTGTAGTTTTACAAATGAATTTGCTTGACGATAGGAAAAAGAGGCTGCAGTCGATGTCTTTTTTGTCAGTTGGGCTGAGCAATGATTGCAGCTCACATCCACATCCCAATCTCTCTACTAAATGTTCAGTATAAGATACTCATATATTGCTAAAATTTCAGCATGGACGGAGGATAACAATAGTTGTATTCCCATGGATTAAATACACCGTTCAGCATGGACGGAGTATATCAGTGCTTGTACATCCATGAATACAACGTGTTGTTGCTGACGAAACTGCTTATGGAAATTAAGTTTTCAACCTCACATGGGTTAAATAATACTATGAGCTTCACAAAGGTTCTCTGCCCCCGTCCGTTCGCATTCTTATTCAGTATTTTGCTTCTTCAAATGTTATAAAAATATATGTGTTCTGGATCCATCACCTAATCTCCTTTTTATTCTGAATTTTGGCTGCACAAATGGTTGTTCATGTTGTGTCTTTTCATATTTTTCTTTTCTTTTTCTGAAATAATGGTTGCACAAATGTTGTGAAACGAAGAATTGGTTTAAGAAGCGGCTCTTAATTTTTGTTGCTGGTTCTCGCGAGATTCATGTAATGTTCATCAATATCAGATTGTTTATATGTTTATACCCCGTTGCAACGCACGGGCATTTGTGCTAGTAATCACCACTAATATAAAAAGGCAGAGAGAGGGGTGATCCAAACAATCACAACCACACATCTACTAATCTAACGGTTATGAAGCAATCGGACTGAGCACGGAGCGGAGCGGAACGTCCTTGCGCTGGCAGTTACTCTCTCTCCAAACAACTCATCCTAAAAAAAGATCAAAACAACGCCGCCGCCGTCCGATGCACCCTCCCGCCGACGGCCAGCCTCCATCCCCGCCCTACGCTCCCGCCCAGCGCCTGCCCGAAGACCCCGCGCGGCCCGCCGCCGGCCATCCTCCATGACCGCCTGCCCGGCGCACCCGCCTACCGCCATGGTCTGAGCACCGTCCCTCGGACCGAAGAAATACCGTTAGGATCGACCTTCCCTCCCGCCGACCAATAGTTCGCGAGGAACGGGAATGCCGACACGCGTGAAGATGGGATCCGCGGCCGACAGAGGCCTGCGCCGCCTCCCATGGACGTTGTGACCTCGGCTCAGGGGAGCGCCCAAACCGCGCTCGCGCCCTTGGCACAGGCGAGTGGACGCCCCGCGACGCCTGCATCCATCTCCCTGGAAAGTCTTCGCTACCACGCGCCGCTGGCCACTTGAACGATCTGTACGCATCACCCATATGTAAGACCTCACTCCAACCTCCGCCCTTGTCTCTTAATATGTTGTTGCATACTACGTGTTTGACGGAATGCTCATGGTACATGTAAAGCCTAGGGATTAGAATTTTTCATCTGGTTTCATATGTGTAAGCGGTCAGTAGATCATTGCCGGCAGCAGAGTTTCTGTTTTGATAGAGCAAATTGACAAACCAAATTATAATGCTAATACTACTAATTAAGCTACTAGCATGTGAAAGCTTTTGACAAATTGGGAGATGCCTATTGAATTTAAGTATAACATTGTGACCTATTTTCCGTAGATTGTAGTTGAAAAGAAGGAAATAAATGTTCTAGAGAACGAGGTTCTTATAATCAGCAGGCAATGAATCCTTAATACTGTTACTTACTGTTCGTCTCTCATTTTTTTTGTGACTTTGTTCATGATGTTTTCATAGCTCATGTAGCATTTTATGGCTGAGTTGCAGTCCGTACGTACATTCAACACCATTGCTGCCGCGCGGTACGCCGTCATGCTCATCATCGTGGCACGTTGGTGTTTAGCTCATATGCGATGTGCTAAATTGTTGAGACAAATATGAGTGCATGAAAATTAAGCATACACAGGTGAAATAATCAAACCATGACGGGAGAACAGTGGCAAGAATGCATGCCTTGGGAGCAAGTTTGATTCTCCAGGTTTCATTTTTCACCTACAATGATGTTTGTCATCATCCTTGATTGTGAACAACAAATCTATCTTTACCTCTTCGTTCTATACTGGAAAGTCATCTACTTTCTGTGTAAAAACCAGGGCATTTGGTTTCACTTGGGGGTATGAACTAATTTGGAAGTTAGTAAATAAAATGACCTCTACTTGATCAAATGCACTTGGAAGTTTGTAAATAAAATGGATTAGAACATACAATACATTTTTCTACACGCTTGCATATTTGAGATAATCTTACCTGAAAAACTGCTAGGATGGCTTACTATGCATTTGCAACAGGATGAAGGGCTAAAAATTATTTCTGGAGGAGTGGGAGCATTCAAAAACACTGGTGGAAAACATGAATTGGGATTGCATGGATTCACTCCGATAGTTATTTGCGGAAACTATTTCCGAAAGTATGATTTATCTATCATTTTCCTCTTATGCTTCGTGGTGTTTGCTTAAGCTAGCAATCAAAATGCTGCACTGATATGCAGTGCTATAAAATGCAAAGTAAGACTAACCTAGGACAAAAATCAATTATGTAAATTATTGATAATCTGCTTTTAGGTCTTTGAATTTTCTTAGCAGAACTACTGCAGGCTTAAGCTGTCCTGAATACACACTTCTCGAGGTGTAGTTATAAGGCTTTTGAAGCTTCTCACACAACTTCTCTGAGGACCAAGCTCAGCGTCATGGAAACCTCATTGGAGGACCAAGTTCAGCATCATGGGCGCCTTAAAGTTTTAATATCTATGTCTTGCATGCACGGTGGACTCCCTGGTGGCACCCTGGTGGATTACTATGTTATTTTGGACATTGTCAATAATGTTTTTCTGAAAGGACAATTGCTCTATCTGTTGGGGGCATGATGTGTGTGTACTTATATGCTTAAGTATTGTTTTCGTTGTTCTTATCAGTTATCACCATTGTTACTTTGAAGCTGCAACAAGAAGTTTCACAGCTATCATATATTTAGGCAACCTCGATCTGAAAACATAAGTATATGTACTTCATTCACGATATGACGAATTTGCTTGCAAATAACGACATGGCAATAATCCAACTCCAAAAGGCCTGCCCAGACTCTGCATCGAATGACTAACTCCATAACCAGACTAACTGGCTGTACTTTTTACTTTTTTGGTTGACCGAGTTTAAATATTGTATGCTAACTAAGATATATGAGGAAATTTCTTCATAAAGATACACGTGCATTGCACGTGCACAATTACTAGTAATAAAGGAAGCAAAGTTTCCTGTGGTACATCATTTTTATTTCCTATTCTACCCTTACAGAAATAGTAAGTATTATCCTGTTTGCCACCGCCAATTGAGAAGTACCGATTCGGTATCTCCGTGGAAAAGAAAGAGCTCTGGCCGGCGGCCGGAAGTTGAATCGGAGCTCCCTCGTCATACTGCCGCTGCGTCCGCCGCCGTCTCCCTCATCCTATGCGTCCTCCTCTGTCCCACCCCCGTCCTCCTCTGGCTTGTTGGAGCTCTCTGCAGCCCCGCCGCTGGTCCTACGCCTCCGAGGTATGTGGCCGCCGGCCGCCCATCCGGGTCATTGGATGATGCTTAGCAGCGATGTCCCGTCAAAGGAGCAGAGATAACGTTGAAGGCTCGCCGCGGAGCTGACTTAGCAGACAGCAGGGGTGTGCGTGCCAGCGAGGTATGCTTCCGCACGGCCTTCAATTGATCAATCTTGGCGTGGGCGAGTGATGCTCTGTCGCCAAGAAAAATAAAAAAATGGCTTGAACGGTGGTAAAGTGGTCGCTACCTGAAGCTCGTTGACTCAGCTCTTTCTCCACAGCACACATGTGATTTTCATTTTTCACTAATCTGATGCGAGTTAGATTGAGAGAGGCATAGAGCACTCGATCTATTCATGTGGACAGCAATGATGTGTACAAGTTAAGCCATGTTGAATCTAAAGATAACATCCTTGCCTTGGCCAGGGCGTTCACCAGAGCTCAGACAACCTCAGCCGTCCTATAGAAACTTGATGCGATCTCAGCCGTCCGATCTAGCTGGTTTTTTTTACTGTGTCTGGTCCCACCTGTCATCGACCTGGTGGCTGGAAATCTCGGTGCAGATTGATTTCCTCGCAACGACTGCCCACCGCGAGCCGTCGGATCAGAGGGTCAAAACCCGCGTCGATCTGAGCCGTTCATCTTCTATGGGCAAAATAGTCATTTTACCACGAGGTATAAAAACGCAGCACACCGCGGTAGAAACCCTAACCCAATCCCCGCTCGTCTCTCCTCCCCAATCCCCGCTCGTCTCTCCTCCAAATCCTCCCAGCCGCCTCTTCTCGCGCCGCCCCTCCCAGCCCGTCCTCCTCCGCCCCTCCCCTTCCTCCGCCAGCTCGCACTCCTGGACGCGACGGCAGCGGCAGCAGGGAGCTCGCGCCCGAGGAACGAAGATGGCGGCTGGACGTGTCCTTGCCGGCAAGGACGAGCGGTGGCGGCGGCGGTCGGCGAGAAGAAGCCCGCCACTTCGCCTGCTCGTTGTGCTCCCCTGCTGAGCACCACGAAGGAGGCAGCAGCAGCTCGAGCGGCGCTGAGGGCGAGCAGGCGACGGCAGCAGCTCGATTAGAAGACGAAGGCGAGGAGGAGGGAGGACGGAGCAGCGATAGGAGGCGGTGGTGTGGTGGTGGCGGCACGAGGAGGAAGATGATTTGGGGGAGAAGCGGTGGCGACGGGGCTAGGGTTGGCGGCAGTGCAGCGGTCTGCTCCAGATCCGTAGTCTGCTCCAGATCCGTAGGACCAAGGTACTTAACTGCTACCCGCTGATTCGTATTCTATTCTCTTTGCATCTTTCTCAGTTCTCAACGCCTTGTTTCTGCAGTAAAAAAAAGTGTTTTCGTCCCTGCCATGATGAGGAATTCTGGGTGGGCTGGAGCCTGAGGTGAACACTAATTTCGATCTGCCATGGTGCTCTGCTGTTATCCCAGTTCGACCTTGCCATGATGAGGAATTCTGGGTGGGCTGGAGGCTGAGGTGAGCACTAATTTCAATCTGGCATGGTGCTCTGTTCTTATCCCAGTTCTATTCAGAATTCTGTTTGTTGCAGGTTTGTATTTGTTGCAGGTTTGATTATTCTTAGGTTTGTGTCCGATCTGGCCTGCTATTTTTAGGTATGTTCAGTCAGCTATATCATATTTCCAGATTCGGTTGTTCTTAGCATATGTACGATCTGGGATTCCTATTTATTTTTTTATAGCCTGAGTGATATGAGATGCTAGCTCCAGTATGAATTGTCACTACTGATGTCGCTAGCTTAGGATATGATTTGTTAACCTAATAATAATAATTGTAGTTCGTCTCCATTGGAATGATGTATTCGGTGTATTAATGACAATTTCCATTTGTTTAGCTGAACTGAAGTAAGATCTATCTAACTACAAATGCTTACTCTGAACTGATATTTAGCTTTGTGTACAAAAGATAAACATTTGTGTGTCCCTTGAGTGATATAACATGCTAGCTGCAGTTAAAATGGCATTTTTCTCTACAAATATGATATGAGTTGCAACATGAAGGAATTACATTACACTTTGAACTGTTAAAATTTGTTTTACTTTCGTCCGCCTAATTATTTTAACTTCTTCACATATTACTTTATCTGATTTTGGCTTGCATCAGTGTGCCGCCGTTAATTACAAGATATTTCCCTTCACTACAACTCCTTTCCCGTCGTCATTACAACAGATTTCAGTTTCCCCTCGCTGTGCCTGGTCTTCTGTTCAAATGCAGCTGTACTGTTCCAAAGGTGAGATAATTCAAATGCTACATCATGTCTTTTGTTTCTGGTTTTCGTCCGCAGTTTTCAACCGAGTAAAGTCCGCAAGATTGGACAAGAGTTTATATGTGTTTCCAGATATCTGTCCGATGTGGTGATCAAGTGTTAACCTAATTGTGTGATCTCATAATATTTTTAGTGTTCTGATGTTAGATTTCTGTTTGACAAATATAGTGATTCCATATTTTGTTCGTATTATCTTGGCCTTGCAACTGTTTGTGTTCATGTCTCAATTGAAAGAACGTTTGTGTAGGAAAGTTAAATCCCACCTGATGGACAAAGTTTCAGAAATGTCACCTCTACTTATTTGTTATTATGTCAAGGAGAAGTAATTTTTTTTCCTCCATGGCGAGCAGCAGCGACTGCATCAGGCTGACGGCGCATCCCTGACTCCATGATGAGCAGCAGAGGTGGCATTTGGTCGTGCGCCGGCGAGCATGGGGAGCACATGCATATGTGGTGGAAAAAGAGGTACTCTAATTATTGTTCCTTTCCTCCTACAGTCAACATATGTTGTATATGCATTACTGCCTCGATACTTTTAGTTTCGTTGAATTCACAATATCATATGAAAATTCTTCCTTTATATATTCCTTCAGAACATTATTTGTGTTATGTTGTTTGATCTCAATCCAATATTTTTGATGGTGCACCTTGATGAAATAATTGTTTTATGTAGGAAAGGTACTAATCAAATAAATTCCGAGCTGACCACTGGAACCTGCATATAGCGACATGCGTTGGCACTAAAACATGATAAAACTTTTGCGTTGGCCCCTTCTTCTCCCCATCGTCGAGCTCGCGCCGTTGCTACGCTCCACCTCGCCATCCTCCTCGGCACTTAGTGGGGGCACATGCCGTCGCCCAGAAATCGGCTTCAGGTAGTTACCCGCACGAGTCCACCTTGAGTGATATAACATGCTAGCTGCAGTTAAAATGGCATTTTTCTCTACAAATATGATATGAGTTGCAACATGAAGGAATTACATTACACTTTGAACTGTTAAAATTTGTTTTACTTTCGTCCGCCTAATTATTTTAACTTCTTCACATATTACTTTATCTGATTTTGGCTTGCATCAGTGTGCCGCCGTTAATTACAAGAGATTTCCCTTCACTACAGCTCCTTTCCCGTCGTCCTTACAACAGATTTCAGTTTCCCCTCGCTGTGCCTGGTCTTTTGTTCAAATGCAGCTGTACTGTTCCAAAGGTGAGATAATTCAAATGCTACATCATGTCTTTTGTTTCTGGTTTTCGTCCGCAGTTTTCAACCGAGTAAAGTCCGCAAGATTGGACAAGAGTTTATATGTGTTTCCAGATATCTGTCTGATGTGGTCATCAAGTGTTAACCTAATTGTGTGATCTCATAATATTTTTAGTGTTCTGATGTTAGATTTCTGTTTGACAAATATAGTGATTCCATATTTTGTTCGTATTATCTTGGCCTTGCAACTGTTTGTGTTCATGTCTCAATTGAAAGAACGTTTGTGTAGGAAAGTTAAATCCCACCTGATGGACAAAGTTTCAGAAATGTCACCTCTACTTATTTGTTATTATGTCAAGGAGAAGTAATTTTTTTTCCTCCATGGCGAGCAGCAGCGACTGCATCAGGCTGACGGCGCATCCCTAACTCCATGATGAGTAGCAGAGTTGGCATTTGGCCGTGCGCCCGCGAGCATGGGGAGCACATGCATATGTGGTGGAAAAAGAGGTACTCTAATTATTGTTCCTTTCATCCTACAGTCAACATATGTTGTATATGCATTACTGCCTCGATACTTTTAGTTTCGTTGAATTCACAATATCATATGAAAATTCTTCCTTTATATATTCCTTCAGAACATTATTTGTGTTATGTTGTTTGATCTCAATCCAATATTTTAGATGGTGCACCTTGATGAAATGATTGTTTTATGTAGGAAAGGTACTAATCAAATAAATTCCGAGCTGACCACTGGAGCCTGCATATAGCGACATGCGTTGGCACTAAAACATGATAAATTTTTTTGCGTTGGCCCCTTCTTCTCCCCGTCATCGAGCTCGCGCCGTTACTGCGCTCCACCTCGCCATCCTCCTCGGCACTTAGTGGGGGCACATGCTGTCGCCCAGAAATCAGCTTCAGGTTGTTACCCGCACGAGTCCACCTCCTGCTCGATTCTCGCTCAGATCTGATGTGCCCATTTTCTTCCCCATTCTGCAGCACGATTCCGCCAATTTATGTTTGGGAGGGAGGTCGGGGGCACGGCTGGTTCAGATACGGTCACCATGGAGGTATACTATTTTCTTTTGGTTCACCTGCACTTATTCATCTATTATTTTCTGTGACCTGGTTGATGTTTTGCTGTTTTGTGGAGGCAGATTATATTGCATCGAAGTCACAAGAGAAAAAATCCTATGCACGGCTGATTCTGAAGGTGTAATTGCATCTCTCATCCCCACTTGATTTGCAGCTCTTTTTTGCTCATGTTCACAAAACAGGTTCGTGTTTGCAGCTGAAGACATACATGGAAGTCGTAGAGGTTGCAAACAAGAGCATGAAGACATGATTTCCGCCTCTCTTCGAGCACAGGAGCGACGCATGATGCATTTGTGAGCTAGACAGCAACACCCGAGCACTGCCCTACGACCTGCTTGCAGGTAACCCACTCGATATATGCCATACACCAATAAAACCATGTGGTAGCATGAACACCTATGATGGATTAGAGTAGCATACTTTCATTGCTGTACTAGATTTGAGCATGGAATATTGCCTTTTTGGACCCATTGTGGTATGAGGCATATAATGCTCACTGATGGCATGTAGGAGAGCTTGGCAGTAGCATACAGGATGGTGCTCACGGATGCAATACAGCAATGCGAGCTGCGGTCACGGTTGTCGCAATTAATGGTCACTTGGGGCGTGCCTTGCCGTGCATAGATCAATAACTTCCAGCTCAGTGCATCTAGGTAATTGTTTCTAATATCATAAACACTTTATCATAGATTTATCAATTCAGTAGTGATCTATTTAAGACTGCCAATTTTTTGTTTGCAATCTTCGATATGTCTATACTTGATGACATGACCATGGAATCACTTAGATTTACTATGTATCCACGCATTCAGTTGCTTTCTAATTAATCGGTACAATCAAATTCTTATATTTTTCACTGGAGCAGAATGTTTTCCTGAGGATGCCAGACATACAGGCGGCACTGATAGTGTACTCCAGTAATTAAACCATTCTGGGTTATAGTCAGATGTCGGGCATTCACATTGGCAAGTAGTAGTAGAACAAACATGTTGCTTGCTGCATAAGCATATTAGTTCAGAATTGTATGTTTTTTTATTTTCACCTGCATTTGTTAAGATGCCAACAAAGTTTGCCTTTCTGCGTTCTTGCTATTTAATTTGTTTTCTAAAGTCAGTGGATGGTTGTTTTTCCTACTGAATATTAGAGTTGCAACTGTTTGCATGTCATGTCAGCCTTCCTAGGACATGAAGTTCCGGACTTGCTTGCTGCTTTGTTGATTGCATGAATGGATGATAATAAGCTATACGGCAAGTCGCCTCACCCCATCATTTGGCCTTTCTAGAGCTTGAGTTGAAGTTTTTATTAACCAAATAAGTTGTCCTGCATCTGTGCAAGTTATCCTTTACCAATTTGAAGTTTTTATTAACCAAATAAGTTGTCCTGCATCTGTGCAAGACTGCAAGTTATCCTTTACCAAAATCTACATCTGGATGTATTGTCTTTTCCTTTTAATTTGCTGGAGCTTTTCCCAAGATGTAGATAATAAAATGCTACTGATGATTCTATCCTCTTCAAATATGCTTTATGGTTTTATTTTCATTTAATTTGTGAAGTTGTGTTTTCAAAAACTATGCCTCACCTTTGTGCTTTGTCTTTAAAAGGTCAGTTGTTTGCTTATGATTTCGGTTGCTTCTATTTTCGTGGAAAATCAATTTTAATGCTTTCTTTTGAAGTGATCTTAAAAATTCTGTTCATGTGAAATCAAATGGTATTTGCAAACCAATAGGTAATTAGCAGTAACTGGTGAGACCTGAGGTGTAGTATATCTTATCCTGCTTCTATAGACATGGTGAACTCATTATTATATATTTAGTTTAGTGACAGAAAATTCACATTGTTAGTTATTCTTTTGTTACCCATCAATTGAAGATGAGTCTGGGTTGTACTTTTCCTACGATCTATATCTATGATGTGTTTTTACATGTTAAATAGTTTCTTTTGATGTGTAGGCTCGAGGGTGAAATTATTCTTTTAAACATGAGGAGTGCATCTTGTCGTCGTGTGCGCTTCTCCCCCATCATTGGCGCACAAGGGTATAAATTGCCACTCTAACGGTCAACTAGAAAAATTGCAGAATTATCTCAGTTTAATAATCTCTTTCTACTTTCTGTCGTTAGGGTACCTCAAGATCCCTGAGTACATAGATTGTATTAGATATGGTCGTTTCTTTGGACCAGCATCTTCTTATTCTTTTATTTCTTCATGAATCCATTGCGTCTCCTAGGCCTGAAGATTAAGCTCAATACCTCGCCATTCACACTACGAGACAAGATCATATCAGCCCATGGCAGTTACTATGTTTGTTAACGATGTGTTATAACATTACCATCTGTGTTGCTAAGAGTGGTTGATATGTTAAGAAATCTAACAGAAAAAAGTGAAATAATACAATTCATGATGCTTCTTTCTGCTTCCATTCAACAGCGTGATGTTGCTATGTTTAAAAGTATCTCTATATTTTTTCTCTTTAGCTGCTATCGGCTTTATCGGTTGCGTGCCTTGGTGAACTTGAGCCTGGAGGAGGATTATTGTTCTCGGGTGAGGAAATCATTTACTTGCCCAGTACATATTTCTGAAAGCGTGAGGTCGGTTTGTTCTTCTAAGCAAACTAATTTCCTTTGAGGCCTCAGTTTGGAGTTGTCATCTAAATTTTAAAATAGCCATTTGTGTTTGTAATTCATCGGACTTGATCATGCTAGCTACAATTTGTTTGCTAGAGTATATCTCATTAATTACTTTGAAATTGCTAGGCCGTATGGAACTAATAGGTATAAATAATTCTCTGCTTATAAA
Source organism: Poa pratensis (assembly GCA_947311845.1). Classification (NCBI taxonomy): domain Eukaryota; kingdom Viridiplantae; phylum Streptophyta; class Magnoliopsida; order Poales; family Poaceae; genus Poa; species Poa pratensis. The sequence continues at coordinate 10,484,683 of CAMZMU010000111.1, forward strand.
ACCAAGTTACTGAATAAGAGTAATTCCTTGGCTGTCATAGTGATATCGAATTTTAAGAGCTTCTCCTGAAATCATATTTCGTGCCTCCATATTGTGTTTATTCAGTTCTGGCTTTTCTTTCTTGCCTCCTTTCTTAAATTGTGATGTTCCTAAGTTTGTACTATACCTACCCGATGTTTTGCTTGGTGATCATAGGCCATTCTTTGCTGTCTTTTGCAAGTGTAGGTTACTTTTGTTGTGTGTCATGATCGGATGTTTTAAATGGCTCTATTGTCAGTAATTATAATTGCATGGATACTTGATTTTCCGTTGTTGGTCTGAATTAAGAATGATCACTAAGCTTGAAATCATGGGTATTATCGACAACTAGGAATGGTCTAAACTTCTTGCGGTTGGAGTAAACTTCCTACAACTAATTAGGAATTGCCCATTTATATTTGGTAGATGTATCTATCACAAAAGAATCTCAACTCACTAATTAACAGATATTTCGTCCTATATTGCACTGTTATTATGCATTGTATATTTCATTTGGTAATAAAAAAGGCCTTTGTTAGATTGCCTTGCCTATATATTTTGCTTCTGATTTCATTGGCGTAACAATGGAAATGCAGGTTCATGGAGAGCATCTGCCAGGTCTGCTCGCACCTCTGTACACGAACATTGAAGGACATAATTCCAACCAATTAAGAAAGAGAATATCCAGTCCTTCATCTCAGGTAAAACCTTGCCTTCAAATATCCGTTATGATGTGGCGTGCTTGCTTGGAAATAAATATTGTCTATATCTAGGATAAGCTATTAGGCTGATATGTTTTCTTAGGAAACTGCTATTGGATTGTGGGGTTTCTTATTAGCTTTGATCAAATTTAGTTATTATGTTAGCACAATTTGGTAAGAACAAAGAACCTATCGTGATGAGATTTTTTAAGCATGTCTGCTTCCAATTTCCTTGCTAATTCTGGAGACTAATGTTTGTGTTTGCCACAACTTCTTTACTTAGCTTTATCGCATGCAAAATTTGTCTCAGTTCTTCTCCTTTTTGTCTGCATGTATCTTGGACTCACTGTATGTATAAATAACTTGGTTTGATGTGATACGTGCTTGCACAATATTATGATGTGCCCATTCATAATCAAAATAAAATCAGGTTCTTTATAGCCGATGAAGTTTAAAGTTTTGTTTTGCTTTAGACTTTCTGAACTGTTTAGGGAAATCATATTGTTTAGGGAAATATTTTAACCAAATTCAGAAAGATATTGGTAATAGTTAATTTAGGGAAATCATATAAAAACAAACTACAAGTTACCAGGTGATAAAACTGAAGAAAGGGATATGTTATGTCTTTGAAAATGGTTCTGGGAGGTATTTAGTTCTCCGACTTTATTATTTTGATTTGTTAGTGGACCTGAGAAGTAAAATGCTTAGTTCATTTGTCGTACCGACTTTATGGTTGTTCTTTGAATAATTAGAAGCATTTTTAGGACGACCTGGAGGTTAAGTGCAATGTGTTCACCAGCAGGCCCGTCTTAGGTCCTCTGTCCGCGGATGCTTTAAGTGGCTCAAGGCCAAGCTCTCCAACGTCTTCTAAGGTGGCCTCTGAACTCCTATCAACCGCTCCAATCATCCATGAACCTCTGTCGATATATGTATATATACTATATGCATATGCATGAAGAAGTGTATGTATGTTAGACTGTTAGTATTACTGCTTTTGGACATGCAGACATGGCCAAGTTGCTGCATATATAAGAGCATTCTCAGGTACACACAATGGCTCTCATCGAGATTCCTGCGAAGGTTATGCTTCATGCCATGCTAGATGAGCTTCAGCTACCAAGATCAACATGCAAGACTACTGTTAAAACTAAAAAAAACATTGTTCAGATTTGAGGAAAAAGAGGAAGAAGCCGCCTGTGTGTGTCTTGCATTTCCATGCATGTGTATGATCTCCCTCTATTTCAATCAGTTATCTTACTATCATGTTTCATTTGTGTAAAGAACAAGCCATGGTACTACCAATTACCATGTCAGTTTAAGCATGTGTTCACCATTGCTTTGATCTTATTGTTGCTTAAGACTTTTATTGTATGATGTTTTGATTACCGATTTCATATGATTTGGAAAATACGCTTTCAAATATATATATACTTGTGATCAATTTCGTATGAATGGAATTGTCCTTTAAATGATCTGTATAAATGGTTGTAACCACGGGCAAGAAATTCAAAGAAGAAACAAGCGCTGCGCGGCGAGCCGCGCTGTTCGAATCTAGTTCATCACAGAACCCCCAATAAGTCCCTTGATCTATCACATCTCATCAAGGAAAAAAAAACAGTATGGAGCGGAGGGATCCGATGGGGGTGGTATGCAACTCTGCATCGCATTCAGTGGCACAATAAATCAGTCATGAAGAGAACTGATGCAATGTTCTTATGATAGATAAGGGGGTTTTAAGCAGCTGCAACTCTCGTATACTATCTGAACGTGTAGTTTTCATTGGTTTTACTGTCAAAGTGAGGTCAAAGTGTGGGGACAGTTGTTGGTTCTTTTGATTGAAAAATTGTGATGCATTGGTATAAGTTAACCTTGTGATATTCTAAATCCGCTTATGTTAGCAAGACTTTTTTTTTGAATTTTATACTTTATATTAATTAAGAACAATAGAATCACGGTTACAATCATGCTTAAGCCTATCCTCCACGCAGGGAGGAACACGACCCAACAACACACCCTCACTCAACCCACAAAGATCTAACTTAGCAAGGCCATCAGCAACCTCATTAGCAGTTCTGTTGATTTTCCTAAAAATGACTTCAGGCAACAATTGAGTGGAATTCCTAATATCCTGCACTATGTCCGAAACCAAGGATTTACTCCTTCCGATTGCCTTCAGCTCATTTACTACCATCGCATTGTCACTTTCAATTAGGAGAGGGTCGGCATACACCGGCAAGACTGCTCGTACACCAAATAACATTCCAAGCGCCTCAGCCGTCACAACATTAGGACAGTGAGGGATCTTGCCCCAGGCGGACAGGATAACCTCTCCCTGATCATTTCTAATAACTGCTCCCCAAGCACCTGAAACATCATCTTCTGAAAAGAAAGCATCAGTATTTAACAATGTTCAAAAAATCGGTCGATATGCCGATTAATCGGCCGATTTATCGTGAATCGTGGGGTGACCGATAAGATTATAACATATCGGCCGAGTTTATCGTTGGCACCGATTTTTCGGTCTGACAGCTGATTTTCGGCCGACTTTCGCCCCTTATCAGCGATTTATCGGCCTGACAGCCGATTTATAGGACGATAGTTTTGTAGAACTTTACATTAGCACGAATTTTGCGCATTTTGTTGATTCAAAGGAAAGAAATCAATGTTGCACTTATATCCAATACTCCAATGTAATTTTTGCATAGCATATTTTAGATTTTTTTAGTGCCGAAAGTTGACATTTACAAAAAAAAAACTAGCCGATAAAATTGATCAATAGGCCGATAAGCGATTAATCTCTAATCTGAGGCCAACCGAGCAGTAAACGATAAGCGATATCTTGAACATCGGTATTTAATTTAGCCCACCCCAGACCAGGTTTCTTCCAGGCTTCAGAAAGAATGCAGGGTTTCCTTTGATGGTTCAAACCATGGTGAACTAACTGTTTCCCTTTTTCGTCCCCCTTCACTGGAGCTATTTGACCCTGCTGAAAAGCATCAAAGTATGAGATCAAAAAAAGAGCAGATTGTTCAATCCCGCACTTACCGTCACCAAATAAGATATTCTTTCTCATATGCCATGCCCTCCACCAGATGAAAAGCATTTTTGCTCTAGACTGTTCATCAAGTTGGCTGAGAAGGACTAACGCCCAATCTTTACTAGTATCACGCATCTTTTCTTCATCAGGTAGGTCCCAAACCTCTCTTAATCTCTGTCGGAGTGCATAAGCTTTTGTGCAAATCATCATAGCATGGTGGCTTGTTTCATCTCCTCTTCCGCAAATGGAGCAAGTTGCCACCATATCCATGTTTCTGTCACAACGTGTAGCCTGAACGCCAAGGGAGTTGGAGGCAAGTTTCCACCCGAACACACGAATTTTAGGGGGTACTTTTGCCCTCCAAATGACATTCCATAGGTCTCAGTCACTATACTATTTACTGCTCAATCCGGGAGTCGAATCTTTATCTGTTAATTCCAGGGCTAAACGGTAGGCACTTTTCACTGAAAACCTTCCTGTTTCATCATAAGACCAAGCTAGCCAATCTTCACCCACAAAGGATGGCAGCTTAATTTGGAGCACCGAATCAACATCAGGAGGGAAGAAAATCTTTCTAATTAAATCCTCCCTCCACATCTTTGTTTGTGGGTCAATCAGGTCTGACACCCATTTAATCCTCATCTTGCTTGCATTGCCCATGGGTTTTAGATTACCTCTTGGGATCCAATTATCTCTCCAAACTCTTACTTTTGTACCAGAATTAATTCTCCATAGCATACCTTGTTTAAGAAGCTCCAGTCCATGAGAAATGCCTTGCCAACTGGGAGAGGAATTCTTAGGGAAGACAGTATCAAGTAACTCGCATGAGGGGTAGTATCTCGCCTTTAGCAGTCTAGCGCAGAGGCTATTCGGGTACTCGAGTAATCTCCAAGCTTGTTTGGCTAAGAGAGCTTGATTAAAAAGTCTGAGATCTCTGAAGCCAATACCACCTTGAGATTTTGGTTTAGTCATTTTATCCCAGCCCATCCAGTGCACTTTCCTCCTATCATCCTCATCACCCCCACCAAAAATTCCTAATGATTTGAGATAAATCATCACATAAACCAGCAGAAAATTTGAAGACACTAATCGCGTAAGTGGATATAGCTTGGGCAACCGATTTTATTAAGGTCTCCTTTGCAGCTCCCGACATGTATTTTTCATCCCAGTCAAAGCACTTCTTTTGTAATTTCTCTTTTGTGGGCTGAAATTTATCATCTTTCATACGGCCCTCCGGGATAGGAAGCCCCAAGTATTTATCATCAAAGGAAGAATTCACCACACCCAAGATCTGAGCTACCTCCTTCCCATCATCATCAGAACAGTTTTTGGCCAACATTAGAGAACATTTCAGTGGGCTAAGAAGTTGGCAAGTGCTGCACTCATAACTACGAAGAACCACATTTATTTTGCACGCTTGCTCTTGGTTTGCCTTGAAAAAAAGCAGGCTATCGTCTGCAAAAAGGAGATGGGAAATACCCGAACTTCTTATGCAGAGTTGTAACTCCTGCAAATTACCAATGTTGATTTGGTTTTTTAACAGAACAAACAAACCTTCGGCCACAAAAAGAAACAGATAAGGCGATAGAGGATCGCCTTGTCTCAAACCACGAGTTGGAGTAAAGTTGTCCAACATCTTACCATTAAAATGGACAGAGAACCGCACTGTCCGAACACAAGTCATGATCCACGAAATCCACTTCTCTGCAAAACCAATTTTCCTCATAGCTTTCTCTAAGTAATTCTAGTCTACACGGTCGTAGGCCTTCATTAGATCAAGTTTATAAGCACAAAATTTACCAGCCTTTGTCGACCCATTTTGGAGAGCATGGATACATTCAGAAGCAATGATAGCATTATCTGTGATCATACGCCCGGGAATAAAAGCACTTTGTTCCTCTGAGATTAGATCTTGGAGGAGTGGGCGTAATCTGTTCACCAGACACTTTGAGACGACCTTGTAGATCACATTACACAGACTAATTGGTCTAAAATCCTTCAGGGAGATAGGATTTTTAATTTTTGGGATTAACACAATTGCCGTGTCATTGATCCCCTCTGGCATGATAACATCCTGGAAGAATTCTTCACTGCAGAGATAATATCCTCTTTCAGGGAGCTCCAATTCCTCTGATAAAAGCACGCCGGGAATCCATTAGGTCCCGGCGCTTTGGTTAGGCCAATCTGGAAAAGTGCAAAGCTAATTTCGTCATCAGTGAAGGCAGCACACAATCCCTCGTTTACCTCTTTCCTATAGCATTTCAGAGATTATATATGGCTATACGGAAGGGTCTGCAGTGTACAGCTCTTTGAAGTAATCTGTGGCAAGTCCATGCATCTGAATCTCATCAGAAATAACTGTACCATTACAGGCAGCCAGTTTCTGAATTCTATTCTTCTTCGCTCGCCAAGTCGCCTTCCGATGAAAGTACCAAGTATTTTTGTCACCAGATTTAAGCCAGTCCACTCTTGATCTTTGCCTCCACATAATCTCTTCTTTTTCTAGGAGTTCATCCAACTCCAAGCTCAACCTTTTTGCAATTTTCCTACCCTCACTATCCGTACGTAGGCTGGCAGTTTCTAGCTTCTTCCTTTTTCTCTCAATTTGCTTCGGAATGGACCCGATTGATTTTTTTACTCCATGCATGAAGAGAATCCATCACCCCTCTCAGATTATTTGCAATATCACCAAGATCATTAGGCTTTTTGTGCAGACTCCAAGCATTCTCAATCTGTTCACCAAGATTTGCTTCTCTCTCCCAGTAGACTTCATATCTACGGCATGGAGCTGATCTGGGCACCACCACTTCCCTGTCCAAAGATAGAAGAATGGGACAGTGGTCAGAACGTGAGGAAGTTAAATGTGATAGCTGATTATTTGGGAACAGGTAGGTCCAATCTTGACAAGCCACCGCACGATCCAGCCGAACACGAACATTATTCTGTCCTTCCTGTTTGTTATCATAAGTCCAAGGATGCCCTTCATATCCCAGGTCATAAAGGTTACAATGAGACAACACTTCTCTGAAATCAAGCATCTGCCTTCCATTTCTTTTTCTCTTAGACCAATGCTCGTTCTGCCACATGCACTCATTGAAATCACCCAAAACTACCCACGGACCTGGAAGGAGAGGTTTTATTCTCCTTAGCAGGTTACACATGTTATATCTTTCATGTGTACGAGGCTCACCATAAACAAAACTACATCTCCATTTATTCCCAACAGGCAAATTGTGGATGGTTACATCGATGTGGTGCATACTTAACTTAAACAAGTCAACCTGGACGCTCTCGTCCCAAAATAAAGCTAAGTGATACGTCTCAAACGTATCTATAATTTTTTATGTTCCATGTTGATATTATACCAATTGTTACATATTTTACATACACTTCATATCATTTTTATACATTTTCTGGAACTAACCTATTAACAAGATGCCACAGTGCCAGTTCATGTTTTCTGCTGTTTTTTGTATTTCAGAAAAGCTGTTAAGGAAATATTCTCGGAATTGGACGAAAATCAACAGAGGTCCCTATTTCACCGACACGTCCATGGAGTCCAAAGGAGAGACGGAGACGAGCTAGGGAGCCGCCACACCATGCCTGGGCGCGGCCCCCCTGCCTGCCACGCCGAGGGGTGGTGTGGGCCCCTCGGGTGGCCTCCGACGCCGCCCTTTCGCCTATTTATTCCTCCCGTCTGGAAAACCCTAAATACCCGAGTCATATTCCACGAAAAGTTCTAGAGGCGCCGCTGTCGTCAACCCTAGCTCGGGAGGGTTCTGAAGCTCTTCTCGGCACCCTGTCAGAGAGGGGAATCATCACCGGAGGGCTCTACATCGCCATGCCTGCCTCCGGAGTGATGCGTGTGTAGTTCATCCTTGGACTACGGGTCCATATCAGTAGCTAGATGGTTGTCTCTCCACTTTATGCTATCATGTTTAGATCTTGTGAGCTGCCTAACATGATCAAGATCATCTTATTGTAATGCTACATGTTGTGTTTGCTGGGATCCGATGAATATTGAATACTATGATCAAGTTGATTATTAATCTATGTTACATGTTATTTATGATCTTGCATGCTCTCCGTTACTAGTAGATGCTTTGGCCAAGTAGATGCTTGTAACTCCAAGAGGGGGTATTTATGCTAGATAGTGGGTTCATGCCTCCAGTAATCTAGGTGAGTGACAGCAACGTCTAAGGTTGTGAATGTGCCGTTGCCACTAGGGATAACATAACAATGCTATGTCTACGGTGATATGTATTTGTTTACATTACGCACATTACTTAATGCGATTATCCGTTGCTTGCGACTTAATACCAACGGGGGACACGGATGTTAACCTGATGGTGGATTATTAGTCATAGATGCGGTTGGATAACGGTCTATGTATCTTGTCGTAATGCCCAATTAAATATCATGGTAGTCATCTTGTCATTTATATGCATTGTCATGCGCTCACTATTTTATCAATTGCCCAGCTGTAATTTGTTTACCCAACATGTTATTTATCTTTATGGAGAGACACCACTAGTGAACTGTGGACCCCGGTCCATTCTTTTACACTGATAAAACCACCAACTGCAAACAATTGTTCTCTTTTACTTCCTGCAATTAAATACTATTTTGCACACCATACGTTTAATCTTTTGTTACAGCAAGCCGGGAAGATTGACAACCTTCCTGTTTCGTTGGGGCAAAGTAGTTTGATTGTGTTGTGTGCAGGTTCCACGTTGGTGATCGAGCAACGACACCACCAACAACCTTCTGAAGTGCTCCTATTCTCTCTTTTACTAGTGTTGGGTGGAATTCTTTTTTGGGTGGAAGAGCTTCACATAACATCAGTGGCAGTAGTTAATGTTTAAAGTAACGGTCATATTGCGTCCTTACAGAACATGTGAGTTTTTGATTGATGCACTAACCCTCTAATGAGATTTACTTTGAGTTTGGTGTGGCGGAAGTTTTCAAGGGTCAAGAGAGAAGAGTGATATAATAGGATCAAGAAGAGTGAAGAGCTTAAGCTTGGGGAGGCTCCCATGGATCTCCCCAGCATATTTCAAGAAGACTCAAGCGTCTAAGCTTGGGGATGCCCAAGGCATCCCCTTCTTCATCGTCAAAATTATCAGGTCATCTCTAGTGAAACTATATTTTAATTCTTTCACATCATATGTGCTGTTCTTGGAGCGTCTGTGTGCTTTTATTTTCAGTATGTTATTTTTATTTTCTGATATCAACTTGATTGGATCCTAGCATTCTTGATTGGGAGAGAGACACGCTCCGCTTTTTCATTAGAATACTCCTATTCTTCACTTATACTTGTTGAGTATTCATATCTAGCGCTGTTAAGCTTTTAGCTCTTGTTTTCATGTATCTCTTGTCAGAGCTATTAGTTCTTTTAAAGAAAGTACTCTCTTACTTCACTTATACTTGTTTGGAGAGTTATTGAAATAAATTGATTGGTGTTTGGTTGGAACAGAAAATGTTGCATGTGGTAAATGGTATAATGGAAAAGACTTACATACTCTTGTAGATCACTAACTTGGATAATTTGATACTTGTCAATTGTTTTGAGTTAACAAGTAGGTCATGATTAAACTTTTGCATCATGTAAGTTAAGCCCATTAGTGAAGAACTACCGTAAAGCTTGTTGAAATTTGGTTTGCATGAGTGGTATCTCTAAGGTCTAGATATTTTCTAGTAAAAGGGTTTGGTTAACAAGGAAGACAGTGTGGAGTCTTATAATTTTTGCAATATGTTGGTCATATAAAACTTGGTGTACCGGTTGATAGTCTTGTTTGCTTAAATAACCTTGCTAGCCTAAACTCTGTACTGAGAGGGAATGCTTCTCGTGCATCCAAATCCTTGAGCCAAAATCCATGCCATCTGTGTCCACCATAACTACCTATATGTGGTATTTCCTTGCCACTCCAAGTAAATTTTTCATGTGCTACCTTTAAACTATTCAAAATTGTTACTACTCCTTTTTGTGTCAATGTTTACCAAGCTCATGAGGACGTGGTGGATGTCTTTATGTCACTTGTCAAGCAGACTTTACCTTCAGACTAGCGGCATATACATCCGCTTATCTATTAATTTTGCAAAAAGAGCTGGCAACGGGGTGCCCAGTCCCAATTAATTACAACTTTAACCGCTTAATCTCTTCACATTTTGTCAACTGAATACTCAGTGAAACATCTGCATGTGTAAACCAAAGAGAAAAAGAGGGATGATCTGCCTTGCTGGTAGAAATAACGTCCTTCATGGGAGCCGCTCTTAAAAGTCTGTTTGGCCGGGGTCATATTGTACTTTCCACTACTGATTCGTTGACCAATTAACATACACCTCTCAAAACTTAATTTTTACTCTCTATATGATTTCAAAAACTAAAAAGCTCTAGCACATGATTTAATCCCTGCTTCCCTCTGCGAAGGGCCTTTCTTTTACTTTTATGTTGAGTCAGTTTTCCTACTTCTTTCTATCTTCCACAAGCAAACACTAGTGTCAACTTTGGTACAACAATTGTTATATGCTACATATTGGATTTATTATATTGCTTTGTGTTGACAATATCCATGAGATAAATATGTTAAAAGTTGAAGCAAACGCTGAAACTTAAATCTTCCTTTGTGTTGGTTAAATACCTTTTACTAGAATCTATTGCTTTTTGAGTTAACTCTTATGTAAACCTGTGGATGCAATGTCTCCAAAGTACTATTCATGAAAAGTTTTGCTTGTATGATTCAGTTGTTTACTCATTATTATTTGGTAGCAAACTATAGACCATTGACTTGGATCACTTCATTCATTTACATGTGCCTTACAATACTATTTGATCAAGATTATGATGGTAGCATGTCACTTCAAAAATTATTTTGTTTTATCGTTTACCTACTCGAGGACGAGTAGGAACTAAGCTTGGGGATGCTGATACGTCTCAAACGTATCTATAATTTTTGATGTTCCATGTTGATATTATACCAATTGTTACATGTTTTACATACACTTCATATCATTTTTATACATTTTCTGGGACTAACCTATTAACAAGATGCCACAGTGCCAGTTCCTGTTTTCTGCTGTTTTTGTATTTCAGAAAAGCTGTTAAGGAAATATTCTCGGAATTGGACGAAAATCAACGGAGGTCCCTATTTCACCGACACGTCCAGAGTCCAAAGGAGAGACGGAGAGAGCAGGAGCGCCACACCATGCCTGGGCGCGGCCCCCCTCCTGCCGCGCCGAGGGGTGGTGTGGGCCCCTCGGGTGGCCTCCGACCCGCCCTTTCGCCTATTTATTCCTCCGTCTGGAAAACCCTAAATACCCGAGTCATATTCCACGAAAAGTTCCAGAGGCGCCGCCGTCGTCAACCCTAGCTCGGGAGGGTTCTGAAGCTCTTCCCGGCACCCTGCCGGAGAGGGGAATCATCACCGGAGGGCTCTACATCGCCATGCCTGCCTCCGGAGTGATGCGTGAGTAGTTCATCCTTGGACTACGGGTCCATAGCAGTAGCTAGATGGTTGTCTCTCCACTTTATGCTATCATGTTTAGATCTTGTGAGCTGCCTAACATGATCAAGATCATCTTATTGTAATGCTACATGTTGTGTTTGCTGGGATCCGATGAATATTGAATACTATGATCAAGTTGATTATTAATCTATGTTACATGTTATTTATGATCTTGCATGCTCTCCGTTACTAGTAGATGCTTTGGCCAAGTAGATGCTTGTAACTCCAAGAGGGGTATTTATGCTAGATAGTGGGTTCATGCCTCCAGTAATCTGGGAGTGACAGCAACGTCTAAGGTTGTGGATGTGCTGTTGCCACTAGGGATAACATAACAATGCTATGTCTACGGTCATATGTATTTGTTTACATTACGCACATTACTTAATGCGATTATCCGTTGCTTGCAACTTAATACCAACGGGGGACACGGATGTTAACCTGACGGTGGATTATTAGTCATAGATGCGGTTGGATAACGGTCTATGTATCTTGTCGTAATGCCCAATTAAATATCATGGTAGTCATCTTGTCATTTATATGCATTGTCATGCGCTCACTATTTTATCAATTGCCCAGCTGTAATTTGTTTACCCAACATGTTATTTATCTTTATGGAGAGACACCACTAGTGAACTGTGGACCCCGGTCCATTCTTTTACACTGATAAAACCACCAACTGCAAACAATTGTTCTCTTTTACTTCCTGCAATTAAATACTATTTTCCACACCATACGTTTAATCTTTGTTACAGCAAGCCGGGAAGATTGACAACCTTCCTGTTTCGTTGGGGCAAAGTAGTATCATGGCTCTTGACCGACACGATCCTCCGCACCGGTCAGTTGGCCAGCGGCCCCATGGCTGGCTGCCTTCTTTTCAGCTTCCTCATTGCCCACTTCATCATCTCCACCATGCTCCTCCTCCTGCATACTTTCCTCTAGCCCACGGCTCCTCTTGTCACTGCCCCTGTTGTCACGGACCTGGTAGCTCGGTGAGAAGTCCACCTTCATGGAGTCACTTGACATTGGGCGTTTCCCAAGCACCTTCATCTTTGTCTTCATGAACGCCGCAGCTGTGCGTGCAGCTTCTTCCTCTCTCAGCTCCCTCAAAAGGCTTCCGTTCTCCCACAGGCAGTCCTTGATGGGAGGGACGCCCATAGGGGACAGCGCGCTCTCCGCCCCGGTTGCCGTCTGCACCCTAGAGTGCCCAGCATGTTCAGTTTTCGCTGCACCCCTTTCTGGTCACGCTGGTAGTGCCTAGTCCGGCGACGGGAGTTCTTCACTGCTTGCACAGCCTCAGTAACTTGATTATTAGTAATTTTGTTTTTACCATTGTTTACATCACCGTCTCCTACAACTAGTCTGGTCACTGCTGCTATGTCCAACACCTCTGCCCCGGGGGCCGTGATCGTTGCTTCTTCGTCAGAGTCCTCCTCCCGAGCCACTGCCTGCTGGTTGTTTCCATTCAGTCTCAGGTTATCTTCAGATGGGGATTGGGGAGGGAGCTTCCAGCCCGAGCTCGTTGTTGAGTAGAACTTGAGGTGGCGCTTGACGTTTGCCGGCTCCACCGGCATGAAGAAGCTCCTGTGCTCGGTCGACCTATATGGTGATGCTCTCTGCTCAACACAAAAGCGAACAATTTTCTCCTCCTCCGGCAGCAGACAATTACGTTCAACATGCCCCACAATACCACAGAAATAGCAGAAATTTGGTATACGCTCATATTTCACTTCATACCTCAGCAGTTCCTTAGTTTTGCTGTCCTACAGCTTCACCCAGCTACGGATGGGCTTCCTGACATCGTGTTCAATGCGAATACGCAGAAAGTTATCTCAAACCTTGCCTTGGTTATCTTTGCCCACCTCCTTGAAAGTTCCCAGCTGCATGTTAGCAATCTTGCGGCCCAAAAAATCATTCATCATGGATAGTGGCAGTTCATAAACTCTAACCCATATTGGCATCAAGTACAAAGGAGTTTCAGCTACAAAAGTTCGTCCATCATATTCCTTAACCAACAAGGGACAATTCTGGTATCTCCATGGCCCTCCCTTAAGGACATGGTTAAAATCTCCCCCATGCTTAAACTCAATCAGGAATCTATTATCAGCAAAAGGTTTTTCGACTATGGGACCCCAGAGATGCCATACCTGCCTCATGCGCTGAAACAGACCTTGAGCACTGTACACTTGAGTTGAGATGTACCTGCCCACAACCAGCATGTGAGACTTCAGCTTGGACTTCTCTGCATCAAAGTCAACCACGACGACGTCGTCGTCAGTCACAGCAGCAGCATTAGCAACCACAACCCCATTGGTCGGTGCTGCTTGAAGAGCTTGCTCCCTGATCACGATCCCAGGCATCCCTGTGCGGCCACCCTGGTGGCTCCTCCTTGCCCCCGCCTTGACACCAATAGGCGTTGCGTTCTCATCAGCGCTGCGGTGAGCCTCAACAACCTTCTTCTTCCCCTCAGCAATCTCCATCATCTTCCCTGAGTCCATGGTTTTCAATTGCAAGGTGGAGTGTGAGCAAGAGTTGTGATTTTTTACCTCTACAACAGAACCCCTTAAGTAGGCTGGGCCTCTGTCCCCTTCCAAATTGTAACAGCCCAAAATTCGAGAACCTAAAAACCCGAATAAAATTTCCACTTTTGTGTTGCATTGCATCATGGCATCCATATTAAATTGCTAAACACATAAAACAATTGGTTTGGCCGTATTTAAAAACAAAATGCCAAACTTGTTTTAACAATTTTCAAAACAATGAAGACACTCAACTTGAAAAACAAAATACTTGACATCTTATATTGTCAAGGGAGTTCCAAGATTTCAAAAATAATACTTTGCACTTGTTTTGATTTCAATAAAGGAGCAACATTTGTTTTTAGCAAAATACTCTATTTTCAACCCTATGAACGAATGTTGTTAAAAACATTTTATTTTGAGACAACAAAATTTGTGGAGCTTCTACAAGCTATGGGGAGCCTCCCCAAATTTTCTCATATTTTTGTAGAATGCCTAAGTGCCTTATTTAAATCGTTGTAATGCTGCTGGAGTTATTTTAAAACCGGAAAAGGACGTGTTGGTGATGGCAACCAATTTCCAGGGGGTTTTTTTGAAAAATCTGTTTCTTCCTCCTGTAGCGACCGGGAGCTCCCGCTCGACCGCACCCGCGAGCTCGCGCTGCCCTGCCTCACCCTTACTGCTAGGAGCCCAGCACCCCGAGCCTCTGCCTCCCCCGCCCCACTCGCTCGCCTGCTCCCCGTTTTCCTCTCTCACTCTGCTCCCCACGAGCTCGAACCCTAGCCCCATGGCCGAGTTCGTCGCCGTCGCATAGCCGCTGTTGGAGAGCTCCCGCGGCAGATCGACGACCACCACAAGCTTCGCCTCGCCGTGCTGCTCCTCCACGCCGGAGGAATCGACCGGAGACGCCGCGAATCGACGCCGCCGTGTGCGACATCCCCGCGGCCATATCAGCTCCGCCGCGCACATTTCCGCCGTCGCCGTTGATCGCCGAGCCCCCGAGCGACTCGACGGGAACCAGCACCTCCGCCGTGCTCTCCTCTCCCTTCTGGTGGAAGCAATCGGCCGGGGACTCGAGGAATCGACCGAGCCGTCCGAATTCGTCTCCTTCCCCGACGAGCTCCGCCGTGAGCAAACCCGCCGCTCCGGTCCACCGCCGACCCCGCCGTCTCCTTCCACGTGCCCAGGGTGAGACCCAGTGCCGTTGCGCACCCTTCCCCTCTCCCTTTGCTCTGCATCCTCGCCGTAGTCACCGTGGACGCCGTGCGCGAGCGCGCCCCGCACGCTGCCGTCGCCGTTTTCCTCTTTCCTCGCACGGCCGGCCGCAGAACCGGCCGAAACCGGCCAGGAGGCCGTTTCTCTCGGGCCCCTAACCGGCCTTGGGCCCAGCCCAGACCGGCCTGACGGCCGGACGTGTCTGTCACTCCGCCGGCCCAAATCCGGCCCAGACCGGGCCACAGGCCGGCCCGTCTACAGTTTAAGTTTTCCTTTTTGGAAAATAAAACAATTTTAAACAATTCATAACTATTTGAATCTTGCTCCAAATTTAGCACATCAACTATCAAATTGTTCAGGAAAACAATACCTAGCTATTGGTAACATTGCCATGCTCTTTTGAGTAAATGTTTTTGCCTTTATTTAGGAAAACCCTAAAATGGCGTAAATAATACCTAATTCAGGAAAATTCATAACTTGTGAAGTAATTAACCAAAATTTGTGAATAAAATATCAAAGTGATCAGTGTTTCAAATGCTATCCAATCATGTTAGTATAAACTCATGATCACAAATATTTATTGATGTTATTATAATTTAATTAAAAGATTTAAATCCATTTAATTATTTAATTCACTAATTATTCATCGGTACTCGGAAAATTACAAATAGGGTACCGAAACGATCACAAGAACAATACCTATCTAATCATGCCATGTTCATGCATATTTGAGCCACTTCTTAATAATGTAAGAAATTATAAGTAATATGCTCACTAAGTTAAATATGGGGTCGTTTCCAAATAATCGCAATAATTATTTGGAACTCCATTTAATGTGTTAGCTAAATTAAATGTTGATATCCTTGCATAAACTTGTCATACCATCATGTGCTTGTGCATTGCATTGTGACCAATGTGTGGTGATTGATTGTTGTTTCCATGTTTATGCTCCGCTAGATCAAGCAGCCGGGGTTACTCCACAATACCCCGAGGATCCGTATTACTACCCGTATCCCGAACAAGGCAAGCGTACTCCCCCCTCTGAGCATGTCTCCTCCTATATTTTGCAATTATTTTCCCCACTATAATATTGCATTCGGTTCCAAATGTCTTTTGCTTGGACTAGAGTATCCTACTAGTTGCATTAGAAATCTATTGCCTTTTACCTGTATCCTTCCTAATATCCATAGGATTGAAGTGTTGGCCAAAGATGAGTATAATTGCTATGTATATGCTTAGCCATGCGTAGTTTAAAGGCTTGCAGGTCCGGTGGATGTTTCAATTGTTGGAACAGGTATGGAATAACCGGATGTGATGGAAAGTGATGGTGGTGGTTAATAAATTGCTTAAAGGTGGGGATGAGAGGCCACATGGAATGTGGTGGGTTGTCTCGTTCTCGCCGCCTAGGTGCGAGTTCTGCACATCCTGAACCAAGACTGAGCGTGCAACCATGCGTGAGGCCTATGCAATTGCAGGAACCCTCATAGACTAAATAACTCGAGCGGGGCTGGCCAGGGTCCTCTAGTTTGGTTTTCCAGTTGCGCGTGCGTGATGGTGGTGAACTGTGATGAGGATTGTGGTGTTTAGGAAAATGAGTGGCCACGGGACAGTGGGTTGGAGGAGTTACCACAGCTGTTCCGTCCTCACTGATGATCCTGGAAAGTCCTTAACGAGGGAGAAGTCGACACCGTTCCCACCCAGCCGGCCTTCCAAGGAAGAGGGCTATTGATCAGGTAATGGGCCGGGCGGTACGCGTGGCGAAGGAGCTGGGGCCTTTCGGGACTCCGGGGACTTCTACTTTGTACACCCCTGCAGGGATAAATCTTTTCGAAAAGCCGTGTCCGCGGTTATGGACGACTTGGGAATGGACGATGATCATAGAATAACTTTAACGGAATGATTAAAACTTGGGTACTAGAGGTACCATTTCCACGAATGTAAGGTTGACTTCCTCGAGGGTGATTCGGGGAGGTGCCTTTGATGAACAGGTACAATGATGGTGATGATGGTTGGTGATGAGATGGTGATCTCAAGAAAAGAGTTACTTCTTACCCCTCTTTTAAAATAATCTGATTAGTCGATGCCATGGATTTATTGTTTATTCCAAATAAAATCAGCTTTATGCAAAATAGCCATAAAACCTTTGAAAGCCAATCATGGAGCATATATTAGCTCTTAATCTTGCGAGTTCGTCGAACTCAACGTCTTTGCTTTGTTTCAGGAACGTCGACGAGTAGTCTGGGGTTCCCAGGTGGCAGCTTGGGACATCTCGGAATAGCTGGCGCTGGATGTTTATTTGTAGGCCTCTTAGGCCATATTTGGATCTTGTTGTTTAGAACAACGCCCTTCGCTTCCGCTTGATGAAATGTTGGGTCTGTGACCCCTGTTTGTAACTTTTGCTATCTTTCTCTATATTAAGAGTTGCTTATAGTGATTTGTGTCGTAGAGTCTGTGAAGTGCCAGTTGTTCCACAAGTCTTGATCTTACTATTATGCTTTGATAGTTGTGCCTGTGTTAAGGCATCAATCGGGGTGTTGCGTTGTCTGGAGTGAGGTGTACCCAGCAACGCCTGCCAAAGGTTTTGGTCGGGGATTGGTAAACCCGTAACCTCCGGTTGTATCGCTTAACCGGTGACACACAGCATCACTGTATAGCAGTCGGGTCGGGGCGCTACAAGTTGGTATCAGAGCAGTACTGCCTGTAGGAAACCCTTCTACTAGTCGACGTTGAGTCTAGTGTTTGTGAAAATTATTTTTAACCTACAAAGGAGTTGTGAAAACCATCTTAGGATTCTTTTTACTCCTTATCTGGTTACCTTCTAATCTCGGAGCAATCTTACCTCGATTTGAGTTCAAAGTTTTCCACTTCTCATCTGTTACTTCAAAATGACTAGGATAACCCTGAGGGTGGAACCCAAGCCTACGTGAGATGTGTACCATGTGTGTTATGTGCCCAGTTGCTCCCGCCGCGCTACAATCCGAAGCTTCATGTGCCGAGAAACCATCTGGAGTACGACGAAAATTCCTATCAACTCAGTTGTTTACGAAACCTTGTATTCCTCTCAAGTTTAATCTCTTAATCCTTTCTTTTGGGGTTTCAACCCAAGGACTTGAACATAAGGTCCCGGATTGTGCCAACTAGAGTGTGTTAAGTTGTGATTTCTTAACTCTCGCTAGTAGCGCATGATGCTGATCTTCAACCCAAGTCTTTTCCGTGGTCTGTGTGGTAAATGGTCGAACTTTAAGCTACCACACCTCAGCTGGTTATGTAACTTCAGCTCTTCCTTAGCCTCTCTATAGGTTCTGCCTTGGAACCATCTGGGTTACGACAAGGTTTCTCTTAGCTCGTCTCCCAACTCTGTTCGTGACTCCGCTACATCTCTCCTTTTCGGGCATGGTTATCACAATTGAGTAATAACCGGTGCATCTTCAACATCTTAGGAATTCTCCTGAGCAAGTTTCTTACTCTGATCTGCTTTCCGACCTTTGTCTGTCTTTTGGCAGTAACGTTCTCCCCGTGCATTGGAGTGTTCCGATGCTAGTCACTCTCTTGATCCGGCAAAATTCTTTCCCCTTCGTCTTGTTAGAAGGAATGAACTCCAGTACCTTGTCCACTTCTCGGACCAGGTCAAAATAATGTAATCTGCAGAGTAAGGGCCTTGTTTAGCTTTTGTTCTGTTCTACCTTGGAGTGTCACACTCTTTTATATCACGGGGTCGTGCGAAGTATCATGATCCTCTTGATGAAGTGATGCTCTTACACTTAATTGCTCTCCGTTCTCCGAGTGACTTGTTACTCGAGAAGGATAAGTCGTGAGCAATGATGTGGCTATCGTATTTTCTCAGCAGTTCTTACTGCGCTGAAATCGACTGACCCTCTTTATCCTCCTTAGCATGATTGGTTAGCCGATCAATAAGCTGAGTTTGACAGTGCTACCAAGTCCGTTGGCTTTGATGCACTCCCTCGGTCAAAGAGCTAGGTTCGTGCCGAAGCTCCCAAGACCACCTCGTTGTGCCTTGAAAGGCATGATCCTCTCTCGAACTCAAGATCCACCGTTATGTCGTGATATCCTGTAGATGGATCGTGATATTCTGTAGGTCTCTCTAGAAGTATCGCCAGGTTGTCACCTGACCGTGATGTTTAGCTTATGAGTAAGCGGGTTCTCCGAACAACTCCTTTCTCCAAGAAATCCGTGTTGGATGTCCTGAATTTTCTCTATCTGTTATAGTTCATTCTCAAGGGGATGTCTAGTCTGTTCATGTTGAAACTAGGTGGTATCTCTTCTTTGGATATGCTACCCTCCAAATCTGTGGATTGAATCGAGCTATCGTTAATCAAACTCCGATCGACCTACGGGAATGTGTTAATCTGAGCAATGTCTATGCAGTTCATGTGACATATAAGTCGACCATCTTGGAGTAACGAGATAAGTTGGTTGTTGAGTCCATCGACTACCTCTTATTTTCGTCCAGGTTTGCGGAGATTTATATGGAATAGCGGGCGTGGCATTGTAAACTTGTTAGCACTAACTTATTTCGTCACAAGGCATGTGTCCTCAAAGTTAGAAATGACTTTCTCTGGTCCACGTGCAATTGCCGAAAGATGTCGCCGTGAATCTGAGTAAACTGACTTGTCTCCTCGGAATCATCCCAACTCAACTCCGTGTGTGCCAATCCTCTTGGTATGGTACGTTGTCACCTCCCTTCCTTGAGAAAATTTCATCTATGCCTCCAAGCCACCAGTGGAACTGTTCAAGAAGGAGAAGAATTACAGGAAAATTCTTTTTCATTCTTTGCTGTTCCCTAGGAAGGGCTCATCGGTGTCTCATTGCAAGTAATTCATGTAGGTGCAGATGTCTTCTGACAAGTTGCTCATACATGGGTTCTGCAATCTCGTTCCTCCTTGGAGTTGGACATCCTGGTCTAGCTCTCGGGGTTTTAGCCATGTACTTCGTTCGTATCATTGTAAAAGCTTCCTATTCCTACTTGTGTTGAGGCATAAGTATTCCTACACCTAACCCGATCTGAATCGCAATCAGAAACGACGGTTGGTGATCCTCAAGAAGTTTGTCCTCGATGCCTAGAATATCAAGGAGTTTCTTCCGATGCTAACGTTCCCGAAGTTTCTAAAGTTCTCTCGGTTCATCTTCATGATCCTTCTTCCATGATCTGAAATGCTCCTCCGTGAGGAAGGTTCTATTCAAGCTGTGTGGTAGAAGTTACCTCCTCATTCTGTTGAGAACTTGTTTAACGTTCGTCTTCAGAAATTCAAGGCCTTGTGCAAAGTTCATATTCTCGATCTCTTGAGAAAACGTTGTCTACCATTCGGAAACCTCTTATCACTCTTCTGTTACCTCCATGTGTCTCCTAGTCATCACATCAAGGGGTGGTGAAAATCTTATCCTAAGTTCTACTAGGAGGTACTCGGTCGTTGTAACTTCCCAAAGATTTATCCTTCCGGAGAGTTTTCCTTCTTTTCCTATGGTGTACGTTGGTGGTGACCTCGGAGTGAAGCCGATGAAGATCTTCAGGATGTCGTGATCAACCTCTTCAAGAAGGAAGCCTCCTGAAGCGGGAAGATCGTCGAAGACCGTCATAACCTTCTCTCTCTTTCCTACTCTTAGAATCTCGGGACGAGATTCCTGTAAGGAGGGTAGAGTTGTAACAGCCCAAAATTCGAGAACCTAAAAACCCGAATAAAATTTCCACTTTTGTGTTGCATTGCATCATGGCATCCATATTAAATTGCTAAACACATAAAACAATTGGTTTGGCCGTATTTAAAAACAAAATGCCAAACTTGTTTTAACAATTTTCAAAACAATGAAGACACTCAACTTGAAAAACAAAATACTTGACATCTTATATTGTCAAGGGAGTTCCAAGATTTCAAAAATAATACTTTGCACTTGTTTTGATTTCAATAAAGGAGCAACATTTGTTTTTAGCAAAATACTCTATTTTCAACCCTATGAACGAATGTTGTTAAAAACATTTTATTTTGAGACAACAAAATTTGTGGAGCTTCTACAAGCTATGGGGAGCCTCCCCAAATTTTCTCATATTTTTGTAGAATGCCTAAGTGCCTTATTTAAATCGTTGTAATGCTGCTGGAGTTATTTTAAAACCGGAAAAGGACGTGTTGGTGATGGCAACCAATTTCCAGGGGGTTTTTTTGAAAAATCTGTTTCTTCCTCCTGTAGCGACCGGGAGCTCCCGCTCGACCGCACCCGCGAGCTCGCGCTGCCCTGCCTCACCCTTACTGCTAGGAGCCCAGCACCCCGAGCCTCTGCCTCCCCCGCCCCACTCGCTCGCCTGCTCCCCGTTTTCCTCTCTCACTCTGCTCCCCACGAGCTCGAACCCTAGCCCCATGGCCGAGTTCGTCGCCGTCGCATAGCCGATGTTGGAGAGCTCCCGCGGCAGATCGACGACCACCACAAGCTTCGCCTCGCCGTGCTGCTCCTCCACGCCGGAGGAATCGACCGGAGACGCCGCGAATCGACGCCGCCGTGTGCGACATCCCCGCGGCCATATCAGCTCCGCCGCGCACATTTCCGCCGTCGCCGTTGATCGCCGAGCCCCCGAGCGACTCGACGGGAACCAGCACCTCCGCCGTGCTCTCCTCTCCCTTCTGGTGGAAGCAATCGGCCGGGGACTCGAGGAATCGACCGAGCCGTCCGAATTCGTCTCCTTCCCCGACGAGCTCCGCCGTGAGCAAACCCGCCGCTCCGGTCCACCGCCGACCCCGCCGTCTCCTTCCACGTGCCCAGGGTGAGACCCAGTGCCGTTGCGCACCCTTCCCCTCTCCCTTTGCTCTGCATCCTCGCCGTAGTCACCGTGGACGCCGTGCGCGAGCGCGCCCCGCACGCTGCCGTCGCCGTTTTCCTCTTTCCTCGCACGGCCGGCCGCAGAACCGGCCGAAACCGGCCAGGAGGCCGTTTCTCTCGGGCCCCTAACCGGCCTTGGGCCCAGCCCAGACCGGCCTGACGGCCGGACGTGTCTGTCACTCCGCCGGCCCAAATCCGGCCCAGACCGGGCCACAGGCCGGCCCGTCTACAGTTTAAGTTTTCCTTTTTGGAAAATAAAACAATTTTAAACAATTCATAACTATTTGAATCTTGCTCCAAATTTAGCACATCAACTATCAAATTGTTCAGGAAAACAATACCTAGCTATTGGTAACATTGCCATGCTCTTTTGAGTAAATGTTTTTGCCTTTATTTAGGAAAACCCTAAAATGGCGTAAATAATACCTAATTCAGGAAAATTCATAACTTGTGAAGTAATTAACCAAAATTTGTGAATAAAATATCAAAGTGATCAGTGTTTCAAATGCTATCCAATCATGTTAGTATAAACTCATGATCACAAATATTTATTGATGTTATTATAATTTAATTAAAAGATTTAAATCCATTTAATTATTTAATTCACTAATTATTCATCGGTACTCGGAAAATTACAAATAGGGTACCGAAACGATCACAAGAACAATACCTATCTAATCATGCCATGTTCATGCATATTTGAGCCACTTCTTAATAATGTAAGAAATTATAAGTAATATGCTCACTAAGTTAAATATGGGGTCGTTTCCAAATAATCGCAATAATTATTTGGAACTCCATTTAATGTGTTAGCTAAATTAAATGTTGATATCCTTGCATAAACTTGTCATACCATCATGTGCTTGTGCATTGCATTGTGACCAATGTGTGGTGATTGATTGTTGTTTCCATGTTTATGCTCCGCTAGATCAAGCAGCCGGGGTTACTCCACAATACCCCGAGGATCCGTATTACTACCCGTATCCCGAACAAGGCAAGCGTACTCCCCCCTCTGAGCATGTCTCCTCCTATATTTTGCAATTATTTTCCCCACTATAATATTGCATTCGGTTCCAAATGTCTTTTGCTTGGACTAGAGTATCCTACTAGTTGCATTAGAAATCTATTGCCTTTTACCTGTATCCTTCCTAATATCCATAGGATTGAAGTGTTGGCCAAAGATGAGTATAATTGCTATGTATATGCTTAGCCATGCGTAGTTTAAAGGCTTGCAGGTCCGGTGGATGTTTCAATTGTTGGAACAGGTATGGAATAACCGGATGTGATGGAAAGTGATGGTGGTGGTTAATAAATTGCTTAAAGGTGGGGATGAGAGGCCACATGGAATGTGGTGGGTTGTCTCGTTCTCGCCGCCTAGGTGCGAGTTCTGCACATCCTGAACCAAGACTGAGCGTGCAACCATGCGTGAGGCCTATGCAATTGCAGGAACCCTCATAGACTAAATAACTCGAGCGGGGCTGGCCAGGGTCCTCTAGTTTGGTTTTCCAGTTGCGCGTGCGTGATGGTGGTGAACTGTGATGAGGATTGTGGTGTTTAGGAAAATGAGTGGCCACGGGACAGTGGGTTGGAGGAGTTACCACAGCTGTTCCGTCCTCACTGATGATCCTGGAAAGTCCTTAACGAGGGAGAAGTCGACACCGTTCCCACCCAGCCGGCCTTCCAAGGAAGAGGGCTATTGATCAGGTAATGGGCCGGGCGGTACGCGTGGCGAAGGAGCTGGGGCCTTTCGGGACTCCGGGGACTTCTACTTTGTACACCCCTGCAGGGATAAATCTTTTCGAAAAGCCGTGTCCGCGGTTATGGACGACTTGGGAATGGACGATGATCATAGAATAACTTTAACGGAATGATTAAAACTTGGGTACTAGAGGTACCATTTCCACGAATGTAAGGTTGACTTCCTCGAGGGTGATTCGGGGAGGTGCCTTTGATGAACAGGTACAATGATGGTGATGATGGTTGGTGATGAGATGGTGATCTCAAGAAAAGAGTTACTTCTTACCCCTCTTTTAAAATAATCTGATTAGTCGATGCCATGGATTTATTGTTTATTCCAAATAAAATCAGCTTTATGCAAAATAGCCATAAAACCTTTGAAAGCCAATCATGGAGCATATATTAGCTCTTAATCTTGCGAGTTCGTCGAACTCAACGTCTTTGCTTTGTTTCAGGAACGTCGACGAGTAGTCTGGGGTTCCCAGGTGGCAGCTTGGGACATCTCGGAATAGCTGGCGCTGGATGTTTATTTGTAGGCCTCTTAGGCCATATTTGGATCTTGTTGTTTAGAACAACGCCCTTCGCTTCCGCTTGATGAAATGTTGGGTCTGTGACCCCTGTTTGTAACTTTTGCTATCTTTCTCTATATTAAGAGTTGCTTATAGTGATTTGTGTCGTAGAGTCTGTGAAGTGCCAGTTGTTCCACAAGTCTTGATCTTACTATTATGCTTTGATAGTTGTGCCTGTGTTAAGGCATCAATCGGGGTGTTGCGTTGTCTGGAGTGAGGTGTACCCAGCAACGCCTGCCAAAGGTTTTGGTCGGGGATTGGTAAACCCGTAACCTCCGGTTGTATCGCTTAACCGGTGACACACAGCATCACTGTATAGCAGTCGGGTCGGGGCGCTACACAAATCCCGGCGAATCGCTGGATGAATCAGAATCCCCAGCCAGGATGCAATATATGATTTGTTGGAGTTGATTTCATCATGAATTATCCGATCCCTTGCCTTTCTTCTTGATGCATGCCCTTCTTCCTCTATAGCACTTAACAAATCGCTTCCTTCCACTGAATTCGGGAGCCTGATCTCTTCTTTCACGTTGTTGATCCCTCCCACGATCTCAGGCCTCTCTAGAGACACGGTATCCACAGTTCCTATCTATGCTGATCTGGAAACAAATTGGATTTCGCGATCCTCTCGGTCCTTTGGTCACCCTTCCGCTCACACAATCGATCTTCATAATCCTGAGAATCGAGGGGCATCTTTACATCTAGGCAAATTGGATTTGACGCCACCACCTCGAGGATATGGATCTCGCCAGAAGTGCTGTGAATCACAGAATGATCTCTCTTCTTTCTCACCGAATCAACGATCTCCTGAGCCCTCCTCTTGAATTCCGCAATCTCTGGAAGCAAGGATTCTTCCTTCCTATTCTCCCACAGGAGATTTGCATTCTCCATGGATGTGATCTTGCGGGTGATAGCCCTCGCCCTCATCCTCAGATCCTCGAGACCACCAGCCTTAGGATGCACCCGCCATCACGAGCCGTCCGCAATCCGCGCCGACGGATCGGCGCTCTCTCGGTCTCCCTCCGCCGCCGCCGCCCTTTGTTGACCTAGCATTCTATTTTTCCGTCCCTCCAATTCTCTATGTTAGCAAGACTTGAGGCTTATTCATCTTGCAGATTGCAACTGGAAGTAGTGGCGGGCTATATCTTGCTAAAATTTAGAGTTGTATTTTTGGCACATAATAAGGAATTATATATGGGGTGCATTTCCTGGCATGGGACTGAAATGAATTAGACATGTTGCATCTATGAACCGTATTCAAACATAGAGTAATATACTATTTGACAAGCTTTACAATAGGAATATACTATTTCATCTAAACTGTTAAGTAATATACTATTTGACAAGCTTTACACATGTTTATTTATTTTGTTTCGATCATAAGTCACGCCCTGTTTTGCTATGTGATTTATATCCCTATAATAGTTGCGGCAGAGGAATAGTACGGCCAAAACATGCGGGGAAATCGGCAATTGATTAAATGATTAACCAGACACATGTGTGCAATATATTTTTATTCACACTCTTTTATTCTCTTTATTTACTAACCGGATGCTTCATTGGTTTTGTGTATCATTTTTTTCTCCCCGTTGCAACGCACAGGCACTTTTGCTAGTCCAATAAAATAAGACGTCTACAAGCGGCGTGCTTCGTGTTCAACAACGACGCGCTGCCGCCCTGCGCAAACGGATCACCACCCCCCCCCCCCCCCCCCCCTCACGCCGCACGAGCGGAATTGGTCAGAAATCCGAGCGTGTATAACAGCCGCGAGCCGCACCGTGTTGATGTTCTGACTTCCAAATCTCGCAGCCGCAATAACTGAAGCTCTGCCCACCGAGTTCGCAAATCGTACGCGATCCAACCGTAGAGAGTAAACGAACGCGGGACGGAGGCGCGAGAAGACCATGGGCCGACATGCGGCGGCGTGCGCTGCAACCTGTAGGGTCCCGACACCCAGTACTGCCGCCACCTACCACCGCAGGAGAGGTTATTCACTTTCCAAATTTTGTTGATCCTGCATTAATTTGGGTTTGGTTTTGCAAAACCGCTCAGAAAACAGCCTAGGGGTCAATTATCTGGTTTTGCAAAGATTTGGGTGTTAAGTGTGCTAATTTAAACTTGAGGGGGTTTTACGTCCATACTTTGAAACTTTTGGGGGATTATATAGGAGATTTGGCGTTTCTAGATGAGTATGGGGAGGCACTTACAAGTTATAATCTTTTTTTTTTTTTTGAGAATTACAAGTTATAATCTAGATACATTGCCGTTGTGCCAGATTGGTAGTGTGATCTTAAGAAACATAAATATAGCTCACTATGGTGGTTGATTATGATATACATGGTAATTAATTGGTAGGGTTCAGGGTAGAACTGAGGTTTGGCTGAGCAGTTTCCCCCGGAAATCGATGAGGCTATCGAAGGAGGTAAATGGGATGCCCCCAAGGGGCTCTCACAGCGATTAGCCATTTCTGGCCGTCGGATCCAGCAGTCACCGCGCGATCTCGGCCGTCCGTTTGCGGTAGCAAATCTCTTCCTTCCTGCGCCGTCGTGGTGTCTGTTTCTTGCTTTTTCTTACTTTTTTTTCTGGGTACATGTCTCACTGACGCTGGGTCCAGATACTGCCGGTCCCGCTTGGCAGTGGCAGAGCGTGTGGCGTCGTCGGTGCTGCTCTGGACCGCGCGCGCTGTCATGTGGGCCGGTCGTGGACGTGGCCCGCGTGTCAGCCGGCGTGGCTTGCTCCGCGCACGGTGTAGAAGTTGCTGCCCCGTGGGGGTAGTTTCGACATTTCGCGTCCTATCCCTCGCGTCCATCGGGGAGACGCCCGGCCCGGCTCACTCTTCTGCTTCTCCTCTCTCTTGCTAAGAAGGAGGAGGCACGAGCGCCGCGGAGGGACGCGAGCGCGACGGAGAGGATGTTCGCGGGGAGGAGGGTGATGGCGACGGACGACGCCTCGATATGGGCGGCGTCGAGGTGCACTGCTGCCGACGCCAGGCAGGATGCCGGGTGCTCCGCTCCCTCCTGTTTCCTCGCCGTACCTCCAGATCCACCGCCGCCTCGCCGACCGGATCTTACGCGATGCAGTTCTTAAGAAGTGGTTGATCTGTGGGGGTTTGATTCCGTTGCCTTTTTTTTCTGTTTTTCTTCACCCGTGGGATGCGATTCGTTGGCTTTGCCTTCTGTTTCTTAGTTTCCTATTCGTTCGCAGGTTTTTCCCCTTTTGTTTGTTCCTCCGCCTTCGCTTCTATCTCAAATTTGGTCTTCTTCTTGATTTTCCAGGTTTTTTGGTATTTGCTTTTGGATCTCTCCTCTACTTTGGCTTTTCTCTCCGCCGCCGCCTCCGCTTCGCTGATCTCCAGCCGGATCTGACACTATGCAAGCCTTGAGCACTTGATAGGCTGGAAAGGCAGACGGGAATGCAGAGAGATGGACACGGAGGCCGTCGTCCTCACCCTTGACTCCGAGGCCACGGGGACGAACACGCATGCTGAGTCGTTCGCGCCACAACCTTCCTCGCCCTCAGCAAGCACGAGTCGCCGCCAAACCTTCGCAGACACCGACGGCTAGCAGGCTAGGTGAGCCTCCTCTCCCACATCCCATGCTCGAGCTTTTCATGGGAATCACCCCAACGTGTTGCTCAGCGGCAGGAGAATGCTGACACGGACACGGAGATGGAGATGGAGGGGGGAGAAGAGATGGCGAGCCGAGCCGATTTGCCGCCGATTCCCCTCTGCCCTTCTCCTCCACCATGCCCGCCAGGGCGAGAGAAGCACATGGTCGCCGCTGAACCAAGGGAGAGGCCGATGATGTGAGTTTTTCCTTTCCTGGTTGAAGCTTTTTTCGCACAATTTTCCTTCAATCTGAGGCTATTTTCTGTTCATTAATTTCCTGGTGCGTTAAATTGTTGTTTGGGTGATTGCCAACTGCAGTGAGAACAGGGGATGGAGAAAGGGAGGCATGGATGGAGACGGAAAGGAGAGAAAGCTGAGGGAGATGGAATAGGAGACCCACGACGGTGTGTCGCATCTCTGAGCGGCCCTTGCGATGGGAGAACAAAATCCTCCCAAGCCTGTCTCCGAGCAACGCCAACCTACACAGCAAAGTGAGCCCCTCGGTCTTTTTTCCTTCAAATTTTGCAGCAGGGACTCACGGTCTCTGCCCTTAGTCTGTACATCTTTTTGAATAAAATCTGAAGCTGCAGGCCCTTCTAACACTAAACTAGATGTTTATTGCTTGCAGGTCTATTTGGAAAGTGATTTCTCACAACCACGATGTAGCGGGAGATATCAGTGGTTCTATCATGTGGACGTACATGCATTCTTTGTTGTGATGTTCAGATGTAAGTTTTGATAGCATCTCATGTTTGAATCAATGAAAGCAGCGTTCAGTTTTGTATCTGAGTCATAATTGTTTGCAATAAACTGATATTTAAGGAATCAAGCAATGTATTACTGTACTTGGATGTTAATTTTGGGTGTTAACGACACTTAGCATTGATATTTCTTTTCTGTACCCTACTGTAGAGTAATAATTTTGCATTTCTGTCTTTTTGGTTGTGCATTTGATTTTACCCTCCAATTCTTATGTTCAGGCATATCTTGATGTTTGAGCAGGTAATGGTTGGACATTCTAATAATTAAATATCATGCTACAAAGAAGCCATTCATTTTTTGGCTCATAAAATATGTTCATAGGGCTACTTATTCTTACCTAAGATTAATAAGCTTATACCAGGCTTGTGTGCTGCCGGTGTGATGCATAACTAACATCAACAAGTTTCATTTGCTTACAATGTAAATGCAATTTGGAATAGAAAATTCTTCACAAAAGCAGGAGCCATGAGGGTGTCTCTTTCTTGATCTGTGTGGTATGTAAGAAGTAAGATTTGAACTATCCTTTTCAGATTTGGACTGGTCGACGCATGCGTTGGCCTTGCACCGTGTTTTGGCTTCTTTGCATCGCGCCCATTCACCACCTTCATTGCCATTATTTTCCTACATTGTATGCATGTATGGTGCATCCAAGCTAGATGAGGACATTCGAGTTCCCTGGCCTCTTTTGCTGCAGATTTAGGTATGCTCTGTCTATCTGCTCGCTATTGTCATCTCGAGATAGCAGATTATTTGGCTCTCTTATTAATTAATTAATATAAGAATTTTGGCTGCAAAGCAGTGTTCAATCTCTTTGTATTCAGCAAATTGGACTGCTACAACATGCAGTTGGTTATGCTTAGATGACAAAGGGAATATAACATTTTTTTGAAATCAACTGCTACCATATACATTTCGATATAAGCTCCATGTACAATTTATGTTTGCAATTTGAATAGCTCATCCTTGAATATTTATAACTGACTTGCTAATCCATTGAGGATCACCGCATATAGTGTTTATATTTTAATATCGAGCGGACAAGTATGTTCATTGTTTTATATCTTTACTAGATAAAATTGACCAAATTTCAAAGAAAGGGTGATAGAGTATGTTATGTTTCTCAACCTGTTGAGGTGGTAAGAAGTTTATTTTTGCAGTGCTTTTACTTTACTAAGGTTGATGCTCTTATTATGTGCTTTTGGGAGCAGCTTTATCATTTACTAATTTAACGGTAGGGCCATTAAAAGATTAGAGTGGATGGTTTTGAGGGCATGTATTAATAAACATATTAATATATCTAAATACCCTGCACCTTCTGCCATAGGTTTGCCATTATTCCAGAAATACAAATGCTTCCTCATATAGTCAATTAGTTACATTTAGTAAAATGTGATTTTTTTACAAGCTGCTTATAGTTTCTTTTAGTCTGCAGTTTGCCCATTTCTTTCGCTGTACCATATGTAAAAAAATCCGGTGCTCATGCATACACTGGTCGTAGCTAGGAATAATGCTCATCCCAGCAGTAGCAATCTTTCCATATGTATATGAATTAAGTATGCCCATTGAATGTTTGCTACACTGGCCAGGGATTATTCCAAGTCCATATGAGCTCCTCCTTTTGGTTAATGTTTAACTTTGAAGCAGAAACAAAAAAAATTCTGTAAAATGCATTTTATTGCTCCTTTTCTGGTCTCTACTTCATGAGATATAAACCTGGTGAGTTTATCTCAGAAGCCAAATGGCATGACAAATGAGCTAAATAGTGACATTGAGCTCGAGAGTTTGCTCCCTGAAATGGTAATTCCACTTGGGTAGCCACCTCTCTTTGATGCATATGTTTAATTGTTTTTACAAAAAAAAACTGCATTTCTAATTGAATTGTGTAATGGTTAACGTGCACATTACAGCCCCGTCTTTTTTATCAGTTCTCCTTAATAGACCATTTACATCTGATCGTTGAACCGATTACTTATTTGTGATTCTCGGTGTGTTGGCAACTATTATTTTCTGGTTGCCACTAGGTGTTTATATTTATTCTGCTTTTGAATGATGAGCTTGATTCACTTCCCTGCATTTTAGAAACTTCAAACTCAATTTTTTTTCTGTTGCGTTTCAGGATGTAGACTTACCTGGAGTTATGGTCACCACTTTGTAACAATGTATAGATAAAAACTAAAGATGTTCGTAATCACATGAAGGTGATTATTTTTACGTTCATATTATTTTGTTTCAATTTTCTTTTGAGCATGGATCAAGTTTCATTTTCCATGTTAATATGGAATTACATATATGTATGATTGATACCTCATTGCCATTGTTGCCATCCTTTAATTAGGCAGAATGAATATGTAGTACTGGAGACAACATCAGAGCGCAGGATAACTTCCTTTAGTCTGCTTGCCAGTTTTGCCCCAAAAGCCAATCAAGTAACTTCAGTGCCTGACGCGGGTTTACAAATCAATTAGCCTGCTTATACTTGCAGAAACATTCACTGGGTACACCTGATTTTACAGCTCAATTCATGTACATATTGCTCAGTTTATCATGTCGCTAGAACCATCCATTACGGTAGAACCATTATTTCCCCTGCGGATACTCCGGAATTCTCTCCGCAACCCATCTGAACTGATTTTTTATCGCCTTCACCAACACTGCCTTATATACTTAGACAAACGATCAAGTGTATCTGAATGTCTTAACTGTCATAGCATTTACTACCGAATCTGTGTAGAGTATTTTGTTTGGTTATGGTACCAGTTATTCCTGTGTCATATAATTGTTATCGTTTTGAGCAGATCGTTGCTGGGAGGTGGTTCAGATATCTCACCTTTGCCTTAAATTCAAGCTGTGCTTTTCCAAAAGATAGGCCACCCTGATCTTATTTAGCACGGTATTACTATATAGCCAGACATTGATTGTGTATAATATATTTCCCTGTTTACTCCGCACTCTTGACATATAGCCTATGGCATGATCATACCGTACTTATTTATTGGTTTAGTGCAAATTCAGCTGCCTTCGCCGAGTCTATCATCTGGATAGTGATATATTATGGCATTACTCAATTCTTAAGTTTACCTTTGATTTTGGTTCGTGTCTCTGCCTGATATATTTGTGTGATCAGTTATGTGCCATGGTTAATGTTCATGGGATGCCTCTTGATTGTAATTTGGTGTATGTTAATTGTGCAGCGATGGTCAAATGTGGACCACCAATTGCTTAAGTGTTGGATAATTGTTAATTCTGTATATCACAATAAACATAAATCTAAGATGATTTTGTTGCCTTTTTTTTTGCTGTGTTCTTTTTCCTGTAACGTTTGCTGCCATTTTGGCCACTCATGCGTGCTACTTTAGGCAGGTGATGTGTGTCAGAGTTCTCTAAAAGCAATACGAGGCATTGTAAGTGATTTATGTATTGAATGTCAGATTCATTGGTTGCTTATATTAGGAGTCTACATTTAGTTTGTCACGAGCAGAAGAGTCGGGCTTTGTTATATGTTTGTCTTGCAAGACATGTCATACTATCGATGATTTTACCAATCGATTATCATTGTCAAAGGCGGGTGGCGCGCGGCGAGCTGCGCCAGGGGATCTAGTTCTGTATGACTGTAACCCTTCCATCGCTTAATATAATTCTTTTTCCCCCACAAAAAATTATATACAGGGTATTTTTAGCCACAATGTTGATATCTATACAGGAAATCTCTATCGAAAACGATGTTTCTATCGAAAAATATATACAGACTATTTTTCGCCACAATGTTGATATATGCACTTAACTTTTTTGTTTATAAGAAAATACAACGACAACTTAACGTCAGTTCGTTTTGATGAAAATCATAGTAGAGTGCATAAGAAGAAAATGATATCTTGCCCCACCTTAGTTGTGATTTTCATAATTTTCCCTCCCTACGTTGTTATGGACTAGCTAAATACCCGTGTGCTGCAAAAATTATAAATAAATGGTGTATAAAGTATTAAAGTTTGTTGGCAGTGATTTTTGGCCGACTGCCAGCTGAAGGCGAAAACCTGATAAGGCCCGGATGAAGGAGGAGACGGATTCGGGTGGACCCAAACACATAGCAATGTTCAGACATGGCTAAGCAACGCGGAGACATGAAGAATCTAGAAGGCACGTTGACAAGTACGCGAACACATGAAGAATCTAGAAGGCACGTTGACAAGTACGAGATTCTCAAGTAACCTTTTCTAATGAAAAGTACACTTTGAGTGAAGGCCAGAAGAGGAAGCCTGCTTAAACCCATAAACCAAGCTAGAAGTTTGACTCATGTATGGAAACAGATTCGACTGGAAAGCGTCCGGGTATGGCATGAAGATGGAGGTGACCTCGACACCCGAGTTCCTAGTCTGGCACGGCGAAGGAAGATCTGCAGAGCTTAGAATAGAAGTTGTACTCGTTTCTGACATGTAAACGAGTAGACTGTGAGTCCGTGACTTGCACGCTAATACGAGCCGACCTATATAATCTAAGGGTGATAGCCGATTGTAAAACTAAGCACACATCAACTGGATCTATCAATACATCTACTCCCTCCGTTCCAAATTAGTTGTCTTCCATTTGCCAAAAAGTAGATGTATCTAGACATGTTAAAAGTATAGATACATTCACTTTTTGACAAATGGAAGACAACTAATTTGGAACGGAGGGAGTACTCTTTACCCTCAACATTTTTCGCGGCTTCTATTCATCAGCGAGTTCGTAATATCTTGATTTTCGCTCTTTGATCTACAACTGAGTTAGAGCTGAGCAAATTAATCTAGCTTATCCCGTCGTCGCTACAAGTCTGACGGGTCCCTCCCAGCCAAGCATGTCGTTGGGTTCTGGCGGGAGCGGGGCAGCGGGACAAGGGAGAGGTGCCGAGCGAGTATGATAGGCATGCGATGTCGGTGGTTTTGGTGGGAAGCCGATCACCTCCGACTGGAACAGAGAGTGTCTGCAACGACGAGGATGCACTAGACAAACGTGTAACAACCATAACTTCCTTGTGAGCAGAAATTGTCAAAAAATCGACCCTAGGCTTCCGAGAGGTGATGGGTACGAGATCAAATCGGCTGATAATGTGCAAACCTTAATCTTCCCTTAGATAATGACGATGGTTTTGTCTGGAGTTTGTACGCCTGCAGGTTCTATTTCCTTGTCCGTGTTCCGTTTGAGACTTCTATTGCTTTGGTTTATAGTAATGTCTTGGAAATAAATACTACCTCTGATCCAGAAAAACTGTCGTGAGGTGTACACATATTTTGTGCTAGTGTAGTTGTTTCTCCCCGACACTTAAACAGGACCGGAGGGAGTATATAAAATGCACTGTTTCTGAAACCGTTACTACAAATATTGAGCTCTTGACTGCTTAACCTGCACCAAAAAAGTTTAAGAAGATGAGCTGCAGCACCCTACTCTGCCCAGGTAAATTCTATTTTTCTATATCACATTTTATTTCTGTTAGTCTCCAGTGATGCAAGAAAATTTATGCCATTTTTTATATTGTACCTGTATACATACACTACATGCTTCTTAAATAAGCTAATTTGTGGCTTATCATAACATCGATCGTACTGAAGCATTTCCTGAGTCCACAGCGAGTATTTTCAGTCACACACATATGAAGTGACAATTTGAATATGACACGCATCCTATTTTGTCATTTAGTACAAATTAAACACCTAGCTACAGTTGGTGATGGAACCACTAGCTCTTGCATCAATATGTGAAGTCAACAGAATGTACCATAAGATCCACCATGAGACCTTCCAAGCGACATGACTGACCTTTTGACATCCTCCTCACACAGAGTGCTCAAAGCCTTTGACCTAATCAGAGCGACCATGTACTCTTTCTCCATGTCAAGACAAGGGAGAGGCACAACAAGAGTCCAAAACTTCTACGCCTCCATCTCATAGTTTGTCACACATGAATGAACTACACAAACTTACCTACAGATCCAAGCCACTGTTCTCATTGGAATGTGTTGTTTTCATCAATCGTTGTCGACCTCCACCAACCTATTAAGGTCGTTAGTGGGTAACCTTCACGCTTGACATCTTTCAAATCAAGGGGGAGAGAGTTGATTGTCCTTGCCTTGAGGCTTCTATTCTTATATTATTCTAGTGGTTGACACATTTCACAGCGAGGTCAACTTGGAGCTAACAACGAAACTCCTTTATTTGCATGTCATTAGGTTCACCGTACACTGGGCCTCGTTGCTGATGTGCTTTCCCTCTTCGGTTAGAATATATGATGCGCGTGCTTAAATGCTGCCTATCCTTGTTTTGTCTCTCTCCCTTTCCTAAAGGTGGAGGGTCCTTATGTAGTCATTCACATCGATATAATATAACCACTCGAGGAGAAGGGCCTAAAAAAGTACCTTTATTAGTAGGCGTGATGGACCTGAATTCCCTGATTATCGTCTTCTACTCTTCTTAACCATGTTGTAAATGTGGATAGGATAGAGAGGGGAGGCGGTGGGGGGTGGTGATTCTTCCTGTCTCTTGTCGAAGCTCAAGTTGAAAACTTTTGCCACCCCACTTAGGTTGACATCTCACCCCAATGACCATTTGACACTGAGTTTTGAGCCTACAAAGGAAAAGTTCTCTTGTCCATGCTTTCTCAGTTAACTATCTGGAGTGCAGAATGGGTGTCCTGCACCATGGATGGGGATAGGGTGGCGGCATTGGAAACGAATTTCTTTGACAATGCAATTCGAAGTTGTTTATCCTCGCTAAACAAGAGCCTGATGGAAAGTGCTTGCAGTGCCTCTCAAATCATTCCTTTGGGTTGATGAGACAACCAGTTATAGGTAGCCGACCCTGATGACGAAAAGTCGTTTTGTCACACGGGTGCCATGGCACCCGGTTTTTTGATTATTTTTTTGTCGCCATTTTAAGTTTCCAAAAAATCCGTAAAAAATACTGGACATTCACAAGTACTTGATCTATGATTCTGAAAAGTTTCAACGCGAAATAGTTTATATTGCGCCCTACACAAAAATGACAAATTTCTAGATCTGGGTGGAGATTCAAATCCTCTCAAAATTGTCAGAATTTTGTCATTTTTGTGTAGGGCGCAATATAAACTATTTCGCGTTGAAACTTTTCAGAATCATAGTTCAATTAGTTGTCAATGTCCAGTATTTTTTACGGATTTTTTGGAAACTTAAAATGGCGACAAAAAATAATCAAAATACCGGGTGCCGTGGCACCCGTGCGACAAAACGCCGTGCTCACCCTGATGACCACTAGTTTAGTGATAACTATCAGAGCGTGCATCCTCTTCCTCTGGTTAAATTATTTAGAATGCCAATGTTTATGGGATCAGATCAGGGCGGTGATCAGTGAAGAGTTTTGTAAGGATTTTATAGTTTGGAGTGGACGTCACGGTAATTAGTTGTGAGCATCCACCACTCTTCCTGTCCAGTGCTCAAGAGTTGTAACCCGTAAATATTAATTTGTGTCTTCACAGATTAAAAGCCAATCATTCTATCATTTTGACTATGGACCAAATGTTCTTATGCTGACAAGTGTCTTGAGCAATTCTGGTCCTCCCCTGGAAATTTTGTTAGTATCAAATGCGAAACTTGCCTTTTCATTTTGCTCTACAATATATGCAGGCCCCACTACATTATTGGTATGAAGAAAGGCTATTTGAGGCATGCTACTTCTGATTGGACATAATTTAAACTTATACTCCACTATCGTCCCTTTTACCTGGCCACGTGCCGGGGTGTGGTTGCGTCGTTCCTGGTGAGTTGCTGTAAGGGCTAATTCTAGTTTAACATCTATACAAGTATCATCATTTCTCATACTTTTTTTGAGGAAGGGTCTGATACATAAAAAGGAGCCTCCACACTTTACAAACAGGTCCCCAAACAAACGCGAAAAAACACGGAAACCCAGCAAAGTGCAAGAAACACCCTAAGCCATCGGAGAGAAAACGCGATCAGACCCACGCCGCGCCCAAAGCTCCTACACGTTAACGCATATTATCTGGGAATTACCAGTCTCAGATGACAAGTTTGGTTGACCTGAATCTCGCTCGTCTAGCGGGATGTTGTAGATGGAAAAACTTCTTTCTCTAGACGCACAATACTGCCTCGTGAAGAAAAAAGAATTACATGACCCATACCCGCATATATGCTATGTTTTTTTTAGATATAAAGGGCCCCGCCCCGTTTCCATTTCATATAGAAAAGAAAACCATCATGTCTTACATCAGCATTACAGCACTCGAGAACGATTAAGCATCGCCCCAGAAACTAGAAAGGAAAATACAACGAGATGATTCTCTGAAGCTAGTGCTCAGAGAACATCAGTCCAACGAGGGAGGACTCAGAGAGCTTGCAGCATTGACGAGGAGGGATCGTCGGCATCGTACGGAGGAGCTCCGCACCAACACCCACGGCCGCGCCATGTCCCTAGAGGGAGTCTTGCCACCAGCTCCGGCAGCCCACGCGCGCCCCTGGTGGACGACACCGAGAAGAGCAGCACTGCTACCAGGGGTACGCCCCAGCACCAACCTTGACATCGTCGTCATGGGACTCCACGAGCAATCCGGACAGTACCTCCAAGGAGGGGACGACGACAGAACGCCGCTACTGTCTGCACTAGCAAGCTAGAGTTAGGGTTTCCCCCGTTGCTCGGGAGAGGGCATGCCGGAGAGAGCCTGACGCCTCCAAGGAGGTGACGGCGCCCGCAGGCGTCGCCGTCATCCCGCAGCTGCATAGGGATTTCTCCCGGCCCTTCCTACAGCCCCACAGCCCACAGACAACCAAGGCCGGACGCGACGTGCCGGCAAAGGGAGGCCGGCCAGGACGCCTCTACCTCCCGCGGACCGCGCCGCTGGCCCTGCACACCTAGCCTTGCACCTCCGCGCGCACCCCAGGAAGCCATGAAGACGCCAGCAAGGAGCAGACACTCCAGCCGGCGGTAGCCCGCCCGGCCCTCGCGGGCCCAGATCGAGCCCGCAGCCCCGACCGCAGCCGGACCTCTCCGCAGCCACCCGAGCCAGCCGCCTTCCACCACCACCGCCTTGTCGCTGCGCCGCCGGAGAAGACAGATCAGGCGCCGCCGCCGAGATCCCCAGGAGCGCCGCGAGCATGGAGCCCCGCCGCCGCCGCGCCCAACGGGCTTTGCCCGGCGACGCCTCTGGCGGCGGCGAGGAGGGAGGGGGGCAGCGGGAGAGGGCCTATGCTTGGTGGCGGCTGGCGCCCCGGTGCGGCTCGGCGCAGCCGCACAGGAGCGAAACGTGTTTCCATATATGCTATGTTCCAACTGTGTGCTCTTATATGTGTTATCTAGTGACAGAAATATGCAAACGGGGGGGGGGGGGGGGGGGGGGGGGCAGGCATAAGGTGTCCATTTTGGTGCTTTGATGAAAAATATACCTGCTTTAGTCATCTTAGTTTTCTATTCAGATAAGATGAATATTAAGATATGATGTGCAGTGCTTGGTATCTGCAGCTCCATCTTAATTAAGGAAGGATCAACTTATTTTAATATCACATGATAATATGGCATTGAGCATTGTAAAAGATGATACAATATACTACTACTGAGTCGCAAATACAGAGTTCAAGACTCTCAACATTTCAAATTACTGAACTACCTCCCAGACCAGTGATGCTTTGTCCTGAGTTAATGAAAGCAGACAACATGTTATGCTGTTCGCATGTTCCTCTTTTTTCAGCTGACCTGCCGTTGATTCAAATCTGTGTTCAGATTGCAGGCTCCAGCCTTTCCTCCCATTCATCACACACCTTATGTGTCTCAAAGGGTTCTGGAAGCAATGGATTGCAGCCCTGAAACCTCGCATCAGCCCACTACCGACGCCACCACCGTCACTCACCAACCCTACGACGAGCTTTTTCCAGTCCAAGAGGCACTGCACCAATGCTCACCGAACGAGAGAGATCAGGGAGAGGAAACAAGACAAGGTGTTGCAGTGAGTAGGGAGCTAACCAGAGAGGAAGATCTGTAAGCTGCAGTTAGCTAGTAGCCCATGGCACTGAGCCACACTCTGACCCACTCAAGTGCAAACAAGACCAGGGAGCTATGGATGGGGAAATGCAAGAGCTCTTGCCTTGCCTCGGGCCGCTGGGTCAGCAGATGACGCTGCTGGACGTTGAGGAGGTGGCGCACGACGACGGCCTTCATAACGACGACGACTCGGTGAGGAGGGAGTTTGAGACCGTTGTTGACGACATTGACGCGGAAGCTGCTGCGCCGGGTAACCTCCTCGCCACTGATGCTGATGATGTCGCCGACGACGATGATGTTGATGACGCTGGAGGTACTGCTCCGTCATACGTTGTGTCGCGGATCTGTTCAGCCTACCACCAGTGTC
Organism: Poa pratensis; assembly: GCA_947311845.1. Lineage (NCBI taxonomy): Eukaryota > Viridiplantae > Streptophyta > Magnoliopsida > Poales > Poaceae > Poa > Poa pratensis. The sequence continues at coordinate 10,523,534 of CAMZMU010000111.1, forward strand.
GTTACTGCCCACGCCTCTTCCGTCAATGCCACGTGCTCCTGTGGCCCTGCCCACCCCCGAACGTCGCAGCAGCAGGCTTGCAGTGAAGCCACAACTCCCAGCGGTCGAGAAAGCGCAGCGTGTCCTCCACAAGAAAATGGGCCTCGAAGTTGGAGATATGCCCCTAGTGCAGGCTACGAAAGAATTCGCGAACACCTGCAAGAAGGCTCCGTTCTCTGATTCGGCAATCAACGGGTTGAGAACCCTTTTCAGGCTGAACTTGTCGTCCATGACGGCAGACGATGAAGCTTTGATTGGCCTTGGCCCAGGGGGAAGCGAGTTCCCGCCGCCGACGGCGTTGGACGTCTCCGACTGATCTGCTTCTTGGCCCGAGACTGCGCCCCATAGTCGCATTTTGAAGAAATGACGATTTATCTTCCAGAGAGACTGGACGGAGTAGGATGATCTAGACCCTCACGGGGATGCTTTACTCTCGTCTAGTAGGCCCTGACCTGTTTGGTTTTTTCTTTTTGGCTTCAGCCATGTAATGTTTGCTTCTACTATATCAATATAAAAGGCAAAACTTTTGCCTCGTTTCAAAAAAAAGACCAGGGAGCCAGTGAAGTGACTGCTGCTTACCGTTGTCTGAGAATATTCCTCTTCAACCCGAGCTGTGATGTCCATGGCTTCATTCAGCAACGATAAGGACATCACCTGCCATGGTCACAGTAAAGTTGAAGAAAATTTCAGGCCGAGATGAATATGTGCCGAATTCCAAAGTGACGTGATATGCAGAGTCCAAGTTGAGCGTGGCTCCTTTTACCTAACTTCTACGGCGTAGATCTCCCCTCTCCCAAGGGCATATCTTGTATTCTTGTTCGTGTAAAAACAGCATCAATCTTCCCAGGAATCGTTTGTTGCAGGGTATGCAACGCAGCAATGGTTTGGGGAAGAATGCAGAGGGAGGCCGGTTGCTTTGCATTATTGGCGCTGCACAACTGCTGTGCTAGGCTGCTAACTGCGGCTGCGAGTATCTTTTGAGTTACTTCGATAATATGACTCCCTTTTTGAAATGTGATGGCACGCTACATTCTCATGTTGCAGGAAACCGCGTGCTTCAGAGATGTTTGCACCAGGATGGAAATAAACCTGCATATGTTGGAGTGTAGTAAAAGTACCTTCCGTGGACCATCGAGGCATCATCCATCGTCTTATGATGTGGCAATTGTCGCACTGAGAAGTGAGAAGGCTGCCAGTTTATGATCGCCCTATTCTTTTTCTTCTTCTCTGAATTCAAATTGAAACTTTCATTCCATTTTCTGGATAAAGATTTGTGCCTTTTGAAATCTTCAGGAAGTTTATGCTTGCCACTAAGGGCATCTCTAACCGATCCCCAATCGGTTAGAGGAGTAAACGGAGTAGTAAACTTTAGAGGAGTAAAAGTACTCCTCTAAAGGTGGTCGGCACCTAACCGAACCCCTATTTTTAGAGGAGTAAAATTATTTTTCATCATATGCAATACAAATAGGTTGATACAAACACATATAGTATCATAGGTTTTGATACCGATACAACCCGATACACCAAAATAGATACCGATACAACTCGATACAATTGATACATAGAGAGTACATACTTCTCCCCATAGATATCGATACAACCCGATAGAATCCGGCACAAACCAATTTTACATGACGAAAAAGAGGGGAAAAATTCACCTTTTCCGTCTTGTGTTGGTTGCGGCCGGCGGTGCCTGAAAGTGCATGTGTTGCCCCATGCGTGGTTTTGGTAATTAACGACAATCCTTATGGACTAATGCTTGCATTGAGATATTCTTATAGATCTTGTCCATATGAAAGATTGGAGTTCATGTGTTGGACCCTAGAAGCTTATAAGATGACCAAGATCCTTTCAAGGGTTTATATGAAGAATGGTCTTATATTGAGTTGAGCATATCGCAAGTATGTCTTGAAGAATAGAATACCGTGGATATTCATGCTCATCTTCAAGACATCATCATTGATTAAGAAAGAAGAAAAGACACAAAGTTGATCAAGGCTAAGTGGAAAGGATGGATTCAAGTGATCAACACACAAAGCTACATGTTGTACCATGTGGGATCTTGTGATCTAATGGTATGGTAAGCAATCGTCTATATAGCTTTGTGAACTAACCCATATATGTGTGTGGAGTATCTATGCGGGGTTAGGTATCTTCCCATGGGCGTGCATCAAAAGGAAGTTCCATATAGCCCATGGCGGATGACGTCAAGCCGTGGTCGTCATCAAGATAATGGCCAAGTGAAGATGTTCCTAAATGTGGCTCTCCCATATTGTGTATGGGGGAGCATTTCACAAGCCTTCACCAAGCGGAGCGCAATCAAGAAAGGTGATCCAACTTGAGGTGATCAAGATCGTCATCACCCAGCTCAAGTGGATTGCGCAAGGCAAAGGTATGACCTTGATAGGGTTTCTATTTTACCGGTCTCATGGTGTTAGTGAGAGACCGGATTATAGATAGATGCCACACTTTCAAGAGGGGCTCTCGAATGAGTAACTTGATCGTATCGTTCGGAGAGAGCTCAAACCTTTGCATTCTTGTCATCATCTTTCTTGATTCTTATTTGGCTTTCCTCCATGTTTGATTTTAGAGCTTGTCATGATCTTCACGGCAAGCTCAAGTTCATCAAAAACGGATTTCGTATGGAAAACTTATCGCGTTTTTGGTGTTGGAGGTTTTACCGGTTGTTCTATTTTTGAGAGGTCTAACCTTTACTCATTTGGTTTTATGATTCATTGTTGGACAATGATGTTTCTCTGTATAATCTTGAAGAGCTCGTTGTTGTGATTCCAACGAGCCAAAGATCATCGAAAACGGAGTCCGGATGCAAAAGATATTGCCGTTTTGGTGTTCGCTATTTTGCTGTTTTTCCTGTGGCGGTAGTACCGCCCTCGGTACCGCCAGAAACGGGTTCTGAAGCCCTTATCCGGTAGTACCGCTGGGTTAAGAGGTAGTACCGCTGCCTGGAAGTTTTTTTCATCCTGTTGTGTCTTCCAGACCTCCCAGGGGGCGGTAGTACCGCCTAAACCAGCGGTAGTACCGCCCCGGCGCGATTCTGCACCCAACGGTTAGATATTTGGGTGACCTATTTAAGGGGCCTTCTTCCCCAATGGTTCCCCAACCTTTCTTGCAAGTTTTGCCTCCATTGTTGACCTCCAAAAGCTTGCTTTCTCTCAATCCCTCCAATGATTCTTGCTCATTCTTGAGGGAAACAAGAGAGGAGATCTAGATCTACATCTCCACCAATCAATCTCTCCTCTAAGTGAGGGGAGCATATTGGATCTAGATCTTGGGATTCATTTGTTGTTTTCCTTGCTCTTCCTCTCATCTTCCTCCATAGCATTAGTTGCTTTGGTGGGATTTGAGAGTGAATTGCTTTGAGCACTTCTTGTGTTCTTGCCATTGCATTAGGTGCATCGGTTTGAGTTCTCCACGGTGATACGTGGAGTGAAGTTTGAGAAGCTCATTACTCTTTGTGGTTCTCGTTGCATCTTGGGTTGCTTGTAACCCTAGGTGCCTTTGTGAGTCTCGGAGGAAGTCCGAGGCATTGTTGGGAGGCTCCAACTCATTGTGGAGTTCCCCGACCTTTGTGTATCGGTTTGGTCAACGCCTTCAAGTCGACCTCATAGTGGAACGAGCCAATCCCTCACGGGTGAAGCTCACGGAGAATAGGGTGAGCACATCGTGCTATTGGAGTGCCTAGGAGGCTCCACACCCCTCCAACGTAGACGTACTTCCATTGGGAAGGAACTACGGGAAACATCTCCTCGTGTCCACTTTGCGGTTACTTCTATACCCAAACCTTTACTTATGCATTTACCTTTGTGATAGCCATCGAGCTTGAAGTTATCTATATTGCTATCACTTAGTTGTTAATCTTGCTTAGCATAAGTTGTTGGTGCACATAGGTGAACCTAGCTTGTTTAGGTTTTGTGCTTGATAAATTAAACGCTAGTTTTATTCCGCATTTATTCAAGCCTAAACCGTAATTATTTTAAAACGCCTATTCACCCCCCCTCTAGGCGACATCCTCGTTCTTTCAATTGGTATCAGAGCCAGGCTCTCTTTATTAGGCTTCACCGCCTTGAGAGTAAAGATGTCGTTTAGAGATTAGCAAATGATCCCACTTTCATATTCGATGGCACAAATTATGATGTTTGGAAAATTCGCATGCTTAATCTTTTTCGGGTGTATGGCCCAAAAATGGAGAGAATTGTAGATATGGATTTTCCTCCTCCAAAGGATCTCCAAAAGTTATCTTTAGAGGATGAGGAAAACTCTTATCTCAATTCTCTAGTATCTCATGCTATTGTTGGTGTTTTGAGCAATGTAGTTCTTGAGTCAATCATGCCTTTTCGGAATGCTCATGATTTATGGACAAAGCTTCAAGACAAATATGATGTGTCCAATATTATTGAGGATGATTGTTCTCCCTCCACTTCCGGGCGTGATGAGTTCTCAACTTCCTCTACTTCACCAACATGTGGTAAGCCACAACCTAATGAGATGGTGAGTAGTGCTAGACTTTGCAACAATGATAGTAAACTTACTATTGATGATTCTTTGCCTCAACATTGTTGCAATGATCTACCTTTGGACTTAAACACATCTAGCACCATACATGCTTTACATGCTTGTGTTGATAGTCCTTGCATATCTTGTCAAAATTGCTTGTCTAAATCTCATGATGATATGCTTGCTTTATCTTGTTGCCATACTACAAATGCGTGTGTTTCCTCTATTCCGTTGGTCACTAACATTGTAGAGGAAACCCAACTTCCTATGGAACAAGATGTGTACTTGAGTGGTGCCTCAAGTAATGTTTCATCTTCATCGACCATCTTTTGCCTTATGGCTAAGGAGTCAAAGGTATCTCCTACTTTGAACCCCATTAAATCTAAAGATGATGATAAAATGAAGAGAATGATATTGTTGATTCTCTAAATAAGAAAGGTGAAATTGTCTTTCTTGCTTTGAGTAAAATAAAAATGCTCGCTCTAACTTCATGGAAATCATGGCTAATGCTATTGAGGTCAATAAACTTATTTATGAGCATGAGGACACCATTGTGGAAATGGAAGGTCGTGAGCAAGACTACACCGATGAGATCGGGGATCTTTCTATTGCTCTTAATGAAGAGCAAGAGCGTAGAAGGATCCTTGAGGAAAAACTTTGTAGTCTTGAGGAATCTTATAGTTTAGACTTTTCTAAATTAAGAGAAGATCATGCTCTTGCTCTTTCTAATGTCCTCAAATCTAAAAATGATGATGCTTGTGCTACTAACTCTACTTATTGTGAAGCATCCATATTAAAGGAGAATGTTGAGCTAAGGGCTCAACTTGAGTTGCTAACAAGCAATTATAGGAAATTGGAAGAAAGTCATGAAAAGCTCTCGAGCTCTCATAATGATCTTCTAGTCTCCCATGATCGGCTAAAGTTAGCTCATGAGGCTTTCAACTAAGGTAACATCTTGTGAGCCTCATGTGGACAATGGCACAACTTCTACTCAAAATGTTATATTGCCATGTGCTAGTCCTAGTAGTTCATCCACTCATGATATTTCTACATCTTGTGATGAATTGCTTTCCATGCCTTGTTGCTCTAACAATGAAGCATCTACTTCCTCTAGTACTTGTGTTGTTACTAACCATGTAGAGGAGATAAAAGAGCTCAAGGCCAAGTCACTTCTTTGAAGAAAGACTTGGAAAAGCGTCATGTTGGGAAGTCGGCACTTGACAATATGTTGAGTGTGCAAAAATCTCCCAATGACAAGAGTGGACTTGGATTCAACTCCGATGTTAAGAAGAAGTCCAACATCAAGAAGAAGCACAAGACCATCAAGAAGAAGGGCCTAGAACAAGTAAAAGATTCGGCCAAGATTGTTTGCTTCAAGTGCAAGATTGAAGGGCATCATGTGAGATCTTGCCCAATGAAGAAGAAGCATTTAAGTGAGAAGCAACAAGGGAAGCGGCCTCAAGTTCATACTCAAGTATCCAACGTTGAAGAAAGGCCACTTCCCAAGGAGAATCAAGCTAAAGCTTCTCAAGTTGAGAAATCAACTAAGAAGAAAGGTGGAAGTAGATGTTGCTATCTATGTCGCGAGAAGGGACATCTTGCTTCTTCATGCACTAACGGTACCTTATCCAACCCAATCATAATTGATGATGTTTACTCTCTTGAGAAGGATAAGGTTGGCAATGTGTTTGCCAAATTTGTTGGTACTCAAAGTGGTGTCAAGAAAAGAACCATTTGGGTGGCCAAGCCTATTGTGACTAACCTCTTAGGACCCAACTTGGTTGGGGACCAACAAGCTAAAACTTGATCAATAGGTGTTGTGGAGGGCGTGGAGACTTGGCTACATTATGAAGAATTAAGGGATCTTCATCAATCATATTTCTCAAGCCAAGTCATTTGGATTATCATGTCTCTATCTTATATCCAACGTGCCTCCTTGCGGTAACATGTATTTAAATTATATATACATTGAAAGTTGCTTGCCCCTTGCATGTGTTTGGTTTTGTACCTTGCATGTGTTTGACTATGATGTGCCTACCACTTACCTATCTTGAGTAATCTAGTGTGTGTATGTTGGTTTGCACATCATGGTTGTGTGTGTTTGTGTTGAGCCTCTATTGCTTCTTGTTTATCTTAATTGGCTCTTGTGAGTTTAATGGACTTTCCCATTTTGGGGGAGTGATATGCTTTCGGCACGTCACAATCCTAAAAATGTGTATACATGAGGAATACCACTTAGTGTTGATATATCAATATTATCTAGTCTCTATGTGGTATGTCATGCTCATGAGAAATTCGAATTCTAAATGTCCATTAACTATCTCTATTTGGTTTTTGTTTGCCTCTTGTTGAAAACAAATGGATTATCACATTATGGGGGAGTAATAAGCATTGTGCATATTACGAACCTAGAAAATGTGAACAAGTGAGGTTTTGCCACTTAGAATTGATATTGTAAATTATCTTGTTCCTATGTGGCATGTTTCTCAAACAAGTTCCATATTTGCCTATTCGCTCTTGTTTTGAGAATATGATCTTGAATATCTTTGTCATTTACCACCGAGAATTATCTCCATACATTACTTGTCTTTACAAGTGATAATCTTATTTGTGGTAAAGTATATTGATCATATTTACTTTGGCTTTGCTCTTAATTGCCTTATTTATTGCCAAGGATTAGTTTTGATCAAACTTTCTTTTGTCTTCCTTGACCTTTGGTTCCTCTTGCTCTACTCATGTTGTTTTGTGTTTTTCTTAAAATAAGAAAAGCCGTGATCCCATTCTTGTGCATTTACATTCAAAGTCATACTTCATAAATAATGCACAAATCTTGGGGGAGCTATCCTATATGCTTTAGAACATTATTTGTCTTCAATTGCTACTTGATCTATTTTAATTGGTGTTTGAGCCCGATGACATGTCTCGTGGAAAGACAAAGCTTTTTGTCTTGGTACTTTGTGCCATCATAGAAAGTGTAGAGGGTTTGGTCTATTTGTTGAAATCTTTCTCTCTTTGGGAGTTAGTTATCTCTTTCCTTGATATATCTTTCATTTGGTATCTTTCTAAATCATGTGTTGATTTGGGTTTTGATATAATTTGGACAATTCTCTTGCATGTCACACTTTGGTGTGCCTTCTTGGTATTCTTTGTATTTTGTCCAAATTGTGTCTTCTTTTGGTTCTTGAAGGTCTTGACATGCATATTTACCTCATGTATATATTGGCATGTTTACTTTCTTTGATCCAATATATCGGGTAAATTCCACCGAATCCTAAATCGGCTAAGATGTGCATGAAATTCAATTTCATATCCATATGCACATATTTATGTGGAGTTTGTCCAATGTATTGTAGTTTCCTAACTACTTCGGACCCAATTTGTTTGGGGACCTCTTTGTACTTGAATTGTGTTTTAGGTACTTCGGAGATGCATTGGATGCCTTGTCTAATTCATAAGGAAGGTGCTCTCACCATTTGCTTATTGAAGCCAAGCTACGTTGATTGTGATTGCTAAATCTTCTACATCACCAATGCCATCTCGGTAACAAGTATCTACCTCATGCATACATTTCTTGCATTCAACCTTGTGTAGGTTGCATCTTAGCATGATTTCTTTTGTTCCTTGTGATACTTGTTTCCCTTCTCAAAGCATCCCAACTATCACTTCCCTTGTGGTTATTTGTGATGTCTTTGATGCGTTTGTGTTGGAAGTCTATTTACATCATTTAAGATAAATTTGAGCTATGTGCTATGCTTTTAAGCAAAGATCTTAATGGTGTATATATGACTTCCTCTTGGGTATCATGTTCTTCTCTTTAGTAACCATTTTGTGTGTACATATTTCTTTGTGGATGTATATCAATGATTGTTATCTACCTAGAAATCTATACACATGAGAAATGTTACTTCACAAATTGATATCCTATTTCCTTAGTGTCCACCTCTTTTATGTTTTATGGATCTTTTGGTGGCCTCGGAAATTATTTGCCTTATGAGTGCTTGCCCTATTTTATTGGATCTTGTGCACTCATTTTTGTCGGTTGTGTGTGTTGAAATGACATGCTTTGCTCCTTGCTTATCATTCCTTTGAGACTATGGTGATGCTCAATGCTCACCTATGATGTACTCTTATAAAAGGGCTTTGCCATGTCACACACATCATTTGGTTGAGCCTAAATCTTTTAAATGTTCTCGCATTTGGATATTTTGTCGGTCTTCTATTTGATGCTCAACCATATGATTGCTGCAAGTGTTATGCCTTGTTTTATATACATTCTCTCTTGCACATGTTTTGTGTTTCAAAGGATTATGGGGGAGTGAGGATTCCATGTTGTGCATACTATATTGCAATACAAATCCTTATTGTGCACGTACCTTGGGGAGTTCCCTCTTGATTATTTGAACACTTGGTTGATCTTATCATTTTTTTTGTTCAATTGGTTTTTCGGATCCTTTGATTGGATACTTCTGTTGTCGAAGTATGTTTCAATTCGATTTCCTTTGCAATCTTTGGATCCTCAATATAGTTTGATCTCCACCCAACTATTCGTCATTGGATATGTGCATTTGATTTCACTCAATTATGAGAAATGCACACATTATGGGGGAGCTCTTACTATATTGGCCTTCTAAATTTTTCTTCCCATTTCGGCGATCGATGCCAATGGGGGAGAAGTTTAGAGGGTTTAAGGGAATTTGGTTTTATATGCTTTAGTTTGTTCTTAAGCATTTGCCTTTCATGCTCTTGCATCCTTGCTCTTTGTTGTGCATGGTTGCTTTAATTCATTAGCTTTAATTCATTATATAAACCCTCGTAAAAGGGATTGTCATCAATTACCAAAATGGGGGAGATTGAAAGTGCATGTGTTGCCCCATGCGTGGTTTTGGTAATTAACGACAATCCTTATGGACTAATGCTTGCATTGAGATATTCTTATAGATCTTGTCCATATGAAAGATTGGAGTTCATGTGTTGGACCCTAGAAGCTTATAAGATGACCAAGATCCTTTCAAGGGTTTATATGAAGAATGGTCTTATATTGAGTTGAGCATATCGCAAGTATGTCTTGAAGAATAGAATACCGTGGATATTCATGCTCATCTTCAAGACATCATCATTGATTAAGAAAGAAGAAAAGACACAAAGTTGATCAAGGCTAAGTGGAAAGGATGGATTCAAGTGATCAACACACAAAGCTACATGTTGTACCATGTGGGATCTTGTGATCTAATGGTATGGTAAGCAATCGTCTATATAGCTTTGTGAACTAACCCATATATGTGTGTGGAGTATCTATGCGGGGTTAGGTATCTTCCCATGGGCGTGCATCAAAAGGAAGTTCCATATAGCCCATGGCGGATGACGTCAAGCCGTGGTCGTCATCAAGATAATGGCCAAGTGAAGATGTTCCTAAATGTGGCTCTCCCATATTGTGTATGGGGGAGCATTTCACAAGCCTTCACCAAGCGGAGCGCAATCAAGAAAGGTGATCCAACTTGAGGTGATCAAGATCGTCATCACCCAGCTCAAGTGGATTGCGCAAGGCAAAGGTATGACCTTGATAGGGTTTCTATTTTACCGGTCTCATGGTGTTAGTGAGAGACCGGATTATAGAATAGATGCCACACTTTCAAGAGGGGCTCTCGAATGAGTAACTTGATCGTATCGTTCGGAGAGAGCTCAAACCTTTGCATTCTTGTCATCATCTTTCTTGATTCTTATTTGGCTTTCCTCCATGTTTGATTTTAGAGCTTGTCATGATCTTCACGGCAAGCTCAAGTTCATCAAAAACGGATTTCGTATGGAAAACTTATCGCGTTTTTGGTGTTGGAGGTTTTACCGGTTGTTCTATTTTTGAGAGGTCTAACCTTTACTCATTTGGTTTTATGATTCATTGTTGGACAATGATGTTTCTCTGTATAATCTTGAAGAGCTCGTTGTTGTGATTCCAACGAGCCAAAGATCATCGAAAACGGAGTCCGGATGCAAAAGATATTGCCGTTTTGGTGTTCGCTATTTTGCTGTTTTTTCTGTGGCGGTAGTACCGCCCTCGGTACCGCCAGAAACGGGTTCTGAAGCCCTTATCCGGTAGTACGCTGGGTTAAGAGGTAGTACCGCTGCCTGGAAGTTTTTTTCATCCTGTTGTGTCTTCCAGACCTCCCAGGGGGCGGTAGTACCGCCTAAACCAGCGGTAGTACCGCCCCGGCGCGATTCTGCACCCAACGGTTAGATATTTGGGTGACCTATTTAAGGGGCCTTCTTCCCCAATGGTTCCCCAACCATTCTTGCAAGTTTTGCTCTCCATTGTTGACCTCCACAAGCTTGCTTTCTCTCAATCCCTCCAATGATTCTTGCTCATTCTTGAGGGAAACAAGAGAGGAGATCTAGATCTACATCTCCACCAATCAATCTCTCCTCTAAGTGAGGGGAGCATATTGGATCTAGATCTTGGGATTCATTTGTTGTTTTCCTTGCTCTTCCTCTCATCTTCCTCCATAGCATTAGTTGCTTTGGTGGGATTTGAGAGTGGATTGCTTTGAGCACTTCTTGTGTTCTTGCCATTGCATTAGGTGCATCGGTTTGAGTTCTCCACGGTGATACGTGGAAGTGAAGTTTGAGAAGCTCATTACTCTTTGTGGTTCTCGTTGCATCTTGGGTTGCTTGTAACCCTAGGTGCCTTTGTGAGTCTCGGAGGAAGTCCGAGGCATTGTTGGGAGGCTCCAACTCATTGTGGAGTTCCCCGACCTTTGTGTATCGGTTTGGTCAACGCCTTCAAGTCGACCTCATAGTGGAACGAGCCAATCCCTCACGGGTGAAGCTCACGGAGAATAGGGTGAGCACATCGGTGCTATTGGAGTGCCTAGGAGGCTCCACACCCCTCCAACGTAGACGTACTTCCATTGGGAAGGAACTACGGGAAACATCTCCTCGTGTCCACTTTGCGGTTACTTCTATACCCAAACCTTTACTTATGCATTTACCTTTGTGATAGCCATCGAGCTTGAAGTTATCTATATTGATATCACTTAGTTGTTAATCTTGCTTAGCATAAGTTGTTGGTGCACATAGGTGAACCTAGCGTGTTTAGGTTTTGTGCTTGATAAATTAAACGCTAGTTTTATTCCGCATTTATTCAAGCCTAAACCGTAATTATTTTAAAACGCCTATTCACCACCCTCTAGGCGACATCCTCGATCTTTCAGTGCCGGCGATCCATCTCCGGTAGCAGCATCGACGGACGCCGGCCCTGCATCCTCCAACTCCGGCCAGAGATCCCGCACGCAGACGAAACTCGTCGTGGGCGGCGGGGGAGGCGGGGGCAACCGCCGGTCGCGCGGGATCTGTGGTGGGCTAGGAGGAGGGGGCGAGCCGCGTCGCGACATCGGTGGTGGCCGACCACGCCACGCCGTGGTCACCGGAGGCCACGCCGGCTCCGGGTTGCGGCGAATCGACGGCGACGGAGCCCGATTTCCTCCAAATCGGGCCGACGGCCGGCGAAAACGACCTCGCCCCGTCGATTCCGGCGACGGCGAGAGGCGGCGAGCGAGGGAGAGGTGGGCCGGAGAGCGGCGCAGGGACCAGGATGGGGGCGGCGGGGTATGGGGGTCACCGGCGGCGACGCCGGCGAGAATGCGTGCGGCGGGTCGGGAGGCGGGAGGTTTTCTTGGAATTGGCTTCAGAGGAGTAAATTTAGGAGACGGCCGCCACTTTTACTCCTCTGATGAGTATAATTTTACTCCTCTAACCGTTTAGGAGTTCGGTTAGGTGCCGCCGCTGCGTATTTTTACTCCTCTAACCGATTTTAGGGGATCGGTTAGAGATGCCCTAAAAGCGCTACCCTCGTTGCATTGCTTTGGTCTAAATTCTCCCCCTCTCACTCCACAATCCACATTCGAAGTCATGTTTTTCAGCCCGAAATTGCTGATTCGGAATTTGCGACCTTTCAGGACTATTCGGATGTATTGGCTTGGACCATCCGGCCACTAATCCGGGAGCACCCGATATAGGCCTGGACAGTCCCAAACCATCTGGGTACCCATAGTATCCGGTTTGGCCAACTCTGCTTCACGGTTTTGGTCATTTATTTCACATATGGATTCCGGTTTTGACGATTTTGGTCTCATTTTGAAGCTATGGACGGGCTCTGCATCCTCAAGGCTAGCTCGAGGTCGAAACCTATCAATATGGGTAAAGATTTTCGAACAAAAAGGTAAAAACTTCAAGGAATATGTTATGCAAGTATATAATTCAAGGTAGGAGCCTGCCAAGCAGGACAACTGTTTCTATCTGTTTAAACCTCATCACATCCAACATAGTGTGATCGAGACCCCTCTTGAGATTGCATCGGAGCACCAGAGATAATAGAGAAGAAAGACACAACTATGAATAGGGTCTTTAGTGGACGATTATATTCCAGGGTTTGAACCTATATAAGTCTTGTCAACGTGTGCTACCATTGAGTTTTGCTAGACGCTCCACCCCTCTCAAATTACTACCGAGATGGGGAGAACCAGCTAGCTCTGGATTGAGTCACATTTCACCCTAACCACTACTCATCCGCTGATTCTTCGACATCAGTCTGCTTACACTACAAGAAAACAGCTAATCACCGGCGTGGCGATTTTGACATCACCGGCGAGGAACGGCCACACCGGTAACTTCACGCCAGTGCTATTTGAGATCACCGGCGAGTGCGCGGCCACGCCAGTGACACCGTCGTGTGATAGGCCATGCCGGTGATTATATGGGTTCACCGGCGTGTGATCGCCACGCTGGTGATGCTTTGGATTACCGGCGAGGGACGCCACGCCAGTGATTTATATTATGGAAATTAAAAAAAAGCAGCAATTTAATTTAAAAGTCGACAATTACCAGAATGATACACAGAAACAAAATCATGAAAATTAACAGAAATAGTACTGGCAATAGCTACCCGTCTCAACAAAGTTCTTACTAGTCAACTTATTTCTAACTATACTAGATAGAGCTAGCTAGTCACTTAGGCTCTGGACCACCTCAGGCTCAGCCATGTAGTCATTATCATCTCTAGGGTCATGATCCTCGGACTCGGAACTGGAGGAGACTTGTGGTCCCCTATACGTGAAGTACATCTCGTTGTGGTTATGATCGAGAAAGAAGGTGCATCTCTCAGTAGGTTGCATGCCGTAGGAATCAACAAGTTGTGTCCAACGAGCACCATTGAAGTAAGTGCGGCCCATCGTGTTCGTACACAGAACTCTGAAACTCCGAGTGGGCAGAGTCATCTGTACCAAGTTGACCTCAAATGTCCTGTGGTCTGTGAAGGCAACATCCACATGCTCCAAGAAGTCACGTCTAGCTTTGCACGGGATGTTCTGCGAGAAATAGCAATAAGAGAAACAACTCGAATAGATAGTGTGAAGAGTTTGAATCATTGGCACATGCATGGATGAAACATATATGTTTACCAACAACTATCAACAAGAAAGGTAGGCTCAGAACATGTCGAAGATAAACATACCAGATGAGTTTCAACATCCCATGGTAGAACAACGCCAAACTTCTTATTCATGCAGTAGGGATAGCCACAATCCTCACACAGATTCATTTTGCTGCTTAATATACATACAACAACATTAGGAGAGTGCATTACGCAAGATGTAGTCTAAACATGAACTACAATACAACAAGTTGCAAATTATACATGAACTAGACAAAAGTATTCATGCATATCACAAAGCTCACAAGCACCGTCCACAAAATTTGAATCATCGGCATTGCAAAAAATACAAAAGTAAACAAAAAATGCTTTAGAGTTGTGCCTCATACTTAAATTGGACACATAAATTCCAGGGATGGTGCGAGCGAGCCAAGTAGGATGCACAAGTAGTATATTGTGCATATCACAAGCCTCACTTGCACCACCCCCAAAATCGTGCCACAATATTTGAGTCATCGGCATTTATGAAAGACAAAAGTAACCAAAAATGTTTTAGAGTTGTGCCTCATATTTTAATTGGACACATAAATTTCAGAGATGGTGCAAGTGAGCCAAGTAGGATGCACAAGTAGTATCTTTGTGCATATCACAAGGCTCACTTGCACCACCCCCAAAAACGTGCCACAAGACTTGAATCATCGGCATTTACAAAAGACAAAAGTAAACAACAGCATGAGATGTATCAGCTAACTACACATCTAAATCAACTAACTAGACATCTACATCCTCTAAAACTACACATTTTAATCATCTAAAACTACACATCTAAATCAACTAACTACACATCTTAATCATCTAAAACTACACATTTTAATCATCTAAAACTATACATATAAATCAACTAACTAGACATCTACATCATCTAAAACTACACATCTAAAACTACACATGTTAATCATCTAAAACTATACATGTGAATCATCTAAAAACACTAAATTATCTCCAACTAAACTCACCGGCGCGGTGGAGGCCGGGACGGAGCGAGGTCGACGGAGGCGGGGACAGGGTGGGGTCGACGGAGGCGGGGGCGGGGTTGACACGGGCGAGGTGGACGGAGGCAGGGACGGGGCGTCGTCGACGGGGGCGAGGACGGGGAGCGGAGCGAGGTCGTCACGGGCGGGGACGACACGAGGTGGACGGAGGCGGCAGGGAGCGAGGAGAGGTCGTCGTGGGCGGGGACGACGCGAGGTGGACGGAGGCGGCGACGGGGTGCGAGAGGGGAGGCGGCGACGGCGGGGAGGGGTTGAGATGTGGATTTGAAACCGTGAGGATTTGAGATGCGGATTTGGAACCGTAGCTTTGGGAGAGAAGAGGTGCGGCCTTACTACAAATATTTTTAAGTGAAATAGATAGTAAAATTAAAATATATCGAAATAGACAATATAATGGATTAAAGTCCTAGTACAATACGATATTACATATGCAAAAGTAGTAGCAGTTCATCTACAACATGGATTCAAGTCCCATTACAATACGATATTACATATAAAATTGAAGTCATTTCTTTTTCACGGTCTTTTTTCTCTTCTTTGTAGTAGTTGATCTTATGAAAGGATTGAATTGTTTGGAAGAAGGTAATGTGGTTCTGCTTCTTCCTGTGGTGTATGGCTCGTCGAAGTCGTCTTCTTCTTTAGGATCGTCGAATTGGTCAAAGTCTTCCTCGGTCTCGACTTCATCAAGCCCAATGATACTTCTTTTGCCTCTCGTCACGACTACACGGCTCGGCTTGTCGGATCTTTTATGAAAAAACATTGGGCCACATCCTTAGCAAAAACCCAGGGCTCATTTTCTGCGGTGATTCCTTTCACATTGCTCTTTGCACCAATTGGTTGCGCTTCGGGCATAGTCATGGTAACGAAACCATGATCTTCATAGTCGATATTCTTTGCCCATCTGACGCGGAACATCGCCACCTTATAGTCTCCCGAGTAGTCAAGTTCCCAGATTTCTTCGATCCTTCCGTAGTATCTTCGGTTCACACCACCGATCTCTGATTCCATAGTTACCACAGAGTTTTGGTACACACTTTTTTTGTCCTTGCCTCCGTATAGTATGTGAATCCGCTCATATCATACGCTTGATAAGACATGACATTGTGTGCGGGGCCTTTTGATAAGGTGTATATGGTCTCTTCATTTTCATCATCCACTGGCAATGGATTACTCCTGACGGTCTTCTTTAACCAAGCCGCGAAGCTCTGGTTATGCTCTTTACTAATCTGGTCTTCCGTCGTCGTCTGCCCAAGAAGTGCATACGCTTCAATTATTGTATTTTTATGCTTCTCCAACCAATCATCCAGCACATTCACGTGATGTAAGTAAACCGTCTGCGCTCGTTCAAAGTCGTCGTATCGGTTTAAATGGCCCACATGCAACGCCTTCTTTAGAGTCGAGTGACCAGACCCACAGAGCTTGTCAAAGTGCTTATTGGCGGGCACACCAATAGGATTATTGACGTCCATATAGTTGTTGCAGAAAGAGATGCACTCCTCAGTAAGATATCCCTGAACGATGCTTCCATCTAGATGTACCCTGTTATGAACGAAGCCCTTCACCCACCCATTCAGCCTTTCAAACAGGAACATGTTGCGCAGAAAAGCAGGCCCGAGATCTTCGATCTCAGAAACAATATGGACAAGAAGATGCAACATCACGTCGAACATCGAAGGCGGGAAGTATATCTCAAGCTCACATAGTATAGTAACGATCTCTTCTTGTAGCCTTTTGAGACGCTTCTTACTGATACAATTTCGAGATATAACGTCCAACACATTACAGAGGTCAAGAAGTGTGTCCCGGACGTGCTTGTCCATTACACCTCTAAGTGCAACTGGAAGTAACTGTGTCATCATCACCTGACAGTCATGAGACTTCATCAAATTGAACCTGTGTTTCTTCATGTCTAGAAATCTGCGTATGGAGCCCGAGTAGCCGGTTGTTACTTTGATGTCGTAAAGACACTCAAAAACTTGTTTCATCACCGCTGGACTAAGAGTGAAGCAAGCGAGGGGATATGATCTTTGGTTTTCGTCCCCTTTTGGCTCATGATAGCTGTCTCTTGTGTCTCGTGATCTAATTTCTTCTTCTTTGATACATGAAGATCTTCCCTAATGCCTAGTTCTTCCAAATCTATTCTTGCCTTTGGTCCATCTTTACTCTTTTCCGGCATCATGAACATTGTACCCAACATATTCTCGGTCACGTTCATAATGATATGCATTGAATCAAGAGAATGTGGCGTATCAAGAAGTGGCCAGTAGGGCAAGTCCCAAAAAACAAACTTCCTTTTCCATGTTTTGCAAAGAGGCTCTGGTGCCTTTCGTTTCTTTCCCGGCAAAGGGCACCCCTTCCAATTATTCAACATTTCAAGAATCTCTGTTCTTTTTCTCGGTCGTGGCAGTCCTCGAGTCTCAACTGTATTGTCGAACAGGTCTTTTATTTTTCTCCACTCATCATTCGGGTCAAGCCACCTCCGATGACCCTGGTACACGGTTTTACAGGACCCCAATTTTGATAGCTGGCGGTAAGCTGTCTCGTCCATACACTTGACACATGCGTAGTGTCCATGGCACACCTGGCAAGACACCACTAGTACAGAAACGTAAATTAGAGTCGGCCCCAGAGAGTCAGCTCAGCCAGTTAAAACGTCCGTCTGTAGCGTGGGTTTCTAATGTACGCTTCATTAGAGGCGGCAGCCTTGGGCCGGCTGTAATGACTCCTCACCTCAGACGGCCGCGAATTTCAGCCGTTTCTAATACAGAGACGACCAATATAAGCACCCGTCTATAAACATGACTAATCAGAGACGTACGTAAACGCTGGCCGTCGCACAACCCGTGGGGTTCGACGTATCCCTCCGGACGTAATATTCGTTGCCTCCGGGAATATATCCGAGGGGTCCAACTTGGTGAAGCAAATTAAAAAAGAATAATTACAGTAACCCGGCCGGTTTTAGCCAGCTAGTTATACAAAGCAGAACCTCTACCATTATTGAAATCAGTTATACAACACGTACATGTAGAAAATGTCCAGGAAACTAGCTAAATGATTGTTGAAAACTGCATTTTCATGCAAACAAACTACCTAGAAAATTGATCAACAATCTAGATGAAATATTGTTCTATATGATCTGCATCTCAATCATGACATCCAATCTTAGGTGATTGGTGTTCCTCATAATGATCAAAACAGGTTGATTGATCTTAAAATGCTTGTCTTCAATGAAATTCTTCCACCCCAGCTTGTCAAACTCAATGCGGCCATCATGTTTCTTGTTGTACCTAATGGTTGTGACGGCCCCAGCTGCTCCAAGTCGTAGTCCAGCTTTGCCATGAGTTGGTAGGCCAGCGTCTTGCACTATGATCTTAGGTAGTTTCTGCGCATAAAGGACAACATATACAGTATATTAACTTAGGAAAGACGCATATATAACGGGTAAAGAGGTAAAGAGGCAGTTTTTCTTGAATTTTAACTTTGGAAAGAGGCACATATATACCATATAATGTCTCTTCAAATTTGTGGTCGTCAAACGGGTCACAAAAGGAACACCAACATCAGCTGTCATGGGGAGAAGCTGAACCAGGCGGTCGTTCTCATCTGTCTTCAGATGAACTCTTCGGGAAACTATGTAACGACTGGCCTCTTCGTCACTCCCAACAGAACTCCCATAACAATAGGCAGAACTTTCATAATCCTCCTCATTGTGCTCTTCATTGTTGGCATATTCCATAAAGGCAACAGAGATCCTGTGATTTGGTCCTGCAATAGTAAAAACAAGCAGCACTACTCCCTTGTGAACATGATTGTTGTCCTTTGGTCACATAAATGGTGTATGTTTTCTCAAGAGCACAAAACAACATAGTGTCGCCTACTACCCGGTTGAACGCTTCCCGAGCGTTGCACGGTACTACATGTGCAACAGAAACATGGTAAGCGGTATTATACAGTACTATGCAAAAACACGTTAAAGAATATTAGAAGTTGTCGTCCTACTTACGAATGACTTGCTGTGACGACTCTCAGCTTGCAGATGAACACTAAAATTGGCTCCACTGAGGAGGATAGAGCACTCGTGCTCGCATAATGGGCATGTCATTTCCTGTTAATTAATTAAGTTAACATGTGCATAACGAATTCCTATATCATAGCAATTTAAGCTAGTTTCCAAATAAATATATGAGTTTAAGTCGTACAAATGTGGGCATCACAAATTTGTAACTCATGATATGCAAACCAAGAAGCTATCTAATTGAGAACTAATTAAAACTAGACAACATGCAGCACAAATTTCTAAAAATGCTCAACACAATTTCTAAAATAAATTGAAAATTAGGGTTAGAACATGCAGCAAACCAAGGAGTTAGCTGCTGCACGGCGAGGCAAGATGTGATGTGGGGACGGGCCGGTTTGGAGGGTAGAGTCACGTACGGCGGCAGGAAGGTGCAACGACGGGGGCCGACGGCGGACCGGCGGACCGGCGCATCGACGGGGAACGGCGTCGGGTAGGCGCAGCCGTGGGGAACGGCGGCGGACCATCGCATCTAATGGGAACGGCGGCGGGGAGGCGCAACCGCGGGGACGGCGGCGGACCGGCGCAGCGACGGGGAACAGCGGCGGGTACGCACGCGGGCAGCGAGGGGGACGGCGGCGGGGAGGCGGGGAGTGAGGGGGTGGCGGCGGGGAGGCGGGCGAGGGTTTGGTGGGGAGGTGGGCGAGATTTCGATTTGTGGCTGTGGCGGCAAGAGGGGAAAATTTCACCCTCCCGTTATTGATTTGGAACCCGAAATTTTCACTTTGCCGCCAGTTATTCACAATCCGCACCGTCCGGATATGTTTGTTCACTCCGAGATTTACCAAAATCCAAAATACTTACAAAAAATTCAAACAAAAGTGAATATAAATGATTTATGCGTCCTAATTAATGTTACACTGAGTTGTAGACGGAGAAATAGGTTCATATACCGAAAATAATTTATCAGGTAGTAGAAAACTTGTAGCTTACACGGAAAAGGTCTGGTGTATAACGATGATGTGTTCTTCTTCTTTACAGTTGTATTCCCTCCGTTCCACAATATAAGATGTTTTAGCCCTTTTTCCACATTCACATGCATATACATGTATGTTGACACTTTTTAGTGTATGTGTACATTCTTTTTAGTATGAATGTAGACATGCATGTGTAAACCTTACATATGGAATGGAGGGAGTACTTCAAACCTATGAAAGAACTTTTCACTAAATATGAGCAATTTTTATGGTTTCAGATAGTGGGCTCATAGAGTTAGCATAATACGGATTATTCATCCATGTATAACAATGTTGAAGAAATATTAGTTCGATATATTAAATTAGCAAACATCTGGATCATAGACGGACCCTCCGGATATTAAATTAGCAAACATTTGGATCTCGCGCAATATTTGCGCCACATAACGAACGAATAGACAATATGGATGCATACATATAGCTCAGAATTTATCATGTATATTGCAAATATATCAAAATATATCAAAACTTGATCTTTCCATACATTTAAACGTCCGTACCCTCCGGACTATTAGAAATGGATGACCAGATCGCATCGATGTCTCCCTGCGCAGGCTTTGACCACATTTGTTCCAGTGTGAACGGCGCAGTGTCTGAAACTCCGGATAAATGCAAATAACCTCCGGGTCCCACCCAGAACCGCGGCCGGACGGCGCAGCGCCCGAGATTCCCCTCCGGACTTGTGAGCTTTATTAACTGCGGCGCCGGACGGTAGAAATCTATCCCCTCCGAGATTCCCCTTCACCTAGAGCAAACCCTAGCCTCCATCCATCCGCCTCTCACCGGCCAATCCAAGATCCGCCGCCGCGCGCGTCATGCCTCGCCGCCTGGCCACGACCCACTCGAAACTCACGCGTGAGAGCTACGCCGCCATTGTGGCCGAGATGCTCGCGGCGGCCAACATCCCAGATGCGGCGGAGACATTGGTGGCGGCCATGGCGGAGGCTGTGGTGGAGTTCTTGGCGGTCCACGCTGGACGCAAAGGCATGCCGGCACGCCTGGCCGCGGCTGCGGCAGATGGTGGCGCGCGCGTGGTGGAGAGCCAGGCTTCGGCGGCAGTCAATGGCGGCCAGGTCGTGCTGGAGAGCCAGGCCTCGGCGGCGGGCAATGGCGGCGAGGGCGAGGGCCGGGCCGTGGCGGGTGGCGGCGACGCGCCGGCGCCCAGGGCGCTCGCCCGTCTGGAGGCCGTCAAGGCAGAACACCGTGCGGCCTGGCAGCAAATCCAGGCCGAGCGCGTGGATGCCGCACTCATCGGGCAGATAAGGGTCGACCCCGCCCTTGTGGAGCAGAACCGCGACATCCTGGAGGCCGTGGCCGTGGCGCGCGCGGCGGCCGCGGGCGAGGACGGTGAGGGCGGCGAGGCGGCGGCCGCGAGCGAGGACGCTTAAGACGGTGACTCCGACGAGGACATGCCGGACGCCGATGCGGGAGACGACGACGACGAGGGCATGCCCGGCCATGAGGACGGCGTGTGTGAATCCTCAATCGAGGATGACGACTAGATCTTCCTGCCCAGCCCTAAGCTCTGTGGGGACCCCGGGCTAGCTGTCCGAAATACCCGATTATGCTTAACACAACGATACCGTGATCAGTCTGTCGTTGCACATAATCCGAATTGGATACCAAAGTTTACATCCATTACAATACCGAATTAAAAGTCTTACATAAATGGTCATATAGACCAAGTCTTACATAGGTGCCTTCATGGCCAAACCAAAATAACAGCGGAAGCTACGGCGTAGTAGACATCAAATCCTAACGAAGACGACCCGACAGGCAGCTGACTTATGGAGATCCTTAGTTCGCGTAGAAGTCGCCATACTCCTGCTCGGCGTAGTGCTCCTCCTCGTAGTCTGCCTAGGATAATAGCCAGGGACGAAACCAATATGAGTACATTTGATTGTACTCGCAAACTACCCCCAACATGAGTATGCACTAGTTTTATTTTACTTTCATACTTTATTTATTTAAAACATCTCTATATCTTTATTGAAAAAGGTAAGAAGAGTTTTATAACTATCTTTAAAGAAATCACCATTTTATCTGTTTCTCCAAAAACTCCTCCTTTTTCTGACCATAGCCCGTCATGGTCCACTACCTCCAACAACCTCATACCGATCCATTGGTATAGGTGTATGGAACATCCTCCATTTCATTTTCTTTTTAAAACTCAAAGTCTTTCAAAAACTTGCACATGGTCTTAGGACAGCCTACCAACTGTCCATATCCGAGGACTCGGCTATTCGAATAGTTTTACACTCTGCAGAGTTAGCACGCTTTTCCCACATCCATCCGGCAACTCATCGTGTCCGCCACGTCTCGCCATACAAGGTGTATGCGAAGTATGCCGCCGACCATAGCCTGTCCTTTGCTCATGCTAGTATAGGACCCTGCCGCTACGAAAACTTTCCAACACACTTAACCCAGCCCGTCGGAATCTAAGTGTGAGGACTCGTAGTTCTGCCCGGCGAGCAAACCCTTCAATCCTCCCACCAACGTGTTAGGACCCACGTCAGGGGTAGGTCACCAAACCATCCCCTCATGGAACGAGGTCATCCTCGTTGTTGAGGCATCCCATACTAACACGAGCAAATTATATGACTACGCCCTTTCCCATATGTGGGTAAATGTGGTCGCACAGGGTAAGATTGGTCGTCATAGTACTAGGACACACTGTGCATTTTTTATAAACATCACCATTCTCCACTTCTCCATTTCAACACCGACATCTCGGCATTCCATAATCACACAAGCATTTCCAAAGGAGTTTTGAGTAAACAATATTTATTTTTCCCATCCTATAGTTTGATATAACCATCTTATATTTCTACATAGGTGGCAAAATAGTTTCCATATACTTTTTGAAAAGGTTTTATAAATCATTGGTACTATTGAATACTCATGTGACAAAATAGATGTATATAAATGCAAGCTCAGTGAAGTAGCTTGCCTTGCTCGGCAAAGTTCTCGGGTTCTTGTGCTTGCTGATCAAAGTAATCCCCCTCCTCGTAGGCTCCGGCAACGTTCTCGTCTAAACGTTAAACAAGCAATACAAACAATCACTAAACTACTCAAGCAATCATCACAACATAACAATCATAAGCATCACAAATAGCTACTGCACCCATCAAACAATACAATTTGGTTTCAAATTAATTGAATTAAACATTATTTAATTATGTCTAAAAAAATGGCAGAAACTTGATGAACATGTTTAATTGCATACCTTGGGTTATGTTGATCCCAAAAAACAAACTAAATTTCTACAGAAAGCTACTGGTGTGTAGAAGACAACACAATTTAGTTTGGATTAATTGGAGTTACCAAACTCCCTACATAATTGTTTTAATCCAGTAACTTAATAATCAAGTTTTAGCTACCAATTAAGTTCTGTTGATCCTAAAATTAAATAATTTTAGGGGTAACTAAACATGACTAAATGTGATCTAACAAAATTGGTCCTAAATCATTTGGGTTAACCAATAAACATATTTAACTGTTTTAGTGCAGAAGGGTTCTCTAAATTCATTTTTAAACTAAACAATTATCACTGCCCAATTAATTCTACCAAAATTAGGGAAGCTAATACATCACAGTACTAAGCTAACAAAATTGGTTTGGAATTATTTGGACTAACAGAGTATCAGAAACAAACAAGTTTAGAATTTAAACCTTCTGTAGTATTTTTAATAATACATTTTTATTATATATCTAAATGAAATGAGACCACTTGGGTTGGTTAAACAATTTCATAAGCTTTCCAGAACAATTGGATTTTATTTATTTGGATGTCTAGATCTCAAGATATTGAATTTCTAAAATATGTCCAGTACTGATTTCTCAGAAAAGATTAAATTCGAGTTAATTTGTTCTCTGGATAATGTTCAGAACTATGACAGGTGGGGTCCACCCGTCATAGACTCAGTGTTCGCGGGGAAATGATTAAAAGGCTGACGGGTGGGGCCAGCCCGTCAGCGCCTAATCTAAACGAACGGGTACGTGGCCGTAGATCGAGGATCTAACGGCTCACGTTCAAAGGCGACGACGGCGACCATTTCAGGGCGGCGCCGCCGTGCCGGCGATACGGTGGTGCACGGATCCCTCACCTGGGGGCTCTGGAGGACGCGGCGATGATGCAGGAGGGTCGCGGAGGCTCGAGGAAGCTCGTGGGAGGAGTGGCACTTGCTGGGGAGGGCTGGTTCGTCGGCGGCGTGGTGGCAGCACTTCCACGGGCGCGGCAGCAACTCCGGCGAGGCTCCGGGGACGCGTCTGTGCACGAAAAAGATGGGCAAAGGGCTCGGGTGAGTGCGGGGAGAGAGGGCAACACGGTGCGGGGGTCAGGGAAGGAAATGGAGCAGCCTCACGGCGTGGCCGCGTTCGTCGTCTACCTCGGCACGGCGGAGCGTCGAGGTTGCGCACGAGCAGCTGGAGCTTCGAGGGAGTGGCTCCGCCCTCCTGGCGGTGCACGGGAGAGGGTGGAGAGAGTGGGAAGCAGTGGGGTGGTGTGTGGAGAGCTCGGGCACGGGGTGGGGTATTTAACGGCGAGCACGGGCGCACGGTGAACTGAGCTCAGGGGGCACCAGAGGTCGTGCGAGCTCGCCGTAGGGGCGGTGGAGGGTGCGGCTACGGTGCGGGGTGTCCAGGGAGCAGAGTGGTGGCGTGGCAAGGTGTGGAGGAAGCTCGACAGGGGGGGCGCCCTGGCGTGCTCTGGGAGCGCTCGGGCGGTGCGCGGCGCGCACTGCACATGGCGACTCTCCGGCGGGGGCGGGTCTCTGCGGGCTGCGGTGTGGCCAGAGAGGGGGCAGTGAGGTGAGGGAGAGAGGGGGGCACGGTGCTGCACAACACGGCTTCGCCACGCCATGGCCACAGTGCCGACCATGGCGCGCGAGCTCGGGCGCGCTGTCCCCTTGCTTCTCCTCCTCTTCCCCGACCTTCTTCCTTCGATCTCGGGCACGCAGTGAGGTCGGTGAAGCACGGGAGGACAAATGGAGGCACCAATTTGACAAATAACGCACTAAATCGATCAATTGATCTTCGGATTTGAGGAATTGGAGAAGAACACAGAGCATGTCCACAATGTGTTCGTTGAAATGGTTGAACCAAATTTGAATTTGAATTTCTGAATTTTATTTTCATAATTTGCTTCACATATTCAAATGTGGGTTTGTGGTGCTGTGGTGCAATTTATTTGACAAGTGTTGCACCACACACTTTGTGATTTAAAAAGATAAAGAAAGGTTTTTGGAATTTTAAATTTAGATTTTTTAAATTATATTTGGAGAGGGAAAAGTGTAGGAATAAAATTGAGAGTGATTAAATATCACTCCACTGAATTTTATTTTGAAGAAAAAGTATTTCTCACTTGGAGAATTTTGGTGACACTAGTCTTTTCTTGCTTTGCTTTTATTTTATTTCTCTTCTTTTCTTCATGTTTTTATTTAGAGCAAGCAACACACAATTAGCAAGAATAAATAACACAAGCAACAAATGAGATCAACACATATAATTTAGCAAAAGTTTTTGTTGGCTCTCATTTTTGGAATAATAATACTTATAATATTTTTGGGATGTTACAATCCTTCCCCCTTAAATAAATCTCGTCCCGAGATTTGCTAGGCTTAGGTACTAAAGAGGTCTGGGAATTCGCTCCTAAGATAATCTTCGCGTTCCCAAGTTGCTTCTTCTTCAGAGTGGTTAGTCCACTGGACTTTGTAAACTTGATCGCACGTCTTCGGGTAACACGAACATCTTCTTCGAGAATCTTGAGGGGTCTCTCACGATAAGTCAGGTCTTGGTTCAGGTCGATGGAGAGGTGGTCGATGTTTTTGAAAACATCAGGCTGGTCAGGAACTTCAGACACTTCCGGAGCAAGGAAATGTGGAAGACATCATGATAATCTCCTAACTCTGGGGCAATTCCAGCTGATAGGATACTTCTCCTCGACGAGCAATGACCTTGAAGGGTCCAATATACCTTGGCGCTAATTTTCCTTTGACATGGAAACGCTGCATTCCTTTGAGGGGTGTCACTCGGAGATAAACATAATCTCCGACTGAAAGTGAGGTCACGGCGCTTGGTGTCAGCGTAACTCTTCTGACGGGATTGGGCAGTTTTGAGGCGTTCACGAATAAGCTGAACTTGCTCTTCAGCTTCACGGAGGGTATCTGGTCCAAACAATTTGCCTTCTCCGGTATCGGACCAATTCAGGGGTGTACGACACTTCTTGCCGTAAAGGGCTTCAAAAGGGGCCATTTGCAGACTGACTGATAACTGTTGTTGTACGAGAACTCTGCAAACGGAAGACAATCTTCCCACTTGGAACCATAGGATAGAACACATGCACGAAGCATGTCCTCCAATATCTGGTTCACTCGCTCAGTTTGGCCATCGGTCTGGGGATGATAAGCTGTGCTAAATGCTAACTTGGTTCCGAGGGCTTCATGAAGGGATTTCCAGAATCTTGAGGTGAATTGCGTGCCTCTATCAGATACAATCTTCTTAGGCACACCATGCAGGCTTACTATTCTGGAAATATACAGGTCTGCTAACTGGGCTCCATTGTGGTGGTCTTGACAGGATAAAATGGGCAACCTTGGTCAGTCGATCAACGATGACCCAGATTGAATCATGGCCTCGGTTGGATCTTGGAAGTCCGGTAATAAAATCCATTCCAATCTCATCCCACTTCCACTCGGGAATTTTCAAAGGTTGAAGCAATCCAGCGGGTCGCTGATGTTCAGCCTTGACTCGCTGACAGATATCACACTTGGCTACGAAAGAACCAATCTCTCGCTTCATTCCATGCCACCAAAATCTTTCTCGAAGGTCTTGGTACATTTTGGTTCCGCCGGGGTGGATTGAATAAGGGGTCTCATGGGCCTCCTTCAGGATTAACTCCTTAAGTTCCGTGACATTGGGCACACAGATACGGTCATTGAATTTCAGCACTCCTTCAGCATCTTCGGTAAAACCGGGTGCTTTGCCGAGGGAAATCTTCTTCTAATTCCTTCAATGCTTTCATGACCTTTTTGGGCTTCTTTGATTTGATCCATCAGGGTTGGGGTAACTCTAAATTGGCGAGATAACCATGGCTAACAAGTTCTAGTCCAAAATCTTGAACTCTTTGAACAAGGCTGGCTGTTCGGCTTGGATCAGGCATTCAGGGTGCAGGTTTGCGACTAAGGGCATCGGCAACTACATTAGCCTTTCCGGGTGATAATGGATTCCAATATCATAATCCTTGATTAATTCCATCCATCTCCTCTGTCGCAGGTTCAACTCCTTCTGGGTGAAAATATACTTCAAGCTCTTATGATCCGTATAGATCTCACAGCGATGTCCCGCAAGATAGGGACGCCACTTTTAAGAGCAAGAACAACAGCAGCTAACTCCAGTCATGGGTTGGGTAATTCTCTTCATGCGGTCGCAACTGCCGGGACAGATACGACACAACTTTGCCTTCTTGCATCAGAACGCAACCAAGTCCGAGGCGTGATGCATCGCAATACACGTCGAAACTCTGGTGACGTCTGGCATAATCAAAATTGGGGCTGAGGTTAGTCTCTTCTTCAGTTCTTGGAAACTATCTTCACACTTCTGAGTCCATTCAAATTTCTTGTCCTTCTTCAACAGTTGGGTCATGGGTTTGGCTATACTGGAAAATCCTTCAACGAACTTGCGGTAATAACCGGCAGTCCGAGAAAGCTTCGGATTTCAGTCACACTGGTTGGGGATAACCAGTCAACAATGGCTTGGATCTTCTCGGGTCAACAGAAATTCCTCCGCAGATACAACATGTCCGAGAAATGCCACTTCACTGAGCCAAAACTCACACTTGCTAAGCTTGGCATACAGCTGGTGCTCTCGGAGGTCTCCAAAACTAGACGCAGGTGTTCAGCATGCTCTTCTTCGGTCTTGGAATAAATAAGGATGTCATCAAGGAAAACTACCACGAACTTGTCGAGGTACTCCATGAAAATCTTGTTCATGAGATTCATGAAATAGGCTGGGGCATTGGTCAGACCAAAGGACATCACGGTGTATTCAAACAAACCGTAACGGTGGTGAAGGCGGTCTTGGGAATGTCTGTCTCTCGGATCTTCAACTGATGGTAACCTGTCCGAAGATCGATCTTGGAAAAGACTCGGGCTCCGTTCATTTGATCGAACAGATCCTCGATCTTGGGAAGAGGGTACTTGTTTTTAATGGTCACGTCATTCAGCTTGCGATAATCCACACACAGGCGTGTGGTACCGTCTCTCTTGTCCACAAAAATAATGGGTGATCCCCATGGTGAAGCGCTTGGACGAACAAGTCCTTTGCTGAGCATATCTGCCAACTGCTTCTTCAACTCAACCAGTTCTTCCGGATTCATCCGATAAGGCTTTGGGATATGGGGCTGTTCCTGGGATAAGCTCAATTATGAACTCAATATCCCGGTCTGGCGGCATACCAGGCAATTCTTCAGGGAAAACATCCGAATAGGTGAACAACACGGATCTCATCTAGGGCGGGTCGAGCTATGCCTCATGGCATCCGGGTCGGGTGGCTGGTCTCAGATGCATACTCCACTTCAACTCCATCATCTGAAGTGAGAGAAACAGCTCTTCGGGCACAGTCAATACGACCGTGATACTTGGCTAACCAATCCATTCCAAGAATAACGTCTATGCCTTGGTTTCCTAAGATAATTAGGTCGGCTGCAAACTTTACTCCTCCAATTCTATGGGGGTTTCGGAACACATCTGGTTGGTTTTGGCTAACAATCCTGGGGTTTGTACCAACATGGTTTGGGTAAAAGGCTCCCGACTAAACCTCCCTTAGAAACAAACTCTTCGGTAATAAACGAATGGGTGGCACCAGAATCAAACAGAACAGTTGCAGGTACTGAGTTGACAAGGAACGTACCCAGCACAACATCTGGCGCTTCTTCAGCTTCTTCAGCATTGATGTGGTGCAGACGGCCTCTGACAACAGCAGCATTTCCGCGGGGTGCGGCATTCTTGCCATTACCATTTCCATTGCGGCCTTGACCATTGTTCGGTGCGGTGCATTGGGGCGCTGACAGGCTTCTTGGGATTGGGGCATTCTCTGGAGTAGTGACCTGCCGCATTCAAAGCAGACAACTTGGCGGGATTGAAGTTGTTGAAGTTTCCTCCGGGACGGTTATTGTCATTGGGGCGGTTGAAGTTGTTTGGGCGGTTAGGGAAATTGGGGCGTGGAGCTTGGGGTGGACGATAGGCAGGCTTGGGGTTTTGCTGAAAGATACGAGGCTTCTGGCTGCTCGAACCTTCCTGAGCATTCATCCTCCTCTTGCGACCTTCAACATAGACTTGCGCTTGGTCTCCAGCTGGATGGCTTTGTCCACAAGTGACTCCAGATCATAGAAGTCATGGATAACCAGAGCACACTGCAGTTCATCATGAAGTCCACTCATGAAACGCTCCATCTTCTTCTTCTCTGTCGGTGTCATCAGGAGCATACCGAGATAAGTCGGTAAACTCATCAGATAACCGACCACATCTCTACTTCCCTGCCTCAGCTTGCGGAATTCATCCTTCTTCCTCTCAATGAGTCCGGGGAATGTGCTTCTTGCGGAACTTCTCCTGGAACTCAGCCCAGTTGATAACATGACCAGCTTGCTGGAGAGCCTTGGTAGTTTCCCACCAAGCTCGTGCAGGTCCAGCGAGATAGTGGGTTGCATACAGCACTTTCTCATTTTCTCCCACAGCAGCAACTTCCAGATTGTTGTCGATGGTGCGAAGCCAATCATCGGCTTCCAGTGGGTGAAGTCCCTTGGAATAGGTGGGTGGGTTGGTCTTCTGGAAATCGCCTAAGGTGGATCGCTGGTTTCCATCGCCATTGCCATTGCCATTGTTGTTGTTGTTGTTGTTGTTGTTGAGATGCGGCGCGATTGCTGCAGGGCAGCGAGATGAGCTTGGCGCTCTCCGGGCATTTTCGTTCCTCCATGATAAGCGCGAGAAGTTGGGCGGGGGTTGGGTCCGGTGGTGGTGGTGCTCCTCCTCCGCGTGTGCGACGGGGCGGCATCCTGAAGCACACCGGGTATAAGAGGCAAGGCAAAAAGGTTCGACTAAGGGAAAAGACGATTTCGCAAGTGGTTGATTAATTTAAGGTTATATGGAAAATATTTTACACAGATCAAACAAGACAAACATACTTATATACACAACATCACATCAAGGAGTTCACAACAACATCAAGCTTACAACATCGCCTACATCTAAGATACATAACATCTGGTTTCCAAAAGAACCACTACTTCGACTCGACTAGCGATAGGGGTCAACCTAATCCTGCGGTAGTACTCAAGTCACTCGCCTACTGAGGTGGAACCTCAGCTCTGCGTCAGCATCTGACTGGTAGGTGGCTCCTCGGGATCCTCCTCCTCGTCCTCGAGAACTGCCTCGAGTGGCTCCTCCTCCTCGTCAACTAACTCCTCCTCGTCATCCTCCTCCTCATAGTCCATCTCCTCCAGGAAGTCGTCATCGTCACTGAGGAAAGCGTTGTTCTCCTTGCGGAGATCCTCGCCCTCCTCCTCCATCTCGTCAGTATGGTGCTCTAGATCCTCGATCAGCTCGTCCTGCTCCGCCACCTTCTTGCGGAGCTTCACGATGGTCCTCCTCAGCTGGGTCCTCTTCTTGAGAAGAGCGACCTTCTCCTCCTTCAGCTGCGCCTCACTCTCGCGACTCTCCGCGAGCGAGATGCGCTCGAAGCGAGAACGGAGTCTAGCGCACGACAGATCTCCTGGGTGCGGAAGAGCATAATCTCCATGTCCAGGATGTACTCTCCGAACGTCGGGTGTAGCGGGGATCGGATAGGGTGTCCATCATCGGTGCGCCTCCCGTAGAACCGGAAACGGGAGTTCACTAACTCCGCCTTGTGCTCCTCACAAAGTCGGGCTAGCATCCTCTGCATAGCACGACACAGTCCATCGCCCAGTGGACGTCCATGGTGGTGAGATCAGCGTCCTGGATCCGGGAGACTTGATGTTCCCCCGAACAGACGACTCGATCAACCAACACAGGTTCCCGTTGCCGAGAGTGTCCACCTGGGCTCCCCTAAACTCTGGAGCGGGGCGACCTAACTGCTTGCTCAACTCGAACAAGTCCTTCTCGAACATCAACTTGTCGTCCCTCTCAAGCTGAACGAACTCGGTCCAGTGGTGTGCCATCTACAATTTTTAACAAAATTTTAAGTTAGTGAGGTGACAAGTGTATCAAAATTTTAAATGTAGTAGGGAACAAGTGAGCAAAATTTTAAGCTTAAATGGGATGACAAGTGTGCAAAATTTTAAGGATACAAGGAAAATGTAATATTTAGTGAGAGTAAAATTTTGTATAAGTAAGAGGATTGGAGATAAGAAATTTTCGAAAATACTTCACTCCTTTATTTTTAGAAATTAACTTTTGTAACACTATCTAGCGACCATGCTAATCTAAGGTCTCTTAAAGTCAGGATGGCTCTGATACCAAGTCTGTGGGGACCCCGGACTAGCTGTCCGAAATACCCGATTATGCTTAACACAACGATCCCGTGATCAGTCTGTCGTTGCACATAATCCGAATTGGATACCAAAGTTTACATCCATTACAATACCGAATTAAAAGTCTTACATAAATGGTCATTTAGACCAAGTCTTACATAGGTGCCTTCATGGGCCAAACCAAAATAACAGCGGAAGCTACGGCGTAGTAGACATCAAATCCTAACGAAGACGACCCGACAGGCAGCTGACTTATGGAGATCCTTAGTTCGCGTAGAAGTCGCCATACTCCTGCTCGGCGTAGTGCTCCTCTCGTAGTCTGGCTAGGACAATAGCCAGGGACGAAACCAATATGAGTACATTTGATTGTACTCGCAAACTACCCCCAACATGAGTATGCACTAGTTTTATTTTACTTTCATACTTTTATTTATTTAAAACATCTCTATATCTTTATTGAAAAAGGTAAGAAGAGTTTTATAACTATCTTTAAAGAAATCACCATTTTATCTGTTTCTCCAAAAACTCCTCCTTTTTCCGACCATAGCCCGTCATGGTCCACTTCCTCCAACAACCTCATACCGATCCATTGGTATAGGTGTATGGAACATCCTCCATTTCATTTTCTTTTTAAAACTCAAAGTCTTTCAAAAACTTGCACATGGTCTTAGGACAGCCTCCCAACTGTCCATATCCGAGGACTCGGCTATTCGAATAGTTTTAAACTCTGCAGAGTTAGCACGCTTTTCCCACATCCATCCGGCAACTCATCGTGTCTGCCACGTCTCGCCATACAAGGTGTATGCGAAGTAAGCCGCCGACCATAGCCTGTCCTTTGCTCATGCTAGTATAGGACCCTGCCGCTACGAAAACTTTCCAACACACTTAACCCAGCCCGTCGGAATCTAAGTGTGAGGACTCGTAGTTCTGCCCGGCGAGCGAACCCTTCAATCCTCCCACCAACGTGTTAGGACCCAGGTCAGGGGGTAGGTCACCAAACCATCCCCTCATGGAACGAGGTCATCCTCGTTGTTGGGGCATCCATACTAACACGAGCAAATTATATGACTACGCCCTTTCCCATATGTGGGTAAATGTGGTCGCACAGGGTAAGATTGGTCGTCATAGTACTAGGACACACTGTGCATTTTTCATAAACATCACCATTCTCCACTTCTCCATTTCAACACCGACATCTCAGCATTCCATAATCACACAAGCATTTCCAAAGGAGTTTTGAGTAAACAATATTTATTTTTCCCATCCTATAGTTTGATATAACCATCTTATATTTTTACATAGGTGGCAAAATAGTTTGCATATAGTTTTTGAAAAGGTTTTATAAATCATTGGTACTATTGAATACTCATGTGACAAAATAGATGTATATAAATGCAAGCTCAGTGAAGTAGCTTGCCTTGCTCGGCAAAGTTCTCGGGTTCTTGTGCTTGCTGATCAAAGTATTCCCCCTCCTCGTAGGCTCCGGCAACGTTCTCGTCTAAACGTTAAACAAGCAATACAAACAATCACTAAACTACTCAATCAATCATCACAACATAACAATCATAAGCATCACAAATAGCTACTGGTGTGTAGAAGGCAACACAATTTAGTTTGGATTAATTGGAGTTACCAAACTCCCTACATAATTGTTTTAATCCAGTAACTTAATAATCAAGTTTTAGCTACCAATTAAGTTCTGTTGATCCTAAAATTAAATAATTTTAGGGGTAACTAAACATGACTAAATGTGATCTAACAAAATTGGTCCTAAATCATTTGGGTTAACCAATAAACATATTTAATTGTTTTAGTGCAGAAGGGTTCTCTAAATTCATTTTTAAACTAAACAATTATCACTGCCCAATTAATTCTACCAAAATTAGGGAAGCTAACACATCACAGTACTAAGCTAACAAAACTGGTTTGGAATTATTTGGACTAACAGAGTATCAGAAACAAACAAGTTTAGAATTTAAACCTTCTGTAGTATTTTTAATAATACATTTTTATTATATATCTAAATGAAATGAGACCACTTGGGTTGGTTAAAAAATTTCATAATCTTTCCAGAACAATTGGATTTGATTTATTTGGATGTCTAGATCTCAGATATTGAATTTCTAAAATATGTCCAGTACTGATTTCTCAGAAAAGATTAAATTCGAGTTAATTTGTTCTCTGGATAATGTTGAGAACTATGACAGGTGGGGTCCAACCGTCATAGACTCAGTGTTCGCGGGGAAATGATTAAAAGGCTGATGGGTGGGGCCAGCCCGTCAGCGCCTAATCTAAACGAACGGGTACGTGGCCGTAGATCGAGGATCTAACGGCTCACGTTCAAAGGCGACGACGGCGACCATTTCAGGCGGCGCCGCCGTGCCGGCGATACGGTGGTGCACGGATCCCTCACCTGGGGGCTCTGGAGGACGCGGCGATGATGCAGGAGGGTCGCGGAGGCTCGAGGAAGCTCGTGGGAGGAGTGGCACTTGCTGGGGAGGGCTGGTTCGTCGGCGGCGTGGTGGCAGCACTTCCACAGGCGCGGCAGCAACTCCGGCGAGGCTCCGGGGACGCGTCTGTGCACGAAAAAGATGGGCAAAGGGCTCGGGTGAGTGCGGGGAGAGAGGGCAACACGGTGCGGGGGTCAAGGAAGGAAATGGGGCAGCCTCACGGCGTGGCCGCGTTCGTCGTCTACCTCGGCACGGCAGAGCGTCGATGTTGCGCACGAGCAGCTGTAGCTTCGAGGGAGTGGCTCCGCCCTCCTGGCGGTGCACGGGAGAGGGTGGAGAGAGTGGGAAGCAGTGGGGTGGTGTGTGGAGAGCTCGGGCACGGGGTGGGGTATTTAACGGCGAGCACGGGCGCACGGTGAACTGAGCTCAGGGGCACCAGAGGTCGTGCGAGCTCGCCGTAGGGGCGGTGGAGGGTGCGGCTACGGTGCGGGGTGTCCAGGGAGCAGAGTGGTGGCGTGGCAAGGTGTGGAGGAAGCTCGACAGGGGGGGCGCCCTGGCGTGCTCTGGGAGCGCTCGGGCGGTGCGCGGCGCGCACTGCACACGGCGACTCTCCGGCGGGGGCGGGTCTCTGCGGGCCGCGGTGTGGCCAGAGAGGGGGCAGCGAGGTGAGGGAGAGAGGGGGGGCACGGTGCTGCACAACACGGCTTTGCCACGCCATGGCCACAGTGCCGACCATGGCGCGCGAGCTCGGGCGCGCTGTCCCCTTGCTTCTCCTCCTCTTCCCCGACCTTCTTCCTTCGATCTCGGGCACGCAGTGAGGTCGGTGAAGCACGGGAGGACAAATGGAGGCACCAATTTGACAAATAACGTACTAAATCGATCAATTGATCTTCGGATTTGAGGAATTGGAGAAGAACACAGATCATGTCCACAATGTGTTCGATGAAATGGTTGAACCAAATTTGAATTTGAATTTCTGAATTTTATTTTCATAATTTGCTTCACATATTCAAATGTGGGTTTGTGGTGCTGTGGTGCAATTTATTTGACAAGTGTTGCACCACACACTTTGTGATTTAAAAAGATAAAGAAAGGTTTTTGGAATTTTAAATTTAGATTTTTTAAATTATATTTGGAGAGGGAAAAGTGTAGGAATAAAATTGAGAGTGATTAAATATCACTCCACTGAATTTTATTTTGAAGAAAAAGTATTTCTCACTTGGAGAATTTTGGGTGACACTTGTCACATTATTTTTCTTGCTTTGCTTTTATTTTATTTCTCTTCTTTTCTTCATGTTTTTATTTAGAGCAAGCAACACACAATTAGCAAGAACTAAATAACACAAGCAACAAGATGAGATCAACACATATAATTTAGCAAAAGTTTTTGTTGGCTCTCATTTTTGGAATAATAATACTTATAATATTTTTGGGATGTTACAAGCTCGATCTCTAGCTAGTAGTATATTAGAGCTCGAGATCTGGCTAATACATTTTGCTAGGATAGCTAGCTTTGATCGATCCGCGGCCGGGGGCCGGGATCGATCGATCGATCGATCAGCCATTGATCGATAACATATTCGCGCGCGAGTTGTGCAGGGGCGCGCGGTACATATTTTTGTAGGATAGACGATCGATCGTATTAATTAGCACTAGCTAAGATCGATCCAATCGTTCGAGGATTTGGCCGGCAGCCGGTGCGGTGGAAATTTGATACCAACTTCACTGTATTTTGCTACTAATTATAATAGTAAGTTATGAACTGTGATTGAATATCGATCTTTTTAATTCCAATTTCCTGTTCATGATTTTGTTCACGTTTTCGCGCGCACTCTGTTTTCAGTCAAAATTTCCTTTCATTTTGCGCGCGAGAGCCATTTCACAGACGGCGACATTTCCCAGCCGTCTCTACTGGTTTCTACAGGCGGTGAAGATTTCTAGCCGTCTCTAAACGTTTTGTATGGGAGACGGCGAGCAATTTGAGCCGTCTCAGATTATATTAGAGACTCCCAAATAATAGAACCGCTTGAGGAGATATGTCCCAAATGGATGAAATATTGTTTTGGTTTGACCGGCTCTAGGTCTCGTCTCCCATTTCAGATTTTGTACTAGTGAACATACCCTAAACCCAGAAATTCTTGTACCGTCGTCATCAACACGGCTCTGATACCGAAATATTCTTTTTTGAAGGCGTCCCATGTACTGACACCTTTCTTATCCCATAACGTGTCTAGCTCCTCCTTTACCAGCTACATGTACATGTTAATATCGCTACCTGGTTGTGTTGGCCCTTGGATTAATATAACCATGTGTATGTATTTTCTCTTCATGCACAACCAAGGGGCAAGTTGTACATCCATACAAACACGGGCCACGTGCTGTGATTTGTGCTCTGGTTGCCAAACGGATTTAGTCCATCCGTACTAAGGCCCAACCTCACGTTCCTTACCTCATCCGCGAACTCTTTGTTCTTATAGTCAACCTTTTTCCACTGCAAACCATCCGCTGGGTGTCTCACAATGTTATCACTTACTTTTTCCTTCGACCTTTCCTTGTGCCAACACATTAGCTCTGCTTCTTTCTTATCCTGGTAATAGCGTTGCAAACGAGGAATGAGAGGAAAGTACCATACAACCTTCCGAGGACTCTTCTTTCCACGCTTGTAACGGGAGTGACCGCACTCAGGACACACTATGCTTTTTGCGTGCTCGTTCCGATAGATGATGCAATCATTGATGCACGTGTGATATCTAGTGTGCGGCAAATCAAGAGGGCACACGACTTTCTAGCCTCTTCGACATTCGAAGGCAATTTGTTCCCTTTGGTTAACAAATCATGCACATACTCTAAAATCATATCGAGTCATTTATCGGTGGTTTTTGTTTTCGTCTTGATGTCAAGAAGTTTAAGCGTCACGTCCAGACGGTTGTGCTCGGGACTGCTACCTTCGTACAAAGGAGTTTTTGAATCTATCGACAATTGCTCTAGCTTCTTTGCCTCCCTACACGCAGCACGTTCATTAGTCGTCTTCTTACGAAGCAACTCTTGAAGATATGGGTCATCCAACTTTGTTGCTAACGAGCTTTGCGTGTCCATCTCATCTTCTTTAGGCATCATCACCATGATCATCATCGACGTCAATGTTCCCCCTTCTTCATCATTGTCCGACGACGACCATTCCTCAACATCGGGCATATTCTCATTTCTGTCATCATCACCCTATCTGTCACCAACTCATAGCCTTCCCTGAAACCACTTTTGAGCAAATGCGACAACAAAGTTCCTCGGAAGGGGTCAAACATAAGTGTGTTCAGAACTACTCGGCTGCAAAGTGGGAAAGCTCCGCATGGCATAGCTAGGACCCCTCCAATCATGTTTGAGCCTATGTTCACCCGGGGCCTAGCTTGTTATATGGGTCGTGAGTGGGAACTTAGTTTCCGTTTGGGTATGCGTCCCAGCGGTATTCAAGCTCTTATTTTTGCAACATTAGCCGCGGCCGCAGGAGTCTTTTTCTTTCTTTCAACCAATTCCAATCAGAGGAAGGAAGTCGATTCGATGATCCCCATAGGGCGCGGTCAGCGAGAGTTCATTAGGGTTCAGCACGAAATCATAAATTTGCTCTACCAAGGATTGCCATGCATTTGGCACTAACTTTCCACCTCCTTTTTTCGTAACATTTAGGACAAGGACATGGAATAACACTTTCCTCCATATCTAACATTTTCTTCGTCGCCTTCTCCATATACGCAGCTGCGGCTACACCTCGATGGGCCATGTTCACCGCCATCGATGCCTACACAAATATGTACACGAATTAAACCAAAATAGAAAAATTCGACATGACCTTTGCTAAAAATGGGACCTATTGAGTTCCAGAAATTTGACGAAACGTCGTTTCGTCAAAATATTGGCACTAATTTTCCTGCATGAGAAACAACACACACCACCACATATAATATACATCTTCAGGACCATAAATGCATGGCCGAATTACGGTTACAACCACACATGAACAAGATAATAAATGCATGGCCGAAAAATGGCTCCAACCCAAATATATATATGCGATAATAATGATCGAGTTGGAGATGAGAGATGTTACCACAAGTAGTAGAGCACCCAAGTTACTAGCTAGCTCCAATCCATTGCATCCTCCATTAGTCAACCTAGAGAGATGGAGTTCAATTAATTAGAGAGTTAGTGAGTGTGGGGCAAGTAATTAAGAAAGTGATTGGTGGAGAGAGAGGGAGAGAGAGTAAGTGGGGGGAGAGAGAGAGTGAGTGGAGGAGAGAGATTGATTTACCTTGCTTGGGTGTTGGGAGGAGAGAGTAAAAAAGAAGAAGAACCAAGGAGGAAGAAGATAGATCCAAAGAGGTACAGAGAAAAAGTAGTGGTGGGGAAAGGTGGTCACATGGCTACAGAATTTCCACGTCGGCATTACCGGCGTGCGGGACAAATGCCACGCCGGTAACGTCAAAACAATTACCGGCATGCCAAACGTTCCACGCCGGTGATTTTCTGGGTCCGTATAGCGCGCCGGACCATACACTGTTACCGGCGTGTTTCTCGCTGCCACGCCAGTGATTACACAGTAAATTACTGGCGTGTCGTGTTGCTTCCACGCCAGTAATATATTTCACTGTGGCAACTTTTTTGGGCCCACATATAACCGGCGTGGCGCTCATAAGGACACGCCGGTGATTCCCAGTTTTCACTGGCGTGGAAAAATTCCCACGCCGGTGATTAGCTGCGGAATTTGGTCCCAGCAGATCACCGGCGTGGGTTTTGTGTGGCCCGTCGGTGATTACAAGCCGGCTATTAGCTGTTTCCTTGTAGTGTTAGATTTTTTTTCGAGGGGTAGTCTGCGTAGTTTCATCCAAGCTTCATCCTGGTAATGGATAGATCACCCAGGTTCAGGGCCGTAAGCAGTGACAATTTACCACATCGATCATCATGGAAGCCACTTTCATTGAAGGCGAAATGACAAATGTAGATGGTTTTGAATTTGAGGGACTAAGAGTTTCCGGTGTTGGAGTTGAAAGACCAAACTTAGACTTAAATCATAGTTAAGGGCGAAAAGTACCTTTTTCCATAATAAACAGAATTAAATGGTTGGTGAGATAAAGTGAGAAACCTCTACGCTCTAGCGAGCCAGGATAAAATGCAACACTTCAGACCGGTAGGTACTTCATCAACTTTCGAGATGCTGAACTGCATGCAAATTCAATATATAATAATCTAATAAGGCCTAGCTACACGTAGCTAGCCCTTGCTTCACCAAGACCTGCATAAATAGTTCTGTAAAAGTATACAGAAGCACAATAGCTATATCATAACATTCTTATATTCTGAAACTTTTAAAGCATGGCTACTCCATAGCATACGAATGCACTAATATTTTAGAAAAAGAAGAGAGACAAAATTCTCAATGATGTCTTCCCGCATGCTTGCGTCATGTCAACGTGTGCATATCCTCCTCAAAATCCTCACCGGAAAAGGAAGTGCAAAAATTCCAAGCGCCTACGACTACAAATAGGCCCCCCCACATCAGCTTTGGTCCCTCCACTCAGTCCACTGCACCTTGTTCGATCACGCATGTTATGCATCTACCAGCAGGCGAGGTGCACCTCCAGTATTTCATGCCCCGGCAGCCGCAGGACGCAACCGACCGTCTGGACCCGGCTGCGTGCGCCTCCTCCACCACTTCGCCGGCCGCCACTATGTGGGAGTATCACCAGGTTCATGCGGCCTTGCAGCCTTCGCCCTCCTGGAGCCTCTACGCTGGTACGGCGGCGCTTCTCGACGGCCCAGCCTTCACCGCCGATTCAGTGCCGGCGGTGGCAGACATGCACCTGCCGGTTGGCGACCACGTCCACGGACATGCCTGGAGCCACGGAGAACTGTGAGTACTTAATTATATGCATGCCCTACGCTGCAGGAATACTACTATGGCATGCTTCATGTGTGTCCTCCATCATCACGAGCTAACTATTGTTTGTGTTTTCAGAACTAACGACAGCACGGGCTACAAGGAGAACTTCCTGGACCTGCTCGCGTCGAAGAACGTGACGCCGGAGATGTTCGACGACGTCCCAGCCGGCCGTTATGCTACAGCACCAGCCTCCCTGACGGCGCGGTTGGAGGCAGGCTCCGACGTGTCTCCGATGAAGTACCAGGTCGCCGCTGGCTCGCCGTTGTTCTTGGGAAGCGGTTCTAATGCTGCGCTCGAAGCCCAGGGGATGAACTTGCTGAGCTGCATGCCATCCTACATCGACGGCCACCGTCAAAGGGAGGAAAGCAACAACCACCACCAGCAAGAACACGGGAACCCCATGGCTTCCTTTCTTCAGCAAATAAGTACTCGCACTAGTGCTGGGGTGCACGCTAGCCTGGATTATTCAGGCTTGGGAGGACTTGACAAGATTTGTCAGGGGGGGCGACCAATGGATGCTGCAAAGCCTTTTAACATCAGGAGTCTCCCGGATTTAAGCTCTCTCGGCGGCTACAGGTCAACCAAGGAACTGATGTCAGTGCCACCTCCGCCATACATGAGATGCGCCGATAGGTCTGACAGCAGCAGACAAGAGCAAGAGATCGTGCCGGTAAGTCGCGTGTGCATTGCATATATGCCAATTTGATGCCAATGTTGAATGATTTACAAGTATTATTACAACTAATTAGTGGGAGCTGTTTAAAGACCAGATTATATATGTAGTTTGCTGCTGAATGTGAATTGTGGCATGTGATTGTCGCAGGCAAGGAGTAGTAGCAGCGGCAGTGGAGCGGTGCCGAGTGATCGTAAGAAGCGATCATCGGAGGAAAGGCGGGAAAGCACCGGCAAGAAATCCAAGCAAGAGGCGTCCACAGCATCACCTCCCAAGGTAACAGCAAAAACAAGCTAAGTATTTTAAAGCAAACCATTCAATTAGCATGTTTGAGGTGATCATTGGGTTACCAAATGCAGCAGCAAGTTCCCAAAGTTAAGCTGGGAGAGAAGATCACAGCACTGCAGCAAATCGTTTCGCCGTTTGGGAAGGTACACAGAAGCAAGATTTCGTTCATATGTAGACCACCAGAGAACTGCAATTATTCTACTTCTCTAACCTGTCTAAATTGCACATATATATGAGCAGACGGATACAGCATCGGTGCTGTTTGAAACGATCAAGTATATCAAGTTTCTGCACGAGCAAGTACAGGTAACGCCATATTCCAAAATTCTCTGCATGCATGTTATTCCTCCAAATAATCGCTGCATCTGCATGCTCTGTATATTTTGACCTAGCCACAAAAAAAGTTTTGGAAAAGTAGAAGATTCCTATACCCTTACCTTGACATTCCTAGTAAAAAGAAAGCGTGCCCCGGACGAGAAACGTATACGCACACACGATCGAAACACGATCCGTGGTATCTTCCGAGATGCAATGAATCGTTGCAATGACTGTTTAGCAGCTGGTTCCACATATGAAATTGACTTGCTGTGCCCCCCTTTTATAAGTGGACTTCCTAGTCATGCTTAAATATACCCGAGAAACAGCATAAAGAATGTCTCAACTTGTCCTGTCTCGCACACTACTACCAGAAACATGAGATAGGGACAGTGCACGCGTACATGCCGATCGCCATCACCATCACAGCTGAGAGTGATCACTTTCGAGTTGAGAGGTATTATGCTGATTGGCCTGCCTCTCCTACCTTACTCTTTGCAGCTGCTGAGTGAGCCCTACACCAACGCGAGCAGGAACAAGGTACAGACTAATACTACTGCAAGATCCCTTCTTTTTCACAAGATAACCAGGATGAATTAAGGCGCGAGTAACTAATCACTAGTTGCTGACACTGTTTCAGGGTAACTGTAACAACGGTCCATGGGGGGGAGTTCATGCGGAGGCGAGCCCAGTAGAGGGAGATCATGACCTGAGGGAGAGAGGGCTTTGCTTGGTCCCTGTTTCGTGGACCCCCGAGGTGTACCGGGACGGCAACGCCATGGACTACTGGACGCCGGCGTACAGGGGCTGCCTGTACCGGTGATGCCTCCCTAACTGATAGTAGCTGCAAAGTTTCTGATCGACAGGCGATCGTGCCAAAACTCAACTTATGTGTAGGATGTACTACGCCAGCTGATAGCCTGCATGTGCTGCTTGTATTTCGTACTACCTCTGAACCACAACAAGTGTCGCAGTTTTGAACTAAAACCATTTCAAAACTACGACACTTATTTAGATCGGAGTGAGTAGGTTATGATTCTTTCGCTTAAACTGCAGTTTTAACTACGCTTGTTAATCTGGAAACGAGTGAAGGCTGCTCTGCTTAGCTGCAGAAACGGTCTGAATCGACTTCAGTTTCTGACACTCTAAGCTA
The DNA here is from genome assembly GCA_947311845.1 of Poa pratensis. Classification (NCBI taxonomy): domain Eukaryota; kingdom Viridiplantae; phylum Streptophyta; class Magnoliopsida; order Poales; family Poaceae; genus Poa; species Poa pratensis. The sequence goes on from CAMZMU010000111.1 coordinate 10,565,924, forward strand.
CTAGTATAGTTATGTGCTGCACACCAGACTTGATCAGTAGATGTTTCAAGTTTGTTTAGTATATACAGCCCAGTCTCTATGATGATTTCATCGTCAATAGCATGACACGGATGTCAAATTGGGAAACTCGTAAGCAGCAGCAGCAGCACATAGCTGATCTGAGGGTGTGGTACACAGTACACTTTGTTTTGAGACATTGCCCAGTTAATTCACGGAAACCGAGCGAAAACCGAGACACGGCTACCATCGTGAGGCGAGGAACAAGAGTGACTGTTTTTTTTTCTTGCTCAAACTTCACGAACCAGTTCGAGAAGCGGTGTTGGAGTGTATTTTGTAGCCTTGGGGGACCTAACTATTTAGACCCAAACCCGACCATATCCAACTTTTTATTTGTAAACTCAAACTAAACCTAACTATGAAAAGGCTTGACCCAAAACAATCTGAACAAGTCAATCCCCAACCAAACCTTTATATCCAGTTAATCAAAAAACATTTCTAGAAGAAATACTCTACTATATAGTGGGACGATCGCGCGTCGCAGTCTTCAGGGAAGGCTCTCTCTCTCTCTCTCTCTCTCTCTCTCTCTCTCTCTCTCTCTCTCTCCAGCACTCCCCTGCCGCTACTCATTCCCCAGATCTTGTACTAGATGACCCAATGCTCTCCAGTTCCTACGCCGTTCACCAACACTCATTAGCCGCTGCTCTTAAAAATCCAAATGAGGAAAAGCTCTCATGTCCATGGATTAGCTTGAGTTGTACATGGAAGCCCTCCAGGCTAGCCGAGCTCGGGGAAGGTACTAGGACTTTGGAAACGGGTTCAAGGTCGCGGCGGATCCACTGCCAATGGGGTTTTGTCGTGCGGGATTTGTCACCGACGAGGCCGGGACGACGAGGTTGATGGTCAAAATTGAGTTAGTTTTCGATCTTGTATACGTTGTTTAGAAATGTTGCCAGCTTGCGTGTGTTCTTCTGCAAACGTATGAGCGAGATGCTATGATGATTTTGGGCGTTTACGGCAAATGTGTGCTTAGTTGTTGCAGATGTTTCGTGGGGTTCTACACACATTGGTCTATCATGCTTCATACGTGTTTTGGCTTTTTATATACTTTGCTGCGGGCTGATGAGGATTTGTTGCGTCCACTGGGGATTTTTGCTATAGTCATTTTTAATGCTGCATTGGTGTTTTGAAATATTGGGATGCTTTATGTACGCTTTTGACCCACCATGGGAAAAAATGTTGCAAAGTTGTTGCAATAGGTTGATTTTTTGGCGTGTGGGTGGGGTTATGGTGCAAGTATCAGGTGGTCTACATTTTGAGTTGTCCGATGATCCGATGGTACAGAGGGGTCCGATTTACGCTGGACATTGTCCTTTCTTTAAAGAGAAACTCATTTTAAGCTAGGGTATACTCTAACTACACTTAACTTATTTGTCTCGGTCCACTACGGGAAACAAAAATAACATTCACTAGCTAACGGAAAGGAAATGAAACAACAGTGCTCATGCAGGAGTAACACAACAATCTGGAAACCATAAAAAAATACTGGACGACTCAGCCAATTCCCCATCCGGGGTTTATCATTGGCCAAGTAAAATACACATCACGCCACTTGCTAAAGTTTTTTTTTTCACGTAACTATAACCACAACTTTGTTTTGCACAAACACCACTGTTTAGTGTAATGATTTGCACATAACACAAAACATGTCGTTAGCTTCTCCTGCCTCCTCGACGACTTGCTCGAACCAATCACCCGTTTTGTGTTCAGTGTTCTGTAAAAATCATTACATCAAACAATGGAGTTCTCCGCAAAACAAAGTCACAGTTATGGCTCTCTGCAAAAATTGCCCATGGCTGGTAGAAGAATGCCTGTGAAAGAAGAGGAACTGTATTGTAGATGATATTAAGCAACGAGATGCTCACTTCTCTTAAGAAAAATAGCAACATTTCTTCAAAGTCCAAATCAACCAGGCCATCGCCCCAGGAAAGAACACCCAATAAAGTTTGATTTATTTCCAGGTTCCACCAGCGTTACCCTGCTGGCACTGGCTCTCGGAAGTTCAAGCAGCCCTGCCTACGAAAGATTGGATAATGGTTGTGGTCACGCTCTGGGCAATCTGGTATGCCCGGAGGCGCATTATACATGATGGAGAACAGCAAAGTCCATTGTCTACGCATCTATTTATCCAGAGGTTCATTCTGGACCTTGATCTGGCTGCTGAAAAGGAGGTTAAAACTCCAGCTCGACCTGGCAGCAAGGCAAACCATCCTAGATGGATAAAACCTCCTACGGGTGTAGCCAAGATCAATGTAGATGCGGCTCTAAAGAAGGATGGATCGGCGGGAGCAGTTGGTGCAGTCTGTCGATCTTTTTCTGAAGAATTTCAAGGTGCTTCGGCAGTGACGTTCGAAGGATCTTCCAACCCTGCTACCCTTGAGGCTCTTGCATGCAGGGAGGCTCTGTACCTAGCGCTTGATTTGGGAATGAGAAAGATTTGCGTTGCAAGTGATTGTCTGGAGGTGATAAATAATATGGGCAGGCAATACTTAGGCCCATACAGTGCAATTCTAGAAGAGATTAAAAAGACATCTGCACAGTTTGAAAGTGTGTCTTTCACACATGAAAACCGGAGTTCGAATATGGAGGCTCACGGTCTTGCGAGGTCATCTACCTCTCTAGCTCCTGGACGTCAGTTCTGGTTTGCACCACCTGATGGACTTTGTATCCCGTATGTAATTTCTGATTAATAAAGTTAGGCTATTCTCAAAAAAAAAAAAACCAGCGTTACCTGGCTGAAATCCTTGAAAGGTCCTGGAGGGTGAGGGTTTGGCCAAAATGTGAAACTGGACACTAAAAGATGAAGTGATGGAACTGACTCCTTTTCCCCACAGAAACAGCAGTCAAGTTCATCTGGCCAGTCTCATTCCCTAGCGAGTGAGTAGTGAGGAACACCCCGCTCCCCGCTCCCTCTAGGGTTCCTAGGCCGCGCCACCAGGCCCCCCGCGCCGCCGCTGCCGCCGCCAGGCCCTCCGCGCCGTCGCTCCCTTCCCCGCCCTCCCCTTCCCCGTCCCTCCCTCGCCCCCGTGCTGCCCTCGGGCAGCACCGGGGCGCCCCATCCTCGCCGCCCCAGCTCACCTCCCCCGCTGCCTCGTCGCCGCCGCTGCCGCCGGCCTCGCCGCGGTGGCGGCGGCCCCTTGCCTCGAAAAAGGTGGCAAGGGAGAGCTCGCGGTGGACGCGATTTCAAGGCGGAGCTCGCGCAGGCCCCCATGGCGGCTGCTTGGCGAGGTCCGGTGGTGCTTGGCGCGTCGGCGCGGCCGAGAGGTTGGCGGCGTCGGTGGCGTGCGGTGGCGCTGGTCATCATGGCGGCCAGGGCACCGTTCCGGCGGAGTGGGCTTGGTCTGGTCTTCAGGGCCAGATCTGGGCCTGGCAGGGCCTCGGCTCCCTCAGGGGGCTTGCCCTGCTGGCGCGTCGCGGTTGATGGTGCTGGAGCTTCTGCTCGCAGCGGCGCCATTGCAGCTCCTGGGTGGAGCTGAACCGCGCGCGTCAAGACCAGCCCAGGCCGGCGGCCTGCGGTGTGCTGCTGGCGGCTGGCGGTTGGTCTGGGCGTTGGGGCCCCCCCTCCCGCTTCCCGCTTCCCCCGCCGTCGCCTGAGGTTGCCGCTTTTGCTGCGACTGATGGTGGCGGTGGGGAGGTCGCTCGTGTACGTGAGTGCGTGGGGTGTTCCTCCTTCCTCCCCTCGATGGAGCACGGTGGCGAACTCCTGTGTTGTCCCTGCTCTCCGTCTTTGACGTGTTTTCCGGTGTGCTGGGCTAGCGTACCGAGTTTTCCCGAGGTTTGGAGGTGATGTCGTCCTTTGGTGTTCTTCTCCGCGTCCTTGTGAGGGTGGCCGACGTCTGGTTCTGGACGGGTCTCGGTGAAAACCGTGCACTGGTTTGTCCAGTGCTGGCGATGACAACACCTTCGGGTGTTGTTCCCTTGTTGAAGGCATCGCCATGAAGATCTCTCCTTTTACTGGACATTCGGAAACCGTCTCGCTGTTCCGCCCCGTTTCCCAAGTGCGTGTGTATGGTGAAGGCTCTTATAGCGGTCTGTGAATCGCCCTACTTCTAGGGTTGGTGTCCCGGGGTCTTGGCGAAAGCTCTGCAGGATCTCTGCCGGCAACGACGACGTCTTGGACGCCGTTTTCCTTCTTGGAGGCGCTGCTGTAAGCCCCTCCCTTTGGATTCTTCATCTCTGCTCGGCTCCTCGATGACGTGTCTATGGTGGTGATGGGGATGGCGCAGTGGAGGTCTGTTGGTGTTGATACCTCCGACGGCGTCTGCGGGCAACTGAAGTCAAGGCGTCTCCATGATCAAGCTAGCCTCTTTTAGCTGCTTGGTTGTTCTCCTTGTGTTGCTTTGTTGCTTGTAAGGGGTGTGTGTGGTTGGTGTGTGTTGTAAGTTGTAACTGTTAGCCGGTTGTTGGCTTTGTTAATTCAAAACTGGGCTCATTGCGAGCCTTCCGTCTAAAAAAAAGTTCATCTGGCCAACGTTTTGTTCCCAAGTCCTCTCCATGGACTGGATGCAACCACGATAGGCATAATCGTTTTCTACAAATCAAGCATGTGAGAATCTTGAACTACTGGGTACAGAATTTCATTATACAACAATTTGGAAGCCTAACTTGAGGTCAGAGTGCCCAAGATCCAACATCCTGCATATGTGAAAATTGAACAGACAAGCAGAATTTTGCCCACTCCGCCATCTCCAGCAAACCTAAACGTGTGATGAAAGCGGAACAGACATTCATCCCCCAACAATTATATGGCCACCGTAGCATCCTGCTGCTCACAACTAGCAAAGATTCGATGAAAAAGGGGCTTTCAGAAGCACTTGCCAAATATCATGCCAAATCCAATTCAACCCGATACATGCCTATGTGGATTCAGGCTTTGAGTGCACGTAAACCTTTCCATAATTGGGATGCCCTCGAGGTCTCACATTGGAAAGAAAAAAAACCTCTCGGCAATACTTCTTTCGAAGCATATCACAGCTCATATCTCGATCACCTTGATCTAGCTTGATAATCCATTTGGAGAGAAGAGGTGGTGAACAATTTTTTTTTTTTTTTGAAAGGTCACCGGGGGGAAAGGTTCCCCACCTGAATATATATTGAGGCAGCAGCAAATTACAGAATCACGCGCGGCGTGAGGCGAGGAATTGACACCACAGGTCGGTGTTTTCCTTTTGGACCGGTTTCCTACACCGGTTAGCCCATAGTGTTAAGTCCGATACAATATTTGAAACCGTTACAGCAGAGGTGTGAGTCGTAGCTCTGAAAACTTTAGCGTTCCTAGAATCCCAAATTTTCCAAAGAATGGTAAGAGCAATGGAAGGCCAGACGTCTGCAGGCAGTCCATGTGGGGGAGCAGTGGTCCAGATGTCGGTGAAGGTGGCGAAGGATGGAGTGATGTCCAATCTGCTCCAAACGGCTGAGGCTTCCATGCAAGTGAAGAAGAGGTGATCACGATCTTCAACTGGGAGGTTACAACGCGGACAAGCAGTAGTGTCGAGGATGTTCTTATGGAACAGGTTAGCCCGAGTGTTGAGCCTGTCAAAGTGAAGTAGCCAACCGAAAATCTTGATCTTCTGAGGGGTGAAGGAGTCCCAGATGACAGAAAGGTGGTCATCAGCTAGCTGAGCGGCGAGAGCTGCATAGGCACCACGAGAGGAGAACGATGCTCCATTGAGCAGAGTCCTGACGTCCGGGGAAGTGGAGAGCTGCACATCCTGCAACAACAGACAGAGAGAGAGAAGTTCCCGGCTGGCAGCCGAGGTTAGCCTATTTCGCAGGTTAGGTGGTGAACAATGAAATGTGTAGGGAGATCATGACATTAACCTATTTTCAATGTGACAGATGGTGGGAAGAGGAAGACTACCCATCTTTGGTTGGAAGAGGATGAGTCCAAGATTACGAGTAGTTGAAGAGACATATCACAGACTACTGAAGCGCTCTATTTGGCTAGTAACCAGTTTCTGATGTTAGGTTACACCCAGATACTTGGCAGCCTGAAGGAAGAGTGGAGTATTGAAGATTCTGTGGAGTTGGTCCCGTTTACGATGGAGTAAGACGATGAAACAAACAGGGCCATGGGTACAGACGGCTTCAAATATTAATATCATGGGTACTCACCAAACAATGTTTATAAGTTGTGATAGCGCTCAAACATGCATCTCTGATAAACTTCTAAACAAATTTATCCCTCTACGACTAGTACAAAATGCATACTCCAGTTTCAGTAGCATCATAGTTTATGAACACAATGAACAAACGGTTTCCAATGGTCCAGCCATGTATCTATGCCAATTACTTTAACACCATCACAAACTCTTATTCAGATTGATCATCCAAAGTGCACACTGGAACTACAAATTTAGCAACAAAACATCTCACAGATAACAAGGTCCGGGCTGATCACAATCTAGGGGCATTTAAACGACATATACTGGACAAAAGAGCAACATGTTTGTATATAAAAGAGGGTAACTGGTTCTTCAGAACTTCGGCAAGTTCAAAGGTACCAAGGATTCACGCCGAGACAGATACCATGACCAATCCCATCATTTGCCACCATGACACAAGAAACAGAACCTCCAATTCGAGGGACTTCCTTCAGCCTTCATTCAAGCTCGGTATGATCCACGATGCCACCCCGCAACGCTGAGGCATCTCAAGCTCGTTCAGCTGGGGTGAAAGGTCCTTAGAGATCCGGCTCTCCAGGTTTAAAGAGGATACTCTGTATCTCACCTTGTTGGAACGGTCCACCTCCTTGGTGTCGACCGAGTAGACCGTGTTGCTTTCAAGATTCCTGAATCCAGACGTCGCCACAGCGAACCCATGGAGAGGATCAACAAACACTGCCCGCTCGCCGATGCTGGTGAGCTCCTGCCAGGCCGGGTTGGGGTTCCGATGATTCACGCAGAAGAACTTGGAGAAGTCCACGTAGTCACCGAACATGTAGAGCCACTTGGACTTGACGAGGAGGAAGAGCTCGTCGCCAGCGACAACCACGCGCGCCTCGGTAGGGATGTAGATGGGGGGCGCCGGGATGACGGCCGAGACGGCCCGGGTGATGGAGTCGACGATGGTGGTGCGGCACTCGTCCTCCTCGAAGAGGAAGAAATCGCCGGCGGCGTAGTTGATGCTGCTCACGTTGCAGCGGTCCATGGCAGGGATCGGGACCCAGGAGTCCGAGGGAGGGTCGAGGGCGCAGAACAGAACGCCCTCGCCGCAGGACATCATGACGCCGTGCGGGGACAGGTCCCAGGAGAGGTCATCGGTCTCCGTGAAGAAGGAGGGGAGTGGCGGGAGGGGGCGGGCGGCGCCGGTGAAGGGGTGGAGGAGGGACGCGGCGAGCGCGAGACCAGTCCGGTCGATGGCGAGGGTCCAGCCGTGCGGGGACGCGTAGAGGCGGCGGCGGCGCTGGGCATCCTTGGTGAGGGCGGGCAAACGGAGGTTGGTGTAGAGGCGGTCCTCTCGGGGGCAGAAGAATTGCGGCGACGGGGAGGACGGGAGGACGAGCCACGGGGGCTGCTGCGGAGGCAAGGCCGCGGCCTCCACCCCGGCGTCGCGCCAGGTGGTGCAGACGGAGCGGAAGCGGGCGATGTCGGCGAGCTCCGTGAGGCCGCCGGAGACGATCGTGAGGAGATCAGGCGCGATGGCGGCCATGGCGATCGCGATCTGGAATTGGGCTAGGTTGTGTGGGTTCAGTTGCGGCCTTCTGGGACGAATAAAAGGCTTTCTCCTCCGATTTACGGGGGATTTGGGAATAAAAGTGAAGACGTGGCGCAACTTGCAACGTCGGCGTGTGAGCTCCGTGGCGGTTGGGAGAGGTGCCGTGCACCTTTTTCGTGCGTGCCACGTACCCGACAAGATATATCTAAAAATAGTTTTTTTTTTTTTGAAGGATCCACACAGCGTCTTCAACAAAGATTACAAAGGAAAAACAAGAAGAACGCCGAAGAACAAGCCGGCAAAATCCAGCACAACAGCAGCGCCTGAAGAACCTGGGAGCCGACCGCTGAACCACCGCAACACCTGACGTCGAACTCCACCGCCGAAACTCGCCGGAGAGGAGGACACCAGGCCGCCGCCATCCTCGGGAAAGGCCGCACCCCACTCAAGTAGAAGACCGCAGAAGCCGCCCGCCGCAAGCGACGGAACCGAAGCACGATGAACGCGTACGGCCATGGCGCCTCCTCCCCGCAACCACCCTTCTTCCTTCCAGCCCTGCGCTGGACACGAAACCGGCTTGCCGGAACCACCACCGAAAGCTCGCCTTGTCCACACCACCTCCCCTCGCCACCACGGCCAACCGGAGGAAGAAGAAGCAAGACGAAGTTGAAGCAGAGCACGGCACCAGAGGCAAAACCTCCCCCTCGCCACCAAGGCCGGCCGGAGAAGCCTGAGCGCCGAACCAAAAGACGGCGAAGAACTCCGAGATCCGAGAGAAGCCAGAACTCCTGTACAGGCGGCGGAAGCAGCCAGCGCCGGACACCAGCTCTCCACCGCACGACCCCCAGCACCCCCACAGCATGGCCAGGAGCACCCAGGCTGAGACGAAGACGGGGTCGGGGGACCAAAATCCCAGCACGCAGTCAACGCCTCCGCAACAACGACCACGCCAGGAACCACCGCTCATGGACTCCCGCAGCCAAACCAAGGTTCGCCTGCGAGGAGGGGAAGCCCGGAGCCACTTATTCACCGCCGACCACGCCACCTCCAACCTCCGAGCAGCGCCGTGCGGGAGCCTACCCCTACTATCTACAGGCCGCCAGCACAGGAACCGGGTTCCCACCCTCTCCCACCACCGAGGCGGCGTACAGAGAGGGGAGGAACCACCGCCCTGGCCGGCGGCAGATCGAAGGACGACGACCTCCTCCCTTTTCGCCTCAGAGAACTGTAGCAAGGGGAAAGGGACGGGATAAGGTTGTGACTTCCCCGCGACTCCTCAAAAAAAATAAAAAATAGTTTTTCTTTGAACGGGATAAGCCCTAGAAGGGCCTGCAAGATGCATTAAAGCGGTGTAAATTATGAAGAGCAACCTGGAGGAAAACAAAATTACAACCCAGTGATTAGACTTTGCAAATGGACCCTAAAAGATAAAATAAAATAACAATCAAGTCCTTGGTCTTCACTTCTGCACCGCCGAGATCTCCAACAACGGGCGCCGAGAACGCCACCGGGGAAGAACCACTTGGGGGGAAGAAGATCCTCCGAAAGATGGAGGAAGGATTAGCTCGACAACACGCGTACGAGCACGGAGTGACTCCTGTGGCCATGGGTAGCATCAGTGAAACTAGTCCTCTACTAGGAAGCTCTGTCGTCGAACGCAGCGTCCAGAGCATAGAGTGCTCCAGACTCCCGAGGCACCATGGCTCTGGCCAAGCTAGAGGACACAGCTCCATCGCTCGCATCACCTCGATGCGAAGGGACATAATGCGTTGCTCCCATATCAACCCAAATCATAGCACAGCCGCCTTTATTGGCGGAAGAAACGCCAGATCTACCCCCTGGCTGGCACACCCACCTCGAGGATCCATAAGCATAGAGCATCGACCACCGTCTCGTGCCGCGTCCATGCACGACGGCTCTTCCCTCGACCTTACTGAAGCACGCACCTGCAGATCTGATCCCCCACCGCGGCTCATCTTAATCATGGTTTGTGGCGCTCTCCGCGAAATTGTAGCCAACATAATGCTTGCGAGGCTTCGACTTGTGTCCATTAAGCGACCATCATGAAGGAAACTTGTGTCGGGTAGACCATCTTCACATCACCCAACGGGTGGTACGGAACTAATGATGGTGTTGATTGGGGCGGGGAGGAGGCGGCTCTGGTAAAAAAGGTGTGGCTGCAACATCTCCTCAGATATCGGTGACTACCACTACGCCCGAGGATGCGATGAGTTGTCCAGCTCCGTCGCTTGGCGACGACAGTGGAGAGCTCAGACATAGAGGCACGATTTGGGGCGATTTGAAATGTTGGAGGACATGGAGATGATTAGAACGATGGATCATGTTCCACAATCTGAAAAAAGTGTAGGGTGTAATGTGCTTGTGCATATGTGTCACGGCCAGAGAGTGATGGTCCATGTTTGATCTTGTACGCTTAAAAAGACCCACCTAGGTGTAGTGTATGGTGTAGTGTATAATTTGCATAATCAAGTTAGGAGCGAGTGAATCGGCCTAGTTCAGCCAATCGTTGATGTGAGCTCTAACCCGGTCCTCCTGGGCAAGTGCGGCGTATGGTTCCAAAAGCGATGATTGCATGTCTTATGTATCGTGATGTTTGCCGGCCTACCATGGAAACTTGCAACGCTTCGCCCTACCTCCAAGGGTACACATGTACATGTTCGCATAGACGCCTAGGACTCACCCGGAGAGAATAACATGTAGCTGAACTTGTTGTCGCTGGTCACATTGGTTTGTTGTAACTTCCCAAGAGACTTGTGGTGTGTATTTACTCTAAAGATACTTCCTCCGTCCAAAAATGTAAGGAGCGCAGGATTTTTCATCATTTTTAATTCACGACTTTGACCATTAATAACATCAAAGTTTATGAATCACATGGAAGTTTATGAATCGAGCTTCTTTAAAAGGCATTTTTGCATTTTGTCTTGTGGTATACTTTTTTGTATGTAATTATATTATTTTTAGGACATATTATAAGTGAAAATCATAACTAAAGTTGTGCCTTATTGACCAAAAAATACTAATGCTTGAGAAAACTTAAAGGGGGTAACATATAATTCAGAATGATTACTATATACTTTAACAATTTGGGCTCTTCACTTCTCGGGACTCTAGGTTGTCGGCCTTTTTACCCGGCTTATGGGCCGGCCCTGGCACTAGCCTGACCAACTGCATCCACAATTGCACCCATGGCATGCATCATGCTATCAGGACTTGCGGTTGCACCTACACGGCTCAGCGAAACATCAACAACAGCAATTCCAACATTAGCTAACGTCACATCCTCAGCATGGCCAGTTGTGTGATGAAAATCACTAATAATTGAACTCGCTTTCACCTGACATAGCTGCGGTCCGAACAAACATACTTGGCACATGTTTGACGGGGTTCTCTATTCTTCACCATCGGCCACCGTGACTTTTGCATCTGTGCATTCACTCATGTGGGATGGCTCGGTGTGCCAAGCTTCTTTAGAAGCATGGATTCTCCAAAAGCAACACACCTGCACCCATAGCACTAGCCTTACCAAGCGCATCCACAGTTGCACCGACACGACAGTGGGCATTAGGTTACCAGGAACAACGGTTGCACCTACACCGATCAACGGAACATCAGCAACAACAATTCTAAACATCAGCTAACGCAACATCGGGAACAACAGTTGCACCTCCACCCCTCTATGAAACACCAGCTAATTGCTGCTCCTCAGCACGGTCAGATGTGTGACAAAAATCATTTTTTTTGCCAAAGAAAAAACATTTGGGCCGATTGTACGTTTACTTTCTTAGTGTACGGAAGCCATACAAATGGGTCCCCAGAACGATCACGGTCAATATGCACAAACAATATCGGCCTTAACATTCTTGGTCCTAACAGAGCCACCCCAGATAGAGGCCCACGAAATCGGGTCATCCTAAACTACTTGAGTGGGCCTTGCTAAAGACCTCACATCCTAAAACAACACATCGCATGAAAAAAATTCCATTGAATCTGCTGAAAAGCAAATAGACCGTGAATTTACTAGAAAAAAAAAGAATACTATCTACTACTCACTCAATTCCTAAATGTAAGCCTTTCTAGTCTTCCTGCACACATGTATCTGATATGTTTTAGAAAGGTTCACATGAATCTTGCACTAAAACATGTTTAGATATATGTGTTTAGAAAAATGATAGAAATACTTACATTAAGGAAGCGGAGGGAGTAGAAGACTAGGACCCATTCAGACGGATCAGCGTCACAAAGATGGCCATAAATCACCATAGGGAATTGGGCACCTTTCTTCTTAATCAATGAAACACGCAAAAGTTCGTTATTTGAACGGATCACGATAGCAAGTCCCCGCTCCAAAAAAATAAAGGAACTCACGAGATGTTGAAATGAGCACACGAGATGCTATCGTCGTTTGCCTGATTATTTGTAGGGTAGAGGATGCTGAAGGTTTGGAGAAAACCGTCGCGCTGGTTATTAAAATTGAAGCCGTTCACTGGCTGAAAGTTCAGCCCTTATCCGGACGAAAGTAACAGCTTTGGATCGTTGCGTTACGATAACGATGTTATTGTTTTTTTGTCGGAGGAAAAAGGCAGAGGCGACAAGAGAAAAGTGACGGAAAGAACAGTGGAGAAGATAAGAACAGATACTTCCCCTGATAACTGATAAGCTTTAGAAGGAGAAGGAATGATCAACCACGCTGGACTACTGAAGCTTGAAGAGTCGGTCTGTGTTTTGCTTCTTTTGGGCTTCCATATTCCTTCGCGGTTGCAGAATGGAAATCGATAGCAAAAAAATCATGTGATGCTCTATTCAGACTTTATTAGGTTATAACAGAACTCTGTCATCAAACAATGGACAGGCTTGCTTGCTTCTACTCTACAACAGTTGGAAACGTTCCAGAAATTCAGAATGCTACCATGCCACACTTTGACAAGCAATGCAATGTAAAGAAGAGTTTAACACAAACCATAAAGACATAACAACGCACAAGCAACAACCTTGTACGCTGACACAAGTAACTAAACACTGAAAATTATGTCCTTTCATCGAATCCATCATGCACTGCAGCTGGAACATCTAGGACATATGGGAAGACATGAAAATCTTTAATCTGTGTCTTCATGCCATCCAAGTAAAACACGAATCCTGTACTACGATCTGAAGAGAGGTGCCACCGAATGCTAGCAATCCACTGCCCAGATCAACAGATAGCTGAGCCAGGCAAGAGCCCCTCTGATCCAATGCACCGACCAAAATAATCCTCGGCGCATTGGCGTAGCGACCCACGAGAGACCCAGAAATCAGGCGCTGGATGAGTGGAAGATTTGCACCAGCGACGAGTAGGTGCCGAAGACGGCGATCACGAGGCCGAGTACGACCAAGACGACGTCACTGAGAACCCCGTGCCACCCCATCTCGCCGCCGAACACCTTGAGGTGGAAGGTAGCCGGCAGCACGAACCCGAGCAGCACACAGACGCTGCTTCCAACGAGGGCGAGGAAGTCGGTGAAATTGGGCACAAGAATGGCTGCGAGCCCGACGGTGACCACGAGCACCCACCGCAGCCACCAGCAGGACCGCTTGCCGCGGAGCAGGCGCTCGGCGACCTCGTACACCGGGTTCATCATCACCGGCATGGTGAAGAACAGGTTGATGCACAGCCCCAGCTGCACAGCGGCCGACAGCCACCCGCTGCCGAGGTTGGTGGTGATGATGTCGCGCGTGGCATCGCCGAACGCGACATAGCCCATGACACCGAACAGCCCGTACATGACGGCGATGAACGTCATGGACAGCCCGAGCGTGGCGCCGAACTTCTTCTTGTCCGCGGCCTCGGCTTCAAGCGGCAGGACCATACAGACGCCCTCAAAGGCGTACACGGACACCCCGACACCGTAGAGGAGCGCGGCAGGCGCGCCGAAGGCGGCCACGGGCGGGTGCGTGGCGAGCCAGACGGACACGTCCTGGCCAACGACGACCCCCATGGCGCCGAGGTCGACGACGTCGGCGAAGATGCTGAGCGGCGCCAGGAGCGTGAGCGTCTTGATGGAGTTCAGCCCGAGCTGGAACGGCAGCATGGCGTAGATGAACAGCGCCTTCGGGGAGAGGAAGACGTTCTTGGAGGGGGCGAAGATGGGGTAGAGGTTTCTGGCGACTGCGCTTCCTGACACACGGTGGTATGCGTTGTGCTGTGATGGATGGGACGTGACACGTTTGTGGGCCCATTGTGCAGCGCTGACCGAACGACGGTGCCGTTTGAACTTGATTTGACTACTTTGACCCACTTTTTACGGAGGCGTGATGATGACTCCTCTTTTTGCGTGCGTAGTGGGCGGAGTGGTCGGTGACGGTTGCCATCCGCTGTTGCCACGTGTACGGTGGGATTGTGTGCGGAACGCACGATTATGATCTGAACGGTTAGGATCGCTTTTGATTTGTGGTAAATAGGGGGAACGGCGCTGGCTTTATTTTTACTTGCCATTTGCTCTGCGCGCCGCCCCTGCTTCATCGTCTTCCTCTCGCTTCCCCATTGTTCTTGCGCCCGAGATCCCGCTGTTCCCCTTAGCCACCACTGTCATGGCGCCAAAGAGAAAGGCTGCTGCTGCCGACGCGCCTGCGGCCGACGCGGCCGCTCTGAAGGGGAAGAAGACTGCGGCTGGCGCATCTGCGTCCATCGTCGACCTCAAGAAGAGCGACGGCGATTGGATGAAATCCACCATGAAGGAGGCACAGCTGGACAAGCTTCGCGAGGATGGAATGCTGCCACCCGCGGACCAGCTGTTCGCCCGCGCGCCGTCCCCCAAGGAGGTACTCGCCGAGACTCACGCTAACGAGCGCGTTTGTTTTGCGGAGTTTCTCCCTAGGGGTTTTTCGCTTCCCCTCCACGACTTTGTTCGTGGTTTGCTGTTTGCTTACGGGGTGCAAATCCATGATTTCACCCCGAATGGCATTATGCACATTGCCTGCTTTATGGTTTTGTGCGAGTGCTACTTGGGAGTTTCTCCCAGCTGGGCCCTCTGGAAGTCGATTTTCATGGTTTGGCCCAACAATCGAGGCGGCCGCACCTATCATGTTGGCGGCTTTGGGATCCAGGTGCGCAGCGACACCCGATACTTCGCCCTGAAGCCAGTCGACTCGGCGCAAGGGTGGAGGAAGAGGTGGTTTTATGTGCGCGTCGATCAGGAAGGAGTCCCGCCATTTTCGACTGCTGGTATACTCGCGAGGACAAATGCCTGGGACCACCCGCTTTCGGCTGAAGAAAAGGCAGAAGCAGCGCCTCTGCTGTCGAAGATTGGAGAGCTGCTAAGCAGCGTAACTGGTGTGCATTTGATTGCCACCTTTGTGAAGCTGCGGGTGTGGCCGCTCCGCGCTCGAGCCCACCCCATGTGGGAGTATGAGGGTGCGCTCGACGTCACCCGAATGAGCAAGGATGAACTGTCGAAGAGCGAGCTGGTGTCACATGTGCGGTCCATCACCAGCACGAAATCCAGCGAGCCCTGCAACGTCGACTGCCCCGTCACTCCTTATGGTGCTGAAAGGCCTTTGGAGGAGGTTAGTGACCAATCAAGTTTATGATCTCCTGGTTTTGCTATTTTGTTGTGCATCTTTGTAATTTTCGACTGTTGTATTTGGTATGCAGGGCCATTCAACTGCATCCACCCTTCCTCCTCTTCCCGAAGATGGCCCAACTCATGAAACGGAGGTGCAAACGGTAAAAACGAAGGGAGGGGATGAATCGCCTCTACCTTCGGCTACCACATCTCCTATGGAAGAGGCCGAAGAGGAAGGGGCAGAGGAAATACAGGCCGAGGAACCTGTCACGACTGAACATGTGAGCGAGGTTCCCACTCGCAAGCGTCGTCGGGTGGCTCGAGTTGTGTCTTCTTCCACGAGTTCACCCGCGAAGGAGTCAGATGTGAAAGATGACGGAGACTCGCGCTTGTCCCCTTCTGCCACAGCTGCTCCTTTGAATGTGAGCCCGTTGAGCTCAGCTCCTCCTCCCCAGTTGGGTGAGGAGCTGCTTTTTGGAGGCCCAAACTTTGACAACCTTGATACTGATGAGGAAGAAGAGCACAGGTATGCGTCTGTGTTTTTTGTGCTAAAGTTTTTGTTTGTTGATATTCTTGCTTATGTTGTATTTCGTCTGTCACTCGCAGTGATGAGACTGTGCACCCTCTGACTCCCCCATCCGAGAAGATGACGACCCCTGAGCACCCAGAAGTCTCTCACGTGGCTCCAGAGGTCGTTCAATCAGCAGCCACGGCTACTGCTATTGAAAAGGCCAAGGCTACGAGTGCCGCAACTCCGGAGGTCGGGACATCAGCCGCGAAGCCCGCGCCTTGGACGGAACACGTAGGTGTGTTTTTGTCGAGTCCGCATACGGAACTGGGTATGTATAATTTATGGTGGCTTCGTGTGCTTGCAGCCTTACTACCTCAATCTGGTAGAATCGGGCAAGGCTTTTGTCCAAATGGAGCAAGAGAGGGACAGTCTGCGCACCAGTTTGGAGCAACTCACTCGTAAGTGTATTTTGATTCTCCAAAGCTCTTTTTGCTGTCCTTACTTAGTCGAATGTCTGAGTTGCTTTTTGCCAACAATTTCAGACGACAAGGCTTCGGCTGAGTCTCGGGTGAAAGAGCTAGAGGAGGCACTCGAAGCCCAGCGCGCCGAGTCGAAGAAAATTTTGGATGCCACCAAGGCCGCAGCCGCCGTACGCGAGAAGGAATATGCTGAGCGGCTGGCTAGCCTTACCCGAGACGTGGGCGGTTAGTAAAAGTAGCCGCTTTTTGTAT
Source organism: Poa pratensis (assembly GCA_947311845.1). Lineage (NCBI taxonomy): Eukaryota > Viridiplantae > Streptophyta > Magnoliopsida > Poales > Poaceae > Poa > Poa pratensis. The sequence continues at coordinate 10,582,441 of CAMZMU010000111.1, forward strand.
ACGGCGCCGAGTGTTGTGTAAGAGTTTTTGTTCTCTCTGATTTTTGAAGGAGTTGTTGGCGCACTGGCACCTGTAGACCAGGCGAGTGGCGATTTGTCCCTCGACCGTGTTATTGGCGATCTTGACGCCATCTCTGCCCAAGCGAAGGATGCACTCGCCAAGTCTACGAGCACACTCGGCGCCGTATACAAGGGCGTGTTCCCGTCTGGCCAACCTCCGTCGACTGTGGATGGCTTCGCCGACGTCCTAGGCCCGGGAACCTCGACTATGGCGAATTTTGCTCGCACTTTGACGGTACGCGGCTCAGAGACCACCCTCAAGCTCCTTTTAGGTCATGGGATAGAGGGTGACTTCGAGTCCGCTCTGTCTGATTTCCCTCGAAGCGCCGGTCAGCGGAGGTCGCCAATCGCGCGCGTCGGGCTAGGTCAGAGTCTACATCATAGACTTTTAGGGCCATCTTCCCTTTTGTTGGACTGTAATTATACTTTTATGATATCGCGAGTATGCGTCTGCTATTGCCACACTTGTATGGATTTGGTTCTTTGTTGTGCTTCCGCCTGTAAGGCTATGTGCTGTTACTCGCCTAAGCTTTGTGATGAGTTTCTCATATCTGACATGAAATTTTTATGATGTTTGGACCAGAAACGGGCAGCCGCTACTTCATCTGGCTCGTCGCGGCATCGTGCTCCCACTCGATCTTGAGCTCAGGCGGCAAATGATGCCGCGGTAATGCGTTATATGAAGGCTCGAGTCGTAAAACTAGAGCAAGAGTTGGGGAGTGCCCGGAGTGAGCTGGATAGGATGAGGGCGAGGCATGCTTTACCCACTCAGCGAGAGGAGTATGTGCTTGGCGAGATGGAGATTGTGAACAGACAACTCGAGTGTAAGTATGCTGCCTTGCTCTCAAGAGTTCTTAGCCTGTCCTTTTTGTTGATTCAACGTGCGTTGTTGCAGGCTTTGTTCCAGACTTCCAGGCGGAGCAAGCTCGTGTTGATGAGCAATTTCAGCATTTTCGCTTGGATAAGCACCGAGCGCGCATACTCGCAACTCTGCATGATCGAGTGTGGCGGAGCACTTTGTTGCTCGAATTATGCAGGTCGGCCTTCAGTCGCATCAACCAGACTCTTTTTCCGACGGGGCCGCAACCTCAAGGAATCCATGCGTTGCTCGGGCTTTTCCGGAGTGCAGGTCCCATTCGAGACTTTATCACCCAGAAGCTTGTGGATGGGGCCAACGCAACGATGGCATATATCCGAAGCCAGCGTCCACATATGCAGCTACATCCACCCGTGCCTGGATCGATTTTGTCACAGTCGCAACTTGACGGTACAGTCGAGTCTGCGAGAGTGATGGTCGAGTGTTATCACGCTCAACTTATGGGCCCTGTTCTACCAGTCAAGGACGAACCGGAAGATTAGGGTATTTCTGTATATAGGGCAGCCCCCGAGTGTAAATTTGCCACTTATACGTAGTGTATATTTATTTATATGTATGTGCGCAGCCCCCGTGTATCGAGTGGGGTTTATGAAAAACACTTAAGTATGGAACATGAATTGCACAGCCCCCGAGTGTTCGAGTGAGGCTGTGAATTTTTGCGATGTTTGAAGCTTCAACTCATGATTTTGAGCAACTTTTTCGTTTATGTATGATTTTTATGACCCAGCCCCCGAGTATTCGAGTGCGGCTGGGGTATTATGTTTGAAGAAGGAGCGAAAGCTCATGCTTTGAGATAGCGCAGCCCCCGAGTATTCGGGTGAGGCTAAGTTTGTGCGAATAAGTTATGCGAGTAGTAAGCAGAGAAATATGAGGAATCATTGACTATATTCCATTTTTGAATGTTAAGCTGCAGGCCGCCTCATTAAAAACCTTCCAGTCCCCGTAGGTACCCTGGTAAGGAAAAGAGCGCGTCTGAAACCTGCAGCCATCCGACATATGTGCCTATTACATTGTGCGACTGAGCAATCTAAGCATAGAAACGGCGCAGCTGCGCAACGTTCCAAGGATTGTGCGAGAGTTCGCCTGTCTTCGCGTGCTTCAGTCTGTATGCTCCACCACCAATGACCTCGGTGATGATGAAGGGTCCTTCCCATGGAGAAGCGAGTTTGTGCACCTTCTTTTGCTTCAGTCGAAGTACCAGGTCGCCAACCTCGAAGGACCTGGTACGCAGTCGACGGCTGTGATAGTTGCGGAGGTCTTGCTGATAGACAGCTGTGCGTGCTAGCGCGTGTTGCGTGCTTCTTCGAGCAAGTCGACTGCATCTTCGAGTGCTTCATCTGCATCTTCTTCGTTGTATGCTCGACTCTTGGTGCATTGAATCTTACATCTGATGGCAGGATTGCCTCTGCGCCGTAGACCATAAAGAATGGGGTGAATTGTGTTGAAGCGTTGGGAGTTGTGCGTAGGCTCCATAGCACAGACGGGAGTTCTTCGACCCAAGCACCCGCGGCCTTTTGAGTGGCACCAGGAGGCGTTTCTTGATTCCGCTCGTCACGAGTCCATTGGCTTTTTCGACTTGGCCATTGGACTGCGGGTGTGCCACGGATGCATAGTTGAGCGTAATGTCTGCTCTTTGCAGAAGGATCGGAACTCTTCAGCCGTGAAGTTTGTACCGTTATCAGTGATGATGCTACTTGGCACACCAAAGCGGTATATGATGGATTTTATGAAATTGACTGCTGTAGTGGCAGTCGAACTTGTGATAGGGACTGCTTCAATCCACTTGGTGAACTTGTCGACCGCCACCAGAAGGTGAGTATGCCCTCCATGGGAGGATTTTTTGAGTGGCCCGACCATATCGAGCCCCCACTGGGCGAAGGGCCAGGCCAATGGTATTGTCTTCAACGCCGATGCGGGTGCGTGCGGCTTTGTGGCGAATTTTTGACAGCCGATGCACCTTTTGACTATGTCCTCCGCGTCTTTGAGTGCTGTGGGCCAGTAGAAGCCTGCGCGAAAGGCTTTGGCTACGAGTGATCGACTGCTGGCGTGATGCCCGCAGGTACCTGCATGAATATCACGAAGGATGGCTTGGCCATCTTCGAATGCTATGCATCGTTGGAACATACCTGATATGCGCTTGTATAGTTCGCCGTTGATGACGGTGTATGCTTTAGATCGTCGAGTGACGCGTCTTGACTCTGTTATGTCTTCAGGTACCTCGCCGCGGAGTATGTATGCGAGGAAAGGTTGAGTCCAAGTTGGCTCGATGAGGAGTACCTCGACTGGCGGGTCCTCTGTGCTAGGTGCTTTGCTCTTGGCTGGTGCGGCTGATGTAGGAGATGTCCTGTGCTCGATGCGCTCGAGGAAGACACCAGGTGGAACTGGTGCTTTGGTCGCGCCAATGTTGGCTAGCTTATCTGCTTCTTCATTGCTCTCGCCCTATGTGCCGCAACTCGCAGCCTTCGAAGCTGCCCTCCATTAGTTGTACAGGTCACGGTAGGCGATCATGTTATCTGCGATTGCATCGCAGGCCTTCATTGTTTGCTGCACCACAAGATTCGAGTCACCATAGATCATCAGTCGAGTGCACCCGAGGGCTTTGGCCATCCGCATGCCATGGATCAGGGCCTCGTACTCTGCTTCGTTATTGGATGGTAACTCGAATCCCATCTGCAGGATATAGCGAAGCTTGTCGCCTTTTGGTGATATGAGGATGACACCTGCGCCTGCGCCTTCGTTTTCTTTGAGCCGTCAAGTACATAGTCCATGAGTTGGACACATCTGGTGCTCCTGGCAGCTGAGCTTCGATCCACTCGGTGTGGAAGTCAGGTAAGACTTGTGCTTTGATGGCCTTCGGGTAATCATACTTGATATCTCGTGGTGCTAGCTCGATGAGCCATTTTGCGACTCGCCCAGTTGCGTTGGGTTTGTGAGGATGTCCCGATCCCTGAGGTGCTGATTACAGTGATCGGGTGCTCTGCGAAGTAGTGCGTCAGCTTCCTTGAGGACATGAACACGGCGTAGGCCAGCTTTTGATAGTGCGGGTACCGCTGCTTTGATATGGAGAGCACTTCACTCAAGTAATAGACTGGGCGTTGTATGCTTTGGGCGTGTCCCTCCTCCCTGCGTTCGACTACCAGTACGGTGCTACCACCCTGTTAGTTGCGGAGACATATAGGTATAGTGGCTCGCGTTCCCTTGGTGCGACGAGGATTGGAGGGCTTGTGAGGACTCGCTTGAGGTCCGTGAAGGCTGCTTCGGCTTCTGGCGTCCACTCGAATTTGTCTGCTTTCTTCATCAGTCGATAGAACGGGAGTGCTTTTTCGCCTAGTTTGCTGATGAATCGACTGAGTGCTGCCACTCGACCCGCTAATTTTTGCACGTCATGGAGCTTTGAAGGCCTTTGCATCGTCAAGATGGCCTGTATTTTCTCCGGGTCCGCCTCGATTCCACGAGCCGAGACTAGATACCCAGGAGCTGCCCGGCTGGCACGCCGAACGTGCACTTCTTCGGGTTGAGCTTGATGTGGAAGCGTTTGAGGTTTGCGAACGTCTCTCGCAAGTCATCGAGTAGTGTGTTTTCCTCCCTTGTTGTGATGACGATGTCATCTACGTAGACCTGGACGTTTCGCCCAATTTGCTTCTTGAGGCAGTCTTGCATCATGCGCTGGTAGGTTGCGCCTGCGTTCTTGAGCCCGAAAGGCATTGTTGTGTAGCAGTAGACCCCGAGTGGGGTTATGAACGCCGTTTTCTCTTCATCCTCTTCCTTCATCCTTATCTGGTGGTAACCGAGTAAGCATCCAGGAAGGACAAGCGAGCGCACCCGGCGGTGGAGTCGACGATCTGGTCGATTCGAGGTAGTGGAAAGTGATCCTTTGGACAACATTTATTGAGTGCTGTGAAATCTACGCACATCCGAAGGATATCTGTGTGCTTCTTCTCTACAAGTACGGGGTTGGCCACCCATTGTGATTTCTTGATTTCTCTGATGAAACCTGCTGCGAGTAGTCTGTCGACTTCGGCTTCGACTGCGGTTCTTTTCGGGCCGGATATGCGGCGCATTGTTTGCTTGACTGGTTTAGCATCTGGAAATAATTGGAGAGAGTGCTCGGCGAATTCCCTGGGAATACCTGGCATGTCGGCTGGACACCACGCAAATATATCCCAGTTCTCACGGAGGAATTCGACGAGCGCGCTTTCCTATGCGATAGGCAGACTCGAAGAGACATTGACTGTCTTGGTCGGGTCAGTCGGGTGCACCTGATGCGACCTTGTGTCATTGGTGGCATTGAATGCTCTGTCGACTGCCACCTTCTTGTGCTCCGGCATAAGTGTTCGATCGTTGGAGACCGCTAGATCGGCGAGTGTTGCTTCCATGCCGAACATCTCAGAGATTTTGCTAAACTCTCGGTCGCAAGAGTCGGACTTTTGGAAGTTTCCTTTGACTGTGATTACTCCTTTTGGTCCAGGCATTTTCAGCTGGAGGTATGCGTAGTGTGGACCGCCATGAATCGAGCGAACGTCGGGCGTCCAAGTATGGCATGGTATTGTGACTTCCAGTCGACAACTTCGAACTCAATCGACTCTGTCCTGAAGTGGTTTTGTCCCCGAACGTACGTCGAGTTGTATGGTGCCTTCTGGGCTTATTGCTTTGCCTGGGACGATACCGTGAAAGGTATTTGAGGATTTGGCAGGTTTTCGACTGACCTGTTCATTTTGCGGAGCGTATCTGCGAAGATGATGTTTATGCCGCTGCCACCATCCATGAAGACCTTGGACATGGCGTAGCCTCCAATTTGTGCGTCGAGTACCAGAGCAGAGTGCCCTGGACGAACGACCGATGGTGGGTGGTCCTCTCTGCTGAAGCTTATTGCAGTTTCGGATCCCTTCAAGAATTCAGTTAGCAGGAGGTGACATGACCGCCATGTTTACTTGTCGAGTGCGAAGTTTTTGCTCCCTGTTGGAAGGGCGACCTTTCTGTATCATGTACATCTGCCCTTGGGGCGGAGGGTACTGAGGTTCGTCCACCCGAGGTACGGGTTGTATGGCACCCGCGATATTTCCGCCTGCGGCAGGCTGTGGTGGTGGAGGTGGTGCCATCAGAACGGGCACATTGTTTGGCTGAGGCACAGGTGCAGGTGCGGGTGCGTGTGCGGCTGTTGCCTTTCTGAGTTGTACGTATTCAGACGCTAGTTGGTCGAATTCTCTGCAGTTTCTCATCGAGTGATTGGAGCGCAATTTTCCGTCTTCCCCTTGTACAGGTGGAATCTGCAATCAGCATCCATCTTTTCTTCGAATGATCGCTCGGTTGTGCGCCGGAGCGCGACTTGCGCCAGTCTTTCCTCTTGTAGCTGTCGTTGCGTTGGCGCGGTCTCGACTGTCCCGGCGATCATCTCGACTGTCCCGTCGATCTTCTGACCGTCGGTCGCTTCTGTCTTGGTCGTTGCGGGGTGTGGAGAACCCAGCCGCCATGAATTCGGGTCTGTCGTCGTCGTAGTGACGTTTTGAACGCTTGCGCCTTCGGTCGTCTCTGTATGAGTCTCTGCGGCTTCGACTGCCGCTTTCATGATTGTCACGGGGTGAGGACCCGCGTGTGGTGCGCGCCATGTCTTCTCCGTCTGCCCACTCAGTCGCGATCTTCAGGAGGTTAGCCACAGAGGTTGGCTTTTGGCGACCAAGTGCTTCTTTGAAGTCTCGCCTGGCGAGGCCCATGATGAAAGCATCCATGGCCATATCTTCTGAAATTACTCCAACTGAGTTGCGTATCTCAGTCCATCGTCGGATGTATGACCTCAACGTTTCGTCTGACCGTTGAACGCAGCTCGCAGCTCTTCGAACGTTTTTGGGCGCTCACATAGAGGCTCGAAGTTTTTGATGAAGTCTGCGCGGAAGTGATCCCACGAGTCGTATGTTGATGGAGGTAGAGCCTTGAGCCAGTCGCGGGCTGTGCCTTCGAGCATGAGTCGTATGTATTGCATGGCTGTGATGTTGTGCCTCGCTGGCACGCGACAGCCATCTGTAGTCTTCCAGCCACCTGAAGGTTCCTGTCGACCCGTGTATTTGGGCTGTTCAGATGTGAGTTTGAACCCTTTGGGCATCCGTGTCTCGCGGACGCGTCGAGTGAAGCACAGAGCTCCGTGTGGCTCAGGCTCCTGATCAGAGTACGAGTCGCTACTGTAAGATCTGCGTGATCTGCTCCTGGACCTGCGCCGACGTGAGCCGCTTCTTTCCTTCGAGTGGTGGCGGCGACCACTGCGATTATGCTCTTCACGACGCGTGTCACTATGGCACGATCTCGACTCCCTCCTGGAGTTTTTGGGATTTGGCGTATGGCCTTCGCCGCTAAGGCGAGTGATTTGATCTGTTGGCGATGTAGTTTTGCATTGGGGTCATCAGCTGGAGGCTTGATTGCCTCTAGGTATGCTGCAGCAGTAAAGAGGCACCCGCAGCTGTTTTGGGTACTGGCACTCCCTCCTCGTCGAATGTCATGAAAGAGTGGCCTAAGTTGCGGTGAGTGCTGCCCTCTCATCTCCGCGAGGTGTGACAGCCTTGATCTGGGTCTTGTGTCTGCTCGCCCGGTGGAGCTCAGGGAGAGCTGTCTTCTCCGCACTCGACAAGCTAGCTTGCTTTTTACGTTCTTCGAGTGTTGCTCTGATCTGCTGCAGTCGAAGTGATTCCTGCCAGTTGAAGTACTGGAAGGTCAACATCTCCTCTCGTGTTGCGTCCTGGCATCATTGTGCACTCCTTGATGACTTTATCTGCTTTTGCTGCCATCTCAGCAGTAATTGTGAGATTTGTGACTCCATCCGGCATAGTAACTGTGCACGGGAATTCTGTAGGCCTGCGACTGGCCGCAATCAGATGATTCTGCGGCGAAGGCAACGTAGACCTGCTGGGGTATCACCCGAGGGTATGTGTATGTGTTTTCGAGTCCCGTCATGGACTCGACGTCTTCATCAAGGCTCATGTCGGAGTCGATATGCCCGTCGAGTGGTCCGTCTGGACGGATCTCGCTGTCGATGTCTTCATCGCCTATGCTCATCTCGGTCGGCGAAGTTGTTATGAATCTCGAAGTCGAGGTTGTTGTTGGTGCAGATCTCGGAGTCGACGTGGTTGTCGATATGAGTTTCGGGCTCGTCGAAGTCGCTGAGGGAGATCCCGCAGTCGAAGCTATCCTCGAGTGGAGATCGAGCTCGGGATCGTTTGTGCGGTATGCTGATTCGGCCTCCTCACCTTGGAGTTCTTCAATGAGCTCGTTGATCTCTCGAGTCGACATGGTTGTTGCAGACGAGCAGGCTTGGAGGATCGACGATGGTATGGACGCAGTTGATGGATCCGCAGTCGAAGGAGCCGCAACCGATGGAGCCTCGGGTGCGGAAGTCGCGAGTTGGCGTGGATCTGTCAAGTCCTGCACACCAAGCTTGTTGACGAAAAAATTGAACGAGCCAACGGTTAAACCCAAACCTGACTCGAGATCGGCGAACGTCTCCTGGAATTCTGGCGAGTGTGGCTCGAAGTCCATCAGAGGATCTGATGTGCTTTTTGCAGGTGAAGCTGGCGTGCTGCCGTTTGTCGAGTGAGTCGGCGAGTTGCCGTGTGCCGCCGAGTCGGCGAGTTCTGGTTTGTTGATGCAGCCGGCGAGTTGCCGTTTGTAGATCCGATCGGCGAGTCGCCGTTTTCCGATGGAACCGAAGAAACCGTGAGTCCAGCACTATTCTTTCCCACAGACGGCGCCAATTGACGAGGGGTTAACTCATCAAATCCCATGGTTAGGACCTAGGGTTGAGATTATGGGGAGAGAACGTGGTAGTACTGGTAGTTTCGTCGGCTGACAAGCAGAGGCAAAGATTTACCCAGGTTCAGGCCCCTCGGGTGGAGGTAAAGACCCTACTTCCTGCTTGTCTGGTATTGATCGTGTGAGATTATGCGGTTACAAGGGGAGCTCCGGCGAGATGTCGATCTCGCTAGGGCTTTTGGTGGTTCGAGTATGGCTTGTCCTGGATCGGCGGCCCTCCCAACCTTTATATAATAGGCTGGGTCTCGGGAGTTCGTAACCGACCCAGATTACATGTAAGGAAAGCCTAAACCGACTATGCGTATGTCTAATCTTGGAAGGTACTCAATCTTCTTGGGCCTCTTGTCTTGGGCTTCGAGTAGTCTCTTCGCTATTTGGCCTTTAGTCCCTACGTGCACCAGGTACCCTCACGGTAGGGTACCCGAGATGTATATCCTTGTCACTATTGAAACACTACTTTTACTGAGAACTCCACACATAGATCGGGTTCCCCACCCCTCCCGACGCCGGCAAGGCCGGCCGGAGGATGGGGAACCGAGCTATGGTGGAGGAGGAGCTGTGGCGGCGGCTAGGTTTTCAGATATGGCAGATTGTGTTTCCCATGTATTTTTAGAACTTCGGGTTAGTTTCTCACTTTTCTTTACATACTAGGTAATATATTGGGTGTGTCAAGTGATAGGAAAAGCGTATATTAAAGAGAAAATTTAGTTCTTACCTAATCAGTTTCACATTGTTCTCGTGCTCTTCTACTTCTCCTTTTTATTATCTATAAAAGGGTGTAAATAATTCTCAGTCGTAATAAGAATTAGGTTAATTCTCGCTCAGTTGATGTTATCAAATCTCCGTTCAACTCATATCTAGATATTTTCTTTGTAGAAAAGATGTACTCATTGTGTGTAGCTCATTCTGCTCTTGGAGCCTTGTGCTTTTCACTGTCTCCTCAAAATTCCCATATCTAAGAAAATATCTCACACTTTTTCCTAAAATAGAAAAGGACAAAAAAAATCATCGTCTCACCCCATAAAGAGAGTGGAAAAGATGGATTTTTCCTGCCGATGTAGGCCGAGACAGCAGTTTCTTCTTCATGCTCTCCTATTCTTGTCACGCACTCCTCTTCAATTAGTCGCATGTTCTTATTAAAACAACCGCGTTTTTCTCGTTTTCGGAGCGAATTAATGGAAAAGCATTGATCATTGCCAGTTCAAGTAGGAGTTGGCTTTTCTCCTGTTAATTCCCTAAGCCACTAGCCCATTCTCGAATCTATTTTCAGTACATCAAATCGTCCTCTGTAAGCGCTATTTTTTTTTTCGCAGCGCCAAAATAGACTTTTAACGCGCTGGGTGCCTGTTTGCTTTAGCAGCCGCCCTAAAATATCGCGGGAAAACGGGACGGTTTTCCAGACGCGCTAAAATAGCGCGCCACAAACACAAATTTGCACGAACACAAATTTGCACTGTTTTGCAACGAAAACAAATCAAAAAAATAAAATAAATAGACTGCAAATATAAATATATTGATTCGATTACACGAACAGGAACTACACGAACACGAACACGATTCGATTCGATTCGATTACACGAACACGAACTAACACGATTCGATTTGATTACACGAACTAAATTAGAACTCGGAGTCGGAGTCGGTGTTGGTGGTGTCCGAGATCTCCACCTCCAGCGCGCCCCACCTGCCTCGCCGGCGGGCCAGTTGGCGAGGCCTGCCGCCAGTTCCGCCTCCGCCTGCGCCTTGGCCCGCCGCCGCTCCGCCCGCTCCTCATGGCGCTCGGCCCGCCGCTCCGCCCGCTCGGCCGCCCGGGGTGTTCCAGAAATCCTCCTCCTCCGCGGCTTCGCGCGGGTGGTTCCGGTAACATTCCGCCACGGCGCGCTCGTCCCGCTCCTCGATTCGGCTGAGCATCGCTCGGAGGCGGTGTTCGCGGCGGTCGTCGTCGATGACTAGGCGCGGCGGAGGCGCCATGTTTGCCGCATGTTGCGCGTTGTGGCAGTCTTGGAAGTTCATGGTGCGGCAAGAGCGGCCGAGCCTCCACGCCGCCGCGTCGTAGGCGCGGGCGGCCTCCGCCGTGCTCTCGAACGTCCCGAGCGGGACGCGGCTATCGCCGGACCGGATCTCAGCGGTGAAGGTCCCGTTTGGGCGCGCGCGGACGCCGCGGTAGCCGGACTGGCTTCGGCGGCGCGGAGGCATGGTGGCGGCGGCGCGGAAGCGGTGGGCGACGGCGCGAAAGCGGTGGGGAAAAGAAATTTCAGTCTGCGCGCGGGAGAGAGAGCGGCGGTTGCGTGGCGAGTTTGTGTCCAGCGCGCTGGACGCGCGGCGCTATATATGGTGCCGCGCGTACCGCTTTGGCCAGCGCGGGCTACAGTTTTCCCAGCGCGCGCTTTTTTCCCGCGCCTGCTGGAGGGCGCGAACTGGCTATTTCAGGCGTCTGTTGGAGATGCTCTAACTAGCGTAAACGAGTGACTGCCATCTGCTTCAGAGAAGACAGCATGAGAGCATCTACAACCGGCTCCCCCAAAGCGTCTCTATACGTCCGGGCGGACAGACCGGACAAGATTTGGGCTGAAAACCCACACCCCAAACTCAGCCCGAACGTCCGGGTTGTCCGGCAATACCCAAAGCCAGCCCATATGTGGGAAGGGTTTGGGGTGGTACGGACACGCCCAGACAGGCCACCACATCGGAAGCGGCCCACTGCGACCCCACACCCTAGCTCTCACTCTTCTCCTATCCCCTTTCCACTCCACTCCATTCTCGCTCTTCTCCGTCCGTGGAGCTTCGCCAATGGCCGGCTCCGGCAGCGAATCTGCGTTGTCCGGAACTGAGATGTACTGGGATGCGTTCGCGGAGGAGGAGGAGGAGGTGGATAGCTGTTCCGAGGCGGAGAAGGATGCCGCGCTGCCGTCAGCTAAATCAGTGGCGGCAGTTCTTTGCTCCGGCTGTGCGGGCAGTTCCGTAGCCGCCTCCAACGAACCAGTGGTGGCTCCTCCACAGGTATGTTCTCTTCCACATTGTATAATTTAGGAACAAGTAGGATGCGTAATGTCCGAACTTGTTGAACCCGTAGGTCGTTCCAAGAGGGATTATGTACTCGGTTAGTGATGATAAGGTGTTGTGCAACGCGTGGTTGTCCACCCCAGCTGATTCTCAAAACGGATGCTACAACCAAGCATCATTTTGGGGGCGGATCTGTCAAGTGTTCAATGCTAACTCGGAAGTTGTCCGCAATGAGGCCTCTCTCCGTCATAGGTGGCAATGCATCGTCGCCGAGATTAACAAGTTCGCCGGATGCTATGCCCAAGTGGGATGCGTAAGTTTCTTGTGATTCATTGTGTAAAATTTCGGATCCAGTAGGTTCATTTTGTTGATTGGCTATTCAATTTTCATAGATGGCCCACTGTACAATGCGCTTGTGGGGAGGCCGGCTACGAAGGAGTGGAAAATCGGCCATTGTTGGGACATACTGAAGGATAGTCCGTTCGTCGAATACACGCCGGACGCCGAGAAGAGGGACAGGGTGCACCAAGCGGAGACCCAAACTCGGACGGCACGCCGTTCTCGACAAAGAGGACGCGAAGCAATGGCGAGAGCGCAGCAGGTGGAACGTGAAGTGGGGGCTCGGATGGCACGATGTGTTCGTCTAATGCAACGTCAGGCTGAAGCGGCAGCGGCGGAAGCATCGAACAATGGCCCGATTTGACAAGCTTCGGTCTGTCCGACGAATTTGCATCCGCGTGAGATGTCATGAGCTCTGTTCGATTTATTTGTGTGTTAAACTATGTCCGTGGATGTTTGAACTATGTTTATCCATATGATCTTTGATGAACTATCTATCTGTATGATCCACGTTACATGACAATTTGGTTTTGAGTGGATGATTTGGGGTTTACGGTTGTAGGAGAGGAGTTTTGGGTTGTCCGGTCGCTGTCCGCGGACACACCTAGACGTGTCCGCAGACAGTTTGGGAGCCAAATTTGGGGGTTACGGTTGCAGATGCTCTGACGGTCTGGCCAGACAAAAACGCAATCAAGCTGGTCATGCCTTGGCAGCCCACTGCCATGGAATAGTTAGCCAGCGTAAGCATGATTGGACCCTGCGTTCGTCCGGTTGTAGTTATCATGCCATAAATGAACGGGCATGTTTTGTGTGCAAAGTTGTATAACAACGGTAGTAGTCAAGTTGTCTTTGGATGGTGCTAGGCGTCCCCGGGGAAAGATCTTTCCGTTCCATCCCCGGGTGGAGAGCCGTTCGATGGAAAATCTGTGACCATTGGATCCGGCGCGCGTCACATGCAGAAAGGACGAAAACGTCGCTTTCCTTGACCCGTCCACGACCGCGCGTCGCCCAGGCACGGACGGATGGAAATCTCTCACGTCGCTGTCTACTGCCAACTTTCTGCGTTGCTTCTTGCATGAATCCGGTCAATCCTTGCATGTGGTGGCCGTCGCTATCGCTTCTGCTGCCAGCTTTCTCCGTTGCTGCCTTGCCTTGCATGTGGTGGCCGTGTGCTATGCTACCATGTGAATTTTCTCTCTCTACGGCCATATGACTTTCTGCACAACGTTTTAAGAAAAAGATGGTACAAAAAATGATTAAACAACAATTTTTTGCTGCATACAAATTTGCAACAAAACCACCATAATTACAAACGAATATCACAAACTATTACAATAACAAAATCATATGGACAGAACTAGGTGTCCCCCGGGGCATCCGCGGAAAAATCCCCCGGGTCCTCCTACAGACACACAAAAAAGTTTGGTTTGTAATATGTTCTATTGTAGCAAAATTTCTAATTTCCACAAAAATCCCGCAAATGCTTCTATGAAGCAAAAAAGTTTCGTTTATAATAAGAATTTTGTACTATTGTAGTAAAAGTCCATTTTCTTCTCAAATCTCACAAAATTGTTCTACGAAGCAAAAAGTTTCATTCATAGCATTTTTTTGTGATGCTCGTAGCAAATGCTTGTATGGAAAAAAAAGTTATGTACCAATTTTTTGCTATTGTAGCAAATCCGATAAGACCTCGCTGGCAACATTGGAGAACACCCCGACGCAACGTCGCCGATGCATCTTCCATGGTAGCATCTTCCTCCAGAGCTTCGGCGAGGCATCGCTCGCTCGCACCATTGGAGATGCTTTTATGGAGCAAAACGTGCGCCGTCGGTAACATTGTTGTGTGTCATCGGTAGCAACGTCGCGCGTCCCCGGTAGCATCGCCGGCTCGTCGGTAACAATGCCATGCGCCGTCGGAAGCATCGTCGGCTCGTCGGTAGCAACGTCACAAGACGTCGGTAGCATCCGCTCGTAGCATTGCCAGATACCGTCAGTAGCATCATGGCTCATCGGTAGCAACGGCGAGCTCCATCGTTGGCATCGCGGCGTGCCGTCAGTAGCAACAATGCGTGCCGGTAGCATCGTCGGTAGCAATGCCATGCATCGTCGGTAGCATTGCCGCCATGCATTGAAAGCTCTAGAAATCTATGCTACAACCTTTTTTATGTGGATTTGCAACGGAATTGTCGGTGGCAATGGCATGCGCCGTCTTGTAGCATCGTCGGCTCGTCGATAACAACGTCGCGAGACGTCGGTAGCATCCGCTTGCAGCATCACCGCCGTCGCCGATGATAACAGCGTCGTCGCTCCATCGCAGCACCCGGCCTTTGCCTGTGGTAGCACCGGAGAACTCGCAGGAGATCTCATAGCAACAAATTTTTTGCTACAGCTCTTTTCAAAATTTGCACCACACTGAAAATTTGCAACATCTTGTAAAGAAAAAGCTGCATAATGTGAAAAAAGAAATTTGCTACAATAATTATGTGAACTTGCATTAAAAGAGGAACTTTTTTGATACAAATCTTTCAAAATTTTGCATCACGTTAAAAAAAATTACATCATCTGAGGGGACAATTGCTACAATCATTTTACGGATTTGCGTAGAAGGAGAAATAAAATTGCTACAAATCTTACAAGAATTTGCACCACATATAGCAAAAAAAAAATGATATTGTAGGGGAAAAAAAATCTGCGATGCAAAATCCTAGCAGCATTCCCCAACATATCAGCATCACCGACCAACGTCGACAGCATCTATTGTAGCAAAACCACATAACAATACTAGCAAACAAATTATTATATTGCAACATCGTAGCAAAAATTCCTACGACGAGGTTCTCCGATGAGACTTATTATGCAAAACAACAGAAACAAATTGTAGCATCTTATAATGAAATTCACAGAACATATGGTGCAAAAATTCAGACATGGACAAAACCTCGTAGCAAAAACATTATGCTATTTTAGCAAAACTATAAAACTATTGCAGCAAAAAAAATTCCAAGCGGGAATATTGTTTGCTACGATACTTCCAAACACTTATAGATCGATCCGTTTCTTAATCTAATATACATCGCGTACTAGTAAGAGGCTAATAGTGGTACAAGCTAAAGACGAACAGCTCAGGACAGTGCAGCGATGCACGAAGGAGCAGTAAAGTACACGGACGCCTGGCCGCGGTCTTCGCGCTGCTGCTGCCCCGAACGGCGCCCATGGCCAGGGCGCTGCTGCTGCCCTGCGCGGCGCCCACGCAGGCCGAGGTCGCTGTCGCGCGTTGGCACTTCGTCGACCTCAGCCCGTTATGCCGCCTCGCCGGCGCCGCCGCCAACCAGGTTGTGCTTCGAGGCCATGGAATCCGAGAAGATCGACCATGTCATCTATCTCGGCGGCGACGCCGCCACGCAGTGACTCGAGCTGCTCCACCTCCTCGCCGATCTAGATCCCCTCGACGCCGGCACCTCCTTCTCCACGCCACGACGGTTCTCCATGGAGCCTAGGGGCACGCGGCGGCGGGAGCCTAGGGGGGCGCACGGCGGCAGGAGCCCACCGGGGCGCGGCGGCACAACCCTGCCGGAGTGCGGCGAGAAATAGGAAGGAGCAAAAAGCAAAGAAGCGGTGAGACGAACGTGTGGTTGAGAAGAAGGAGGAGGGGATAAGGCTGGACACGTGTCGCTCGTTCGACCCGGGGGATGCGTCGCGTGCGATCCCCCGGATGATTAGAACCCTTTCCCGTTGTCTTTCTTGTTCTCGAAAAAAAATGAAGTGGCCTTTCCTAACACTGATGTTTGCTTACACTTATTCGGAGGATGTTGCTTCCTGCTAAATGTTTAGAGTGATCAGCGATTTGTGTTTGTTTGGAAGTGAGCCCAGCCGCACATGTGTACGGTTGCGTAGGTCGGATGCGATATTGGCCGAGAGATCGCCAACTGTCATGGAACAAGACAATTTTCTAAAACTGGCAAAATATCTAATAATGGGTAAAATCTTGAGGGCAAAATAATGAAAAGCTCCCGGTGAGGATCGAACTCACGACCTTTCCCTTACGAAGGGAAGGCACTACCACTATGCTACGGAAGCTCGAATGATCGCTGCCTAATTAATAATCTCATATTCGCAATGTTATCACCCATTTTCTCGTCTAATTCGCTACGCCTCCGATAGTCGCTCACTCATCAGGCATCTGACGAGTTGACCTCATTAACAAGCAAAATGCGTGCAAGAAGACAAATGCACGCTCAGAGGTTTTGCTGGGCTTGAGCAGATATATAGCTTGTAAAGACAGGTCTTCCAGATTATTGCGAAATAGCAGTTGCTTACGCTAAGAGACTGGCTCTTTGGCGGAAATCAGCCGAGGAAAAGAACACTGCTTCTGTTAGCCCAAAATGAAGGAACCATTTGTGTGGCACAAATAGTACAGCCACGTTGGACATACATCACCATACAGAGAGACGCTTCATGTAAACTAACCAACAGCTTTCAGGATAGCACAGCCCTTGATGAGACACGGCTTGCAGCATTGAGATGCAGCGCGAAAAGAGCACCAACGGCCAATTCACAAACGGCAGATTATACATTGAGATGCAGCGCGAAAAGAGCACCAACGGCCAATTCACAAACGGCAGATTATACATTGAGGGTTAACAGCACCAAGCCTACTATTCCCCTTCATATTGCTACCGTGTAACTCCGAAATAACTCAGAGCAAATATCAACAGACTTGACTGATAGAGTGATAACTAAAATAACTTGGCCGAGTAACATTTAACTCAGAAAGTAAAACAGAGCAGATTCAACCGTGTGCATTCAAGTGAACCCTCGTAGACCATGACATTGCACTATGCCATGCACAGGAGCGGCAAAAGTTAAACATGAAGCACATCGCAGCAAATGTAAGATGAAATGAACTACGAGCCTATGGCTGGGCAGTCATCAGATTAGCGAACGAAAACAAGGTCTTACACAAGTGATTAGCAAAAGAAAAGCAACGGAACTGCTGGTAGCATCCGGCTTTTTCTCTGCTAAAACACTACTAAAACAACTTCTCAAACCATGAGTGCATAAACTAAGAGGGTCCCCTTCACACAAAGACGCTCATTCTACTTCCATCATCTAACACAGAGGACAGCAAACTAGTAAACTAACTGGGGACCCAACAACCAATTTGCTACCTCATGCTTGGATACAGTATCTACTCATCATCGTCCTCATTATCCTGCAAACAGCAAATACAAAATTTATCATCAATAACAGTTCAGCTGGTAAACCCCATTGGCACTCACAACATCAACCGAAAAAATTATATAACATACATCATCACTGCCGTCATCTTCAACCTCAGAATTAGGTTTGTCATCTACCTCCTCATCCTGAGTCTTGGCCTTCTTGGAGGCTTCGCTCTCCTGAAGGAATCAGAGATGTCAAATTAGCAATGAACTTTGAAAACATTACACTTGAGCGTGCATCATGATCCGAGGATTACCTTCTTCTCAAAGGTGGCTTTGGTCTTTTCATAGTCCTGCTTCTTCTGTCCAGCCTTCTCCACATACGGTGCTTTGTCCTAACAAATGTAACAGGTCAATAAACCAGATATAGCCACATTGTGTCACCTAGTAACAAATATGTTGTAGGTCTTGTCTCGTGTAACAAATGGATGTACTAGTTTCATGTTAACTGCTTAGTTGTACTAATTTCATGTAAACTGTTTAGTTGAAGTGAGCCATTTCAAGTAAACATGCACCGACAAAACAAAATAAGCAGAAATTGTAATGATGTGCACTAGCGAAGATATGTTCAGAGAATAGTTTGAGCATTGCAAGATGCACTCACTTCATCAGACATAGCTCGCCACTTCTCGCCGGCAGCCTTGCTCACCTAATCACTCAGCAGGGCAATAAATAAATACTTGAGATATACACATGCGAAAATAAAGAGAAAATAAAACAGTGTAAGGTGGCTGGCTCACGTTGGCGACACTTTTGTTGTTAGGGTTCTCCGCGTTGTACTCCTGCCTGAATTCAGACCTGAAGAACAAACAGGAAATATCAAATATACTTACAAAAAAGTAGAAAATGCCACAAAAGTTGAACGAAAAGGTAGAACAGATCTGGAGATCTGGGGGGTTGAAATTGACAGGCCAGAGAGCGAGGGCTCACATGAAGACGAAGAAGGCGGAGGGCGGGCGCTTGGGCTTGCCAGCGGCAGCAGCGTCCTTCTTCCTCTTGCTGGCGCCGCCGGCGGCCTTGAGCCTGCAACAAACAAACGAGCACATAGATGTGAAGCTTTCGGCCACGGCAGAGATCCCTGCTCCCTAGGAGGTTGCGAAGTTTGAGAAGGAGCGGAGACTTTACCTGCCCTCGCCCTTCTTGGAGGTGTCGGACTTGCCCTTCATGGTTGGAGCCGCCGCGGGTTGGGAGCTAGGGTTTTGCAGGGGGGCAGGACGGAGGCGGAGAGCAGGTTTGGTTTGGGAGGCTGGGGGTGGCGGAAAGGGCTGGGTTTGTTGGCTTTCTGGTGCGAGCGAGCCGTTGTGCGGTGCGGGGCCGCGTGGGTGTGCGTGCGTGAAGCGGGGAAAAGGGGACGGTGATGCGATGCGATGGGATGGTGGGTGCAGAAGCTGCGACGCGTGGGCTGCCGTGCGCTGGGTCGGACACTTGAGGGCGCTTGGCAAAGGATACTCGGGCCGAGATTGGTAGCTGCGCTTGCGTTGGGCACTTGGGCCTTCTCTTCTCCATGTTTGTACGATCAACTTTTGAACTCGATGTACAAAACTGATAGAGAATGGCCTCTGTCGAGAAAATGACAAGAAACCACCACAATTGCGCACAAGACGACGATGAACCACCACCTTAGGGCTTTTTGACACATAAATACCACTATTCGGGCTAGGTCGTGACGCGGAGCACTAATCACCTCTGTTTAGCATTTTGACAGCATTTCTGGCAGGTGGGACCCACTCGTCAGTGCACACGTGGCAAAAAAAAGGAAAAAACAAGGGGAAGAGAGAGAAGACGGTCTGGTCAACGGAGGCAGAGTGGAGCACCCCGCCGCGACCACCCCTGGAATTTTCGCGGCGATACCTACCGGCGGCAGCAAGGGCGGGGGGAGGCAGGGGCCGGGACGCTCACCGGATTTGGGGGCGGTGTGCGGTGCACGCGGCCCGTGCCCTCCATTCTCCAAGCTCCCCATCCCCCTCTCCACCCTCTGCGCGGCAGATCGAGATCAACAGAGTAGCTGCGCCTCCACCCGCCGGGCGCGGCCGCGGCCGCTGGGATGGCTGTCGGCAGCGGCATCTGCGCCTTTTGCCTGCAGGAGAAGCTCGGCATGCTGGTCTCCTCGTCCAAGTCCAGCCCCTTCCACCCGCCGCCTTCCGCCGTCGTCACCCCGACCACACCTCCGGCCAACAGGCCCACCTATGAGCCTCTCCAAACTTCGGCCATGGCGGCCTCGCTGCAGAAGGCCAAGGCTCCGTCCTCGTCTGCCGCCACGCTGGCGAGCGGGCTCAGGAGGAGCAAGTCCGTGGCGCCGCGGCCGGAGGAGCCGCCGCTGTCCTCCGGCGGGGTCACCGCTGACAGCCCCCGCAAGAAGAGGTTTTGGTCCTTCCTCTACCCCTCCTCGTCCAGCAGGCACCGGAGCGCGTCCTCCTCGTCGTTGGGCAGCGGGGACAGCCTGGCGTCGGCGAGGAGCAAGTCGATGTCGATGGCGTCCGCGACGTCGGCGTCGCTGGGGCGGAGGCTGGAGGCGATAGAGGAGCCGGAGAGCCCGGGCCGCCGGAGCGAGGGCTCGTCCTCGTCGTTCGGGAGGAAGGTGGCGCGGTCGCGCTCCGTGGGCTGCGGCAGCCGCAGCTTCTCGGGGGACTTCCTCGAGCGCCTCTCCACCGGCTTCGGCGACTGCGCACTGCGGCGCGTCGAGTCCCACTGCGAGCCCAAGCCTAAGGTGGGAAGCGCGCGTCTCGGCCACCTGGGCGGCGACGACGACTACGAGTACACGCAGCAGCACAGGATCAAGTGCGCCGGGTTCTTCGGCGCCGCGCCCCCGCCCTCGTCGTCCTCCTACTGGCTCTCCGCGCCCGACGGCGGGACCGGCGCCGCCACGGGCACCGGAGCCAGCAGCACGAGGGTGTCGTCATGCACGAGGAGCCACCGGAGCTGGGCGCGGGCGCGGGCAGGGGCCGGGCAGGGGAAGGCCGGGCGCGGCCGACACGGGCGAGCGCGGCCACAGGTGCGGCCGGCACGGGCGAGCGCGGCCACGCGCGGGCGAGCTCCGAGCCCTGGGCGTCCGCCACGGGCGCCGGCCACGCGCGCGCGAACTCGCCGGGGTGGTCGCGGCGGGGTGCTCCACTCTGCCTCCGTTGACCAGACCGTCTTCTCTCTCTTCCCCTTGCTTTTTTTCCTTCTTTTTTTTTGCCACGTGTGCACTGACGAGTGGGTCCCACCTGCCAGAAATGCTGTCAAAATGCTAAACAGAGGTGATCAGTGCTCCGCGTCACGACCTAGCCCGAATAGTGGTATTTATGCGTCAAAAAACCCAAAGGTGGTGGCTCATCGTCGCCTTGTGTTCAATTGTGGTGGTTTTTTGTCATTTTCTCGCCTCTGTTTAATCTTTCTGCGCCATTTTAGTCTTCCTGGTCCTTTTATTACCATTTTAATTCGTTCAGGCGATTTGAACTAGAAATTGGACTTTGTCTGAAACAGAACGAACAATTTTGAGTAATTGGAAGATAACACATGACTAGTCGTGGGCCAATTGCATAGGAGCATATCTATAGCAGATCCTGGATAACCCGACATAGGAGTAGAAAATAACTGGGTTTTTTTTTAGTCCGGTGCACAAAAAAGACCCGACCAGATATGGTAAAACGGGCTGGCCCGTAAAAAAATCCGGTGAGTGGGTTATTTGACACAGAGTTCCCCAAATGTTTGATTTGCACGGGTCATTTTACTGTTCCCCCGGCAACCCCGCGCTGTCGAAACTCTTCACCGCCTCTCGCTGCTTCGTTTCCACCGCTTTTCAGCCCCGGGAGTGGGGTATCCCTTCCGCGCCCGTGGTCGCCGCCATCTCTATGGATCCGTCGCGGAGCTCGGTCGGAGTCACGGTTGGGGCTGGAAGAGGCTGCTCCGGGCGTGTCTAAGCAGCAGATTCGTGCTCGCAGCTCTGCGTCTGCCGGCGTCGCGATTTGGGGCCGGTCATCGGTGGGGAAGTCGGAAGGGCGGATTCGATTTGGGGCCGTCTGTGGGGAAGAAGGTACGATTCTTGATTGATTCCTGCTGTTTTAGGTTTTGGTAATGGTCCATTTGTATTCTAATATGAGAAATATTGATTTGGTTAGATGGACTGGAGTTCGCCGTTGTCGTCCGACTCTGATGATTCCGACATTGAGGAGATGCTCTTCGATGATAATGTATAGCATCTCATCTTATTGCATCTCGTCGAAGAGTTAGAGAACGGAAACAAAAGAAAGATGCGATGATCGAAAGTTTTGTCGTCTTTGCATTCCGTGGAACCGAGCTCTCGACAATTCGTTGCTCATGAAGGATTACTTCATAAAGCTACTAACCTCTCCGGCTCACCTCTTCTATGGGCATTATCGAATGCATAGGTCTATATTTGTTCGCATTATTTAAGTTTGCGAGCAAAACTCTCGTTACTTCACTCATCGGAGGAATTCCACTGGCTTGTTTGAGTTTAGTTCATATCAAAACATATCGGCGACAATGAGAGTAATAGCATATGGCGTCCTGGCTGACTAGGCTGATGAATATCACACTCAAATGCGTGCACGTGTTTGCATAAGTTTTGATCCCATTTTTTGGGCCCGAGTACCTCCAAAGTTCCAATGATTTTACGCAGTATGATCATCAAGGATGAGAGGGGTTTAAACTTGGAGCTTTTCTATGACAACATTGACAGTCGTGTGAAGAATCGCCGGAACCCGGATCAAATCCAAACATTGCTCGAGACGAAAGATTGAGAATAACTAGATAAGGCCACGCACATCCATTTTATTCATTTTATACTCATGTGCTTGAGACGGAATATTGAGGATAACTAGATAAGGCCACGCACATCCATTTTATTCATTTTGATACAAATAATAATTGGAATAATTAGATGACGGTAGTTGTATGAAAAGTAGACTCCGTATTATTCATTTTATATTATTTGTATTCATGTGACATTCTTTCCATTCCGGACAATTCGTTATTGTTTTAATTATTCAGATTCACACATTTGTTGTAATTTGGATGATTATTGTACTGTATGATGTTAAAATATTATTATGTTGGGTTTATATTATTGTTTTATAAAGGTTATGCTGTTCAAAATCATGAATTTGGATAAAACACTGGAAAATGATTTCCTGTACCGCGCGGGATTCGGCAGACCAGATGCCCCAATCACGTACCGGTATCAGAAAGCGTTTTCCATTCGCACCCAAAACTTATTTTCGGTACGAGAATATCCGGAATCTGCTAGAACTGCTCCAAATCGCATAGTCGTGTGCGTGTATTCCTCATACCCTCTTCTGCGATGGCTTGCCCTCCATGTTCTCTCCTACTCTCCCTCCTCCACATTCATTCTCTCCTTCCTCCACGGTGAAATGAAGCCCATCACTGGCATTCCCGGCACATGGAGTGGAATGTGCTGAGTTATATGGTTATGTCTCTACTCATTGGCTGCATTATCAACCATATGATGTCCGAACACGGTTTCACGATCTATATATGTCCTGCATGTGAGTCATTGATTTTTCACTTTTCTGGTCGGAATGACCAATGTGTACTTTAATAAGTGAACTATTATAGAGAAACTATTGGTCAATGACTCGTCTTAACGAACCTAATATGCAAGATATTTTGGATGATTAAGAAAACAATATTTGAGACGTGGGGTGGGGAGGGGGCAATTGCCCTCCTCCCCCTAGGGAACATGGCAAAGCAAACAAACATATATCAAGACGGCCTGCCATGCGCTCGAAGAAAAGGTGGATCAAGGATATGAACGGGTGGCTCGTGGAACTTACCGGTCGGCCTTCTTATCCACTCCGGGCGGCTGCTGGCAGGATGACAAGCCCGGCAAGCACGTCGCTGGCGGCTTATCATGCTGGCAAAGTATTTTTAGAAGCATTGTGTTTGTATTTTTTTTCATGTAGGCCTCAAAATTTATCCTTTATCGATGAAATTTTACATTGGCACGTAGAACATGTAATTTTCTATGTCAGACTTTTATGATTTTTTGAATGATTTAACCATTTTTAATGATGTTCTATTCATCTTAGTCACAACAGTAGATAGTGTATAATCTGCTATCTCAATTTATCGAGTACCTCCTACTCTTTTCCACTATATATACAAGCCTTTTACTTAGGCTCTAACGAGGCAGACGAAGTGACTGAGATCTAAAAGACGGAGAGGAGGTATAGTGTAGGAGGACGGATATGTCTGAAGGCATCGAAGGGGTCAACGACATCATCGCCTATGGTGGGGAGGACGAAGACGAGGACGAATAATGCTAGTATTAGTAAAGTAAAGTTGCAACATCTATAGTGTAAAAATAAGTTATAGACGTAAATATTGTTTGTAGGCTAATAATATAAGTTTTATTTTATGTTGTTTAGTTGTTAGCGAGCTTAGCTCGATAGACGAAGGAAAACGTTTGTAAAGTTTCAGCTTGTAACAATGAGTTTGCAATATTTGTGTTGTACTATTCCGAGGGGATTCTAAGGGGTTGTAATATTTTTGAAACGAGATTTCATGAGTCAAATGATGTCGCCATGTCGGGTCTTCTTTTCTTCATCGTGGGGGCTGCAGAACCTCGACTTAACCATTTGGCTTAGCCGGTTTCTACAACTTACCAGGACACCTACTTGAGAGAACGCGGAAGCTACTGGTGCATTTTTAAGATTTGACACAGTTGACATTTCAGCAAAAGAAATAGAACCGCCCATGAATTTGCCTCTAAAATATCTGAGGGCCAACCCTCTTTGTGCTATCCATTCGGGACAGAATTTAGACAAAAAACCGTATATTGGCCAGATTTTTATGGGTTACGTTTTCACTAGAGTAGCTTTGAAGACAAATACCCCGGTCGAGAAACAATGCTATTCTGACCAATCCCTTTCACTCTGCCCCTACAAACGAGTCTGTCCATCCTACAAAAGCCTTGGGTTGCATGTGTTTTGGCTCCGATGCACCCTCTCCATTTCTAAATATAAGACTTTTTACCATTTCTGACTTTGTACTGATTCGTTATTGAATGAGTGAATCAACACGCTAAAACGTGTGTACATACATACATACATACACTAAAACGTCTTATATTTAAAAACTGAGGAAGTAGGACAAAGCCAAAAAAGTTGAAAGTATCATATTTTGGAATGCAGGGAGTAACACTCTCCATTAATCCAAGTCCACTTGTAATTGAATCACGCATACATTCAACACAATTTTGAAATGATTCGCGCCGGACTGGGTATGTACAGAACAGTACGATCAATGAACGGATTGCTCCACCATTCCACATTCAATCGTTTATCTAAAAATAAATAAATAAATCCACATTCAGCTATTTGGAGGCCAAAAATCAATAAGAACAACAAAACTATAAAAATTCACTGCGATGTTTAGTGCACGTACTCATGCCACATAAATACTTATAAAAGTAAACGGAGGGAGTACTAGCACTTTGCCTATATGTACCTACTACTGCTACTTCAACAACTGTTCTACTCTGATGGACCAAGATTTATCTGAACTAGATCGGCACATCTCAGTCAGTTACTAATAAAACTTAGGTACGTCAGAATTTGACCACCAAAATTCGATCTGCGGGAAGCATTTGCCTAGCACATTCAGCACCGATGCCGCAGTTGAGAAGACCATCGTATTTTATAAGCTGTGTTCGATCTAGCGTCAGATGCAACATCAGGCTACGAAACTTTAGCCTTTTCTCTTGACAAAATTTCCTCTTCAGTATGTCTGAGAGTCTCCTGGAAAGCCTGCAGGGAGCTGGAGGCGAAGCTCTCCAGGGCTTGAAGAAGCCGCCTCAAACTAACATGCAGACTGTCTGACTCAAGAAAATGCGCCTGGTATGTTTGAGCTGTTGGAAGCAGGTTTTGCCGGCCTGGTACCAGGGCCAGCTTTCTGTTAAGTGTATCTGCCTCCTTGTTGATCTCTACGGATTTCCTTGCCAGAATCTTGTTCCACTTTTCTCTTTCCCGGATTACAATCAACTGTTCGCTTTGCTCAACATTTTTGTGCTCACACAGGCTGCGTACACTGGACACAAGAGCTTGCATGGCGGTAACCACTTCCTTCTCAGAAATTCGATCCATAGCTTGCGACCAGTTGTTGCAGATGATAAACACAAGCGGTGCACCCACTCTTCCAGGAGAATAAGGACGAGTGCCATCAGGTGTCGCCTCCTGCCGATAGTCAAGACAGAGTGCCAGCCATCCATTCAGTGCCTTCACAAAGCTCCTTTGCGCATTCACCCAAGAGGAGAAATTTACGATGCATTTAACCAAGTCTACTTCAAGCTCCATTGATAAATCCTGACTGATTCCACCAGAGATAACTGAATCCAATTTTTTGGCCTCCGATATCGCTTGACGCTGTCTCTGGTAGCACTCCAGCTTTTCTTGCCACATTTTCACAAACCTACAAAGAGGGCTGTCAGTCAGCTGGCTCTCACCGGGTAGGCAATGTAAGATAAGTAAGAATGCAACCGAGAATATTCAGGAAAGTTCACCCACCTATGATTAAAGCATATAAGAATCTAGTTTTTTGTACGGGTAATATAAGAATCTAGATTATTCGACAAGTGAGCCTTTTTGAAATACATGAGAAGTGGAGTATAATAAAATCACGAGATATAAATGCAGGACCGTAGAGTTAGCTTCTACAATATGCATCGATTTCCAGACAAATGCTTTGGAACTTAATAACCTACTGAACTAAGAATGATACCTTCTGACAGAACTATGCGAGCAGACAACCAGTGTAAAGGAAGAAACAGTGTAACAAAAGGGACCTAAATTGAAATATCTGCCAACATATATCAGGGTGAAAAGAGAGCGTACCCTTGGATTAAGGCCTTAATTTGTGGCCACAGTTCCTCATCCCTTACTCTGTCTATCTTTTTTGAAACCTTAGCAATAACTCGGACAGCTATTCTTATTTTTGTCGATAATTTCTTGACCAAATTTTGAGTCGCATCAATCTTGTGAGCTTCAGCACCCTTTTGATCCAAGAACTTCAGCCGCTTTAAGTTCTTGGCAAGCAGGAGACGCATTTTCTCTTCGGACTGAAAGAGGAAACCATATTAAAAAGTAACCAAATATACAACATAGAATCTACAGCGGGCCTGCACATGTAAGGCATATGTCTCCTTAATATAAAAAGAACACATCCCACATTACTGAAACTAGTGCTACATAAAGAAAGTTCCATCTTAAAACGTTTATTTATTTATTTACTAATGAGCTAATTACAGTCTAACTGAAATATAATCTTATTATGAATCATAAGAAAAACCCACAACTCAAAAATACCTTTAATACCATTACACAATTGATTAGATCTCTTGAAACATGATGGCAAGTAAACAAAAAAATTCTTAGTCTGGTTTTGGGCAGGCAGAAAGGAAATTTTCACGTTAAAATAAGCCCTTCTACCAATCAAGCGGCACACATGGCACTCCATTGATCTCAGCCTTTTCTTATCTGTATAGCATGCTAGGACCAACTATCTTACTGTAGCTGGCTACTGGCACCAGCTTAAGGATGTTGTCACTGCACAAACTCGCCATTATATTACAAAATGAATGGCTCATGCTCCCGGAAAAGACCTGTAGGTTCGTAACCAGTTGTTTCAAACAGACTCGAGAAAGAGATTTGCATCCTCGTTAAGGTGAATATTTCACACGTAAATCATTGCAGTACAGAGTAAATTCAGCATTACTTGAACGAAAACCAATTTAAAGTGAATATTTCACACGTAAATACATACCTTAACCTCGTTATAGAGTTTCTTCTCCCAGATATAGAGTCTCTGCAGAGTCAAAGATAAGCTCCTCCCTCCCACCACCTTCTCCCTTCCTCCAACATCCAACTCTTCGTGTCTGTACCCTGAATTCGGCAATGCAGTGGATGACACCATCCGAGAGGAAACTATTTCGAAATACCAAAAAAAATCGATCAGTGACACTAAGTAATTGAATATATGCATGTTCTTTAAAGAGCAAATAGCTCACATAAACATAACTGATAGTAGTAGTAGTAAACTAATCTCGAAACTACAGATAGCTCACCATGGTACACTGTGCTCCGGGGATGGTACTGGTAGCTCTGCCTCTCGACCTCCAGGATAGGTGCGAGCGCCCAAACTGCCTCTGCTGCTCGAACAAACTGCACCTTGATCTCGCCGGCAATGTCAGAAGACTTCCGGTGAGCCTGCACGGAAGCCGCGACATTAGGCTGCGCCATGCCACCCCCGGCGACCACTCCCTTATCGACAACACAACTCTCCTCCTCGCTGTCCTCGGCAATGCTACTGCTGACACAGCCGACCGAGCTGCGCCGGCTACGGGTCCCGGGCACAGGGTGGCACTCGCTGGACACCTCCTTGACGACGGCGTCGTCCTCCTCGAGGTCCGGGATGCCCTCCTCCTCCCGCACCTCCCGCGAGCACCGGCTGGACGCGTACGGCGTCGTGGCCGCCGTGGTCCCGGCGCCGGCGCCGGCGGCGTCGTAGCAGTAGTTGTCGTGGATATCGTAGTTGTCGAAGACGTTGAAGAAGTCCCAGGAGCTCGCCCTCGGCGGCGACGGCGTGGGCGCGGCCGCCCTGCCTGATTGCGCGGGCTCGCCTCCGTAGGAATAGTATCGCGGGGGTTCGAAGGAGCCGAAGTAGACGCGCTCGGGCGCGGGCGCGCGCTGCTCGAGGGCCACGGAGGCCGCGTGCGGCCGGCTCCGCGCGTAGTAGAGCTGCAGCGAGCCCGGCGGCGGGTAGCCGAAGGGAGGATCGGGCGCGTAGCCGTAGGTGGCGTACCCGTAATGCGGCGGGAACTGGAGCGGGTGCGGGTGAGGGTGGTCGTGGTGGAGGTGGTCGCGGCGGGGAGGCGAGGAGGAGGCCACGGAGCCGGACTCGGACCCAGAGGAGGACGACGAGGCGAAGTCGATGTGCGACGAGGAGTGCGGAGGCGAGGCGGGTTGCGCCACTGGAGCCGGCGGCGAAGGAGGGTCGACGTTCTTGCCCGCGGTGGCCGGGAGCGTGAGGCGCGGCGGGGCGGAGAGGAGGAGGTGGAGCGAGGAGGAGACGGAGGCGAGGGAGCCCGCGAGCGCGGCGTGCGCGTCGGCGAGCGCGTCGCGGTGGCGCACGGCGACGGCGAGCAGGTCGGCGCGGCCCCGGCACAGCGCCACGGCCTCCTGCTCGTCCAGCTTGGACCCCTTGCAACCCATCGATCGCCGCTCGCTCAGGTGACTGCTGGTACGTACGAGTGCTTGGTAATGACAACCACTCCGTTCCGGATGATCGGCCCGGCCTTATATCTGGTGGCGCCGTCCTCCCGCCATGATGACGAAGCCGACGGGCTCGGGTTGATGGAGGCGAAAGGAGCGGATGGGGGGATGCGTGAGAGGAGGCGAGGACAGTGTGTGTGTGTTTTCTTGTAGTGGTGGACTGGTGGGGAGGCCGGAGTGAGGGGCCGGCGGGGAATCTCTGCTGTCGCTTGTTTTGCTTGTGGGAAATTTGTTTGCACTTGCTCCTTCTTTTTCCGGGCTGGATGTGGCAGGGCTAGGCTGCTGCTTGTTTTCTTGCGGTGGGGGAAGATGGAGAAGACGCAAAACACACAACGGACGATCTCTCCTGTCTATCCCCAGGTGTGGTGTGTGGGGGGACTCTCGATCGGTTTACTTGTTTTGTTTGCTTCCGTTTGGAAGAAGGTGGGAGTTGCGCGCAGGCTGTGGTTGGGGCATTGACGCCCGTCTTCATCATGGTGGACGGTCTCACCGCGTAGTACGGGCTTGACCGGTCTCCCTGCGCCGGCCTGGCGACCCTGCTCTCTGCTATCTGCCTTGCCTGGCCGAGAGGATACGCTGCGGTGCACAGGCTGCTGCTGCTGCTGCTGGCACGCACCTCTTTTTCTTGCTTCGCGCTGCCGTGCTATGGGGTCTCGGTCTCTCGGACAACAAGGGAAATCAAGTGCTTCAAAATAATTACTACCTCCGATCCATATTAGTGGGCACAACTTTGTCTAGATACACATGTATCTAGTCTAAATACTTAACTAGATACATATGAATTTAGACAAATCTATACCCACTAATATGGATCGGAGGGAGTATTAGTAGGGCGTGGAGAGGTCTGAAAAATCTGAACCCGGTAAAAGAGCAACGGAAAAAAGTTACTACCACATGAGATGATCATATACCAATGACAGGCCTTCGCTCTTTCGCTTTACCTTTTCTTTTTTTCTGGCCTTTGCATCCCATCTTCTTTGGGAACGGAAAAAATCCGGCGACACGGGCATATAAATGACAGCAACGCCATCTCAACAGGCAGCAGTGCGAGATTTCACAAATTCATACGTTTCACCTCTTGTAGTATTAATTTGGGCGACTCGATATACCGATATATTTGCTCCATCCAAAAAGATGGTGTTCCTGAATCGTAAGTACTCCCTCCGTTACATAATATAATATGCTTTTAGGTATTCAAATATGCATTACATAAGGATGTATGTAGACTATTTTAGTGTTTGTAGATTCACTAATTTTCCTCCGTGAGTAGTTTATATTGGAATGTCTAAAAGATCTTACAATATGAAACGGAGGAAGCAGCATGAAAATGTTTTGTTAGATTAGAGCATTACCTATGTATAAGGTAAAGTTCTACCATAACGTGGGAACTAAACTGCCTGTTTGGAATCCACGTGTTCATTCAAAGTACACGCTATGATAGAGAGACAATAGATATGAAAATTACTTTCTAACAACCCAAAAGTTTGAAGTACACCTTAAGCCAATGTAGTGTGAGTATTTTGATGGTGTGTGTTATTTTGTGGTTTCAAGCCAATGAGGTAAGATCAATCTCTGGACAAGAGATGTGTGCTACTTTTGGAGTTTCGGTCCCACATCATGGTTCACTCTCTTGCTCTGTAAAGATTAAACCCCCGCCTTCTAACAACCGCACTGCGATTCATTTGGAGCATCGTGTGTGGCAACTGTCCCTCCTGATACTACATATATGTACACATCCAGATGAATAAGGATTATACTTGCGAATCATTTTCATTGTTTTTAAATAAAACACATGGAGCCATATCTCAAAGTTCTGATGATTCTATAAAAAAAAATCACGCACATATATGTTTGTTTAGAAACTTACTTTTGTATGTTTTTTCATAACAATTTATAGCCTATGTGAAGTGAGAATGCTAATTTAGCACTTATGTTATGTAATTTATCGTGTAGCAATCTCGTGAAATCTACTTGGGCTCCCGGGTGCATATACACCCGGTGTTTAAAAAACACATTTCAAAAAATCCAAAATAAAATTTACATATATATATATATATCTTCACATTTATGTGTTTACAAAGTCGCTTCGTGAAAATCGACATTTTTCGCAGCCTACAAAAAAAAGTCAGGAAAATGTCTCGTGAAAGACTTATTTTATCACCAAAATTTATCTTTTTTTCATAGACCAAAAAATGTCAATATTTAGTATAAAGAATTTGCGAACACATAGTATATTAAGATATATGAGTAATTTTTTTTGATTTTTTAATATTTCAAAATTGCGTTTAAAATGTATTTTAAATAAAGGTTGTATATACCCAGAGTCAAAACTCTCTCTCTCTCTCTCTCTCGTGAAATCTGCTCAGCAATCTCATTTTTCTTACTTACACATAGATCACAAATGGTGCAGAAAATAGGCAATACCGGAATTGAAGATCGTTCTAGTAATTTCACGTGCGGCGAAATTTGTTCCCTGGTCCTCCACTCTCTACTGTAGCTCCGCCACTGATACTAATCAGAAGAGAAGTCATATGGAATTAGTGACACCAAGGACACATGCACTTGTAACACTAGTATCATTTGTTATACTGACATTAAGAAGACTAGTTTCTTAACTCAAGTTAATCTTCTAGCCATAACGTAAATTTTCAATGGTGCAAGCTGTCAGACACTTCATAGGCACTAGATCTTCTGCACCAAAGCTTTTCAAAAGCAATCCAGGTCAGCGCACTACTGTTCCATTCCCATGTACACCAGTATCTCATCGACAGCAAGATGGATTACAAAAGTTTAACCAGTATAGTTACAAAGTTGAATGTATATTCTGTATTGTGAATTGGGGCCACAGCTAAGAAGCCATAATTTACTAGTAGCAGATATGCTATGGTTAGTACCGGTTAGAATCTATAAAGTGGCTAAACATGGCTCCACTATAGAGACTAGAGAGTGACAGGACGAAGAAGGCCACTCTCTCCCAAGATTCACCGCATGCTCAAAGCGACGGAAAAGGAAGCGATAAACGTATAAGCCCATTGGGCCCATACCTTCACATTTCCTGGTTATTTCTTTCTCACCATTACGCTAGCTGTTGCGCACTCGTCGAATGTCACGCGAACCCGAGCAAAGGCTCCTAAAAAATGTTGTGATGTGTGTAATTTGGGTGGGGTGAGGAAATACGGCAGATTCGAAAAAGTTTATGTATCTAGTGAAATCCGGAAACGCTAATAGCTGGGTTCGACCAATATCCTGGAGAAATCTGACCATGAATTGTTTGTCAACAACACTGACCATGAACTGTTAAACCAACTTGCAAGAAAATGTAAACATGGTTCCCAATGGAACGGTATTATTCTTGTATCCTACATTATTGTGTCTCTTACGGTACAAGAGACCGTATCACCTACTGCTAAGTGTAATAGGTTACCCATCATATTTATTTTTTAAATGAGAGCATGTCTTGCCTTGAGCATCGAAATGATGCACATAACCATAATTTCATTTGCAAAATTTACAACATACAAACGATAAAAAAGAAACAAGGATGAAGTCTCATGCCTCGAGACACTCTAGTCGACCTTTTCGATCTTTTCAGAAGCTCCACATTATGAGTTTCTTCAGCCCGTTGATTTCATCTAACGACATTTCTTTGGTCAAGTACAAAATCATTTCACGATAATTAAATTCTGTCTCTCGACTCTTATGATGAGCTGAATCTTGCATGTTTCTATAGACACCTTCATGTTTCGTATGTCTTATACCCGTTAATTTACACAATGGAGTTATTAAAGAGATTATCGCAGTAACTCTTGGGGGTATTGTTCTAGTATTCATATACAAAATGAAGGTCAGAGTTAAACTATTAGCAATTATACATGTATAAAAGTCACGTACTTTTCGATAAAGAAGGTAAATGGAATGAAAATTGTATCTATAACATAACATGACACACTAAAAAGATATCATCGTATTTGCGAGAGCCATTGTGCTAATATGAGTCCAATCGCGTGGGGGTATGCAAACAAAGTGATCTTCTAGACCCTAGAATACACGATGGTTCTTAAGCAGAAAAAATAATGAAACAATAGCTCAAGTGTAATCTTTTTAAATAAAAGGCACCAAGTGCCCAGCTTTAAATTAATAAAGCCCCGAACGACCAGAGTATTACAAATGCTGACAAACAGCTTACAGACATCAAAAGAACAGCAAGCAAAAAATACAGCAGTGAAGCGCAACTTGATATTCGGGGTTCTTGTCCAGCCCCGCGAACCGGCCGAAGAGGAAGTAGAGTCGATAAAGGAACGACATAGAGGAAGCCCATGCCGTCGTCGTCCACCCGTGGCAAACAAGCTCGCAGCGTCGAATGTGTCCACCTTTAGAGAAAGCACCCTGCTTTCTCGCCCTGGATCGAAGGGCGCCACACCGTCGAGAGGTAGAAAAGCTCACCTGAGCACACAAGGACACTGACAAAGCATGGTTGCCAAGAAGGAGATTGAGCATTGCCGCCGCAGCAAGCCGCCATTCACAAACATCACCGCCATCCGCAGCACAAGCCACCAAAGCAAGGCATAAGCTGCCGGGAGAGATCGCCACCAAAGATGCCGAAAAAAGGAAGGCGACGATGGCAATGCACGGCTCAACCAGCTCGGCATACCGGCGATGCTGCTGCCGTAGAGGGGAACACTTCCCCTCTCGCCCAGGCCGAGGGTCTCGACCCTCCGGCGAGCAAGCACCTCGAAGAAGCAGAGCACTAGGAGCACGGACACCGCACCGTAGCACCGAAGAAGAACACCGCATCAGACTACCAACCAATCTAGATAAGCTCGACTACCAGCCCCGTTGTCTCAAGGCGGCGCCTCCATGGAGGGAACGACGCCGGAGCGGCGCCGCCACCCAAAATGAATTTTAGGTTTTCACCCGAGGCAGACAAGGGAGGGTGGAGAGGGGATGGACCTCGATGTCACCTTCAGGAAGGCGCACGGCGCTCGCAGCGTCGTCGATGTCGTGGCCGCCTCCGTCGGCCAAGGGTTTCCCCCGGTCAGTAGCCCCACCTCCAATTCCAGCCACCAGCAACCAGAGGAGGCAAAGCCGCCAAGGTTGGGGAGGAGCGACGAGCCGCACAGGGAGGCGCAGTCATCTTCAGATCTGGAGCTGGAGCACCAACGGGGCGGCCTCCGCACCACGAGCACGCCCGCCGCTGCCTCGCCACCCGCGCAGCCGAGGCAAACGTCCAGCAGCACTGACGTCCGCCACCCGCCGCCAGGTCGACGACGCCCACACCTCGCGAGGCCGCCGCCTCAGATCCAAGGGCTCTCCACCACGGGGATGAAGCAGCGACGGCCCCGCCGCCACCATCCTGGGCAGCCGTGCGGGCTTGCCCGCGAGCTACCTCTTTCGGCGGCTAGGCGGGGGAGGGAGAGTGGAGGGGAGGTTGCAGCGCTAGGGTTTGGACCGTCGGGTCGCCTCCGAAGGGGCGACACGAGGGAGGGTGGTCAGTGGTGTCCGCTCAAGTGTAATCTCAGTCTAGCAGTCTAGCTGGTAGCCCACTACAAACTGCTGATAATGAGTGCTGTAGCTGAAATTTCAGCAATAAACGTAATATCCTCATGACGAACTTGAGCCCATAGCGGGATCTTGGCATTGATTATGCACGATACAACACATTTTTTTAGGACACCAAATTATGGTAGCACAAAGTAAAATGGGTATGAATGTTTACTTTTTCCTATAAAGAAGTGTATTCTAGTGCCTAAAAGTAGAAAAATCTCTTGCAAAAGAAGTTGAAAGATAATTGGTCCACTTACCATTTTTAAAATATCGGTCCAAGGAAGACAATTTTATCTTTAAAGAATGTCGATCAAGACACTGCACAAGTACCATAGCACACGGCAAAGGTGTACTTAATTAGTTTTAATTCAGTCTAGTGAGGACCTGGGCGAATTGAGATCTTCGTAGTACTACTATGTACTACTAGTGGGCAAAATGCATGTTGAGTGTGCAACTTGGCATAAAAGAGGACTAGATCTGTGAAAAAAAAGAAGAAGATTTGATGCCAAAGAAGAAGGTAGCTAGATCACTCACCACTAATGGTGAAATCTTTTACTTTTTCTTTCTATCACAAGACAGCCAGATGAACCTAGATAGTTAAGTAGCTATTCCCAGAAAGACAACCCAGTGAGTTTTGAGGCGTCGGTAGGACGAGAGGTAGACGAAGGTCACCTTTCTGTTTTTCAGCAAAGGAAAAAATGCAAAACAAGACAGAACAAAGACTAACAGCTCAGAAGGCAAAGCAAATAAGCAATGATAGGGTTAATGAGTACGCGCACGTCGTAGGACCGAAAAGATACGGAATGCTCAATACATAAATTGCGACAGCTGATCAAACGTGGTACTGTTACGTATTCCCTTCCCATATCTGTATAGTACTATACATGGTAGAAACACTGCACACCTTCTTACTATAGCAAATCATAAGGTCTATTAATATTCGGAACAAAACCTAGTGAGAGTACCTTCCAATGCACACTGTACATCAATTATGGCCGAATTCAAGATTATCTATGAATTGTATACCCTGTAGTATATAGACGTCTCAGAGGGTAAACTACAAACGGTAGTCACTATGAAAGTTCTTCAATCAACACCTCCAGTTTTTTTCTCTGAAGGGAAAGGGGATGAACATCCTTCTTTTAAAATGTTACCTGAACATGGTTGTTGTACATCGATTCTCGTTCTTCGACTAGGAGCTTTTGTGAGTGAACCCCATGATCGACGTAGAGAAAATGCACACCTAACAGCCAACAGGTGTTCATAACATCATACTCCAGTGCACATTCTGTGGCACCGTGCCTAAGAGGCTAAGAGCATAGATAATGCAATAATTTATACCCTGGTCAGTTCAGCGTTCGAAGCTTCTAATTATACTAAACTCATGCGCTACATTTAAATTAAATATTCACAAAAGGTGAGTGTATTATATTGCACTGTGTCAGATGGGAATACTAAGTATGGGAAGGGAAGGGACATGATCATTTCTGAATTTTAGCTGCGTTTTACAGCCCTAGCTTGCACAAGTTTTAAACTGATATGGATGAAAAGAAAAGTTTTTTGTCTCCTAATTATGAACTCTAAGTTTTCTATTCCAGACAAATTTGCTTTGTTGTACGGGGAGACAGTTTTGGTCTCTCACCCAGTTCAAGCGCGAAGACAAATGATGTGGTCGTGGTTTCGCACACATTGTAGCTAAACCAGTCAGCACGAAAGATCAAGAAAAGAATCATAGAGACTTAGAAATAACACTGAAGGGAAATATATTTTTTTTCAAAAACTGAAAGGTTATGCAAAATCAGAAATCATAAATGTTCTAGCCAAATTAATTGAAACCCAGAATTTAAAGACATAATAAATGCAGTGAAAGGATTTTATGAAAGATCTCGCAATATTTTTTCTTCTGATTTTTAAGCTTGATTTTTTTATGGGGATTGTCTTCTCCTGACGTT
Source organism: Poa pratensis (assembly GCA_947311845.1). Taxonomy (NCBI): domain Eukaryota; kingdom Viridiplantae; phylum Streptophyta; class Magnoliopsida; order Poales; family Poaceae; genus Poa; species Poa pratensis. The sequence goes on from CAMZMU010000111.1 coordinate 10,618,519, forward strand.
TAGGAAACAAAGCTAAACTCGGCTCAATGCCAGGTCTTGGATGTTCCTTCATCTCCAATCTCTATGGGGCGATTACAGTTTTTTTCGAAAAGGGCACCCTAGCCTCTGCATTAGGATGATGCATACGGCCTTTATTATTTTTATTGCGAATTATTCAAAAGGTCTTACAGTTCATGGATCACAAAGGGTTGAGACATGTATCAACCAGCGGAAAAATTGGAACATCATGTAACGCCTATGCATTAACATGCTATTCTATTTGCACATCGCCAGCCGAATTGGGTGAAGAACTCCTGCACGACTGTCACCAAACGGTTGCACCCAATATCCATGTCCTGCCGACGGTCCTGCGACTGGAGATAAGACCACGTACGGATCCAGTGCGTGGCCAAAGGAATAATCTGCAAGAAAGAAGTATTTTTGGCTTTGTTAAAGATATAATCTTTTCGGACATGCCAAATGGCCCAAAGCAAAGCACAAGTCCCCACTCTTATTTGGGTTTTGTCTTTCTTTCTTGGGGGCCATTACAGTTAGACCGTAACAGGAAAAACAGGTCTAGTCGCCAAAATACCGTGGGGTTCTGTATTACAACTGTCTAATCAATATAGACTAGTACAAATTGTATATCGATCGACCTATAATAACATCGTACTAGCAGACAAAAATTATAGCCTATCACCTTTTTGTTATATTTGTAGTACTTTATCATACTTTTATGAACCATCTAGCACACACGTACTCTTGGAAATGGCTAACTAATTAAAGTGCGAACTTCCAAGTGAGGACAGTCCTTGGTTAATTTACTGCTTGGCGCTAGAATTTGGACGTGGGGGTAATGATACAACTACAGACTCCACAATTTTAATACTCTATGCTTGGCACTAGTACGATGGTGGTGTAGCATTTTTACCTTCTCGTAACATGTTCTTAGCAAGGGCTGCTTATCCATCGATTCGCCGAGGCAGACAAAGTTCAACGCATAATGCTCAGCTCAACACCCTGCAGGCTGCACCCGAGGGTCATCGTCTCCATCTTTTTTCACGTACCCCGATTAAACTCCCAGTGAGGTCGCTGCAGTTAGTCAAGCAAGCAAGTCTCACCTCGAGGTGAAAACCGTAAAGGCCACTGCCCTCCCTCGTGCAGACCATGTACTAATGCGCATATACTTTCGCTCCTTTGCCTCCCGCGCTTTTGGCCTTGATGAATCTTATCCCAGCTTTCACCGCACATTGCGCTTTACCGCTTTTTTGCATCTCTCGGTGGTCTTTTTTTTTACCTGATTCTCTTTATCTTTCTCGCCGTTTTTCCTATCTTTTCCGGAGTGATAAAGTTGTGGCGAAAGTTTTCTTCTTGCTAAGCTCTGAACTGTCAACAGGAGTGTCGTTGTTCTTCTTCAGCAGCGAGGACGAACGTCAAAAGAAAGTTTACCGCCCATGATGGCTCGCAACGGTGACCACTCCCGGATCAAAAGAGCGACTGGTTCTGCAGACCTGCTCTCCCAAACGTCGGTGCCGGCGCTCAGGGTGGAGTTGTTTACCGAGGGTTCGAACCCCACCCACGTTTCTAATCTTTTACTTCAAAAACTTAGGATCACGTGGAGTGAAACTTTAAACTCAAATCGAGTTAAGGTTGCTCCGAGATTAGAGAGTAACCAGATAAGGAGTAAAAAGAATCTTAAGATGGTTTTCACAACTCATTTTTAGGTTAGAAATATTTTCACAAACACTAGACTCAACATCGACCAGTAGAAGGGTTTCCTACATCCAGTACTGCTCTGATACCAACTTGTGGCGCCCCGACCCGACTGTTATACAGTGATGCTGTGTGTCACCGGTTAAGCAATACAACCGGAGGTTACGGGTTTACCAATCCCGGCCAAAACCTTTGGCAGGTGTTGCTCGGAATGGATCATCGGCAACACAACACCCCGATTGATGCCTTAACACAGACACAGCCCTCAATGCATAATAGAGAGATCAAGACTTGTTAAACAACTGGCACATCACAGACTCTACGACACAAATCATATAGTTCAACTCTTATAATAGAGAAAGATATCAAATTACCACCAGAGGTCACAGACCCAACATTACAACATGCGGAAGCGAAATAGGTTGTTCTAAACAACAAGAACCAAATTATGGCCTAAGAGGCCTACATATAAACATCCAGCGCCAGCTGTTCCGGGATGTCCCAAGCTGCCACCTGGGAACCCCAGACTACTCGTCGACGTCCACAAAGAACCCACCTTCGAGGTCGGTGAAGTCCTCCTCTGAAACAAAACAAACGACGTTGAGTTCGACGAACTCGCAAGATTAAATATAGAGCTTTAGCTCGATGAGGCTTTCAAAGTTTTATGCCTCTTTTGCATAAAGCTGATTTTATTTATAAAACACAACTCCATGGCATCGACTATTAGAACATTTTTAAAGAGGGGTAAGAAGTAACTCTTTTCTCTTTAATCACATTTCTCACCATCCATCACCATCATCATTGTACCTGTTCATCCAAAGCACCTCCCCGAATCACCCTCGAGGAAGTCAACCTTACAATCTTGAATGGTACCTCTAGTACCCAGGTTTTAATCATTCCGTTAAAGTTATTCTATGATCTCAGAATCCGTCACCAAGTCGTCCATAACCGCGGACACGGCTTTTCGAAAAGATTTATCCCTGCAGGGGTGTACAATGTGAAAGTCGCCAGGTTCCCGTGGGACCTCCCAGCTTCTTATCCATGCGTACCGTCCGGCCCATTGCCTAGCTCTTAGCTCTCTTCCGGGGAAAGCCGGCTGGGTGGGAGCGGCTACGACCTTTACCTCGCTTAAGACTAACCCAGGATCATCAGTGGCGGTAGGACAAGGGGTACCTCCAGCACCCTGTCCCGCGGCCACTTATTTTCCTGACACCACCATCCTCATCTCAGTCTTGGCCACCATCTTCAACGCACGCGCAAATGGAAAGCCAAACTAGAGGACCCTCGGCTAGTCCGCCACAAGTTAGTCGGTCGACGAGGTTCCATATGCCCACGCATGGTTGCACGCTCATCTTGGCTCGTAGGCGAGAACTCGCATCTAGGCGGCGAGAACGAGACAACCCACCACATCCCATGTGGCCTCTCATCCCCACCTTTAAGCATTTTATTAACCGTTACCACAATTTCTCCACCATCATTCTCATCTCATCACCTGTTTCCAACATGAAGTAACCATCGCACCGCTATGCAAGTACTAAGCATGGCTAATCATCAACATAGCATAGTAGATAACTCGGGCCAACAATACAAACCTATGGGTATAGGAGGGAAACAGGTAAATGGCATAGGGAACTTAATGCAACTATAGGATACTCTAATCCAAGTAAATTGATATTTGGAACCGCATGCAATATTATAGTGGAGAAAATATTTGCGGAAAATAGGATAAGATATGCTCAGAGGGGGGATTACGCTTGCCTTGTTCGGGATACTGGTAGTACGGATCCTCGGGGTATTGTGGAGTAACCCCGGCTGCTTGATCTATCCAAACATAACAAGGGAGGAGCAATCAATCACCACACATGCTTTAACAAATGCAATGCGCAAACACATGATGGCATGACATTTATAATGCACTGAAATTCTTATAGCGAGAGCTCCTAATTAACACGGGGTGCGAAGATAATTATTTAACAAGAGAGAGAAAAAATAAATATAGCTCTACATTGTTTTTAATGTTTTCCTGTGCTTAGCTCATGTAAACATGCATGCAAGTGGTGCAAATGGTTAGTGCACATTTTTCTGAGCATTTCGATATAAGGAACACATTTTTCGGATGCCCCGATTAAAAGTTATTAATTTTATAATTTCTCTTTTTAATTATCTACTTTTAATTATTTTAATTCCAACGATAAATATTTTATTTACTCGCCTTCGTGAGAGGGCGATGGAACATGGAGGAATCATCGAGGATCGATGTCCCTACGTCGCGAGGGAGTATCGGGGAACATGTGCTACGAGGGAGAAAAGAAAAATACAGTGGGAAAAAAAAAGACAGCACAGCCGGCCTGTGGCCCGGCTGGGCCGGTTGTGAGGCCGGCCTGGCTCCAGAGGCGCCCGGCCTCCAACCCGGCTTGGGCCGGCTAGCAGGCCAACTATGGGCCAGAGGGGACCGGCCCTCAGCCCGGCTAGGCCGTCTCCACGGCCGGGCGCTCGAGCACGACGGCGACGTGCTGCGCGCACGGGCATGGCGAGGGAACGACGATGCAGAGCGAGGGGGAGAGGGAAAAAGGGGCAGCGTGGCCCGTAGCTCACCCTCAAGTACGGTGGAGAGGTTGGGGACCGCGGAGGAGCGACGGCGGCGGCGGAATCGGGCGGCGTAGCCGCGGCGGTGACGGAGACGAATTCGAGCGGCGGCGGCGATTCCTTGCGTCTCCGTCCGATTGCTTCTGCGGGGAGGAAGAGGAGAGCATGACGAAGCGGGTGGTGGAGCTCGATCTGCTCCCTGGGCGCTCACTTGACGGCGATGAACTCGGTGGGGGCAGCGGCCATGGCGGCTCGGGGAGAGGAAGAAGGGAGCGTCGGGCAGGTGAGCGGGGAAATGGGGGCAGCGCACGGTGGGGCCTTCCTCTCCTCGCGTGTGGAGGCAGAGAGGCCGCGGGGGCCCCCTGGCGAGCTCGGCGTCACGCGGGTCCGGCGGGAGCTGCCGGTGCGGTCGCTACAGCGACGAAGAAGAAAACGGAATTGCGACAACCCCCCTGCCAACTTTTGACCATCACCGATAGGTCCTCCTCTATTTACAAAGAAGCCCTTTTCTGTTTTTTTTTTTTAAACCAGTAGTACTTCTCTGATTTAATTGAGGCATTTAACTATTTTATAAAAATCTGAGAAAATTTGGGTAGCCTCCCAACAGCATCTAGAAGCACCACAAAAATTGGCGTTGCAAAATAAATTAGTTTTGACAACATTTGTTCATATGGCTGACTTATGGCATTTTGCTAAATTTCAAAATGTTGCTCCTTTAATATTTTAGGGCAATTGCAAAATATTGTTTTGAACTCTTGGAACTTCCTTGACAAATATATGATGTCAAGAAACTTTTGTTGTACAAGTTTGAGTGCCTTCATGGTTTTGCGATTTGTTTAAGCAAGTTTGGCATGTTTGGTTTTCAAATGATGCCAAACCAATTGGTGTGTTGTTTAGCAACTTGAAATGGATGCCATGATGCAATGGAGGAAAGCAAAAGCGAAAAATTTACTCGGGTTTTTGAGTTTCACAACTTTGGGCTGTTACAAATCTACCCTCCTTACAGGAATCTCGTCCCGAGATTCTAAGATTGCGTAAAGAAGTCGGGATACTCCTCTCGAAGACTAGATTCTCGTTCCCAAGTTGCTTCCTCCTCGGAATGGTGAGACCATTGAACTTTGAGGAACTTGGTAGTCTTGTTCGGGTCTTCCGTTCGGCTTCATCCAAGACACGGATAGGATGCTCGCGATAAGTGAGATCTTCCTGAGATCTAGCTCTTCATGATTGACTCCATGGATAGGATCCTTGAAACAACGGCGAAGTTGGGAGACATGAAACACATCATGCACATTTGGGAATTTGACCGGTAACTCCAACTTATAAGAAAGATCTCCTCGCTTGGCCAGAACGGTGAAAGGGCCAACATAGCGAGGGGCCAATTTCCCTTTGATTCCGAAGCGGCGAACGCCACGAAGGGGAGAGACACGGAGATAAGCTTTATCACCAATTTCATAGTGAATTTCCTGATGGTGCTTATCATAGTAGCTCTTCTGCCTAGACTGAGCAATCTTCAGATTCTCTCTTATGATTCTCACCTTCTCCTCAGCTTCATTGATCACATCCGGACCAAAGAGTGCTCTCTCTCCGGTCTCGGACCAATTTAGCGGAGTGCGGCATTTTCTTCCATATAGAACCTCGAAGGGAGCCATGCCCAGACTAGCTTGATAGCTATTGTTGTAGGAGAACTCCGCGAAAGGGAGATACTTTTCCCAACCCTTGCCAAAAGAGATTACACATGCCCTAAGCATGTCTTCCAAACTTGGTTCACTCTTTCGGTCTGACCATCAGTTTGGGATGGTAGGCGGTGCTGAAATTGAGACGGGACCCCATAGCAGTTTGGAAACTCTGCCAGAACTTGGAGACAAAGATACTTCCACGGTCCGATATGATCCTCAAGGGACCCCATGCAATGGAACAATACGAGCCAATATAGTCAGCAAGTTGACTTGCCCGTATCTCATCACGGACTGGTAGGAAGTGAGCAACCTTGGAAAGACGATCAATGATTACCCAGATTGCATTGTTGCCCTTTTGAGATCGGGGAAACCCGGTGATGAAGTCCATACCAATTTCATCCCATTTCCACTCGGGACTGCAATAGGGCGGAGAGTGCCGGCAGGTCTTTGATGTTCAGCTTTACCCGTCGACAGGTGTCGCATTCAGCAACATACTTGGCGATTTCCGTTTCATACGAGTCCACCAGAATTGTGGTCGAAGGTCTTGGTACATTTTGGTACTACCGGGATGAATAGAGAGGTGATTCATGAGCTTCTTGGAGATCAGCTCCCTCAATTCCGTTCTTTGGCACTACCAGACGGTCACCAAAATAAACAACCCGGATTCATCTTCGAGAAACATTTGGCCTTCCACTAGCAATGTTCTCCTTGATATTCAGGATACCCTTATCCAGCTTCTGAGCATCCTTAATCTGGTCTACAAGAGTAGATTTGATCTCCAGATTTGCAAGGTAGCCGAGGGAACAATTTCCAGGTTCAAACGGGCGAACTCTTCATGAAGAGCGGTTGGCCTTCTCAATCATCAGATTGTTGCAATAGGACTTCCGACTTAGCGCGTCAGCCACGACGTTTGCTTTGCCGGGTTGATAGTTCAGACTCACATCATAGTCCTTGATTAACTCCAACCAACGCCTTTGCCTGAGATTTAAATCCGGCTGGGTGAAGAGGTACTTCAGACTCTTGTGATCCGAGAAGATCTCGCAACGGTTACCAAACAGGTATGGTCTCCATTGCTTCAAAGCATAGACCACCGCGGCAAGTTCTAGATCATGAGTTGGGTAGTTGTGCTCATGCGGCTTCAATTGGCGAGAAGCATAGCCACCACATGGCCATCTTGCATTAACACAACCCAAGCCTTGAGAGAGGCGTCACAGAAGACGACGAAATCCTTGCTGTGTCCGGCAGGACAAGCACAGGAGCGGACGTGAGTTTGGCTTTCAGTGTTTTGAAGCTCTCTTCAGCTTCGGCCGTCCATACGAACTTTTTCCTTCTTGAGAAGGTCAGTCAGGGCCTTGGCTATCTTGGAGAAACCTTCGATGAATCGGCGGTAGTAACCTGCCAATCCGAGAAAGCTACGAATGTCCTTGACTGACATTGGAGTTTTCCAATCCAAAATGGACTGAATCTTGTCGGAATGACAGCCACACCATTAGCGGATATCACATGACCAAGGAAGACAATTATCCAACCAAAACTCACACTTGGAGAACTTGGCATAGAGGCGGTGTTCTCGAAGTCGTGTCAGAACCAACGAAGATGTTCATGCTCTTCATCGGTTTTGGAATAGATGAGGATGTCATCAATGTAAATGACGACAAACTTGTCAAGATAATCCATGAAGATGGAGTTCATGAGCCTCATGAAAGTAGCTGGAGCATTTGTGAGACCAAAGGACATGACGGTATACTCATATGAGCCATAACGAGTAACAAATGCCGTCTTTGGAATATCCTCCTTTCTGATCTTGATCTGATGGTATCCTGACCTCAGATCCATCTTGGAGAATACCGTTGCACCAGCTAACTGATCCAACAGATCATTGATGCGAGGAATAGGATACTTGTTCTTGATTGTCACCGCATTCAACGGTATAGTCAGAGACTAGACGAGGCACGGTAGAATCCCTCTTCTTGACAAAGAGTACCGGACAACCCCAAGGTGAACTGCTAGGCTGGATGAAATCCTTGCTAACAGCTGATCAATTTGCTCTTTCAACAGAGCCAACTCTTCCACCGGCATACGGTAGGGCTTCTTGGAAATTGGAGCAGTACCGGGAAGTAGATCTATGACAAACTCCACACTTCGGTCAGGAGGCATGCCAGGCAATTCTTCCGGGAACACATCCGGGAAGTCACACACCACGTGTATGTCCTGGATTTCAGGAGGGGATTCGCCTTCCATAAAGCAAAGAGGATCTCAGGTGAGTTGGGTATGATGGAGGACGGAGGTCTTGATAGTGCAGACCAATACTTACACTGTCGCCGGAAGAATTGGTCACGGTGACGGTCTTGGCAGCACAGTCGAGATTAGCCCGGTATTTGGCTAGCCAGTTCATGCCCAGTATGACATCAATGCCACTTGACCTCAGAGCTACCAAAGCGAAAGGAAAAGAGTAGTAACCGATAGTAATCTGGACTTCAGGAGTAACCCCATCGGTTTGCCATTTGGAGCCAGGAGTGGCGATCACCAAGGGACGGCTCATTTTCTCAAACGGTATTTTGTGGTCTTTTGCAAAAGCTATGGATATGAATGAATGCGATGCTCCAGAATCAAACAAAACTGTAGCAAGATTGTTGTTGATTCGTAACTCACCCATAAGAACGCCGGGGTCCTCTTCAGCTTCTTCAGCAGAGACGTGGTTCAGGCGACCACGCACAATAGGTCCAGCCTTGCCAGCTGGAGTGGCAGGGGCTCGTGCAGGAGTTAGCGAGAGGTGCCTTCTGGGGGCACTCCCTGGAGTAGTGGCCAGCCTGGCCACAGGTGTAGCAAGTGAGTCCAGGTGGAGCAGGTAGCATAGGACGGTACCCACTCCCGCCTACCCCAAGTGTCGAAGTAGTGGGGCGCGGAGGGGTGGCCTGTATCCCGGCCCTCGGCATGAATGGAGCACGCGGCACAGCGCTGTAGGGACAAACACCCTGCGCTTCTTGCTCTCAGAACCCGAGGAACTCTGGTGGTCCCCGTGTGCGGGCCTCTTGGAAGCCTCAAGTTCCTTTCTTCCTTGCTCAAGAGTAAAGCCTGGTTGAACAGCTCCTGATAGGTCTGGAACCTGAAGGGCAACAACTCATAGCGGAGCTGCGGCGTAAGACCCTTGCGGAACAGCTCTTGCTTGTCAGCATCATTGGTCACGTCCCTTGGGGCGTAACGAGAGAGATGGTTGAACTCACGACCATAAGTGCGGAGGTCCATCCGTCCCTGTTGCAAATCCAGGAACTCCCTCCTCTTCAAATCCATGATCGGCTGGGAATGTACTCCGCACGGAAGGCAGTGCGAAATCAGCCCAGTGAAGACATGGTTGGCTGGAAACAAAGCCACATGGCTTTCCCACCAACAGCCAGCAGCACCAACCAAGAGGTAGGTGGCAAAGTTGACTTGCTCGCCACTGGGACATGCAGCGCGGAGAACTTGCGCTCCAAGCACGAAGCCAATCATCAGCTTCCAGTGGCTCCTTAGCATCAGCAAAGGTGGGTGGCTGCGAGCGCAGGAACTCAGTGAGAGTGTTGCACTCGTTCCTCCGTGCATTCTGCTGCACCAACTGCTCAAGCAAGCGCTCATTGCGCCCACGGTTCTCCTCAATGGCCATCAAGACCTGAGCCATCGAGGGTGGTGGCGGCAGATCATCCTCATCATTGTGGTTACCGCGACCACGGCCTCCACGGCCTCCTCGAGCCATTCTGGAGATTTGACAATGACACAGTTAGTATCTTTCTCCGAATGGTCGAACAATAGCATTAGCGTCTACTCAAGTACACAGACTAGGGACGATAATACATTGTGTAACAAAACAAGGAATCAACAAGATAGAACTTGGGTCAAAGATCAGCATCATGTGCTACTAGCGAGAGTTAAGAAATCACAACTTAACACACTCTAGTTGGCACAATCCGGGACCTTATGTTCAAGTCCTTGGGTTAAAACCCAAAGGATCAAATGATTAGACTCGGTAGAAACATCTGAGTTGATTTGGGATTGCAACGCAGCGGGAGCAACGTGACACATAACACTAAAGGTCGAACCCACCCCGTTTCTAATCATTTTAAAACAGACAGTAAAACCTTTAACTCAAATCGAGGTAAGATTGCTCCGAGATTAGAGGGTAACCAGATAAGGAGTAAAAAGAATCCTAAGATGGTTTTCACAACTCATTTTTAGGTTAAAATATTTTCACAAACACTAGACTCAACATCGACCAGTAGAAGGGTTTCCTACAGGCAGTACTGCTCTGATACCAACTTGTGGCGCCCCGACCCGACTGCTATACAGTGATGCTGTGTGTCACCGGTTAAGCGATACAACCGGAGGTTACGGGTTTACCAATCCCCGGCCAAAACCTTTGGCAGGCGTTGCTCGGAATGGATCATCGGCAACGCAACACCCCGATTGATGCCTTAACACAGGCACAACCCTCAATGCATAATAGAGAGATCAAGACTTGTGGAACAACTGGCACATCACAGACTCTACGACACAAATCATATAGTTCAACTCTTATAATAGAGAAAGATAGCAAATTACAACCAGAGGTCACAGACCCAACATTACAACATGCGGAAGCGAAATTAGGTTGTTCTAAACAACAAGATCCAAATTATGGCCTAAGAGGCCTACAGATAAACATCCAGCGCCAGCTGTTCCGGGATGTCCCAAGCTGCCACCTGGGAACCCCAGACTACTCGTCGACGTCCACAAAGAACCCACCTTCGAGGTCGGTGAAGTCCTCCTCTGAAACAAAACAAACGACGTTGAGTTCGACGAACTCGCAAGATTAATATAGAGCTTTAGCTCGATGAGGCTTTCAAAGTTTTATGGCTGTTTTGCATAAAGCTGATTTTATTTATAAAACACAACTCATGGCATCGACTATCAGAATTTTTAAAGAGGGGTAAGAAGTAACTCTTTTCTTTATCACCTTTCTCACCATCATCACCATCATCATGTACCTGTTCATCAAAGGCACCTCCCCGAATCACCCTCGAGGAAGTCACCTTACAATCTTGAATGGTACCTCTAGTACCCAGTTTTTAATCATTCCGTTAAAGTTATTCTATGATCTCGAATCCGTCACCAAGTCGTCCATAACCGCGGACACGGCTTTTCGAAAAGATTTATCCCTGCAGGGGTGTACAATGTGAAAGTCGCCAGGTTCCCGAGGGACCTCCCAGCTTCTTATCCATGCGTACCGTCCGGCCCATTGCCTAGCTCTTAGCTCTCTTCCGGGGAAAGCCGGCTGGGTGGGAGCGGCTACGACCTTTACCTCGCTTAAGACTAACCCAGGATCATCAGTGGCGGTAGGACAAGGGTACCTCCAGCACCCTGTCCCGCGGCCACTTATTTTCCTGACACCACCATCCTCATCTCAGTCTTGGCCACCATCTTCAACGCACGCGCAAATGGAAAGCCAAACTAGAGGACCCTCGGCTAGTCCGCCACAAGTTAGTCGGTCGACGAGGTTCCATATGCCCACGCATGGTTGCACGCTCATCTTGGCTCGTAGGCGAGAACTCGCATCTAGGCGGCGAGAACGAGACAACCCACCACATCCCATGTGGCCTCTCATCCCCACCTTTAAGCATTTTATTAACCGTTACCACAATTTCTCCACCATCATTCTCATCTCATCACCTGTTTCCAACATGAAATAACCATCGCACCGCTATGCAAGTACTAAGCATGGCTAATCATCAACATAGCATAGTAGATAACTCGGGCCAACAATACAAACCTATGGTATAGGAGGGAAACAGGTAAATGGCATAGGAACTTAATGCAACTATAGGATACTCTAATCCAAGTAAATTGACATTTGGAACCGCATGCAATATTATAGTGGAGAAAATATTTGCAGAAAATAGGATAAGATATGCTCAGAGGGGGGATTACGCTTGCCTTGTTCGGGATACTGGTAGTACGGATCCTCGGGGTATTGTGGAGTAACCCCGGCTGCTTGATCTATCCAAACATAACAACGGAGGAGCAATCAATCACCACACATGCTTTAACAAATGCAATGCGCAAACACATGATGGCATGACATTTATAATGCACTGAAATTCTTATAGCGAGAGCTCCTAATTAACACGGGGTGCGAAGATAATTATTTAACAAGAGAGAGAAAAAATAATATAGCTCTACATTGTTTTTAATGTTTTCCTGTGCTTAGCTCATGTAAACATGCATGCAAGTGGTGCAAATGGTTAGTGCACATTTTTCTGAGCATTTCGATATAAGGAACACATTTTTCGGATGCCCCGATTAAAAGTTATTAATTTTATAATTTCTCTTTTTAATTATCTACTTTTAATTATTTTAATTCCAACGATAATATTTTATTTACTCGCCTTCGCGAGAGGGCGATGGAACACGGAGGAATCATCGAGGATCGATGTCCCTACGTCGCGAGGGAGTATCGAGGAACATGTGCTACGAGGGAGAAAAGAAAAATACAGCGGGAAAAAAAAAGACAGCACAGCCGGCCTGTGGCCCGGCTGGGCCGGTTGTGAGGCCGGCCTGGCTCCAGAGGCGCCCGGCCTCCAACCCGGCTTGGGCCGGCTTGCAGGCCGACTATGGGCCAGAGGGGACCGGCCCTCAGCCCGGCTAGGCCGTCTCCACGGCCGGGCGCTCGAGCACGACGGCGACGTGCTGCGCGCACGGGCATGGCGAGGGAACGGCGATGCAGAGCGAGGGGGAGAGGGAAAAAGGGGCAGCGTGGCCCGTAGCTCACCCTCAAGTACGGTGGAGAGGTTGGGGACCGCGGAGGAGCGACGGCGGCGGCGGAATCGGGCGGCGTAGCCGCGGCGGTGACGGAGACGAATTCGAGCGGCGGCGGCGATTCCTCGCGTCTCCGTCCGATTGCTTCTGCGGGAGGAAGAGGAGAGCACGGCGAAGCGGGTGGTGGAGCTCGATCTGCTCCCTGGGCGCTCACTTGACGGCGACAAAGTCGGTGGGGGCGGCGGCCATGGCGGCTCGGGGAGAGGAAGAAGGGAGCGTCGGGCAGGTGAGCGGGGAAATGGGGGCAGCGCACGGTGGGACTTCCTCTCCTCGCGTGTGGAGGCAGAGAGGCCGCGGGGGCCCCCTGGCGAGCTCGGCGTCACGTGGGTCCGGCGGGAGCTGCCGGTGCGGTCGCTACAGCGACGAAGAAGAAAACGGAATTGCGACAACCCCCCTGCCAACTTTTGACCATCACCGATAGGTCCTCCTCTATTTACAAAGAAGCCCTTTTCTGTTTTTTTTTTTTTAAACCAGTAGTACTTCTCTGATTAATTGAGGCATTTAACTATTTTATAAAAATCTGAGAAAATTTGGGTAGCCTCCCAACAGCATCTAGAAGCACCACAAAAATTGGCGTTGCAAAATAAATTAGTTTTGACAACATTTGTTCATATGGCTGACTTATGGCATTTTGCTAAATTTCAAAATGTTGCTCCTTTAATATTTTAGGGCAATTGCAAAATATTGTTTTGAACTCTTGGAACTTCCTTGACAAATATACGATGTCAAGAAACTTTTGTTGTACAAGTTTGAGTGCCTTCATGGTTTTGCGATTTGTTTAAGCAAGTTTGGCATGTTTGGTTTTCAAATGATGCCAAACCAATTGGTGTGTTGTTTAGCAACTTGAAATGGATGCCATGATGCAATGGAGGAAAGCAAAAGCGAAAAATTTACTCGGGTTTTTGAGTTTCACAACTTTGGGCTGTTACAAAAGTTTACCGCCCATGATGGCTCGCAACGGTGACCACTCCCGGATCAAAAGAGCGACTGGTTCTGCAGACCTGCTCTCCCAAACGTCGGTGCTGGCGCTCAGGGTGGAGTTGTTTACCGAGGGTTCAAATCCCTCTCTTTCCGTTTTTCTTAATTCATCAACGTTCAGGATCACAATGTATCAAATCATATAACAATTTATTCCAGCAATACTATCTTATTTAATAGAAATTCTCTATAGCAAATTACTGTGGGATGTAAAATACACATAGAGGAAAAAATAGATCCTAGGGTTGCTAGTTGAGTGGGAAAATACGAATTAGTGGTCTTAGTCTTAGGTCGAGTTAGTTCTAATAGACTACGATGGCGGCGCAAGGCACGAGATTGGCAAAACCTAGATTGGTTTGGTGTGTAACGGTGCACGTAGTGCAAGTCATTATATAGTGCGGCTCGAAAAACGTTAGGCATTGGCTCGACTCATTCCTGCAACCCGTGTCGTGTCGTGACGAGCGAGCGGCGGAGGAGGAGGAGTGCGCGAGAGAGTCTTCTGTTCTCACAAGCACACCAAGTAGCACAACACTCCACCTTGTACTAGTATTGAGAAGTTGCTTGACCTCATAACTTATTTGAATATTTCTCAGGATGTATTCTTCTTTATGTCCAATACCTAAACATGCGATTTCAAAGGTGATTCAGAAACTAATGAGTCCTGATGGTATACCAATCTTGTTTCACATGAGATTCTAAAAGGGTTTTTCTGAATATAAAAGTTGTAAGATGGTAAAACTTTGCTGCTCCTCTATGACGTAGTTATGCTGCTCCTACCAAATGTGTTATGCTGCATTGCTGCCTTTCCACGGGCTTATAAAATGTTGTATGCTCCGACCAATTGATAATTTTTCTCTGTCTATTTTGGAACGTCGAATGGGTTTTGTTAGTAAAAAAAATGGGAATAACATCAAAGAGAAACTGGTGCCTAATTTAATGTTTGGTTGAAAAAAAGTACCGGCAAATGTATATATGACGGAAAACAAAGTGTATATCTTCTAAGGCTGTTGGGATTATTTGAACCTACGACTGTTGGGGTTTCCTCTGCAAATGCCGTAATATCTAACCAGTGGCTGTAAATATTCATCCGAGTATTTGTTTCAAAACATATATTCGTCTGAGAAGGCATTTTCATAATTTTTATGTGATATATATATTGTGTAGCATGACCATGGTGCATGTTTGGTTGCTAAGTCGTCAAATGATAACATGTTTTCATAGTTAAACTCGTGCATTCCACCTGCATACTAACTAGTTCTCTATAAAATCTCAATGCCAATTTCTCTAGTCTCCATGTCTCCATGCCTTTATGGTCTTCGTATACGTGCATGTATGATTTGCTTGATTTCCGCACGGCACAAACCAACTGAATCTTGGTACGGTTGATTTTGTTTTGGAGCAATTCATAGATGTACATGTATGATCTGCTCAACCAAACGTATTGAGTATTGAGAATTGTCTAGTTGCATACTGAAGTATAGACATAGAATTGCAATTCTTTGTGCTCTACAGGGCTCTGTAATTCGGAGTAGACACCATCTCTGCTCATGCTAATATGTCAACATATTTGGTATACTGCTGGGTGTAAATTATCCTCTGAATATTTTGAAATTGGGTTCTGTGTTGGCAATGTTTTGATGACTTCAGATTTTGAAACAGGTGAGTGTTGCCCTGCCCAAATCAATTAGTTGTATTGCAATTTAGAAACACGTGTACTAACTGCTGATATGTTCATATTGCATATTCAGAAGAAAAAAATACACAAGCTGCCACGAGTCAGCTTGGTGACTCTGAAATGGGTTGAATAGCATCCGATGCAACAATTTGAGGCCTGCACTGACGAAAAACAAAACCGTCGAGAAATCACAGAGAGTTGCGACACTAATGAAAGGCAAAACCGTCGAGAAACCACAGAGAGATGTGTGGCAGCACCATCAACAAGAACAGCGAGATAACAAGGTATGCGGAACTAAATCAGTTCAGTCAATCAGTCAGTCATTGATTTCTGAATATGTGAATCCTATGTGTTCAGTGGATTCACAGCAGCCTCTCGAGTTGGGAACGAAAAGAAGACCTCGGTGAAAACATCCAGGCTCCAGGCGGGGGCGGCTTGACTAGAACATGTGGCAAAACGGGGGGAAAGGACAACGATTATATTGTCTGCTCCATCCAAAGATGAAATGTGTATCTACGGCGTCGATTTGGGTTTCCTTAGTTTTGTTAACTAGAAGTGTACACTGAGAAGGGGGTGAAATTATTTTGTTCTGTACCCTCTTTACTAGACATTGTTTTGTAACTGAAAGCCCATAAGAAATTTAATTAAGTAGTCGAGAAATGTATATCTATTGCGTGGGTTCCATCAAATTTGCTTGTCTCTCTGTCCATGGAATTTGTATGGTGGTTGAAACTCTTTTGTTTTGTGCGTACTTACTAGACATTGTTCTGTAACTGAAAGCCCATAATGAAGCTCGATCTACTCGTACAATTCATGTTTTTCTTGATACTCTCCTTTGTTCCTAGTGAACATTTTCCTGGGATTACTATCCTTTGTTCCTGTGAATATTTCCTGGGATTTGTCTTTTGAGAGTTAACTTGTCTCATTTTTCTGGTTAGATGCAAACCTAGTGTGGACCTGTTGAAATCTTGAATGGAATATTATGCTTGCTAGACTGTATCAAATGGTTCACTGATAGCTGCCAGTTACTGTGTGGATATGCTTGCTTGTTATTTACTGCTATTCAACTGCTTACTCTAGAAAAAATTGTGTACTACAGGCCATCTGATACTCTATCTGCTACTTAAAGATTTAAATCAAATAACTTCAGGTATTTGTAGTACACAAATCCACATTGGTGGTACTGGCTAGTACCATGAGTGCAATGCTTTTACAATTGTGGATATGCTTGCGGTATGTCAGCTGTAACTTAAATCTATGTATCGCCAGTCGCCACCACGCATTTTCAGACAAAGATGTGCCTTCACAGGCTTGTGATCGATCGGAGCTCCTACACAGTCATGTGCTTCATAGTTCATACGAACTTAAGATCGAGTCCAGGCCAGAAGTCCAGGTCGACCACCGGAACGCTGCGGCGATTAATTGCCCACTTTGCCTCGCTCGACAAGGACATCGCCGCCCGCTCCGCGTGCGTGGACGAGGCTGTGGCCGCCGCCGCCGTGTCCACCTCCGAATCCATCACGGCACTCGACGAGCGTGAGGCTTCCATCCCCGTGTGCCTCACCGAGGCCGAGTCCGCCGCGCGCCTCCGGCCGACATCCGTGGCGCGCTCCGGTGGATATGCCGCCGCATGGACGGCCCCGCTTTCCGGCGCTTCATGGCCGCGCGCCGCCGTCCTCGAGGAGGTCGACCCGCCGCGCCTCGTCCTGGACGTGCTCAGCGACTTCGTGGCTGCCGGAGAAGGCACCGGTGAGGACCAGTGCTGGGTGCTCGGCATGCTTCTGTTGCGCTCGTCGTTCGAGGCGTGGATAATTTAGGGTTCAATTTCGTGGAAAATTTGGGGATTTCTGTCTGACGAGTGTTGACCCGTGGCTGCCAGCAGACCACGCTCGTTCCAGCATCTTCCATGACGAGGTGTCAAGTAAGGCTAATTTTTTTTTAATAATACATTTTTTAAACTAATTTCGATTAATATTATGCAAATTGAGTAAATTACACAAATAATACGGCATCGGCTTAGCCTAAGCCGACAGGACCTTGTCGGCCTAGCCGTGGCCGATAGGCCTATCGGCCGTCGGCAGCGCGCCTATCGACTTAGGCTAAGCCGACAGGTGCATGGGCTGCGCAGCACGGGGCCAGCCGGCACGGAGGAGGCCGACGCGCACGGCCACGGCCGAGGGGACGGCGGCGGCGCGGCACTGGCGCACGGCCACGGGGCGCGGGAGGCCGGCGAGGCACGCAGCAGCCGAACAGTGCCGCTGAACAGGCAGCCGGCCATGCATTCGACCGGGGCGTCCAGCATGCGACCAGAAAAACAGCCGGCTAGGCATACACTTACACGGACGATTCAGCTGCTTCCTTGCCTGCTTAGCTGCTTTGATCCAGCTAGCTGCTTGCTTTGCTTTTGTTGCAGAACGACGAGCGGCGGCCGCTGGAGCACGACGAAGTAGACGCGGGCGCGCGGGCTCGAATGGAGAACGGCGTGGAGGAGCTTGAGGACACGCCGGCGAGGCAGAGCAACGCGGGCGCCAACGCGCCGTCGGGCGCGCAGGGGCGAGGCCGAACGGGCGCGGCCGAGCCTCCGGGCTTCTCCTCAGGGCGCTCAGGGGACGGGGCAGGGAGCTTTTCGGCAGAGGACGGCGCTGAGGGGCTCGGGCTGAGCCGGGAGGCGGATGCGCCAGCACGCACGGACGGCGGGGACGGCAACGGGGGAGGAACCCTAATAGGCTAGCACGCAGTCGGCCTGGGCTGGGCCGACTGGGCTGTCGGTGCCTGGCACGCAGGCCCACAGGGACCTATCGGTCTTGGCTGGGCCGACAGGCCCCTATCGGCTTAGGCTGGGCCGACAGGCCCTGTCGGCTTAGGCTGGGCCGAGGGTGTATTATATGTGTAATTTGTTCAATTTGCATAATATTTGACAAATTTCTATAAAAAATGTATTATTAAAAAAAAATTAGCTCAAGTAAGATCGCTAGATGCTTCTACCCCATCATTATGGGTGGGGACTTTAACCTCATGCGCTCTCAGGAAGACAAAAATAATGATAGGATTAACTGGCCTAGATTCGACCTCTTCAATCTCCACATTGCTGGCTGGGGGCTGCGCGAGATCCCTCGCACGGGTGCGAGATACACGTGGACCAATAAACAGTTAAATCCGGTCAGATGCGTTTTGGATAGAGTCTTTATTTCTCTGGAGTTGGATGCCACCTTCCCTCTGTGCTCGTTGGCAGCAGAGACCAGCTTGGGCTCTGACCATACACCTCTGATTATTGATTCTGGCGAGGGCGCCCTGACGCATAGCAATAGATTTTTCTTTGAAAATGGGTGGTATTCTACCCCTAACTTCTTGGCTATCCTCAACACAAGGTGGGAGACCTTGAATGACCGGGCAGGGGGCCGGGACATCACTGATTGGTGGAACTATATGAGCTCCAATCTCCGCCAATTTCTCCGGGGGTGGAGTAAGAACCGGGGAAGCGAAACCAAGGGCCAAAAGCAGGCCCTCTTAGACCAAATCAAAAGTATTGACTTCCAAGCCGATAATGGGGGCTTGGAGGAGGACGATTGGGCGTTCCGGTACAATCTAGAGGAGCAACTACTTCAGATTTACCGCCAGGAAGAGGAGTACTGGCGGCAGCGGGGGAAAATTAAATGGGCTCTCGAGGGGGACGCTAACACGGCCTATTTACATGTCGTGGCTAACAGCAGACGGCGGAGGTGCCAAATTACTGCCCTCAACTCGCCGTTGGGGCTCATAACTGACAAGAGAGCCATCCAGGAACACGTTTACGACTTTTACAGAGAGCTGCTGGGTACGACTGCCCCTAGAATTTGTGGGCTTGCTGTGAATACCTGGAGGGGCAACTCCTTGGTAACCTCGGCTGAAAACAATAACCTAGCCTTGACTTTCATAGAAGATGAGCTGGAGCAGATTGTCAAGGACATGAAAACCAACACTGCGCCGGGCCCTGACGGCTTCCCGGTGATGTTCTTCCAGAAAAGCTGGAATTTAGTTAAGCATGGGGTCCTTCACATCCTGAACGATTTCATCCTTGGGCGGATCGACATCTCTCGTCTAAACTTTGGGGTGCTTTCGCTGATTCCTAAGGTGCCGGGGGCGGACCTCATATCGCAGTTTCGTCCCATTGCCCTGATTAACGTGATCTTTAAGATTGTTGCCAAGGTCTTTGCCCACAAACTAGACCCGATTGCAAATCGTATCATCAGCCCGAACCAAACTGCATTCATAAAAGGCAGATTCATCTTAGATGGAGCTCTTGCCCTGCAAGAAATAGTTCACGAGTTGGTCTCGAAAAAACTGGGCGGGGTGCTCCTCAAGCTCGACTTCGAAAAAGCCTACGATAGGGTCAACTGGGATTTTTTGTCGGAGGTTTTGCGCCGGAAAGGCTTTGACGGGGGGTATGTGCATAGAATCGCCCAGTTGGTCCAGGGGGGCCAGACTGCCATCTCAATTAACGGGGAGATTGGCCCATACTTCAGAAATAAGAGAGGGGTGAGACAGGGGGATCCCCTCTCTCCCCTGTTGTTTAACTTTGTTGTGGAGGCCATGTCGGCGATGTTATCGTCCGCGTGCTCGGCGGGCCACATCCAGGGGGTGGTGCCGCACATCATCCCAGGGGGATCTCCCACCTTCAGTATGCCGATGATACGCTCATTCTAATTCAGAAGGATGATTTGCAGCTTGCTAACCTTAAGTTTCTGCTTATGTGTTTCGAAGACATGTCGGGCCTAAAAATTAACTATCACAAGAGTGAAGTCATTGTTCTAGGGGAACCCATTGAAGAGCAGCGAAGGGTCGCCAATCTTCTTAACTGCAAGCTGGGCTCTTTCCCCTTCATTTATCTGGGCCTCCCTGTCTCGGACAGGAAGCTTACGGTTGACCAATGGAACTTTCTTGTACTCAAGTTAGGGGCTAGAGTGGAGCCTTGGATGGGCAGGTTCCTCTCGTCCGGAGGAAGGCTGGTGCTGTGTAACTCCTGCCTCGACTGCTTACCTATCTTTGCAATGGGGCTGTTCCTGCTACAGGATGGAGTGCATGAAAAGTTTGACGCCCATCGGGCTAGATTCTACTGGGAGGGCTCGGGGCCTAAGCGCAAATATCACCTGCTCAACTGGCCGGCGGTCTGTCGCCCGAAGGAAGCAGGGGGCTTAGGTTTGATCAACATGAAACTCATGAACAAGGCGCTAATGTTGAAATGGGTTTGGAAGATTTACCACTTGGACGGGTCCATCTGGGCCTCGCTTATCCGCGCGAAATATTTGGTGAATGAGGATATCTTTGCCTGTCCGCAGCAAGGCGGCTCGCAGTTTTGGCATAGTATCAATAAGATTAAGCACCTGTTTAAGTTATGTGCGAGACACTCTGTGGAAAATGGGGGCAGAACCCTGTTTTGGCTGGACCTGTGGCACGGGGACCAACTCCTTAGGGATACTTTCCCAGCTATCTTTGCCGTTTGTGACAACCACAACCTCTCGGTTCGCCAAGCCGTGACTGACGGTATCAGGCTTAGACGCACGCTTGACCCGGTTGGGGTTGCGCAATGGCAATCAGTTGCAGTGCTAGTGGGCAGCCTGCGACTGACCGACAATCAGGATTCGATTTCTTGGACGCTTGACAGTTCTAGAAAGTTCACGGTAGCCTCAATGTACGCCAAACTGTTGCAAGGGGCGACGGTGGCTCATTCCCAGGAGATTTGGGCTGCTAAACTTCCGCTGAAAATCAAGATTTTTGCTTGGCAATTGGCTATCGATCGACTCCCCTCGGGAGAACAAATTGCGTTATGCCGAGGGCCTTCTAATGGGCGCTGCTCTTTGTGTGGTCAGCCTGAGAATGCTGATCACATCTTCTTCACCTGCTCCACAGCAAAATTTGCTTCATCTTCTTCACCTGCTCCACAGCAAAATCTTCTTCACCTGCTCGGGTGCAGCTGGAATCCCGCTGATTTTGCAAGTCTCTTTGCGATCATCTCTAGCTTGGCGGGACAGCCCCGTAGAACCGCGTGGTTTTTGTTTATGGCCCAATCTTGGGCCCTTTGGCATATTAGAAACAAACTCGCTATCGAGTCTAAAGTGATTAACTCCCCGGCTGATATCATTTTCAAAACTGCCATTTTCTTGCAGCAGTGGACGCTCACGGCAAAACCTCGGGACCGGGAGGAGCTCCAAGAGATGGCAGGAGGGCTAAGGCGAATTCACGCGCAAAACAGACCTGGTGTGGCGGCGAGGAGCACCACGAGGACGACCTGAGAAAGGGGCTCCAGCTTGTCCGGCGTGGCCCATCGTCTTATCTAGCTTTCTAGTGCTACTTATGCTTCGAACTTTATGGCTAAGTTGTAACGCCCAGCTGATGTATTCGTCTCAATTTCGTTGGCGTCGTTGTTGTTGTGTAAACCCTGTGAACCTGAGGCTTTATTAATTTAAAGTCGGGCACTTTGTGCCTTAGTTCTAAAAACGACCCGTGGCTGCGATGAACGTATTAGACTTGGGTTGAGGATTAACGATTTTTTCATTGGGCCAGCATCCTTCTACGTTACTGGCCAGGGCCCATCTGCGGGAGGCTCCGATTTTGCACCAGTAGGACTTGTACTGGTCATCGTTTAAGCACTAGTATGAAACATTTTTAGCCTTTGGATCAACAAAAATAAATGGCTGTGGTTCATTTGGGGTACCATAAAAGTCCTCATCTGCCATGCATATGGGTCATTTGAGATTTCAGAAATTATATATTTGGACTGACCCATATTGGACCCAAATTCTAACATAAACTGTCACCAGGAGGAGCGTCGTTGTTCTGCTTCAGCAGCGAGAACGAACGTCAAAGGAAAGTTTACCGCCCATGATGGCTCGCATGGGTGACCACTCTAGCTAGACGAGCACGCACGCACGAACGAACGAACACTCGCAGGCACTGTATGGTAGTACCACGGTTGGATTGGAATGCGCAGAACCATTAAAAACTGGGCCTAGTAATTGGATCTCTCGCGCCTTTGTGCATGCAAGTGGTGATCACAGGACTTGCACGCCGGCCAATGCACGAGAGCACCAAAGAATCACTCGCCGGAGCAGGCAAAATGGACGCTGTTGACCTCGTGGCGAAACTATAACACAAAATGAACCTCCGACGAAACTATTTCATGGCTCTAACTCTTTCGAGTAACGCGCCATAATTAGGCGCTACACTCTACGGGGTATGAGTGTAGCGCCTTAGAATCAGGCGCTACACATGTTGCCAGCATGGCGGGCCGGGGCCACGGGGGGGGCCAGTTTTGGTGGTGTAGCGCCTCATGATCAGGCTCTATGGTGCTGGTCATGTAGCGCCCGATCACAAGGCGCTACACACCTGGTACATGTAAGCCGCGACGTGCCCTCACAGACGAGGGCGCAGCCACTCTCGCTTCGCTCGCTCGCTCCTGTGTGTCTTCCGCCGCCGCCATCGCCGTTGTCACCGCCGCCGTCGCCTCGTGTCTTGATGGCTAACTGGCATGACTTGTCTGGTTCCAGCGAGGGCGAGTCCCTCCTCTCGGTAAGCCTTTTTCTAGGATTCAATTTCACTCCTCTTTTTTAGGGTTAGGTTTTAATGCAATTCGTCGATTAGGTCTTGTAATCTTGATATCTTGTGCCGATTAGGAGTGCCCCGACCGTGATTGTGCCCCTGATACCTGCGAGGACCCCACTTTCTTCGGTATAGCACCGGATGCTTCCTCATTTTGCCGCGTCCACAAGCTCGCCCCTCGAAAGTGTGTTGCATTCGAAAGCTTCGACACTGGCCGGCGTTTCTACATGTGTTCTGTCGAAAATGTAAGTAGAAGGAGCGTCGTAATGGATGTTTCTGTTGGAAATGGTTTGTAAATAGGTAATTTTGTGGTTTCTATTTTCCAGGAGGCAAAGAACTGTGGGTTTGTGGCTTGGGTAGATGCAGAATGGCCAAAATGTAAGTAGAAGGAGCGTCATTGATGTATGTTTTCTTCATTGCTGTATATTTCCCTTGCTTTGTACATTTTTCAAAATTTGCCAAGTTATGGTGGTGTAGCGCCTACTGTCAAGGCGCTATGCCACTGAAATTTTCTGGACCAGAGAGTAACAGAGAGCCCAGCGAAGGAAGGCAGCAGGAAAATTCTAAATCAATGTGTACCGCCTTACATCTAGGCGCTACACATTGACTTAGAATTTTCCTGCTGCTTTTAGAATTTTCCTGCTGCCTTCCTTCGCTGGGCTCTCTGTTACTCTCTGGTCCAAGCAATATAGGAGGCATAGCGCCTTACCCTGAGGCGCTACACAAGCATAACTCCCTATCCTAAGGCGCTATGCCTCCAAACTGGGCAAAATATGAAAAATGGCAGAACATTGGTGGAATGTACAGCAATTCACCAAATATACAAAACACACAACAACTTATAAATACATAGAGTACACAACAACTGCATAATAACAACAAGTTCATAAAATTTCAAAGTTCACCACTACATCGAATAGCAAAGTCGAAATGACAAGAAGGTTCAAAATAAAATCCACATAGTGGAGTCCCGGGGATCATGTCATAGTTACAACATGATGAGCACGACATAGCTCTATTGTGTCGAGCTAGGTCCCTTTCCCTTGTCCTTCCTACACCTACACTTCGTTGTTGCTTTGTTGGGTTGAGCCACTGCCATGCCTACACACATTTGATAGCTGAAAGTTAGTAAGATACATACGGAATGCAAAACAATAATAGTGATATAAACAATATGAATGCAAAACTGAAATGGAGATACATACGGATACGGCCCAGCTAGGTATCCTATCATACTCACAGTCCTACCACCGCCCCGGCCACCACCACCACCATGACCTCTATAACCAACATGGTCTCTTGTAAGCCCAAGTTGCCTCCCTCTTTGTTGCCTAGGAGCTGGTTGGCTCACTCTTTGTTCCCTTGGAGCTCGTTGCGTTGGAGCTTGTACAAGTTTGTAAAACGACGATCAGAGAAAGCGAGACAACAATCTTGAAGATCATCGGAAAACTCCTTGCTCCCACAAGCCCGATAGAAGTTAGAGCAAAAATGCCTCATGCACCATCGGTGGTGTAAACGAGCATGCCCGGGAATCTCAATCTCCACCGCGTTGAGAATTCCTTGATGGCGATCCGAGATGACACAAATTTCCCTTTGAGGCGGAATTATCTTGGTTCTCAAAATATGAAAGAACCACTCCCAACTATCATTGTTTTCCGCCTCAACTAAAGCAAAAGCCAATGGAACCAAGCGATTGTTGGCATCATTTCCTATTGCAACCAATAGAGTGCCCTTTTATGGACCGGTCAAAAAGGTGCCATCGACTGCGATGACCGGCCTACAATGTTCAAAAGCACGGACGCATTGTTCGAATGCCCAAAATGCACGACCAAATATTCGGACAATCTTGCCGTCGTAACTCCTTGTTTTTTGCCCAAACGGCTCAACCACATGGACCATCCCCGGGTTAGTGGCGGCCATGGCTCCCAACAACCTAGGGATTCGGTTGTATGCTTCCTCCCAGTCACCATACAACATCCTGAAAGCGGCTTGCTTTGCCTTCCATGCCTTCCCGTACTCGATCTTGTAGTGAAATAGGTTATCCATGATTTCCATGACACTCTTAATACTCATTGTTGGTATTGTCGAGATGGAGTTGGAAACCTTATAACCGAGGAACTCGGAGGTGAGTTGTCGGTGGTCTGGTTTCGCATCCTTGCCATCAACCTTCTTGCCTCGGCACATGTGTGTTGCTACACAACTAGTTATGTGCCAATCGGGACCTTTCTTGAAAGGTCTTGCTCGCACCTCCCACGGGCATTCTTTCTCTAAGCATCTCACCGTGTAACGCTTCTTTTTATCGGAGTGAACCACCTTAAACGGACGATGGTACTTAACTGAGAACTCCTTGATCCATATCTGAAATTCCAACAAGGTTGCGAACCTCAAACCGGGAGTTATCCCATTGTCCACATGATTCATATCCCGGTAAGAAGTTGGCCTAGCTTCGAGCACGATACCCTTGCTGCCATCAACCCGCGAGAGTAAGGTCAGAAAACAACGGAATTCGATGGTCTCGCCCCATTGCCTTCTCGTATGCTTCGGACTCCTTGGCGGTGAACCCCTCCTCATCAACTTCTCACTACTAGATATCTCCATATAACCGAGGGGGCAATTACCGTCGGATATTTTAGTTCACCGTCGGATATTGTTATAACCGAGGGTAGACCGTCGGAAATCTCCCGTCGGCTATGCCCGGTCGGCCATTACAAGAATATCCGACGGTATGGTCAGGTAATACCGTCGGAAATTACTACTACCGTCGGTTATCTTGGTTATAGCCGACGGCCCCTCGGTTATTAAATTGTACCGTCAGAAATAAGGGGATTTCTAGTAGTGTCTTCATCGGGGCCATCGTCATCCGAGTCCGATGCATAGCATCGAGAATAAGGGATGTGATGCTCCATGGTCTCTTGCTCATTATATAGGTCCAAATCTCCAACATTGTTGTCGTGGGTCTCCGGCCTCCACCGGTCGACAAGGGCGGTGAGTGCGGGCGCGTTCAGTTTTGGGGTCGAACGGCTCACAAGCTGGATGAAAGGGAGGAGGCCTAGCTTCTCGATGTACGGAGTGTACCGCTCATCGTACGGCATGGCACTAGACGACGCCCAATGAGACCGAATCTTCAAGGGTTTAAGCTCCTACAAATAACACATTTCAAACAAAATATTACAACGTATCCGACACATTTGCAACAAAATAAAATTAAACACATAAAAAACACAAGATTAATTTTATTACCTCCCCCTTTTCCGCTAGCAAATAGGCCCGGTGTTTAACATCATATGCAGCATCGAGTAACCACACCATCCTACATATTACAACATATGTGAGCAATATTTCATACATAAAACGATATCACCTAATTCTACAAATAATACTACACATATTTGCTCCACACATGTGTTCAACGGCATATGTGAGCCATAATAAATTTTTCTTAATTGAGCCATTTGTGCTATAGATATTACAAATCAATTTACACTTGTTTCTATTAATGCGGAAATCACCTAATAGAGGAAAAATCGGTTTCTAAGCAAAAATAGACTACTAAATTTTTACCAACTAATAATATAGCTAACCTAATGCTAAAGATCATACAACCATGCCATGGGTCAACAACAAAATCCAAATCAACTAGATACTAGGGTTGAATCGAAACTTGCACATGGAGGCCAAATGGGGTGATTTTATTGGACAGAAATTGGGGGCTCGAGGAGAATACCTGCGGGAAGTTGTTGGGGACGAAATCCCCTCGCTTTTTCTTTCAAATCGGAGTGGATTTGGTGAAGGATTAGAGAGGGGGAGAGAGAACCGCCGCCGCCACCATCCTCTGTCTCTTTCTTCTTCTTTCAGGTCGAGTTGGATGAGTAGCTAGGGTTGGGGACGGGCGCGTCGCGGCTTTACATGTACCAGGCGTGTAGCGCCTTGTGATCGGGCGCTACATGACCTGCACCATAGCGCCTGATCATGAGGCGCAACACCACCAAAACTGGGCCCCCCGTGGCCCCGGCCCGCCACGTTGGCAACATGTGTAGCGCCTGATCATAAGGCGCTACCCTGTAGAGTGTAGCGCCTGATTGTGGGGCGCTACACGAAAGGGTTAGAGACGTGAAATAGTTTTGCCGGAGGTTCATTTTATGTTATATTTGTGTTATTGTTTCGCCCCGAGGTTAACAGTGTCCATTTGGCCGCCGGAGCACCAACAGTCTACTTCCTCAGACGAACACGAACTCACTTACTTTCAGTAAATTTTACGAAGGAGACAACCGCTACGCTCCACACAAGCAGCACATCAGCAGAATCCACAGGGTGAGCATGCAGATAATAATAGATTGTTCTTTTGATGCTAGCTTCTTTGCTGTGCGCCGTCTGCTGAAATGCCAATCTGCCCTGCATGTGTAGGCAGTGTAGCCAACTCAAAGAGACGCCATTTCACTGTTCTATGGCGGCTCTGCGCCGCACCAGAAGCCACTTGGTAGCACTATCCAGCACATGGATCGCCCTAAAGAAATTGGACGACGCAGCCATGCCGATTCGTCTGATCTGCAGAGGATGATGCCGGGAGCGGTTGGTGGCTGACTGACCAGCCTTCCAGAGATTCTGTTCTTTCAGACCAGAGCATGAGGCCAGGAGATCATCTGGTCCGGCAGAAACACTCGTGCGATGCGATCGCCGGGAGGTGGATACGACTGTAGACGCATGGAACGAGAGCGGCTGGGCGTGCATGCACACTGGCACTCATGTTCATGCGGTAACAGTGTTGCCGTGCAATAACGGCGACAAAAGGAAATGGATCAGGTTTGGATGGGATGGATCGCAATGAGGTTCGAAATTCGAATCATTGACGCACGGAATGTTGTAGAGGCGTGCGTGTATAACTTTTGAGGCATCGTTGTTGCACCGTATGTTTACATAGGACAATGATTCCTCTGGTTTGATGACTTCTTTTTCGAAACTTGGCGTTCGTTTTGCCTTCCGATTAGATTAGAAAGATAGTTTTATGTACGGAGACTTTGCATACAATGCAAAAGGAAGGAAAAGGAGAAAAGAAAAAGTGTTCCTAGAACAAGTTACACCGCAAGATGAACTTCTTCAGTTGTTTGGAACGTTTGAAAAGTTTGGAGAGATTCTGATGAGAAAGTTTAAATTCAGATTTTTGGATAGGATGGAGTCACTCGTGGTGCCTGAAGATCTCAGCAGCAGGGCCTCCCGGAAGAACAAGTGCGTCCATTGCTGTATTATATGACCTCGGATTGGCCCCGATAGAAAGCCCAAAACAATGATTCCCGGACATACTACGGGGCCAACTAAAAGGAAACGGCTCAAGCAAATGAAGCCCATCTATTCTTGACATTGGCCCAACTAAAATAATGCTGAAATGCTGAGATTTCTCGGAAAAAAGGTTGTGCTACAGAATGCCAAGCTAGCGCGTGATGAATCGTGGTCAGAAATTGTGGTTACCTTGCTTCCCCTCGACGAGCGTGTGGCTGCCTACAACCAGATGCGCGGAAGTATGTTATAATGTTACCATTTTAAAAAAATCGATTTAAAATAGTTCGAAAATCTGTACAGAAATGTGAATGCTCACAAAGAATGTGTTTACAGCCTCCAAAAAATCCAGGTACAAATTCGGAATGCACATTGAAAAATAAAAGGAAAAATCTACTATGAATAGTGTAAAAAACAAAATCTACTATTTGCATTTTTTAATTTGGACCTTAACTTTTTGGTGGTTGTAGACAAATAATTATGAACATTCACACTTTCTTCTAAAATTTTTAAACGTTTAAAATTGATTTTATTTAAATAAGAGCATACGAACATCTAAAAGGGTGTTAGCACTAGGTATTCTCCCAATTCGACCTTGGCGGGACAGTTGCTCCAAAGATGTTACGAATGTTTGAGCGGAGATTTTTTGGCTCATGGGATCTAGTGCTCCTGCTACAATGGTAAACGTGTAAAAAAAGTCAATTGTAAATATTTTGTATTCCGAGCTACACAAAAAAGGGCAAAAGTGTGAATCTATGCTTATTTTCATTTCTCAAAATTGTATCTGATTTTGCCATTTTTGTGTAGCCAATCATACAAAAAAATTGAAAACTTATTTTGCAAGTTTATGGGGCACACCATTGGCTATATCCAAATAGTTTTTCATAATTCTTTAAAACTTAGATTTTTTTTTTGAACATTTTCAATGGAGAGAGCATTGGATCTTGGGAGCCGTAAGACAGTTTTCGTGAATGTTCGCGCCATATGTTGGGTATCCTGGCTCCGTCGGCACAACATATCGCCAGCCATAGGCCTACAACATAATGTCGAAGCATGCAGTAGTAAGAGCATCTCTAGCAGACCCTTATAATTTCGGCCGATTTAAAAGTTTGTCCTCTTTTTTTGGCCTGAAGCTTATAACGGTCCGGTCCATAAAAGTTTTTAAGGTGGCCCATAAATCGCCGCGTCAAAACCATATATGTACAGGGTGGCGGCTGATTTAGGAATAGCTCCCCTCATTTTTCCCGTCGAAAACCCTCTCCGTTGTCGTACAATCCTCCTCCTCCGGCGAGAAGTTCTAGAAGATCCCACTCCCATGGCTAACGCTCGGTCCAGGATGAGCGCGCCTCGTGGCCGCGCCGCTTTGCCGGTTTTCCGCGAAGAAGAAGAGACGACGCGCGATGCGGTCGGGACAGGGCGCAGCTGTGGCACGCATGATGCTGAGGCCAGGAGATGTGGCACGCGAAGGAGAAGGGACGGCGCACAGAACCCCCGGGGCCGGCTCGCTCCGATGCCGCTCCAGTTTTAGACGATTTCTGCGAGCTTGGCGGAAGACGGCCGGATTCTGATGAGTTCTGCGGCTGAAGGTCACCAGCGGGTTTTGAATCTTCAGCCCGCCAACCCCTCACGTGGGATACAGGGCAACCTCTATTTGGCCACGGAAACCGTGTGTTCTCGGTTCGGAGGGGGAATTTTCGGGCCCCTGAAAAAAGTTTTTTTTGGTTCGGCTAGTTTCACGTACGGTCATGCTCTTTTTCGTGGCGCAAGCTAAAAACGACAGCTATTTTTGGGTTCAGTGGCTTTTTGGATCACGGCTAGAGATGCTCTCACTAGAGATAATGTGCAACTTGACGAAAATCAGATTGTCCACGGCCAGGGAAACTCGGGGCCATCCGGTCGGGCACCCACCCAACCTGCCAGCCACCCTGCACGCTCGCATTTCATATTCCAACACGGAGGAAGAAGAGCATGCAGGAAACCCGAGGATCGATGCGTCGTGCGAACGCGTGTCCAAGGACTCGAAGCGCACAGCGGGCGCCAGCTATTGGACGCCTCGATGGCCACGTCCGGGAAGGCATCTGTCCGCCGATACGAGAATCTGTCTCGTCCAATCCCCGTCTGTGCGCCCGTGGCCCGTTGAAACCTGCACGCCTTCTTTCTTTATAAAGTCTTTCATACAGACAGCACCGGAGTCTGCAGCTGTCAAAGTCGTGCACTGTGTGTATTTTCTAGAGAGAAAACGTCGTGCAGTGTGCGTGCGATAACATGTTATCGTGGTTTGGTTGCACTCACGGCTTACGCCTCTGGAGAGGCAGAAATAACACAGCCGGCCTGCACCGTCCATTTGGAGTTTCAGTTTTGCTTCAAGGAATGGACTGGCCAGGAGGTATCGTCTGAGGTAGGGATGTGTCGTGTAGACGCACGCATGTACTGACGGAGATATATATGAACTTTTAGCTGGACATTACGTATGCACAGGATATGTGATCTCTTATATACATATATATAAGATTATAATAACAACCAGGGATGTTTGCCGTCCTTGCGCCGATGACGCATGCATCTCGATCCTCGTGCGTCAGGATGGGAATGGGCCGACCCGGCCCCGGCCTTGGACCCGGCCCTGTGGCCTTGAGGCCAATTTTAGAGGCCATGGGTCGGCCCATACGAAGAAAAGTCGCTGGCCTTGCTGCCCCGTTGGGCATCTCGGGTCGACCCAATCTTCTCCAGCGCAACACCATCCGCTCCCGGCTCCCCTTCTCCAAGCCTGACGTCGCAACACCATCCGCTCCCGGCTCCCCTTCTCCAAGCCTGACGTCCCCACCCACACCGGACCCAGCTCCGACCACCAGGCCGTTGAGCTGCAGGAATCCAAAATCCTTTGCGCTGCCCTCCACCTCGCCGGCGTCGCGGCCTCCCATCTCAGTCGCCTCACTGATAGCCTCTCGAGGTGGTCACCATCGCCGCCGCCGTGCACGAGGAGCTCGCACGGACCAAGACGGCCATGCGCCGCCGGTGGGATGCGGTGGCCGACCAGCTCCGCGCCCTGGAGCTCAAGATCCGGTACTGGAGCTGGGCAATGCCTACGGGGATGCCGCTAATCTCATGCTGCCACGATTGACCTTGTTGAGGAAGATGTGGTGATTAGTCTCGTGTTGAAGGTAGCACCAATCGAGCTTGTGCTCTTCCTTGCGCTGGCTGGGAGCTCTTCTGCGGGCACGCGTGAGGAAGTCAAGAACCAATCTTGAAGCACTAATTCAGTAGAGATGGCTTACGAGGGAATTGCAGGTTCAGTAAGTAGCAACGACCTGGAACGAATTAGTTCCTGCTGTCGTTGATGCGGGGGCCTTGGGCCCGGCGCCGCAGCCTCCCGCCTCATCGACAGCCTTGACTCCCTCGACGCCGCCATCGAGATCGTCTGTTCCCTGCAGGCCGGTGGCGCCGAGGTGGTCACCATCGCCGCCGCCGTGCACGAGCAGCTCACGCGCACCAAGACGGCCTACTGGGAGGGATGAGTGATCGATTCTACAGTGCGACGGCGCTGAAGCAGCATGGCTCGCCGGCGTTGATCTACGGTGTGGCGGTGAGCCTGGGATGGCCGAAGGAAGCGCAGCCGGCGCAGCAAAGTAGTGTCGGTGGCCATTAGAGCACAGGCGCAGAGAGGACAGTCAATATCGAAGACTCTGAGCTAGCGACTTGGGTCGACCCGCGAGACCCATTGGGTTATGCAGAGCCGGTCTCACTGGCCGATTAGAATATGAGGCCGACCCAACTGCCCCAATGGCCCTGTTTTTTTGGGCCGGGTCAGTGACCCGGTGGGTCGACCCGGCCCATTCCCATCCTGACTCGTGCGCTATATAAACATCATGGAATGTTTTTTTGAGAACTTACGCCTTTTAGCTTTATTTAATAGACGGAACCTTCTCTGACTGAACATCAGCAGTCAGAAAGCTAGGGAGTATTGCAAAAGTTCTTACAAAATTTGCAGCTAAAGCCTCTTTAGCGCACCAATGTGCAGCCGTACACTACTAGAAACAGGAGCATTAGTCCCGGGTGGTAGGGGCCTCTGGTACCGGATTCCCACCCGGGACGCAGGACTAGAGGCTCCCCCTCTAGTCCCGGGTGGCTTACGACACGGTACTAGAGAGTCTGGGCAGAGCGCGTGGCAGAGGACCTCTAGTCCGGGTGGTAATACAACCCGGGACTAGAGATTCTCCCACGTGGCGGCTTCTGGTTTTCTTGTTTCCCTATTAAATATTATGATTAATCTTGCAATTAATTATACATATAGCATATCAAAATATTCATAAAAGAAATCTTTATGAGAATTCGATCATTTTTAATTGATTACATGGAGATCACAACCGGGACTAGATCCCGTCTATTCGATTAATTACATAGAGATTATATAAAACAGGGACTAGAGCCCATCGTCTATTCGATTACATGATCATCGCCGGGACTAGAGCCCGTCTATTCGGTGGCATTGTATTTTCCCTTTGGGTTTATGACATAGTTCATCAAAAATCCCGCAATTTCCTCTTGAATTGGTCGAAAGCGGTCCTTTGGTTGCAGGTCCCTCCGCATTCTATCCATCTATAAAAGAAGGAGATCAATATGCATATCAATCATCATAACAAAAATTATGAATGACACTCAACACAATTGATGGTAATAAAATAAAACTGTGAATATATTTGTTCACTTACTTCTATAAATGTCGATGGGTTCCGCTCAGAGACCTCCCGGCGAATCCACTCGCAGACGTAGTATCCACACAAATTGGTCCCCAGTGGCTGTCATTCACAGTACTTTACGAGAATAAATTTCAATCAAATAATAATCAAGCATGGTATGATGGTATTGAAATTTGAAATAAAGAGATGCGCGAACCTAGCTCGTACTACTTACCTTGGCATTAACAAAACTAAGCTCCTCTTTAAAATCACCAGATGTCATCTTTATGAAATCTTTTCAAATCCCGCCCGGCAAACAAATGAATAAATGAGTTATTAATTAGTTACTTGATATCTCAGGAATTGAACAAAAGAGACCGATATAGTACGATAATGATTGAAAATACCCTTGGAGCACATCTTTAATATGTTGGTACTTCTCTTGGGGCCACGCCAATGAGTCGAAGATTTCAACTTTTGCATCATCAACTTCAATGATTACCAGAATGTAATGGTCGCTGCGCACGTTTATATATGTCAGTCAGTTACACTTAACATCGAGTAAGCAAAACTAATGTGTACAAGACAGTAACACTCTTACCTGAAGTTGTAAGGAAACAATATCTTCCTTTTATAATCTTGCCTCTTTATGAACCTAAACAAGTTGGCCACCGTTTCCTTGTGGTAGTTCCGTAACAGATTTTCATTAACTCGGGTTGGGTCAACGAACCCAATCTCATAGATTCTTTTTCTGTGACATTCATCACTCTTCATTCTGCATAATAGCGTAGTGAGCATAATTAGAACAGGCAATGACCGAGCTGAGCTATAGACTTTATTTTAGAAAATAAATGAATTGAATTACTTACAGACAATAGGTACTGACGATACTCAAGTCGAGGGCGTCAAGCTGGTATAACTGATAGAGTTCTTCAAGATAAATAGTTATCTCGTCTTTACCTTTGAAATGTTCCTCTGTAACTTGCACAAGGAGCACTTTTCGATCTAGCTTTGTGACCTCCATGTACCAGTTATGCAGTCTTAGCATTTGTGTTGGTAGATTCTCGATCTGATCAGGTGGCACTAGAGACTTCCGTATTCCCAGGTCCATTTATCAGGTGGCATAAGGGAGGGGAGCTCTTCTGCTTCCAGTGAGAAAGTGAGATACCAAGTTCTGCAGCAAATTCCGCGCGGTAAGCTAAATCCGCCGCGCGCGCGGAGCCCTTATCAGTGGCCACCTTGAACGGGGAGATGGACTGTTTTGACTGCTCTCGAGCTGGGCAACCTCTCTTCTTGTTCTTTTCCCACTGGAGGTACTACTTGTCGTCGTGTTGGGGTGAGTTCTCCTCAGACAACGTGCATAGTCATCTGGCCTATTTATCTCAATTTGCGATCAATGACTAAGAA
This sequence comes from Poa pratensis, assembly GCA_947311845.1. Classification (NCBI taxonomy): domain Eukaryota; kingdom Viridiplantae; phylum Streptophyta; class Magnoliopsida; order Poales; family Poaceae; genus Poa; species Poa pratensis. Next base: position 10,652,880 of record CAMZMU010000111.1, read on the forward strand.
ATTCCGTAGCCCACTTTTTTTGCTCTGCCGCAAATACTTGCTTTGGCGCGGGCTGTCTTTTCGCAGCCAGTTCCGCCATCTGTCTTTTCGCGTCGGCTGCCAGCCACGCGGCGCCTTGCTCTGGAGTCATCTCGACGTCGTAAGGTCTCGGGGGAGGAACCTTCGGTACTTTTGGGAGGGGCTCGTATTGGGGTTTGGGTCGGAAACCCATCGAGTGGGCTGAGGAGTCGGCTAGAGACTTTTGGGCGGTCTTAGCCTTAGTGGGCGGAGGCGGCGGAGACGGCTGAGGAGTCGGCTGAGGCGGCGACAGAGATCGAGATGGACTCGTGTTGTGGTGGTCGTCACTGCCCACAAATTTAATCATGATCTACTTGTTAACTCAAAACAATTGACAAGCATCAAGTTATCCAAATTAGTGATCTACAAGATTATGCAAGTTTTTCCTTATACCAATTACCACATGCAACATTTTCTGTACCAACCAAACACCAATCAATTTATTTCAACAACTCTCCAAACAAATATAAGTGAAGCAAGAGAGTACTTTCTACAAAAGAAAGCTAATAGCTCTGACAAGAGATACATGAAAACAAGAGCTAAAAGCTGAACAGCGCTAGATATGAATACTCAACAAATATAAGTGAAGAATAGGAGTATTCTCATGAAAAAGCGGAGCGTGTCTCTCTCCCAATCAAGAATGCTAGGGTCCAGTCAAACTTTATTGAAAATAAAAGTACAATACTGAAATAAAAGCACACAGACGCTCCAAAAAAAGCACATATGATGTGAAAGAATTAAAATATAGTTTCACTAGAGATGACCTGATAATTTTGCCGATGAAGAAGGGGATGCCTTGGGCATCCCCAAGCTTAGACGCTTGACTCTTCTTGAAATATGCTGGGGAGATCCATGGGAGCCTCCCCAAGCTTAAGCTCTTCACTCTTCTTGATCCTATTATATCATCCTTCTCTCTTTACCCTTGAAAACTTCCGTCACACCAAACTCAAAATCAATCTCATTGGAGGGTTAGTGCATAATAAAAAATTCACACGTTCTATAAAGACGCAATATGACTTGTTACTTTAAACATTAGCTACAGCCACTGATGTTATGCGAAGCTCTTCCACCCAAAAAAGAATTTCACTCAACACTAGTAAAAGAGAGAATGCAAAATAAAAAGGCATAATCTGTCTAAAACAGAACAGTCCGCAAAGACGAATTTTTTCGAGGCACTTACGACGCTTAGATAAAAAAACTTTGAACTAATGAAAGATTCAGACATTCATAAAGATTACGCACAAATTTTTCAGATTTTATTAACAATCTGGTGATTTTAGGAATTTCGTACAGTGAACAGCAAAAATCTGTTTCTGCGCAGCAATCAAAATTAAGCATCATCTTAACACTAGAGGCTACTCTTGGCACAACAATGCGAGAAATATAAGATACAAAGGAGTTGCTACAGAAGTAAACAAACTCCTTGACTCAATAATGAAAAATTGCAGAAATAAGAATAATGGGTTGCCTCCCATAAGCGCTTTTCTTTAACGCCTTTTAGCTAGGCACAAAGCATGCATCAAGTATCACCAAGTGTAGAGGAATCAACAATCTTACGCTTACCTCTCCTACCTTTACTCTTTTCTTTAGGAAATATTTGGTTACACATAGGTGAGGAGGCGAAATTCATAACTCCTTGGCCCATGTCTATTGTTGCTCCAAAGCGTTTCAGCAGGGATCTCCCAAGCGTAATTTGTCCTGTTCCTGCACATTCAATGACAAAATAATCAATAGATACTGTTATCCCAGGAGTTTTGTAAATACTCCTTCAGCTACTCCTTTTGGTATTTTAATGGTATTATCAGCCAGAGTTATCCAATTTTCACTTTTAGAAAGCTCCCAAAGGTTTAAGGAATCATAAATTTCCCTAGGCACTAAACAAAATTCAGACATGATATCACAGCGAGCATGGAAGGTTTCACCAATGATAACAACTTTCACAGAGGGAATCCATCCCGATGGTTCAAAGTTTATTGGCACATTATCATGGTGTTCACGAATCTGATTATACCCTTCCTTTAGACCAGATATATTTGTTTCAAGAGTATTTAGTCTATCATTTATGCTTGTGAGAACTGAAGCAATTTTACTGATAGGAGGGCTAGAAATTGTAATCAACTTTTTAATAGCATTAAAAGCTTGATCCCCATCATGACGAAGGAAATCTCCTCCTACCACAGCATCTAAAGCATATCTATAGCAAAGAACTAGACCAAAGTAAAAACTACTGAGGAGCAGGCTTAAAGTCATTTTAGGTTCAGTTTTAGCATAGGACTCAAATATTCTAGACCAAGCATCTTTAAAACTCTCCTCACTCCCTTGCTTGAAAGTGAAAATTCTTCTCAGGTGACATTACTACAGGAACAGGGCTAGACATGATAGCTAACAGAAAACAGAACTGAAAATAAACTAAATGCAAGTAACTAATTTTTGTGTGTTTTTGATAATTGAAAGCAAACAAGATAAAATAAAATAAACTAAGCAAGACAAAAACAAAGTAAAGAGATTGGAAGCGTGAAACTCCCCTTGCAGAAATGCTTCTACCCCGGCAACGGCGCCAGAAATAGTCTTGATGGCTGTGAATCACACGCTCGTTGGGAGACCCCAAGAGGAAGGTATGATGCAGTCCAGCAGCAAGTTTTCCCTCAGTATGAAACCAAGGTTTATCGAACCAGTAGGAGCAGCAGCGTTTCTGAAGGTTGTTGGCGGCGCGTTATCGATCACCAACGTGGAACTGCACACAACACAATCAAACTACTTTGCCCCAACGAAACAGTGAGGTTGTCAATCTCACCGGCTTGCTGAAAACAAAGGATTAAACGTATGGTGTGGAAAATGATGTTTAATTGCAGAGAATGAAAAAGGAACAGTTTGCAGTTTGTGGTTGTTTAATCAGTTTAAAAGAATGGACCGGGTCCACAGTTCACTAGTGGTGTCTCTCCATAAAGATAACTAACATGCTGGGTGAACAAATTACAGCTGGGCAATTGACAAATAGTGAGCGCATGACAATGCATATATATGACATGATGATACTATGATATTTAATTGGGCATTACGACAAATACATAGACCGTTATCCAACAGCGTCTATGACTAATAATCCACCGCCAGGTTGTCATCCGAGTCCCCCGTTGGTATTAAGTTGCAAGCAACGGATAATCGTATTAAGTAAAGTGCGTAATGTAAACAAATACATATGCCCTTGGACATAGCATCGTTAGGTTATCCCTAGTGGCAATAGCACATCCACAATCTTAGAACTTGCTGTCAGTGTCCCAGATTATGGAGGCATGAACCCACTATCTAGCATAAATACTCTCTCTTGGAGTTACAAGCAGATACTTGGCCAAAGCATCTACTAGTAACGGAAAGCATGCAATATCTTAAATAACATATAAGATAGGTTGATAATCAACTTGACATAGTATTCAATATTCATCGGATCCCAGCAAACACAACATGTAGCATTACAATAATATGATCTTGATCATGTAGGGCAGCTCACAAGATCTAAACATGATGGCACAAAGTGGAGAGACAACCATCTAGCTACCGCTATGGACCCGTAGTCCAAGGATGAACTACTCACGCATCACTTCGGAGGTAGGCATGGCGATGTAGAAGCCTCCGGTGACGATTCCCCTCTCCGGCAGGGTGCCGGGAAGAGGTTCTGGACCCTCCCGAGCTAGGGTTGACGGCGGCGGCGTCTCTGGAACTTTTCGTGGATAATGGCTCTGGCTCTTAGGGTTTTCGCATCGAGGGGAATATGTAGGCGAAAGGGCGGCGGCTCACGACCCCCGTGGGGCCCACACGTGGCTAGGGCGCGCCAGAGGGGGGGCCCGCGCCCTGCCCGCGTGTGGGGCCCTCCTGGCTCTCCTCTGTTGCTCCTTTGGTCCTTCAGGTGTGTTCTGGTAAAATAGGACCCTCCGTGAAGTTTCGTCCAATTCCGAGAATATTTCCAGACTAGCTTTTCTGGAATACAAAAACAGCAGAAAACAGGAACTGACACTTCGGCATCTTGTTAATAGGTTAGTCCCAAAAAATGTATAAAAGTGACATAAAGTAGATGCAAAATATGTAGCAATTGGTATAATATTAGCATGGAACATCAAAAATTATAGATACGTTTGAGACGTATCAGGGGTCAACTAATTTGCAAGTCGTTATCGCACTCTGTGTTCGTTTGCGCTTCGACGCTTCGTTCCGACTCCATTCCCGGACGGAGTCGTTCAAAAACTGTGAGCCATATTCTTCTGATCTACGATCTTCAGCTCCTTCCTCGGGTTCCCGCATAATGGCGAACACCTCCTCTTCCCTTGTCTGCTTACGAAGGGAACATCCCCATCCATTGCTTAACTAATACAAACGAAAGATAAAACAATGATAGCATTAATTAGCAGAATAATTCAAAGTAGGGAACTTTACAAATATGCAAAAGTATCGCTCATACATCTTTATTTAATCCAGTTACATAGCAAAATGTTTACACTTAGCAAACTAATTACAGTTAGCAAATTTAAATTTACACTTAGCAAAATTTCAATCTACACTTAGCAAATTTAAATCTACACTTAGCAAAATTTACATTTACACTTAGCAAATTTAAATCTACACTTAGCAAAATTTACACTTAGCAAAATTAAATCTACACTTAGCAAATTTAAATTTACACTTAGCTAATTTAACTAAAAACTAATTTACACCTAGCTAATTTACACCTAGCTAATTCACACCTAACTAAAAACTAATTTACACCTAGATAATTTACACCTAGATAATTTAACTAAAAACTAACCTAGCTAATTTACCTAAAAACTAACCTAGCAAATTTAAATCTACACTAACCTAGCAAATTTAACTTAGCAAAAACAAAACTAGCTAATTTACACTAACCTAACCTAACCTAGCTAATTTAACCTAGCAAAAAAAATCTACACTAACCTAGCTAATTTAACTTAGCAAAAAAAAACTAGCTAATTTACACTAACCTAACCTAGCTAATTTAACCTAGCAAAAAAAACTAGCTAATTTACACTAACCTAACCTAGCTAATTTAACCTAGCAAAAAAAAACCTAGCGCGGAGGACGGCGCGGCGGCGGAGGAGCTGGAGGGCGAGGCGGTGCGGGCGGCGCCGGCGCAGAGGAGCTGGAGGGCGAGGCGCGTGGAGGCGGCGCGGCGCCGGATTTGGGCAGCCTGACGGCGTAGAAGGGCTCGGCGGCGGCGGCGCGGGGGCGCGGAAGTTGTGTTCCCGGGTTGTGGCTCGACCCGGGGTGGAGGCCTGGGTATTTATACCCAGGGACCTATGGTCCGGGCGGAGCCACGGTCCGGTACCAGAGGGCACCCTCTAGTACGGAGGGTGCCACCACCCGGTACTAGAGGTCTGTTTTTTCGTTCAAACGGCCCAAATTTTGAATTTTTGCGCGCAAAATGCCCAAAAGTGAATTTGAAAAGTTTTTAAATATGAATTTGAATAGCGTCTGCATACTTTTGAATCTGACAAAAAATTCAACATGAAAAGTGTTTGAATTTGAATAACTAACCCAAAGCCATTTTCTGTTTTCTAAAATAATTATTCTAACTATTCAAACTATTAACCATTTTGCCATTTTTTATTAAAAATGCATTAACTAATACTGTTTAAATTTGAAAGTCATATTTTTTCTAAAATTTGTAATAATCATCTCTTTATTTTAAAAACATCTTTAACAACATCCCACACAGTTACAGAAAAGCATACATTATTACACATCACTAACAATTACATTGCTACATAAACGGACTTGCTGGCTCGGAGGCCGTAGGATTAGGGTGAACGGCGGGAGGAGCCAGCCCCGTTCTCGCGCGCACGTTTGCGGCGGAGGGCACGAGCCATTGAGGATGAGTCTTTCAGCGCCCAAGTTTTCAGAACACAGTTACATAAAAGTTTAATACATTATTACACATCACCAACAACATCCCTATCTAGTCTTCACTTTTTCTTCGTGTGTGTCCCTTTCTTCTGATTGCGCCGTAACCATGGACAAGGTTCTTCATTTAACTTGAGGCTTGGGTCAGTGTTCACTTTGAAGGGCAGAATTTCATGAAACTTATTGTAATCTTCTGACATGTCTGTCTTGTCCTCCACTCCCACGATGTTTCTTTTCCCTGAAAGAACTATGTGGCGCTTTGGCTCATCGGCTGATGTATTCGCTTGCTTATCTTTCCTTTTTTCGGTTTGGTAGACATGTCCTTCACATAGAAAACCTGAGCCACATCATTGGCTAGAACGAATGGTTCGGTGTCGTACGCAAGATTCTTGAGATCCACTGTAGTCATTCGGTACAATGGGTCTACATTTACCCCGCCGCCTTTCAGGTTGAACCATTTGCACCAGAACAAAGGGACCTTAAAAGAAGGTCCATAGTCAAGTTCCCATATCTGCTCTATGTAACCATAATATGTGACCGTGACCTTTCGCCCATTGACGTTTGTTGAATCATCAAAGCGGACACCACTGTTTTGGTTGGTGCTCTTTTTATCTTGGGCGATCGTGTAAAATGTATTCACATCTAATCCTAGAGGGCAGAGAACCTTCTTTGCTTCGTACGTACTGTCAGTCAATTCGTTATCCTTTGGAAGCTTTTGCTTCATTATTTTCAGTAAATTTCCAAATCCCTTGTCAGATAATCCATTCTCTGCCTTCCATTGCAGTAATTCCAGTGTGGTACCGAGCTTTGTGTTGCCATCTTCGCAAGTTGGGTACAACTTTTTTTTGTGATCCTCTAATATGCGCTCCAACTTCAACTTCTCAAGTGCACTTTCTGCTTCGGTCTGTGCATCAACGATGACCCGACGTAAATCATCATCTATGGGCTCATCTGGTACCTCTTCATCATCAGCTTCCCCCTTGCATTACCACCGTATTCAGGGAACATGTAGTTGTCATCGTTCTCTTCTTCTTCGTTGTCTTCCATCATAATCCCTCTTTCTCCGTGCTTGGTCCAACAATTATAGCCGGCCATGAAACCAAACTGAATCAGGTGGATGTGAAGGGTTTCTGAGCTAGAGTAATCCTTCTCATTCCGACAGTTACGGCATGGACAGCACATAAAACCATTCCGCGTGTTTGCCTCAGCCACTTTGAGAAAAGATTGCATGCCTTGCATGTACTCGTCAGAGCGTCGGTCAGCGTACATCCATGGATGACTCATCTGCATTATATAAGTTTGTCAAACACAATCACCGCTAAAACCCATTACGGTAAACGAACATAATAGAGAACTGACCATATTCATTAATACAAGTTCATCACATTAAAACCAAAGTAGAGTAGTGACCAAATGTAATACATAGTTCTCATAAAACATACATTTAAACCAACATACAACTATCTAAAGAATTTAAATCCAACAACAAATGCGATCAAAATCGCAACTAAGGTAATTATTGAACCAACAACATATGATACCAAGCCTCTTGACTAATTGCATATTTTCTAATCTTTTTAATCTTCAAGCGCATTGCATCCATCTTCATCTCGTGAGCATCGACGACGTCGGCAAGCTTGAACTCTTGTTCATCGACGATGTCGGCAAGCTTGAACTCAAATTTAATCTTCTCTTCTAGGCATTGGAGACAAAGATCTTCACTTCTTTTCAATTTTGCTTTCAAATCACTGTTTTCTTTTTCTAAAAAATTTATCATCTCGACAAAAGGGTCGGTTGGAACTTCCGGTTCAATTACCTCCTAGATAAAAATATATCTATGTCAAGTTGGTCGGCATGATTTTCATAAACACGAAACAAAACAAATATATAGTTATAACAAACAATCATACCACATCCGAATAATAGAGCGGACGAGAGCCGGTGTGGGCAGGTGTCAAAACCATGGCACTATATATATAACAAACAATTATACAACTAATAAAATTATACAAATAATAATTATGCATCTAAATCATACAACTAAGATTTTTTTAAATAAAAGTTTTAAAAAAGAGGCTTACCGAGGTGGTGCCGGTGACGGGACAACGCGGGCGATCAACGACGGTGAGCACGACACTGGAACACACAAATAATATTTTATTTTTAGCTCAAATTGCATATAAAATAAATAAATTCCTAACTTAGGCATTTCATCAAACACCTACCAAGCACTACAAAAATGAAATGAGCTAAACTAGTATGGAAATGAGCTAAAATGAGCAATGCCGGATGAAATGATCAAGTTGCTAACCCTTAGATAGATGGGTGCCGCTAACCTTGACAAATCGTGGAAAAAAATGGGGATAAACTCGAGCTTGAGAGAGGAAAACAATGGAGTAAATGGAGATGAACTCGAGCTAAAAAATGGAGGATTGCTCTCGGGGTGGAAGATGATATAGTGAGAGCACTTGTCCCGGGTGGTATCACGACCCGGGACGAAAGGGTCTCGCGCGGGCCCCCCTCTGCAGCTGCCTGCCGCGAGACCTCTAGTCCCGGGTGGTATCACGACCCGGGACTAGAGGTGACCTACGACCCGGGACCGTTGCTGCGCAGCGTCGTAGCCGTTGAACCGGTACTAGAGCCACACTCTAGTACCGGTTCGTAAGCAATCCGGTACTAGAGCCAAATGTGGCTCTGGACCAAAGGCATGGTTTCCACTAGTGGTATTAGCATTACGACCAGCATAAAGAAGCCTACATCCTTGAAAACTACGAGCTAACTCTTTCATGTCACATATGATATGGAAACCAATAGATCTTTCTTCACCACCTGAGTCCCACATCAACTGCACATTCTTGCAGTCCGTTTCAATCACAATCTTATGGTAACCTTGCTCTCTCCCCGAGAGCATAGCATCTCTGCAAACATCATGGAATGTTGTTAGTTAACAAAAGCTCGTGCGGTGGTCAAGAGGAAAATATCCCGTGAGACCAACTAACAATGGCAACAACAAAACTGTCTGTAACGAACAAGGTGTCGCATACTCTTGCTAGTTATGCTAGAACGACTTGCAGTACCGCTGTTGGTTGCAACGTGGACCGGATTTCATAAATAAAACTTGTATTAGCAGAGTGTACTCCTATTACTGATGAATAAAACTCCTAATTCCCCGTGCAAAAAAAAGGTCTATAACTTGTTCGATAGTTCATATTACATTATATGAAGACATATATCAACTCAAGAAAACAACTTATATATTTCAAGCAACCATAAAACGAGAACCCGATATGTACTCCAATCTACGATCCTCTAAAAATGAGTTATCCTCGTCTTTATAATATTTGAATGAATAAAAATATTACAGTTGTTGATGTCTTTAATAATGTATGGGAATCAGTGACATTTAGTAGGACCTTGTGGTGGGGTGGGTGGGGGGGGGGGGGAGATACATTACAATTATGAAGTTGTGTTACATAAACCTGTAATAAAGTAATTTTGGTTCAAGGAAAGGATCAAATTATTTGGACTTTGATAGAGAGTGGAATTTTCTTGGTCAAATCCTTATACAGGAAAATGATTTCAAATATTGGCTATCCATATAAATTTATGCGGGAGACGAAAATACCATCAAAAAACAAAAATTCCCCGTGGCTTACAGTGGAAATAGTACTCTTACGAAAGACCATTTAGTTAGAAGGGGCTGGCAGGGTCCCAGTAACTGTCATTTTTGTGGAATGCCGAAACAGTGGAGCATTTGTTCATTTGATGCTCTGTTGCCGGACTGGTCTGGAGTGTTTTGTATTGCTCTTTCAGTTTTACAAAGAAACATGAATCCATACATGAAAATCTGGTTGTGTGGCTTCGGAGTTTTGACAAGGAAAATAAATGGTAATGGTTGGAATTTTAGCAGTACTGTGGACCATATGGAATGCTAAAAATGAAATTTGCTTTGACAGGAAACAAATTCATGATCCCTTTGTCCTGATACATAGGGTGGCTTACTGGATTAATGTTGGAATTTTATGGGTCGTTGCCCATGGCCCAAATTAAATTACAACTTTTTCACATGGCCCAACTAAAATTCCTAAAATCTCATGGCCCATTTATATGGCTGGTTGGGGACTAAAGTTTAGTCCCACATTGCTAGTTGGAGGAGACAAACACCACCTTATAAGGTGGAGTGTTGAGACACTTGGTGTGCATGAGTGAACAGAAGGCTCTCTCCCGCGCACTCCTCCTCCTCCTCCGCCGCCGCTCGCTCGTCTCGTCACGTCACGCACGCCACGGGTTGCGGGAATCTCGCCGAGCCGAGCTTATATTTTTGCTGTTCGGGAAAATTAAACAAGTCATCGATTGATAATTAACGGACGCGTTAATTACCTCAGCCATTTCCGATTCTTTTGGATCGTGGGGCTGTTACCGACTTGATCGTGCGGTGCGCCCACGTCCTACCCGACCCGCACTATATATCCTGGCTGAGCGAACCCTAGCCGCCTACACGCAACACATGGTCGCTCGCCGTCCTAGTTCCAGAACCTTGCGCCGCCGTCTTCCAAGTCTTCTCCATCCCGTCTTCCGGCGTGCACCGGTTGAAGGGACAGTAGGCCTCCGGAACCCCGCCTCTTGTGATCCTGTACGGGAGAGGGGCGATCAGGTTTTTGGGGAGCGCACTCGCGCGACTACTGGCTTCGAGTTCTTCCCCAACGACGACTTCTTCCCCGACATCGGCAGCCTCTTCATCGACGACATGGGCGACAACACAAACGCCAACGCTTCCGCTTCTGCTTCCGCTGCCGCTGCGCCACACTGTATGATCTCCTAATCTTCCTGTTCGAATTACTACTACAATTTCTGCTAGTAGTATATGCTGTAGATTTGTTCTGTTTATCTACGGCATTGGTAGATCGCATCTGTTTATCTATTGTACTGGTAGATCGCATGATTAGTTTAATTCTTATTATTCTAGTCATGTTTGTTTACTGTTTTCACGAATTAAATCATATGCTAAATTGCTTATATATTCAACAATCCAAAAACCTGATTATAGGCAATTTGCATCACCTGGCTTTCTCGCGTCAACGAAGCCGTTTCCCTTTAAAGGGGTGCTTTACAAACGGTGGCGCATGAGAGCAGTTTACTGGTTCAGAACAGTAACTGCTATGCCGCCACCAAAGGCAAGCCTGAGGGCGAGCTTAATGCTGAACAACTGGAGGCATATGAGAGGCTCGATACTCTTTTCAAGAGTGCCCTCCTCAGTATCCTTGACGACTCCATTGTGGACTCGTACATGTCGTTTGATAACGGCAAGGATATGTGGGATGCGCTCGAGGCCAAATTTGGGGCCTCGGACGCTGGCAGCGAGTTGTACGTCATGGAGCAATTCTATGACTACAAGATGACTGATGAGCGCTCTGTTGTACAACAGGCTCATGAGATACAGTCACTCGCAAAAGAACTTGAGCATTTTAAGTGTAACCTGCCGGACAAGTTTGTTGCCGGTGGCATTATCGCTAAGCTTCCATCTTCATGGAGCAACTTTGCTACTGCTCTGAAACACAAGAGGCAAGAGTTTTCCGTTTCGGATCTCATTGGGTCTCTTGACGTGGAAGAGAAGGCGAGAGCAAAGGACACTCGTGCTCGAGTTGCTGAGGCTGGTTCTAGTGCCCACATGGTACAGAAGAAGAATTTCCAGCAGTCCCACAAGCCCAAATATAACAAGGGCAAATCTGAGGGCAAAGGCAAGTCTGATGATAGGCACAAGCCAAAACAGCCTACCAACTTCAAGAAGAACAACAATAAGCCGAGGAAGGGATCATGCCATGTTTGCGGTGATCCAACTCACTGGGCACCTCGCTGTCCCAACCGCCATGAGCTGCGCGGACTGGACAACAACGGCAAGACTGCCAATGTTGTCATTGGCGACACTGAGATGAAGGATTCTGGGTACGGTATATTTCCTACCATCCTTTCAGTTTGTCATTCTCCTGAATGGTTGATTGACACTGGTGCCAATGTACATGTTTGTGCTGATGCTTCCATGTTTTCTTCTTACCAGTTCACAGGGACTTCTCCCGTGCTGATGGGGAACGGGTCACATGCTTCTGTTCGTGGTGTTGGCACGGTCGATCTGAAGTTTACTTCGGGGAAGATCGTGCGCTTGAAGAACGTGCATCATGTGCCCTCCATCAATAAAAATCTCGTCAGCGGATCTCTTCTATGTCGAGATGGTTATAAGTTGGTTTTCGAGTCCAATAAAGTTGTAATATCTAAGTATGGACAATTTGTTGGAAAAGGCTATGAGTGCGGAGGCTTGTTCCGCCTATCTTTGTCAGATTTTTGCACTAAAGTTATTAATCATATTTGTCATGAGATTGAGTCCAATATTTGGCATTCACGACTTTGTCATATTAACTTTGGTTGCATGACGCGGCTAGCTAGTTTGGATTTAATTCCGAAATTCACTACTGTCAAAGGTTCCAAGTGTCAAGTGTGTGTGCAAGCTAAACAACCTCGCAAGTCCCATAAGACTGCGGAGGCAAGAGACTTGGCACCGCTGGAACTTATACATTCGGATCTCTGTGAGATGAATGGCGTGTTGACAAAAGGCGGAAAGAAATATTTCATGACGCTTATTGATGACTCCACTAGATATTGTTATGTGTATCTTCTGAAATCAAAAGATGAAGCTTTAAACTACTTTAAAATCTATAAAGCTGAAGCAGAGAACCAACTTGATCGGAAAATTAAACGGCTAAGGTCTGATCGTGGTGGAGAGTATTTTTCCAATGAGTTTGATTCTTTTTGTGCGGAACATGGTATAATCATGAGAGGACGCCTCCCTACTCGCCTCAGTCAAATGGGGTGGCCGAAAGAAAGAACCGAACTCTAACTGATTTGGTTAACGCCATGTTAGACACTTCGGGTCTCTCCAAGGCATGGTGGGGGGAGGCTCTATTGACAGCTTGTCATGTCCTAAACCGAGTTCCCACAAAGAAGAAAACCGTTTCTCCATTTGAGGAATGGGAAAGGAAAAATACGAGACTCTCTTACTTACGTACTTGGGGTTGTTTGGCGAAAGTCAATATACCAATTCCCAAGAAGCGCAAGCTTGGACCAAAAACCGTGGATTGTGTTCTTCTGGGCTACGCTTTTCATAGCGTTGGTTATAGATTTTTGGTAGTAAAATCTGAGGTATCCGACGTTAACGTTGGTACGATTATGGAGTCGAAGATGCGACTTTCTTTGAGGAAATCTTTCCGATGAAGGATATGCCTAGCTCATCAAATCAGGAGATACCTAATACATCTAGTCAGGAATTGGTTGATATTCCTGATCCTACCATTTCGATAGAACACACTGATAATCCTGTGGAGGATGACAATGAAGTTCCTGTTAGGAGCAAGAGACAGAGGACTGCAAAGTCCTTTGGTGATGATTTCATTGTGTACCTTGTGGATGACACACCCAGTACCATTTCAGAAGCCTATGCATCTCTTGATGCTGACTACTGGAAGGAAGCTGTCCGTAGCGAGATGGATTCCATCTTGGCTAACGGAACCTGGGAAGTCACTGATCGTCCTTATGGGTGTAAACCTGTAGGATGTAAGTGGGTGTTCAAGAAAAAGCTTAGGCCTGATGGTACTATTGAGAAGTACAAGGCGCGGCTTGTGGCCAAGGGTTATACCCAGAAAGAAGGTGAAGACTTCTTTGATACTTACTCACCTGTGGCTAGACTGACCACGATTCGTGTGCTACTTTCGTTGGCTGCCTCGCATGGTCTTCTCGTTCATCAAATGGACGTTAAGACAGCTTTCCTAAATGGAGAGTTAGACGAGGAAATTTACATGGATCAGCCCGATGGTTTTGTAGTACCTGGTCAGGAAGCAAAGGTGTGCAAGTTGTTGAAGTCTTTATATGGCCTGAAGCAAGCTCCTAAGCAATGGCATGAAAAGTTTGAAAGAACTTTAACTGCTGCAGGTTTCGTTGTAAACGAATCTGACAAGTGTGTGTACTATCGCATGGTGGGGGCGAGGGAGTTATTCTCTGTCTGTATGTCGATGACATACTGATCTTTGGAACCAACCTTGAATTGATTAAGGAGGTTAAGGATTTCTTATCTCGCTGTTTTGAGATGAAGGATCTAGGAGTGGCTGATGTTATCTTGAACATCAAGCTGCTGAGAGATGGTAATGGTGGGATTACACTGCTTCAGTCTCACTATGTGGAAAAGGTCTTGAGTCGCTTCGGGTATGACGACTGCAAGCCTTCTCCGACACCATATGATCCTAGTGTGTTGCTTCGAAAGAATCAACAGAGTGCTAGAGATCAGCTGAGATATTCTCAGATTATTGGCTCGCTTATGTATTTGGCTTGTGCCACGAGGCCTGACATCTCTTTTGCTGTGAGCAAGTTGAGCCGGTTTGTTTCTAATCCGGGAGATGATCATTGGCATGCTCTTGAGAGAGTTATGCGTTATTTAAAAGGCACTGCGAGCTATGGAATTCACTACTCCGGGTATCCGAGGGTACTGGAGGGTTATAGTGATTCAAACTGGATATCTGATGCTGATGAGATTAAGGCCACGAGTGGTTACGTGTTTACACTCGGTGGTGGCGCTGTTTCCTGGAAGTCTTGCAAGCAGACCATCTTAACGAGGTCAACTATGGAAGCAGAACTCACAGCGTTAGACACAGCCACTGTTGAAGCAGAGTGGCTTCGTGAGCTCTTGATGGACTTACCTGTGGTTGAAAAACCAATACCCGCTATCCTTATGAACTGTGATAATCAAACTGTGATAGTTAAGATTAAAAGTTCTAAGGATAATTTGAAGTCATCAAGGCATGTGAAGAGGAGATTGAAATCTGTCAGAAAATTGAAGAACTCCGGAGTTATTGCGTTGGATTATATCCAAACGTCTAAGAACTTGGCAGATCCCTTCACAAAGGGTTTATCACGTAATGTGATAGATAGTGCATCGAGGGAGATGGGTTTGAGACCCACGGTATGAGTTGTCCACAGTGGTAAACCACTCTATGTGATCGGAGATCCCGTGAATTAGAAGTGGGTGACAAGCTGTTGGTCAGCTGGAGGAGAGTATCCCTACATTATTTTTCCCACTCCGTGAAGATGCAATACTCTCCTGATCTGCATGGCAGGTTGAGATTTATCTTAATGTGTTCCAAGCGGCTTACTTTTATAAGCGGAGATGTTATCCTGCAGAGCATCTCTTGAGGAATACACCTATATGAGTCTGACTATTAAACGTCGTAGTCTATGAGAGTTGGGTGCTCTCTAGTAAACTCATGAAAGGTCTTGGAGTATGACGCATAAGCTCCACCCGCGGGGAAGCCTTGCGGCAGCCCAGTATCGGTCAAGGCTTGTGTGAAACTAGTTTGCAGCAAACTTGTAGTTCAAGGCATAGTCCACTATCCAAGTTGTGATCTAGTGTAGCATAAGTTTCTAAGTGGAAGTTCAACTTAACAGTCTCCACTAAGCACCGGTATATAAAACAATGTTTTGGAACTGAATGATGAGATGTGTGCCAATGAGACTTTGTGGGGGATTGTTGGAATTTTATGGCCTTTCCCATGGCCCAAATTAAATTACAACTTTTTCACATGGCCCAACTAAAATTCCTAAAATCTCATGGCCCATTTATATGGCTGGTTGGGGACTAAAGTTTAGTCCCACATTGCTAGTTGGAGGAGACAAACACCACCTTATAAGGTGGAGTGTTGAGACACTTGGTGTGCCTGAGTGAACAGAAGGCTCTTTCCCGCGCACTCCTCCTCCTCCGCCGCCGCCGCTCGCTCGTCTCGTCACGTCTCGTCACGACACGCCGCGGGTTGCGGGAATCTCGCCGAGCCGAGCTTATATTTTTGCTGTTCGGGAAAATTAAACAAGTCATTGATTGATAATTAACGGACGCGTTAATTAGCTCAGCCGTTTCCGATTCTTTTGGATCGTGGGGCTGTTACCGACTTGATCGTGCGGCTGCGCCCACGTCCTACCCGACCCGCACTATATATCCTGGCTGAGCGAACCCTAGCCGCCTACACGCAACACATGGTCGCTCGCTGTCCTAGTTCCAGAACCTTGCGCCGCCGTCTTCCAAGTCTTCTCCATCCCGTCTTCCGGCGTGCACCGGTTGAAGGGACAGTAGGCCTCCGGAACCCCGCCTCTTGTGATCCTGTACGGGAGAGGGGCGATCAGGTTTTTGGGGAGCGCACTCGCGCGACTACTGGCTTCGAGTTCTTCCCCAACGACGACTTCTTCCTCGACATCGGCAGCCTCTTCATCGACGACATGGGCGACAACACGAACGCCAACGCTTCCGCTTCTGCTTCCGCTGCCGCCACACTCTATGATCTCCTAACCTTACTGTTCGAATTACTACTATAATTTCTGCTAGTAGTATATGCTGTAGATTTGTTCTGTTTATCTACGGCATTGGTAGATCGCATCTGTTTATCTATTGTACTGGTAGATCGCATGATTAGTTTAATTCTTATTATTCTAGTCATGTTCTGTTTACTGTTTTCACGAATTAAATCATATGCTAAATTGCTTATATATTCAACAATTAACTCATGGACGATTGTGCAGCAAAACAGGGAACGGAGAGGAACAGAGTAAGATAGAGTTCTATCCGATATCTCCTGGTGTTAGATGTTGGAAACTTGGATGATGTAGTATTCTTTTCCATTATCTCTTTTCCTTTTCTTTTGTTGTAGTCAGAACAATGGCAATGCGAGATCTCAATTCTCGCGGTGTCTTTGCACGTGTTCTAGATCTCCTGCGTGCTGTTGCCAGCAGTTAGCTGGCTCTTCAGGTCAAAACGGCATGAATCTGCCTCGCTTGCCGGGGACAGCATTGGACTTGAAAGCTGAAACCTGGCAATGTGTCATTCATAGAGAAAGAGGAAAATAAAACGGTCAAGAATCAATGGAGAACAACTACCACTGCCATAGCCACGAAGGCAGATGCAGATCATTCCATCGGCGTGATTGCCGCCATCCTCCACTTCCCTATAAAGATCGAATCGTGTTGGAGAAAGGACGTAGAAGATCGCCATGCCGATCTCATATAATTCCACCCATGTGACCCCACTCATCCTAACCAACGGTCGGGAAGAAGGAACCGATCGATCGCCGCTCGTCTCAGCGACTCAAAGGCGCGCGCGTGACTCACGCCATCTTCAGACTTGAAATCAAACGGTCACCAGTCGCCGTTTCTGGAGAGGTTCCTGAAAGATGCAGAGTTGGCGACGCAAAGTGGTAATCTCTAATTCTCAAAAACAAAACGGAAATCTCTCTGCTTATGCTTCAATTACTGTTCTACTACCATTTTTATAGTATATACAAATTTCACATGAGTCGAAATTTTGCTGGATCAACATTCGGGGGATTATTATTCTTCAGAAGCTTGGACTGAGGATGTTGAGCAGGGAGACTCTGGTGTTAACCAGAGCCCGGAAGACGTTCTCGCCGCTGTTCTCCACGTCGGCGATGCACCGTCCAAGGTTGTCCATGCGCTCAAATGCCGCCTTCCGGTCTTCCTCCTCCGGGTCGACCACGGTCGCGTCGGGTCGCGGCCGCTGGTTGTCGGAAGAGCCGGCGTCGGCGTCGGCGTGCTGCTTGTTGGCTGAGCGGCGCTTCGCGCGCGACATCCAGCGCATCAGGTCGGCCACCCACCATATGCGCATGGCCGAGGGCTTGGTGGTGACGATGTGGTGGCTGGTTCTTGGCGTGGCCGATGAGGAGGCGAACCTTGCGGGGGAGGGCATCCAGCACGGCGTGCGGACGACGTCGACGCGCGCCGTGGCGGCGGCGACGGACAGGGAGGACACGCCGGAGAAGACCGCGGCCGAGGCGGACGCGACGGCGGCGGCGGCGTCGACGATGGCGGCGGCAAGGGCGGCCGCGTCCGACGGGAGGCCGGCGGGCGCGGGAGGCGGCGCCTTGCCGGCCACGGCGCGCGCGGAGGAGGCGATCCGCGGGAGGTCGCGGCCGGACCGGCGGAGCCCGCGCGCGGCGGAGGCCAGGCGCGCCGGGTCCTCGCGGCGCAGCGCCGCGCGCGCCTCGGCCTGGAGCGCGCTGAGCCCGACGAGCGCCGCGCGGAAGCTGCCGTGCGCGTCGGCGAGGCGGAGGAAGTCGTCGAGGAGGCGCTCCGCGAAGGGCGAGCGGCCGAGCCGCTGCAGCGGCTCCTGCGCCTGCGGGTGGTGGAGCAGCTCGGAGAGCGAGACCAGGACCCGCCCCAGCTGCTCGGCGCCCTCCCAGATGGATCGCGCCGACGGGGCCGACGACGCCAGTGCCCCCGCCAGATCGCGCAGCGTCGCGACGTCTTCGTCGAGCTGGAGCACTAGCGGGTGGAACCGGCAGGGCAGGCTCGCTGAGCGGACGCGGTAGCCCTCCGCGGACTTGCCGTTCGGCCCCGCCGCCGCGGACCTGGGCGCGGGGAACGAGATTGTGCGGCGGAACCCGACCACCATCGTACCTTGCACTTGCAGCAGCGCCGTTACTGTAATGTGATCGAGCGGTGAGCCGGTGAGGCGAAGGGGAGCGAAGTGAGATTCGGGAATGGAATGGAACGCCCGAGGAAGGAAGCCGTGGACGGGCGGGCGTTATATAAAGCGAAGCGAGGGAGGTGGAATTGTGGAAACGCTGGAGGAGCTGGGACCAGTTCTACTCTACTCCTCTAGGTTTCTTAGGTTGGGGCCCGGATGGCAGGCTGTGATGTGTTGGACATGCCAGGTCAGTGCTTGGGCCGGGTTGGGTGGCATGACGGGCGGAGTGAATGGACATGGTCCCTCGAGATCTTTTGAAAGTATTAGTACGATCCCTGGAAAAAATGTAGAAGAGGATTGATATGTAAACAATCGGAAAATAATCTTGCTTTTTTTGTAATAGTAATATACTCCCTCCGTTCACAAAAGGATGTCTCAACTAACTCCAAATTTGGATGTATCTGGACATAATTTAGTGTGTAGATACATCCAAATTTAAAGTTAGTTGAGACATCTTTTTGTGAACAGAGGGAGTATATATTAATATTAATATATCAAGTACGCCTACCTCTGCAACAATTCAAAACCACGAGCGACTCGAGACAACGAGGACGCGCGTGGCCAAATTATTACAACAAATAGCACTTGTTAAACATTTAATCGAAACATACAACAGCTTCGCCAAACAAAATCTAATACTCCCTCCGTCCAAAAATAAGTGTCTTAAGTTTGGCAAAAAATAGATGTATCTATACATGGCATGGAGTACTAAAAAAAGAATTGGAAGAGGTGTGACAGGCATAACATCCACGGACCACGGTTAGGTCGAAAATAGGCTCACTTTTACCTCCCATGGGTAAGAGTTGCTATTGATCTAAGCCATTGATTTCCATAAAAGTAGGGCCGAGCAGTTGGCGCGTGCAAATTAACCAACCTCAACCGACATATGTTTTATTGACACTTTCTGAATATACGTTTCTTTTTTCTGAAACTTGCCATTTCTAAACCCCATAATACTGATTTACTAGTTTTGGGTGACATATCACCTCTGGTGGGGGACCTATTACCTCATTCAATCTAACCTCTTGGACCGAGAGAAATGAAAGGTCCATAATTCTTGTGAGCATGTTAAACTTTCTCTAAAACAAAAAGGTAATAAAACAAAACTGAAATCACACAGTAAATAAACATCAACATCAAAACCATTATTCTGACAGCACATGGGTAGAAAATTCTCCATTGGCAACACCTTCAGAGAGGTAGACACTCGACGGATGGAGTAAAAAACTAGATTAGTCTTCATCCTAATAGGAGGATTGGGCTAACGCCATGCAACATTTTTAGGTAATGACCGACGAATGTCAGATCAACGGTTTTCACCCCGTAGCTCTAGACCCAATACTGAATTTGCACTACCAAAAGACCATCATAATCTATTGTCGCATCCGCTTGACCACCACTTTCATCTGTGACTGAATTTTCTCAAAGTTTCTTCTCGGTCCAAGTGCAAAAGCGAACCTACGCCCGCATGTTCGTGGGATCGAACGGCCGGCAGGGTAGCACATCTCCGGGACAGTACTCCGTGCTCGGTCTGTAATCTAGACCGAGACTGTTAACTAACGTAGTTGTCTGTTTCACACACGCTCGGCCGGGTTAGAAATGGAGCTAAATTTTCCCGGTCTTGCCGTGAGTGACCCGCGACACACTTGTTTGACTCGGACGATTGTGACCAAAACCCTACAGAGACCTCAGTTAAGTACGTCCAGACTAAACCTCGGCCGCCTAGCTGCGTTCAGTGTATCTTGCTCTCATCACAGAACGTTGGAAGCTTCCTATCCAGTGGCAGGTACTTGGAACAAGAGAAATCGCCATGCATATCTCTCAGGCTCCATAGGTTGATCACTCTAGTTACTGTCAAGCTTATTTTCGAGTTTATTTCGGGATTCAGTCCAGAGCTTGAAGCACGTGGTTCAATTAACAAGTTAGCTGCGCCATGGATCACCGACGTCGGTGTCGAGCAGCCGGCTAAGTACTTCCTAGTTGTCGTTATAGTGAGCGGTAGAGACGGGAGGCCCGCATTTTGCATGAGCTGCAAATTATTCAATCAGTACCAACCACAACTTGCACTGTTTTGGCGTCATCTTGGAATTGATCAACCAAAGGGCCCCCAAATATTCGATCGGATTTTAGTAGAGAGACAGACCAACGCTCGTGCGAACTGTGAGGAAGGTCTTTGGTGGATTTTAGGTAGACGACAGTAGTATAGTATCTTAAGACGACCTGACGGCCCAATTCAGAACGAGCGGTGTTGATGACTCTTGATTCAATTTGACGCGGAGAAAACATAGGCTGATTTGACCAATTCCCGTCTGTATGTGTCTACAATCGTGGCGCATTAAAGCAGTTCTTGTTTGATTTTAAAGCCAGGATCGAGTCCATTTGGCCGGGAGAGTTTGTTGCCAGCCACGATGACTTTCTTGGCAGGCCTGCTGACTCTCGACAGTCGACACATCACCAAGTATGGACTTCGTCGACGAAGAAAAGAAGTCGCGGATTTGATGATCAGGAACGGTGAGCAAAGCACGACAGTTAGACAAATCTGTTGTTTGTGTGTGTGACATGAATATACCGTTTAGTTTTAAATATATGAGAGATGTTTGGCTGTGCTGCTCTGCTTGATACAGGTGCATAATTAAAAATGTTTGTGGAAGACTTTCTGAAGTGTAGGTTGGGCACTCTGCTTTGACGTCATCGCCGGATTATATTACTGTATAAGTTTGGTGAATTGAAGCTATCTTGAGTAAATTAATAAATAGTTGTATAAGATCACGTTTATTCTTGTAATATTCTCGTTATTCTCGCTGAAAGTTGAATAGATGCTGTCACTCTCAGCGGGACTGCTGACTACGTACATCTCATGTTTGCTGAAGTAAGGAGCATGATGATGTGGTCATGTGGAGGTGGTTGGGTTTAGAGACGGAGCTATTGCGTGCGTGCGTGTATCTGCACTAGGTGCATCCTGGCATTGAGAAAATGCAAATGCAGAAGCAAAATAACCGCCTCAGGGAAGGAAAGGCTGTTCTCAACTCCCAGCGGTGAAAAAGAAGATAAGACTACTGTCTTGTTCCCACACAGTTTTCAACACACAAATGTAAAGGAACTATTGAAAACAAAGGTGTGCCCTTTGATGGAAATGTCCATATTTGAAAGAAAATGAACTCAAACCCTCCAAGGTAGGCTGCTCCATGTGAGTTGACTCCATATGGCAGATGGTTTTCAGCAGTTCTAGAAGCAGGGCCTCCAGCGGTGAAGTCATTATTTTCTGGTACAGGATAACTGAAGCTCTTGTCTTGCTCATTTGGTTTGATAACTAATACGGAGAATATGATGACTTGAGAGATCAAACATCAGGGTTCTGCTTCGGTCTGTTAAGAAGTAGTAGTATACTAGGTAAAGAATGAAACATCATGACAATGCTAGGATATAGTCTTTTACACCAACTAACTAACTAACTAGCACATTGATTATCTCTCCTCTTGCACAAGAGAGCCAAGAAAACAGAACCAAGGAAGAAATAGACAAACAGGTGGACTTTGTGCCAGTAGGCCACTATCGTCACTTTTGTCGGGGAACGAATTTCAACCAGCAACTACCAGTTTGACCTGGTTGTCCTGCGCTGGTGTAGGGTTAACCTGACAGGGTTTTACAGCGAGTTATCAGCTGCTACACATCTGTACCTTACAAAATCTTGTCATGAGAGATGAGTTCACAAGATACTCAGTGGCATAACAAATGTGATCGGAAGCCTCATTACGAAGTCCTGCCTGCTTAGCCAGAATCCCAAAGGGGGTAACACTACAATCGGCACGGACAGAGAACGGTCAGAGAATAAGCGGCCTTCTAACTCGTCCACGCTCGCGCGGAGCTCACCTTGTTCGTTGGAAGTTGTAATCATCCACAAGACCACAATACTCGCAAAATTCACTCTATTGCCAGTGAGCACATGTCTCACAAAAATACAAGCCATTTTCTCGCAGCGGAGTACACACTCATTTGCTGTCCGGGCTGCATCAACCAGACATGCAGGTCCGCATGGGCATAGTCGTAGTACATTTTTGCAGTTTTTTCATCTAATGCAATTTTTTAGTTACTGAATGAATTAAGATCAATTAAAAAACTACTCAAAAGTGTTAACTGAGCGTTTGCATAAACAACCACAACTGGAGTGCACATTTATACAGAATCGCAAACAGTGACTCGATGCAGTTTCTGTCCTATAAACCTACTTTCAGCCACATATATCCTGTAAAAGAATCCAGCCATATATTGGTCATACTAGAGGGACAAACAGATAGCTATATCTCAGGTCACACAGACACATTTTTTGCGTAAAAATGAACATGTGATTTTACATGATAATGACATCTATTGGTGCGGCTCATGAAAGACCTGCTTCCATTGGCGAAAAACTCTGAAGAATGGATTATAGCACATGCTAGGGGGTAAAGAATGGTACAGTACTAAAGTACAACACATATCAACAGCATCGGCAGCAAATTATGTCTCGGCATGTGTAAGGAGCAGCTCTGGCTTCCAGCTCCTCCAATGGAGGCACAGCTTCCAGATCGAATCCATTCTCTCTAGAGAAGCAGAAGTCATGGATGTTTCTACAGATGCCTTTACTGAATGGATGTGAATGGATGAACTCTGTCAGGAATTCCCCTGCAAGTAGTACAGCTCCTATGTTTTAGTACCGATAGTGCAATGTTAAAATCATAGGCAACAGAGACCTGTATTGCTCGAAATATTACCATACCTTAAGTAGAATATCCGCTTCCTTCTGGCAACTTCGTATGTAGTTTGATTTGTAAGAGCAATATAGCTGCAAAAAAGGAAAAGGAAAACATTCAGCTCAACATGCATTATAGGCAGAGTGTTGTTGCTTTTTTATGGAGGTCGCGGCTGCATGCTTTTTTGATGCGTTTGTAGCATTTCCAAAAATATATGGTCCAAAAATTGCTCAAATCCTGGCCATCCTTCGGAAGGGTAGGCACGAGTAGCGCTTCCCTTGGGCTTTTCTCCTATGATCCTCTATTTGCCAGGTAAATTCGCAAGTGCAACTTGTTAGGTCAGCGAGCATTATATGCTAACGTAACTCAATGTAAACTGGTAATGTGGTATTGAAGGTCTGGGTATTACAAAAATTAATGTGGTATTGAAGTTCTGGGTATAAAAAAAATTAAATTGGAAAAGGTTAGTCTTTTCAACCATTGGCTTGTTACAATACATTTTTTTAGACAGTACTCTGTTTCGCTGATGCTCAAATTCAGGATTCTCTCTCTGTTTTTTTTTCGCCAAGAAGAGGATAAGTATGTGTTCTTAACTTAACAATTAATGGAAAACACTGAAGAAGCTACCATTTGACATTTCGTTTCAATAACTAAAAGCCCTTATACAGCTAGACAAATTGCACACCTACAAAACATACCTATGAAACATCAACAGGAGCAGCAGGAACATTAGGATAAATATCAATACTGCTAACATGATTACACCAATAAAATCCTTCCACCTGAAATGGTATAAAAAGAAGTTCCACGAGATCAGAGGAAAAGGCAGGCTCAAACTGTAAGAATTAAGCCACATCATACGAGCAGCATTTAAGCTTTAAAAGATAATAACATATCTTACCAGGCCTTGTCAATATCTAAATGCAGTGACTCAATGTACAGAGCAACAGTCCAGGTACACAGAACTGTTTCCTCAAATATGTACCACCTGGGAAATATTTGTTATACAACTGAAGGAACAATCTTAATAACTGAATCAAACACATCACAACGCACTGCAACATGGACATTTCAATGTGTAACGGCAAAAGTCCAAAAAAAGGCATGTGTATTAGCAGTTTGATCAAATTGTTATTGCAACTTTACATCGATGCTAATTTGCAAAACTAAATTTCACAATTCATTCAGTAAATTCAAGGCTCTTTCCTGCTCCACTTTATTTTCACTCACTAATCCCTGAACTGTGCAAAGCTTGCGATCAACTTTCAACTTTGACTAACTATACTTTTTTCATGTATTTAGATTAGTCACATGAAATTAATAGAAGGCGGTTCATCAGAATGTACTTTCACAATGCTATATATTCCACAAATACAGTGTGGTATGCAAATAAGGATGTCCATGTTGTACACTGAGTACAACACAAGGTCAAAAAATAAATCAAGAGATTGTGACCGGGTGGAGTGTTATCTGTTGATTGGTATTTATACTCCGATGCATGGTTTGATATGCATTGCCAGTCACATTAATGAAGTGCTATGAAATTTAAGTGGATACGGTAGGCTTGTCAGAATGTTTATGAACTACCAGAAGAAAAATCAATAAACATAAATGGAAAACTTCTACAGAATGTACAGTAGAACATAGAAATGTGGAACAGAACCACGTGAAACATGGGCACAAGGCAACACGATCATTATGTAATGTGAAAAATATACTGCAAAAGATATACTCCCTCCGTTCCTAAATGTCAGATGTTTTAGGTGTTTCACATGTTGTCTAGATGCATACTAAAATGAGTGAACATACACACTAAAAGGTGTCTAGATACATTTGTATACATGTGAA
This sequence comes from Poa pratensis, assembly GCA_947311845.1. Taxonomy (NCBI): domain Eukaryota; kingdom Viridiplantae; phylum Streptophyta; class Magnoliopsida; order Poales; family Poaceae; genus Poa; species Poa pratensis. Next base: position 10,677,990 of record CAMZMU010000111.1, read on the forward strand.
TGTGGAAAAAGTCTAAAACATCTTATATTTCGAAACGGATAGAGTACATGCCAAAACTCACCAAAACCGACAATGGTTCTTTTTGCCGATGCATGTTCCAAGCCAAACACAGTGATGGTCAAACTGAAGGACACATTTATCACAATCATGGCAGTGCCTGGTACGAGGTGGCTGCATAAGTGTAAAATAGTCAAATGTAAAAACTGAACTCAATCATCAACAGCTTTACATGGTAAATGTTGAAGTGTAGGATATTTCAAATCAGTGTATTGGCAACAGAAAATGCGGGCCAGGTACCAATCTGAAATAAAGGCCGCACATAAACTAATTCAAGTATATCACTTAACCAACTGTTGTTCCAATTTCTCAATTCTTGAAGTCTAATTCGCAACTATCAAACTTTGCTGTGATGAGTTTTTAAAATAAAGCCAAGGTATGTGGATATAACTCAAGTCTCACAAAGATGCCTCATGACCAGGGACAAAACAAGAACGAAGTTTCAATGGGGGTTACGGGCCATCTTTGTTGCACTGGGGTCAGCTTATGCAAATGAATAGTTATTAGTAGTGAACTAGTGAAAGTTTTATTAAGTATCGCTGTTGTCAGCTTGCACTTATCCACGAGCTCCTTCCCTGCTCATGACTTGTGTCACTAACTCACACTTGATGAAGTTTCAATACGATGATTTCAAACAATTAACGTCGAGCAAATTTCCATATCACAACGATGACCGCTTAAACACCATGAACTTAGAAATAAAAATAAACCTGAATAACTTTGCAGTATCCGCAAGTCCAGTCCCTATAAATTCAATAGGACAATGTTAAACAATATAACAGTGAGCAAACACAAGAAAATTACTACCGCAAATACCCTAAAAAATAAAATCCTTCGAGCTTTACCTGTTGCTTGACCCAGGAGGATAAAGATCCACGACGTGATGCAGCCACGATGATGTAGAAGCGACTGGGTTAAGTTTTTCTAGTTGGGGCCTTCCATGTTTTGAACTGGATTGTCTTTTCTTAATCATCAAAAACACACGCACAAGGAAGTATAAGAATCAGTGTTATACCTCTTACAAGTTATCAACACTTCTATGCTATCGCGATTATGACATTACTTTGAAAGAGTAGCAGTATTAACGAAGGTAGCATGCATCCTACCACCAGCTTCCATTGCATCAATAACATATCTGACAGTGCAGAGCCCCAAAGAAACAAAGTCAGGCATTTACCAAATTCAACAAATGATGAGTATATACAAGAATAAATCCAATAAGGCTATTTCATACCCTGGAGATGAACCGGCAGTGTAGAAGTATTGGACTAAGGTGATCAGAACAAGCAGTCCATACACCCCAATATACCTGCAATCAAATTATACCATATAGATCCTCAACAAAAATATAACATACAACTTTTATACTGCCCAGTCATAATGTTTTTTTTTCTAGAAAATGGAAGCTTTTGTTACCCATCTGACCTGTCCATAGCGTAAATGTGTAATATGAAAAGAATCATGGCGTAGCATATTGTCATGACTTGTGGAGTCAAAATAAGATTGGGAACTGTGATCCTGACACACTCCAGCTGGAATGCCAAGCATAAAAGGCACTAATACAAGCTTCCAAATATACAATCACAATATGCAATTGAAAGGCATCATCATCTCCACTGTGTAAAACTACGTGATTTATGCTTCATAGCTGGTCGCATGGAGACGACTCACAGAACCGGAACATACTATTTTTTTTTTTTTTTGAGGAAGCATACTATATATGGTTCTAAATAGCAATAAAACAAGCTGAACGCTAATTCCAGTGATGTTCTAGGCTTCAAATCGTTATACAGATCGACAGGGCGTGTTAAATTTGGACTCCGACAATGTAAAAAAAAATGCAAAAAATGAGATTGGTCAGCAAAATCAGGTGGGAACTGTACCACGGCTCCTGGTGGATCCGCCTATCGAGGGTCGAATCGAGCAGGAAGACGGCGCCGACGAAGACCACGTGCATCAGGAGCACCATAGACCTCAAGCTGAGGGCCGACCTCCTCGCTGCGAAAGAGAAACCCGCAGACCCCCCAGATCAGGAAGACCCAACGCGGAGGACCAAATCGAGGAATCGAAGAAAAGAGAGCGTACTCCGATGATCGGAGAGGCGGACGCCTGGCTCGGCGGCGGAGGAGGACGCCATTGCCGCCGCCGCCGCGGTCGCATCCGACGGCGAGGATGGTTAAGCGGGAGTGAGGAGGGCTGCCGGCGTCGCGACTTGGGTGCTCCCGTTGGGAGACGACGTTCTCCGGTAGAGGAAGCCTGGCCCGTTAGGGGTGGGGCCATGTGGCAGAAAGGGCTGGTTGTCTTATCGAAGTGGATGGGGCCCAGCTGGAAGCGAGAAAGGACGAGAAGGTGTAGTTGGAAACTGGATCTATCTATGCGTCCCCGCGTGGCCGACTGCCTCTCTGTCCAACTGCCGCTTGATTTAAGACGAACAGATCGGATCAGGATTTGGACGGCACTTGCATAATTATAGCACTCTCAATACGGATCGGCCTGGTATCACTACGAAAGCTTGTGCTAAGTTCGCTCGGCTTGGTGTTGTTTGCACACAATTAAGCTGTAGATGATGAGTGGAGATTTTTGGCTTCCGGGCACTAGCGATAGTGCAATTCACCTTTTTAAAATCATATATAGGATTTGCCTTCTAAAAGGTGCCCGGATGTTCACAAAAATCTACACGCTTTTTAGGGTGCAGGGATTTCATAGGATCCTCCGTATAACTTTTTTTCTCTTTCTGAGTTTTTTGTATAAATGCAGTCGTAATAAAATCTCTAGTATCAGTCATGATCTCGCACAACATCTTCTGTGCTCGCAGAAACGAGTTCTCCGTCTCGCGGTTGACGACGCAGCGATTCCGGCTGGCCCACGTAGTCGGCAAATCGTACGCGTGGGTGCATCGAGCATGTGGCGGGGGGCCATCAACGATCGAGTGAGCTCCTCGCGTGGCGCTAAACTGAATCGATTACCGGTGCCCGTGTCTGCTGCCTCGTACTACGTACGTACGATCTGCGTGTAAAGGCCGGAGCACTTGCCAGTGGCCACACAGGCAGGAATGGATCCGATGTTGTTGACTAGTTTATCCGTCGATCAGCTTGAGTTCCGATTCCACATGATGATCGACGCCGATTACTGAATTTGGCACCGTAAAAGCTTCAGGAATAAGTAGACGATTTGAGAGCATCTCCAACCGCGGTTGCTAAACCCTCCCCAAACGTTCGGGCGATCAGACACCTTCCGTGCCCCAACTGCGGCCCCAAACTCAGCCCAAGCGACCGGGCTGTCGGGTAAACCCCAAAGGCAGCCCATATATGGGGCAAGTTTGGGGCCGCCCGGACGCTCTCGGACGCGTCTGCCACGTCGGACCTGGCAACGCGGGTCCACAAAATTTGAAGCCAAAAAAACGACGCCGACCACTTTCATTTCTACACTCCGCCTCCACTCCCGCCCGCCAGTTTCATTTCTCCCGCCACATCAACCCCGCAAATCTCCCTTCCGTAACCGGCGGCGTCGTGAGAAGAGAGAATGGAGGCGGAAGCGGCCATCGATTCGACGGAGAAGGGCGCATCCTTGGAGTCCGTTGAGCAGCGGACGGGGCGCGGAGCTGAACCCAGAGACCGTCGTCCGAAGGATGTGGCGCCTCAAGCAGCGCGACCGTGAGCAGGAGAAGGAGAGGAGGGAGAAAGCGGAACAGGCAGAGAGGATTGCGAATGCGGAGACACAGGCCAAGCCCGAGGGCATGTTCACGCCCGAACCCACGGCCAGGCGTGCGGCGTGAGCGCCGCCTCCGCCTTCCGGCGTCGCGGCAAGAAGGTCGACGTCCTCGACCACGAATCCGAAGGAGCCGTACCACATCGCGGACGAGTACCCGTCGCAGGTCGACCCGACGCAGGAGGAGGAGATGGTGGCCAAGTCTCCGACGCTCCAGCGGACGCGGGCATCTTCCGGCCTCACCGACAGCCAACGTGTCCACAACCTGTTCGACGGAAGTCAAGACGACGCGAGGGTATGGAACTAGCCCAAATGTATAGTTTGGAGTCAATTTTAGGACTGTGGTTTAATTGTTAGTAAAGTGGATCCTCATGATGAAGAAGAGGATCTCCGACCGCGACCTCTGCCTAGGTGGATCAGGTGGAACTGCCCCATGAGAAGAGATCACTTTCATCATCATTCTTGTATCGTACAATTTTATTTTATAATTTGGATCCGGTATGTATCGGATCGACGTTGCATGTCATTGCATGAATTTGGGTGGGGATTTAGGGATACGGTTGTAGGAGCCCAACTTTGGGGCTAGTCCGGTCACTGTCCGCGAACATGTCCGGACTTGTTCACGGACAATTTAGGAGCCGAATTTGCGGTTGTGGTTGGAGATGCTGTGCTGATCCATCGAACTTCCGTAGTATCGCCGTCGATCGCGCGGCGCCAAACTTTTCTTTTCGTTGTCACGGCATCTGGTGCACCGAAAGTCAATAATGACTCCAGCTAAACACCGTACGGTCCGTGCCCAAACTTGGCCGGTGACGAGTTTTCCGGGACGTACTGGACGGTGAAAAAGAAGCCAAAAGGGGCCGACACGCCACCGACATTTGCCCACGAAAGCTTCATCAAAGCGAGAAAAGGAAATGGATCGGAGGAGGAAAAAGAATTGCCAGTTGGATCGATCTGATTACAACAAGCCCTGCACATCGGGGGTGGTGGAGCCTGATTTGATAGGTTATCCCGCCGAACCAAATCCACTCACGGAAGGAAGGAAACCCCGCCTGCTTTGCCGACGGACGGGTGGGGCTATGGCCGTTTCGACCCCACATGTCAACGTCGATCGAGCTCTCTGGATATTTCTCTCCGTCGTCCTAGTCACGCACCTCGCTGGCCTAGCCGGTGCAATTATCACTCTCCCGACGTGCGCCCGCTGCCACCCTTGATTTAGTATCGAAATCCATCACGAACTACTCTTCTTCTTCTTGCTTCTTCTGTGGTGGCGTGGTGCTGATGATGATCATCCGAAAGAAGCCAGTGTTAATGCCATCCAAGAGTTTAAGATTTTAAATCCCGATCGACGAGTCGTATCTGAACAAAAATGCTTACGCTACTGTCGACGGGGAGGAGAGGAAAGCACCACGCCGACCCATCGCAGCCGGCCACGCCCTCGGCGAGCGTAGCTGCTCCACCACTCCACATGGCCGCCGACCTCTGTCGACGGGCCACCGCGCATCTCCACGTCGGACCGCCCCACGCACGGCGCGACGCGTGTCGCACCTCCACTGGCTTTCCGCTCACGTCTCTGTTCCTGGCCGACACGCTGTCACTCGCGACGTTGAATGCCTTCTGTTTCTTTTTCTTTTGCGTGTGTCCTCACGTCCAGCGCTGCGATGCAGAGACCTTTCGGCACCGGCTTCTCGATCTCTTTTTCAGATGTCTATATAAGGACGGGTTCTAGCCTGGGCACCTTCATCATTCATTCACAGAGCCAAAGCAAAAGCCACAAGCCAAGAACAAGAACGCGCTTGCTATCAGTAGTTTTCTTTAGCTCTCGCAGCACCAACCAACCGATCGATCATGGAGGATGAGAGGAGCACCCAGGCGCACCAGGGAGGTCAGGCCGTTGAGCAGCAGGCCGACCAGGTCGAGGTGACCGACAGGGGCCTCTTCGACGGCTTCCTGGGAAAGAAGAAGGAAGAGGCCGAGGACAAGAAGCAGGAGGAGGCCCTGGTCAGCGGCATGGAGAAGGTCTCCGTGGAAGAGCCCGAGGTGAAGAAGGAGGAGGAGCACGAGGATGGCCACAAGCATGAGACCAAGCTGCAGCGATCAGGCTCCAGCTCCAGCTCCAGCTCGGTAAGTTCTCCAAGTGTAAACGTCATCTAGCTAGGTAGCTCAGTATATATGCACGTACGTACGATTTGCCTGCCTGATTTGTGATCTGGCATGATTATTTGTACGGTGCTGACCTCTTGAGGGATCCTTCTTTTTCTACAGTCCAGTGACGAGGAAGAGGAGGTGATCGATGACAACGGCGAGGTGCTCAAGAGGAAGAAGAAGAAGGGCCTCAAGGAGAAGATCAAGGAGAAGCTGCCCGGCCACAAGGACACTGAGGGCGAGCACGTGACGACGGGCCTACCCGCACCGGCGCCCCCCGCGGCTCTGCAGACCCACGGTGACCACCATGACACCGCCGTCCCCGTCCAGAAGATCGACGGTGACGTGAAGACAGGGGCGCCACCGGCGGCAGTGCCCGAGGAAGAGAAGAAAGGTTTCTTAGAGAAGATCAAGGAGAAGCTTCCCGGCGGTCACAAGAAGCCGGAAGACGCCGCTGCGGTGACGGTCACGCATGATGCTCCAGCACCAGTACACGCGCCGGCGCCACACGCGCCTGCGCCGACCGCCGAGGAGGTGAGCAGTCCTGACGCAAAGGAGAAGAAGGGCCTTCTCGGCAAGATCATGGACAAGCTGCCTGGCTACCACAAGGCAGCTGGGGAGGAGGACAAGGCCGCTGCAGCCGCAGGCGAGCACAAGACCAGCGCTTAATTCAAGCCTTGCCCACACTCTTAGCAAGACCGGACCTTGATTAAGTGTTGGCGTGTGTTTTGTTCTGTTTTGCGTTTTAAAGTTCGTGTCGAGATGGGAGGGGGTTGCTCGTCTTTGAAGGTCGTCCGGTCTGTGAAGCCCGCCATGTCGTGGCTGTTTGTGCTTAGTTTGGAGCCACGGGCTTCAGTTTGCTTCAGAGTCAGGCTCTGAGTGTTAAGTATGTTTGTTACGTATCTGCACTTGTGTATTGGTTATTGCTGGGCATTATGCCTTAACATTAAAGATTTCCGCCCAGTATATGTTGTTGCATTTTCCAGAATTAAATATATTGTTGCATTGTACATGTCAGTTGTTGTTTGAAAGGTAATCTGGAATGCGTTACACTCGTTGTCATGTGGGATATGTTGTAGTACGAAAGTACAGTAGACAAATAAGAGACCAAGGGTCAGTTTGGCATCAAAATATTTTTGAACTATCCTTTCAATACCACGGTTTCTAAAAATATTACAGTATTAAATACTTTGACGTATTTGGATGTGGTGAATACCATGGATTTAAAACTGACATATTGTCCAAAAATGCATTATTTTTTATGTACCGGAAACTTTAGTTTTTTTAAAAACTGAATATTATCCGAAATTGAATAGCCTAGCTATTTAATACTTTGGTTTTCCGTTTTAGAAAAAGTGTGCTGCAATGTGGGAGACCCAAGGATTCACTAGTTCATTACAATGTGGGAGACCCACTTATTTCTAAAAATATAAACAGTGAGACCTCCAGCCGCCCCCTCAGCGATTAGACCATTTCAGCCGTCTGATATGTGCTCGGTGCGGTTCCGAACTGTCCGATCAGGTAGGCCTCTGCGAGCCGGCACGAACAGAAATTTTCCGACGTGCACGCCTTTTTACTCCTCACGCTGGCCCCAGGCGCGCGCGGCCCTACGTCGCGGCGTCAGCCCCCACGTTTAATCCGGGTGGCCGTGCGTCTCATTGCATCTGGGAGGCTGCCTGTGGCGTTTTACCGTACTAGGTTTCTTGCGCCTGTGGCGTTTTACCGTACTAGGTTTCTTGCGCCTGTCGCGGAACGTCATGGGATGTCTCGTGTCGCACCAGCACTCGAGGCTCTCTGTCCTTGGAACCGGCTTTCTTTCGGTCCACCTTACGGTTGGCAGTGACGTTTCATCGTCGGTATTTTTCATCCTTTTCTACTCGGAGGGGGGATATGGGAACGACTGTGTTTTCACGGTCCTTGTGTCCCAATTTTTTTGGCCATTTGTGTGTTCCTCTCGCTGCCATCTCGCCATTAGTTGACAGGTACGTTGTAATGTGCGGGAAGGCGTATTCCTGCCCTCCATCCTCCGTCTTCTTATGACCGCCCCGTTTTATTGTTGCTCGGTCGGCTTGTCCCTGTCCTCATTTTCTTCTCCCTCGCTGGTCTCGCTTCTCGTCTTATCTGCTTCTGGTTGCGGTCGGAGATCCGTCGTGCTTGATCTCTTCTCGCCGGTGCCGGACGTTGTTTCTGCATGGACGACCTCTGCTATCGATTCGGCTAAGGCCGGGGCCTGTTTGACCCGATGGGTCACCAAATCTGTGGTTTACCCTGTCCTTGCTTGTTCGGTCATTGTTTCCAGCCGACTAGTTTTGAGCGGGGTCTGTTCTTTTAGTCATCTTAGTTTTTGTTACGGGGCATTTTCTCCTGTTTTTCCTTTTTTTCTAGGTCATTGTCTTTTACTGGAGATCATCTCCAATTTCGGGTTCTTTCCATTCTGTTTCTACGCATGAAAGAGAGTACGGCCGCTTGGCAGGCCATCGCCCTCAAACCTCACGACAGATTTCTAGTAAGCCTTCTCCCTGTCTAGCATAGCGATGTGAAAACGGGACCTATTTGTCCCACTTTTTCCCCTTTTAATATAGATAGTACAAAATTTTATACTAGCTATATACAAAATGTTGAAAAAGTGGAACAAATAGGTCCCTTTTTCATCCTTAGTCTAGCACGCATTCACCGCCTACATGTGGGTGTCCAACACGCCGATGATGAGGAGAGCCTAGAACGTTCCCTGTCTGGGGTGCGCATCCTCGTGGACCTTTGTTGTGTCGAGGAGCAGGTGCTAAACAAAGGCTGGCTAGTAGGTCTGGTGATTACTTATGACTCTAATTTGATTTATTAAATATATATACAAAAACGCTGACGCGTGGGACCCTATTTAATTTTTTTTGAATTTTCCATACTTGTATTAAACAGCAACAAACAGATTACAGAGCAGATTACAAGCAGAACGAAGAACAGAAAAGAAGCAAGAACAGCGAAGCTGGCTCGATCTCACACCACCCACTACCTAAGAAGCAGAAGAACTCCTGGCCCGAAGGCGTCGAAGAACCGCAACAAAGACCACCTCCGAGGAGCTGGCCGTGACGACGAAGAAGCCGCATCGGTCGGGGGCCTCCCCAAGCTCGATCTGCTCCGGATCTGGTCACCGGAGATGGCCAGGTCCTCCACCAACACACCACAAGCCCGCACAGCCACCACCATCTTGAAACTCTTCCGCCGGACACCGGAAAACTCGCCACCAAGCTGCCGTCGTCGCCGGAGAAAGCAACGGCAGAAGGGTGACTCACCTGCAGCTTGGCGGCGCCATCGTCGACGACACCGAGACGGGGAAGCCGCAGAGCACCAAAAGAACGACGCCGGCAACCCCGCCACGCCGCCGCCGCCCGCGAACCCCCTAATTACAACACCAGAACGCAGATCCGGGGATTCCCCACCCTCCCGCCGCCCGAAGAACGACGCCGGCAACCCCGCCACGCCGCCGCCGCCCGCGAACCCCCTAATTACAACACCAGAACGCAGATCCGGGGATTCCCCACCCTCCGCCGCCGAAGCGGCCGGCGGAGGGGGAGGAATCCCGCGGATACGCCGGTGGCTGCCGGGAGATCCCGAGTCGCCTCCGAGATCTCCTCCTGAGCACTGTAGAGACCCTATTTAATTTGAGGACCAAGCAGGGTAACTGTATGGTGCGGGCTACGCGTCAGCCGGCTGTAGCTACAGCCGGTCCGGCGCTAGAGAAAATGTCGCTTTCACAGGTCGGGTCGCTCTCACGCATTAGTGCATCCACGCAAAACCATCATCTCCTACGTTTTTGCTTCACACGTTCTAGGCCACGTTCTACCACCGTACAAAAAGCTACAGACTGCAACCCACATGGGTGGAACCCACCAAAACCAGTCACGACCGCTTCTCCCTATACTGCTCATTTCTCTAATTGTCCCCACAACGAGATTACTTGAAAATTTTGTACGAATCTTTGCTGCTATGTACTCCCTCCGTTCGGATTTAATTGACACACATTTGGTTACACACGGATGTATCTAGACACATAACAAGTATAGATACATCCATATTTGGACAAAAACAAGTCAATTAATTTGGAACGGAGGGAGTAGCAGCCTATAGAAGCTAACCAAACTAGCGAGCTCTCTCGCTAAGATATGTAAACACAACATTTCTGCGTGTATGAAGCATGGTTCAAATAATTTTTTGTATAATCATATTAAAAATCATTTGAAAAGTTATGTATGTAAATATACCTATGCAACAAAAATATTATGCTGATGCAACAAATTATAATTTACTGCACGATCATGTCAAAATCATTCAAAAAGTTTTGTAGCATTTTAAACATGCCCATGCAGCAAAAAATATTATGTATATGCAGCAAATTATAATTTTTTCGTATGATCATGTCAAGAAGTCTTGTAGCAAAAAATGTTGTAACATTTTTGGACACGACCATGTAGCAAACACCAAATGCATATGTAGCAAAACCCAAAAGCATATGTAGCAAATCTCATTTTGGTTGTACCAAAACGTAAAGAAAATGTCGGCGTTTGCACCAAATAATACCAATGAATCCAACACATATGCCCACTGGATCCAACATTATGAAAACACGTTTGCAAGTTTTGAGCAAACGCTTTGTAGCATGTGCCCCCAAATTTTTTGTAGCATTTTACTCGGCCTTACACAACAAAAAATACAAACTCTTGTAGCAAATCACACCATACATAGGAAAAATACCCTAAACACTGACATCCACAGTTGACAATTTAGGCACCGTCACAACCGGCTGAGCTCACCGGCAACAAATCCGACACGCCGGAAGCTCGTCGGAGCTAGATCGAGTGATCCCTAGACCAACCCACCAACGGATTTCGTCTTCTCCAATCAATCCACTCGTGGGACGTCGTCTTCTCCGGCTCGGGAAGCATGATAGAGCAGAAGAACCGGGCATTTTTTTTTCCGCGAGTGGAGCGGCAGATAGGAGCATGGAGACGTGCGAACGGACGAGATATAAGCAGCATAGCGATGCGCGGACATGGTCAGAGGAGATCATGTCGAAGAGTCCATGGACGAGAAAATTAGATCGGTAAGACGGCAACACGGACAGCAGAGCCGGGACATGCACAGACAAACGTATATCCTAGCTAAGCAAGTAAGCAGCTAGCTGAGGATGGACGGGCATGTCCATGTGTGCGTGTAGCCAAAAAGCTGAGCGAGCTGCTCGGCATGTGCATGCGTTGCACACGAACCAAGATGGGGAAAAGGATGCATTGCTGTTGCGCGTCTCCGCTGGAGAAAATGTGGAGTCGTGAGCGCATGGCCGTAGGAGGTGTCGAACGATGTTCGGGTCTCACGTGCGCGCGCGTCCGACAGAACCGACTATAGGTAGTCGGTTGATGAATAGCGTTTTCCTAACTGTATCGAGTTTCATCGTTGGTTTTGGGAAATTTCTGCTGCTACGTGTCAATTCGGAGTACTACCGGCAAGCCCAATATCGCTCCCAATATGCGGGCGCGCCGGCACAAAAAAAACGGCCCCAAACGGCCAGCCCAATAGGTTAGAATTTGCCGGCACTCTCCAATAGAGCGTCCAGCAACCCCGCTTTGAGCTCTGTTTCTAGGAAGACAAGCGTGTGCATCAGCAACCGTGGCAACACGCGTCATGTCGGATCCTGACGCGCAGGACTGACGCGTCAGCGACACACTGCCGGTCAGCGCAATTTATTGCGGCCGCAGGGCGGGTTCTGACACGGTGTGACGCATCGCCCCTCGTCTTCCCGACGCGAGTCGCTGGAGTTAAAACGCCTCGGAAATCGGCGCCGGCGTAATGAGGAACTTCCCCGCGCCGCGCTTCGGCGCTTCGCCTCCCCGTAGTCCTGATAAAGCGCGTGCGGCATGGCTCCCCGTCGCATCATTCCACCGCTCTGTCTTCTCCACTTGCTCCTACGACGCGGCAAGAGCTGCTAGCAGAAGGGCGAAGCAGCGTTCTTCCACAAGCACTGCATCCCCGTGCCGCCGGGGATGCGCCTCCCGGCGGCGGCGGTTCGACACTATCAGCGCTGGGGTACGTCATCCCTTCGATAGAGGGGGACCGGCTCCGTGCGCTCATCCGTTTGCGCCGGCGACAGCTGACGCCGGACCAGCAGGCGGACCCTGAGTACGCCAAGAACAGCCCGAACTGGGCGGCGCTCCTCACGGTGCAGCGGCAGGCCGTGGTCGATGATGACCCACAAGTATAGGGGGTCTTGACGATGTTTTTCCAGCTGAATCCTGACTCCGGCAGTTAATTCTCCAATAATCATCAAACATGCAAAACAAGATAAAATAACATAAGTATATCATCCAAATATGAAATATATCAATGAATAGCAGTAAATTATGATATAAAATAGTGATGCAAAATGGACGTATCAACTCCCCCCAAGCTTAGACCTCGCTTGTCCCCAAGCGAAAGCTGAACTCAGTAAACAAGACCACAGGTTTATGGAGTGAAGCGTCGATAATAAAGAATACGGACAAGAAGCATCAACATAAATTAATACACAAATCATTTTAGACAGCAACTTCCTCTCATATAACTTATCTTGGAACGAGTAATGGAAATCACAATAAAGGTGCATAAAGAAAATCATAGTTTGGTGATGGCAAACTTCGTTCTTGGTCAGAGAACAATTAACGGATTGTACTTATCTTTCGAGTAGAGTCTTTATATCGGAGCTATATTGCAGAACTTACATGCTCAATTATCACAATTTCTTTACAGTCATTGATAACTTTCAAAGTTATATTTCTTCAGATAAAAGACTTGTGCAAAACAAGGAAGGATAACAAACATGATTGATAATATTAATATATAGATGGTTGAATCACAACAACTCAAATGCTTGCTTAAGAAAGAAGGGAATAGGTTTACTGACTCAACATAAAAGTAAAAGAAAGTCCCTTCGCAGAGGGGAGCAGGGATTAAATCATGTGCTAGAGCTTTTTAAGTTTTTGAAATCATATAGAGAATAAAAATATAAGTTTTGAGTGGTGTATGAGAATTGTCAACGAATCAGAAAATGGAAAGTACAATATGACCCCTGCCAACCTGACTTTTAAGAGCGGCTCCCATGAAGAACGTTATTTCTACCAGCAAGGCAGATCATCCCTCTTCTCTTTTGTTTACACATGCAGATATTTCACTGTTTGTCATTGCTTGACTGATAAATCAGGGCAAAAATGTGAAGAGAATTAAGCGGTTAAAATTGTAATTAATTGGGACTGGGCACCCATTTGCCAGCTCTTTTGCAAAATTAATGGATAAGCGGATGTATATGCCGCTAGTCCGGTGGTATAGTCTGTTTGACAGTTGACATAAAGACATCCACCCGTCCTCATGAGCTAGTAAACAATGACACAAATAAGGAGTAGTAACTTTTGAATTGTTTAAAGGTAGCACATGAAGTATTTACTTGGAGTGGCAAGGAAACACCACATATAGGTAGTTATGGTGGACACAAATGGCATGGGTTTTGACTCAAGGTTTGGATGCACGAGAAGCATTCCCTCTCAGTATAGGTTTTTGGCTAGCAAAGCTGGGTAGCAAGCATAAGAGTGGAGGGATACAAACAAATATAAATGTAATAAAAACAATCATGCAATCTTCCTTGTAAACACAAATAATTTTAACTTGAGAATACTAAGCTCATCAGCCAACAAGAAAGAAATATACTGAGATAATGTATCTACATGCAATCCCCTCTTTTCTACTTAAGCCTCAAAGTATTGTTGCTACTGACCAATGCTAAGTTTGCCAAAACCAAATAGATTTACTTGATGCTCCCAAAGTGATGCCAACACTAACAACAAGATCATTCATATGACAGAAATTTGCAAAGTAAAATAAAGTGTGCAGAAAGTAAATGATAAAACTTCTCATTAATATTCCAATAACGGCAACTCACACCAAGGGATACATAGATAACAAACTAAGGAGAGATACTTCCACACTGCAAACCATCCTATATGATAACTTCTCTACTCATGATATGACTCGACTGAAAAGTAAAAGGTAAAAGATAATTGTGATGATACCGCGGCACTCCCCCCAGCTTGGAACAAGCTGAGGGGATGCCAATACCAATGATGAATTACTCCTTCGGTGGTGATGGTGAATCCCTAATAAGCTTCTCAACCAACTCTTTCAACTCGTCAATCTTGTAAGTGAAAGCACGAATCAACTCCGTGTTGTGTTCAATACGGTTCATGAACCTATCAGACTGTGAGTCCCAGCTCTTGGAATTGTTTCCCCACTTCTCATCAGACTGAGAGCTTCCTTTTCCTGCATTGTTAGAACGATCTATATTCCAACTAGTGGGTAATTCTGCTCAGGAACTCTTTCAAACTGATATTTATGGATTAAAGTGTGGAAAGGGTTATTGGTGCCTGGAGAAGATGTTCTTGGAGCTAAGAAATGACGCGGAACCTTCCCCCCTATGCTCATCCGCGCATTCCTCTTTGGGTTGAATGGATTTGCCACCACTCCGATACTTGCAATGGTGGCGCGCGGGTACGAGTGCGGGTCTTCTTCTACTTCATCTTCAGCTTCACTCTTGACTTCCTCCTCCAGCTTGGGATCCTTGAGATCATCTTTCAGAGCCTCCTTGCCCTTGTTGTTGTTGGAGACCATGATGCTTCTAAATCTGGAAACAATTCCTGGCAGAAACAACTCGAAAATAAAACACGACGAGAAAACGATATACGGACCTCGGGGGATTATATAGCAAAAAAATTCATAACAAAAGGAAAGTCCAGGTCGAAACCGGGCTGGAGACGGGCTCCGAGGCGCCCACACATGCCCCGGCGCGGCCAAGGGTGGGCCCGCGCCGTGGGGTGGTGTGGTGCCCTCGGGCACCGTTTCCTCCCCGTTTTTGGCTCGTAATTTTCCATATTTAATAAAAACAACAAAAACATAAGTCTGAAAGTTAAACACGAACTTTTTCTTACCAAAACTGTTACCTATTCGAAAACAGACTCTGCAGTTTTCTGAATTTGACTTTTAATAAAATCTTCCGGAGTCACTACTTGAATAATATCAACGTCTTCGTTATAAGAATCCCCAGAAATATAATGCTTGAGTCTTCGACCATTAACCACTTGAGATCTGTCACCATCAAGCGAAGTAATTTTGATTGCGCCTGAACGGTAAACCTCTGAAACAACATAAGGTCCTTCCCATTTCGAAAGTAATTTACCTGCAAAAAATCTGAGACGAGACCTATACAATAGAACTTTCTCACCAACATTAAACTCTCTCTTTAGGATTCTCCTATCATGTCATTGTTTCACTTTCTCTTTAAAAAGTCTAGCATTTTCATAAGCTTCACTTCTCCATTCATCTAAGGAACTCAAGTCAAGTAACCTCTTTTTACCGGCAAGTTTGAAATCTCTATTAAGTTCTTTTACGGCCCAATAAGCTTTATATTCTAATTCTAGAGGTAAATGACAAGCTTTCCCGTAAACCATTTTATAAGGAGACATACCCATAGGATTTTTATAAGCAGTTCTATAAGCCCACAAAGCATCATTAAGCTTCCTAGCCCAATTCTTTCTAGATTTATTAACAGTCTTCTGCAAAATAGATTTAATCTCTCTATTTGATAATTCTACTTGACCAGTTGTTTGAGGATGATAAGGTGAAGAAATTCTATGATTAGCATCATATTTAGCAAGGGTTTTTCTAAAAGCACCATGGATAAAATGAGAACCACCATCAGTCATGAGATATCTAGGCACACCAAACCTTGGAAAAATAATATCTTTAAGCATTTTTAATGATGTCTCACCATCAGCACTATATGTTGGTATAGCTTCTACCCATTTAGTAACATAATCAACAGCAACAAGTATATGAGTATAACCATCAAAAGGAGGAAAAGGACCCATAAAGTCAAATCCCCAACAGTCAAAAGGTTCAATAACAAGAGAATAATTCATAGGCATTTCATTGCGTCTAGTTATATTACCAACCCTTTGACATTCATCGCATGATAAAAGAGTAGACCAATAAAAACCTGATTGCAAAACTGAAAGGACAAGGATGTCGCCTAGAGGGGGGTGAATAGGCGATTAAAACTTTTCCGGTTTAGGCTTGATAATTGCGGAATAAAACTATGTGTTTAAATTAACAAGCCAACAACCTAAATAAACTAGGCTCACCTATGTGCACCAACAACTTATGCTAAGCAAGACAAGCAACAAGGTGATAGCAATAGAATACTTCAAGCACGAAGGCTATCACAATGTAAAGTGCATAAGTAAAAAGCTCGGGTATAGAAATAACCGAGGCACGCGGAGACGAGGATGTATTCCCGAGTTCCTCCTTGTTAAGGGAGTACGTCTCGTTGGAGAGGTGTCACCAACACAATGGTTCAACAACCACAAAGGTTTCACCTTCTTCTCCGATGAACCGCACCACAAAGGTTTGGTTCACCTTCCACTATCGGAATCCTTCGAGGCGGAAATCCGGAGCCTTTCAACAACGATCCGGGGCACAACCCACAACGGGATTGGGGGCTCCCGAACAGCTACAAGTGACCACACAAGGGTCTCAACCACCACACAGGCGTCTAGGGTCCAAGGACCCAAGAGTAACAAGTTCACAAGCTTTCAACTTCCACGAATCTTCGTGGAGAGCACACCGATGCACCAAATGCAAAAGGCAAGAGCACAAGTGATCAAATCCTTCACTCTCAATCCCACCACAAGCAACTAATGCTTATGGGGGAGAAGAGAGGAAGAACAAAGTAGGAGAAACACCAAGAACTCCAAGATCAAGATCTACTAGGTTCCCCTCACTTAGAGGAGAGATGGATTGGTGGAAATGTAGATCTAGATCTCCTCTCTCAAATCCCTCAAAGATATGCAAGAATCATGGGATGAATTGGGAGAGGAGCAAGCTTTCCAAGGTCAACAATGGTGGGGAAGAGAGAGAAAAACGAGTTGTGGAAAACTTAGGCTCTTTGGGGAAGAAGGGGCCTTTTATAGGTCTCCAAAAAAAGAGCCGTTGCAGGAAAACTGCTTAGACCGGAGACTCCGGTCTCTTAGACCGGAGACTCCGGGGTAACTCCGGGGTCACTCCGGACCCCCCACCAGGCTGCCGTCGAAAAACGAAACGCGCAGACCGGAGACTCCGGTCTGGGACCGGAGACTCCGGCCAGGAAAAAACTGCAGCAACACCGAACACGAAAACTGATATCTTGAGCATCCGAACTCCGTTTTCGATGATCTTTGGCTCGTTGGAATCGTAACGAAGAGCTTTACAAGATCATGCAGAGAAACATCATAGTCCAACAATGGAGGATAAAACCAAATGGGAAAGGTTAGACCTCTCGATAAAAGAACAACCGATAAAACCTCCAAACCAAAACCGTAATATGTTTCTCATCCGGACTCCGTTTTGTATGATCTTGGGCTTGTTTGAAAGATACTCACAAGCACAACAAGATTATGAATATACACATCATAGTCCATCATGTGAGGAGGAAACCACAAGTGGAGAGTTTGACCTCTCTTAGAAAAGACAAACCGGTAAAACCTCCAACATCAAAAACACCACAAGATATTCAAATGAAATCCGTTTTTGATGAACTAGAGCTTGGTATGGAGATGAACACAAGCTCTAAATTCTCACATGGATAAAAGCCAAATAAGAACCAAGAAAGATGATATGCCAAATATGCAAAGGTTTGAGCTCTCCACAAAGATGCGATCAAGTTACTCACTTGAGAGCCCCTCTTGATAGTACGCCGTCTATCCTATAACCCGGTCTCCACTAACACCACGAGACCGGTAAAATAGAAACCTATCAAGATCATACCTTTGCCTTGCGCATTCCACTTGAGCTCGATGATGACGATCTTGACTCTCTCAAGTTGGAACACCTTTCTTGATTGTGCTTGCTAGCACATGCTTGATGAAGACTTCTCCAAATACTCCCCCATACACCATTATGGGAGAGCCTCGCTAAGCTCCGTCTTCATGTATCCACTTGCGCTTCATATTCTTCTCTTGATATAGATGATGGCTTGGAGATAAACATGAAGTTCACTCAATCTTCTTTTCCAAGCCATGCTTGCAATAAGCTCAACTCTTCACATGACCATTCTTCATATAAACCCTTGAATAGAGCATTGGTCATCATGTAATCTTCTAGAGTCCAACACATGAACTCCAATCTTCTTCATGGACAAGATCTATAAAGATATCTCAATGCAAACATTAGTCCATAAGGATTGTCATTAATTACCAAAACCACGCATGGGGCAACACATGCACTTTCAATCTCCCCCATTTTGGTAATTGATGACAATCCCTTTTACGAGGGTTTATATAATGAATTAAGCAACCATGCAACACAAAGAGCAAGGATGCAAGAGCAAGAAAGGCAAATGCTTAAGAACGAAACTAAAGCATAAAACCAAATTCCCTTAAACCCTCTAAACTTCTCCCCCATTGGCATCGATTGCCGAAATGGGAGGAAAAATTTAGAAGGCCAATATAGTAAGAGCTCCCCCATAATGTGTGCATTTCTCATAATGAGTGAAATCAAATGCACATATCCAATGACGAATATATGGAGGGAGATCAAACTATATCGAGGATCCAAAAGCAAAAGAAATCAAATTGAAAGATACTTCGACAAAGAAGTAACAATCAAAAGGATCCGAAAAATGTTCTAAAAATCAAGAGGGAACTCCCCAAGGTACGTGCACAAAGTAGGATTTTCAAATATGTGCACAACATGGAATCCTCACTCCCTCCTAGATAATTTTGAACACAAACCAAAGTGTAGCAAATAGGTCCACAAGCTTATTAAGAAAAAAAACCAAATGAAACAAAGCTTGTGCCTTTTAGAAACCACCAAAGAATCAAAAGCAATAAAAGTGGTCACTAAAGAATTGGAATACCAATTAAAGATGTAACTATTGTCATGTGTATAAGTTTCTAAGTAGACACAATCACGAAGATATAAGTCCACAAAAAACATGCACACACAAATAGATACAACGGTGAAGAACATGATATCCAAGGAAGTCATATATATACCAATAAGATCATTGCTTAAAAGCATAGCACAAAGCTCAATTTTATCTTAGAAGGATATAGATGAACTTCCAACACAATCTCATCATAGCATCAAAAATATCCACAAGGGATAAGGTGATAAAGGGATGCTCCGAGAAAGATAACAAGTATCGCAAAGGCAAATGATTTTGAAAAGCATCAATATTGCATATGTGAGACATAGAGTAGAAAGTGCTAGATTAACATATATGGGATTGATGAATCATGAAAATGATTATATATATTCCCCTTGATATGTAATCATCCCGGCTTGCCCACATTTGCAACAAAGTTGTTTTGCAAGAACCAAATGAATTGCAACAAGAGAAATTCATGCCAAGATACAACCTACACAAGGTTGAAAGCTAGAAGTATGCATGAGGTAGATACTTGTTACCGAGATAGCATTGGTGATGTAGAAGATAAGAGTTCACGATCATCCGAGCTTGGCTCCAATAAGCACATGGTGATAACACCTTCCTTGTAAATGAGACAAGCTTCCAATGCATCTCCATGTACCTAAAACAAATTCAAGTACAAATGGTACCCAAACTCATTGGGTCCAAAGTAGTTAGAGCAACTACAATACATAGGACAAACTCCACATAAATATGTGCATATTGATATGAAATTGAATTTCATGCACATCTTAGCCATTTAGGATTTGATGGAGTTTATCCTATATATTGGATCAACGAAAGTAAGCATGCCATAAGATATACATAGTAAATATGCATGCACAAGACTTTCAAGAACCAAATGAGATACAATTTGGACAAAACACCAATTAAACCAAGAAAGCACACCAAGTGTGACAAGAAAAAAATTGCCCAAATTATATCAAAGACCAAATCAACACATGATTGAAGATACCACTTTGAAAAGATGCCAAATGAAAGTAAGATACCAATTGATGAAAATATCATCAAGGAATAAACCAAACCCTCTACACTTCTCATGATGGCACAAAGTACCAAGACGAGAAATGTTTGTCTTCCAAAGAGACACGTCATCGGGATCAAATACCAATTGAAGACAACTAATGTTCAAAAGCATATAGGATTGCTCCCCCAAGATTTGTGCATTATTTATGATCTTGCATTTGAATACAAAATGCACACAAATGGGATCATCACTCTCCATACATATTATTCAAACACTAGTCATGTTCAAGGAAAGCAATAGATGCAAACCAATTTAAAGAACGGTGTTCTACTCAATGTAGGATAGCTTCCCAAGAATAGTGCATTATCAAGAAGTATGACTTTTGAATGTAATGCACAAGAATTGGATCATTGCTTTTCCTAACAAAGAAGGCAAAAACAAATTTTGAGTAGAGCAACAAGATCCAAAAGATACAAGGAAGACAAAAGAGTTAGATCAAACAAATCCTTGGCAATAAAAAAGGCAATTCAAAGCAAAAGCCAAAGTGAAGATGGTCTACAAATTTCACCACACATATGAGTATCACTTGTCAAGGACAAGGAGTATATAGAGATATTTCTCGGTGGTATATAGGAATGATATTGAAGACCAATTTCACAACAAATAAGCATATGGCAAAAGATAAGATTTAAAGGCCAAAGCTTAAAAGATAGATATTCTTGATAGCTTCAAGTATTCACGCGATCATGCAAAGCCACTACAAAGAGTAGCTTGAAGCAATCGATTTCCCAAAAGGATATGCGAACATATTTGGGGAAAACCGTACCAAGAATGTCCATCACAAACAAGATCCAAAAGATGATTAAACAAAATCATTTTACCAAAATGGAACTTGTTTGAGCAACATGCCACATAGGAATAAGATAATGAAGAATCAATTCTAGGTGGCAATACCTCACATGTTCACATTTTCTAGGCTTGTAATATGCACATAGCTTATTACTCCCCCATAATGTGATAATCCATTTATTTTAAAAAAGAGGCAAACAAAACCAACTCGAGAAATTAATGGACATTATAGAATTTGAATTTCTCATGAGCATGACATACCACATAGAGAATAGATAATATTAATATGTCAACACTAAGTGGTATTCCTCATGTATACACAATTTTAGGATTGTGAAGTGCACGAAGCATATCACTCCCCCAAAATAGGATAGTCCATTAATCTCTCAAAAAGAGAGCCAACAAGATAAGATATCAAATAAAAGCAATAAGGCTCAACACAAGTAAATGGTGTGCAAACCAACATACACATACTTGATTACTCAAGATAAGTAAGTAGAGAGCACAACACATACAAACACTAGCAAGGTACAAAACCTAACACATGCAAGGGTGCAAGCAACTTTCAATGTATATATGATTTAAATAAAAGTTACCGCAAGGAGGAACATTGGATATGAGATAGAACAATATAATCCAAATGACTTGACTTGAGAAATATAATTGATGAAGATCCCTTAATTCTTCATAATGTAGCCAAGTCTCCAATGCCCTCCAACAACACCTATTGATCAAGTTTTAGCTTGTTGGTCCCCAACCAAGTTGGGTCCTAAGAGGTTAGTCACAATAGGTTTGGCAACCCAAATGGTTCTTTTCTTGACACCACTTTGAGTACCAACATATTTGGCAAACACATTGCCAACCTTATCCTTCCGAAGAGAATAATCATCATCAATAATAATGGGGTTGGATAAGGTACCATTTGTGCATGAAGAAGCAACGTGACCCTTCTCACGGCATAGGTAGCAACATCTACTTCCTCCTCTCTTCTTAGTTGGAGTCTTGACTTGAGGAGGGGTAGCTTGATTCTTCTTGGGAAGAGGCCGTTCTTCAACTTGAGGAACTTGAGTTTGAACTTGAGGCTTCTTCCCTTGTTGCTTCTCACTAAGAGCCTTCTTCTTCAAAGGGCAAGATCTAACATGGTGCCCTTCAACTTTGCACTTGAAGCAAACAATCTTGGCCGAATCTTTAACTTGTTCTTGGCCCTTGTTCTTCTTGTTATACTTGGACTTGTTCTTATATTGGAGTTGAATCCAAGTCCACTCTTGTCATTGGGGCGTCTTTGAACACTCAACATATTGTCAAGTGTAGAATCCCCAACATGACGCTTTTCCAAGTCTTTCTTCAAAGAAGTGACTTGGGCCTTGAGCTCATTTAATTCCTCTACATGGTTAGTATCAACAAAAACTAGAGGAAGTAGAAGCTTCATTGTTAGAGCAACAAGGCATGGAAAGTAATTCATCACAAGATGTAGCAACATTGTGAGTGGATGAATTACTAGGACTAGCACATGGCAATAAAGCATTTTTAGTCGAAGTTGTGCCTTTGTCCACATGAGGCTCACAAGATGTTACCTTTGTAGTGATAGCCTCATGAGCTAACTTTAGCCTAGCATGGATGCTAGAAGATCATCATTAGAGCTAGAAGCTTTTCATGACTTTCTTCCAATTTCCATACTTGCTAGTTAGCAACTCAAGTTGAGCCCTTAGCTCAACATTCTCCTTCAAAATAGATGCTTCACAAGAAGTGGAGTTAGTAGCACAAGCATCATTAACATTAGAAATGGAAGAAGACAACTTGGCAAGCTCATCATTTTAGATAGTTGAGTTTGGAGTTGATCATGAGACTTGATAAGGAGAGAGTGTTCACTTTCTAAAGCCTTGTGAGCTTTGTCAAGTCTCTCTATATCCTCAATTAGTCTAGCATTGCCAACACCAAATTCAACTTTTTCCTTTTTAAGCACTTTATATTTAGCAATAGCATGATCTCTTTCCTTAATGATTTTAGCAATAATAAGATCATTTGATTCATCAAGAGATTCAAGTTTCTCTCAAGAGACACTCGAAGCTCTTGCTCTTCCTCAAGGGCATTCATTAAGGATGCCTTTTCATCGGCATCCTCTCTCTCAATTTGACATTTCTCGAGAAATTGAGTTTCCAAGTCCTCAATGATTTCCCTACTCTTAATAGCATAAACAATGATTTCACTTAGAGGAGGGATAGCTTTGCTACCTTTGGGGAGAGCACCAAATACCATCTCACCCTTCTTTGTTATGGATTCAACATCCATAAGCGCTCCATGAGAATCCTCATCCACATCATCACAATTTGATTTGAGGTAGGAGAACCTCGAATCCTTAGCCATAAGGCAAAAGTGAGTAATGGACAAAGATGGTGAAGAGATACTTGAAGCACCATTGAGATCCACGTCTTGTTCCAACAAATGTTGGGATTCCTCTACATTGTTAGCCACACAAGAAATAGAGGATATGGAAGTATTGTTTTCATGGCAACAAGACGAATGAAGCATATCATCATGAGATTTAGTTAAACAACTATTACATGATATGCAAGGACTAGCAACACTAGCATGTAAAACATTTGGAGTGCTAGAAGTGTTTAAGTCCAAAGATAGAACATTGCAATGAGATAGAGATGAAGTATAGTCAATAGAATATTCACCATCAACAAAGCAATTTCTATCACCACTCACCATATCATTACCTTGTGTCAAACACATGTTGGTGAAGTGGAAGAAGTTGTGAACTCATCACGGCCGGAGGTGGAGGAGAACAATCATCCTCAATAATATTGGACACTTCATATTTATCTTGAAGCTTGGTCCATAGCTCATGAGCGTTCCGAAAAGGCATGATTGATGCAAGAACTACATCGCTCAAAACACATAGACAATTAGATACACGAGTATCGAGATAAGAGTTTTCCTCATCCTCTAAAGATAACTTTTGGGAATCCTTTGGAGGAGAAAAACCCATATCTACAATTCTCTTAAAATTTGGGTTTATGTCCCTAAGAAGGTTAAGCATGCGAATTTTCCAAACATCATAATTTGTGCCATCGAATATAAGAGTGGGATCGTGCACTAATTCTCTAACGACATCTTTACTCTCTAGGCGGTAAAGCCCAAAAAGAGAGCCCAGGCTCTGATACCAATTGAAAGGACAAGGATGTCGCCTAGAGGGGGGGGGAATAGGCGATTAAAACTTTTCCGGTTTAGGCTTGATAATTGCGGAATAAAACTATGTGTTTAAATTAACAAGCCAACAACCTAAATAAACTAGGCTCACCTATGTGCACCAACAACTTATGCTAAGCAAGACAAGCAACAAGGTGATAGCAATAGAATACTTCAAGCACGAAGGCTATCACAATGTAAAGTGCATAAGTAAAAAGCTCGGGTATAGAAATAACCGAGGCACGCGGAGACGAGGATGTATTCCCGAGTTCCTCCTTGTTAAGGGAGTACGTCTCGTTGGAGAGGTGTGAACCAACACAATGGTTCAACAACCACAAAGGTTTCACCTTCTTCTCCGATGAACCGCACCACAAAGGTTTGGTTCACCTTCCACTATCGGAATCCTTCGAGGCGGAAATCCGGAGCCTTTCAACAACGATCCGGGCACAACCCACAACGGGATTGGGGGCTCCCGAACAGCTACAAGTGACCACACAAGGGTCTCAACCACCACACGGGCGTCTAGGGTCCAAAGACCCAAGAGTAACAAGTTCACAAGCTTTCAACTTCCACGAATCTTCGTGGAGAGCACACCGATGCACCAAATGCAAAAGGCAAGAGCACAAGTGCTCAAATCCTTCACTCTCAAATCCCACCACAAGCAACTAATGCTTATGGGGGAGAAGAGAGGAAGAACAAAGTAGGAGAAACACCAAGAACTCCAAGATCAAGATCTACTAGGTTCCCCTCACTTAGAGGAGAGATGGATTGGTGGAAATGTAGATCTAGATTTCCTCTCTCAAATCCCTCAAAAATATGCAAGAATCATGGGATGAATTGGGAGAGGGGCAAGCTTTCCAAGGTCAACAATGGTGGGGAGAGAGAGAAAAACGAGCTGTGGAAAACTTAGGCTCTTTGGGGAAGAAGGGGCCTTTTATAGGTCTCCCAAAAAAAGAGCCGTTGCAGGAAAACTGCTTAGACCGGAGACTCCGGTCTCTTAGACCGGAGACTCCGGCCCCCCGGAGACTCCAGGGTCACTCCGGGGTCACTCCGGACCCCCCACCCGAGGCTGCCGTCGAAAAACGAAACGCGCAGACCGGAGACTCCGGTCTGGGACCGGAGACTCCGGCCAGGAAAAAACTGCAGCAACACCGAACACGAAAACTAAGATATCTTGAGCATCCGAACTCCGTTTTCGATGATCTTTGGCTCGTTGGAATCATAACGAAGAGCTTTACAAGATCATGCAGAGAAACATCATAGTCCAACAATGGAGGATAAAACCAAATGGGGAAAGGTTAGGCCTCTCGATAAAAGAACAACCGATAAAACCTCCAAACCAAAACTGTAATATGTTTCTCATCCGGACTCCGTTTTGTATGATCTTAGGCTTGTTTGAAAGATACTCACAAGCACAACAAGATTATGAATATACACATCATAGTCCATCATGTGAGGAGGAAACCACAAGTGGAGAGTTTGACCTCTCTTAGAAAAGACAAACCGGTAAAACCTCCAACATCAAAAACACCACAAGATATCCAAATGAAATCCGTTTTTGATGAACTAGAGCTTGGCATGGAGATGAACAGAAGCTCTAAATTCTCACATGAATAAAAGCCAAATAAGAACCAAGAAAGATGATATGCCAAATATGCAAAGGTTTGAGCTCTCCACAAAGGTGCGATCAAGTTACTCACTTGAGAGCCCCTCTTGATAGTACGCCGTCTATCCTATAATCCGGTCTCCCACTAACACCACGAGACCAGTAAAATAGAAAACCTATCAAGATCATACCTTTGCCTTGCGCATTCCACTTGAGCTCGATGATGACGATCTTGACTCTCTCAAGTTGGAACACCTTTCTTGATTGTGCTTGCTAGCACATGCTTGATGAAGAGTTCTCCAAATACTCCCCCATACACCATTATGGGAGAGCCTCGCTTAGCTCCATCTTCATGTAGCCACTTACGCTTCATATTCTTCTCTTGATATAGATGATGGCTTGGAGATAAACATGAAGTTCACTCAATCTTCTTTTCCAAGCCATGCTTGCAATAAGCTCAACTCTTCACATGACCATTCTTCATATAAACCCTTGAATAGAGCATTGATCATCATGTAATCTTCTAGAGTCCAACACATGAACTCCAATCTTCTTCATGGACAAGATCTATAAAGATATCTCAATGCAAACATTAGTCCATAAGGATTGTCATTAATTACCAAAACCACGCATGGGGCAACACATGCACTTTCAAAAACCTTTTGTGCAGTTCTATCTCCAGCATGATGTCCTCCATAAGCACTTCCATGGCATTTCCTCAATATTTCTTTTTGCTCAAATTCTGGAACACATCTTCGCATTATACCATCCACTCCTTCTTTATATAAGTGTGGGTCATCCCAAAAATAATGGCTCAAGTCATAAAAGAATTTCCTTCTTTGCTGAGCTGTAAAGGTTGGAGGCAAATACTTGGCAACAATAAAGTTAGCATAGTCAGCATACCAAGGACTTTCTCGTGAGCTTACCTTTATCACAGCCAATTGTTCATTTGGAAAACTATCGTTAACAGGAACAGGATCATAAGAAATGTTTTCCAATCTAGACAAATTATCAGCGACAGGATTTTCAGCACATTTCCTATCTACAATATGCAAATCAAACTCTTGTGATAAAAGCACCCATCTTATAAGTCTAGGCTTAGCATCTTTCTTTTCCATAAGGTATCTAATAGCAGCATGATCGGTATGGATAATAACTTTCGAATCAACAATATAGGGTCTAAACTTATCACAAGCAAAAACTACTGCTAAAAACTCTTTTTCAGTAGTGGCATAATTCTTTTGAGCAGCATCAAGAGTCTTACTAGCATAATGAATACCATTCAACTTCTTATCTACTCGCTGTCCAAGAACAACACCTACAGCAAAATCACTAGCATCACACATAATTTCGAAAGGTAAAGTCCAATCAGGAGGTTGAACAACAGGAGCAGTGGTTAAAGCCTTTTTTAGAGACTCAAAAGCTTCTTTACAATCATCATAAAAAACAAAAGGTACATCTTTTTGGAGAAGATTAGTAAGAGGTTTTGAAATTTTAGAGAAATCTTTAATAAACCTTCTATAGAAACCGGCATGACCGAGAATACTACGAATACCTTTAACATCCCTGGGACAGGGCATTTTCCCAATTGCTTCAACCTTAGCTCTGTCCACTTCAATACCTCTTTCAGAAATTTTATGTCCAAGAACAATCCCTTCATTAACCATAAAGTGACATTTCTCCCAATTAGGAACAAGATTAGTTTCCACACATCTCTACAAAACTTTATCAAGGTTTTGCAAGCAGTTATCAAAAGAAGTTACATAGACGGAAAAAATCGTCCATGAATACTTCCACAATATTTTCACAAAAACCATGAAAAATAGCAGACATGCATCTTTGAAATGTAGCAGGAGCATTACACAAACCAAAAGGCATACGCCTATAAGCATAAGTTCCATAAGGACAAGTAAAAGTAGTTTTCTCTTGATCTCTCGCTCTAACAGAAATTTGTGAAAATCCAGAATAACCATCCAGAAAGCAAAAATGAGTTTTCTTGGACAACCTTCCTAACATTTGATCAATAAAAGGTAAGGGATAGTGATCTTTCTTAGTAACTTTATTAACCTTTCGAAAATCAATGCACATTCTATATCCAACAACTACTCTTTGAGGAATAAGTTCATCATTTTCATTTGGCACAACAGTAACTCCTCCTTTCTTAGGAACACAATGCACAGGACTTACCCATTTATTATCAGCAATAGGATAAATTATACCAGCATCGAGGAGTTTTAATACCTCATTTCTTACCACTTCCTTCATTTTAGGGATTAGACGACGCTGGTGCTCCACAACAGGTTTTGCATCATCTTCCATGTTGATGGCGTGTTGACATATAGCATGAGAAATCCCTTTTAAATCGTCCAAAGTATAGCCGATAGCCCCTCGGTGTTTTCTCAACACTTCCAACAACCTTGCCTCTTCAGTACCTGAAAGTTTAAAACTAATAATAACAGGATATGTTTTCTTATCATCAATGTGAGCATATTTAAGGTTATCAGGCAAAGGTTTTAAATCAAAAACAGGATCTTCTTTAGGAGGTGCAGGGGTACCCAAATCTTCCACCAACAAATTATGCTTAAGTAATGGTGGTTGATGAAGAAAGATATTGTAATTTTCATTCCTTTCCTCCATAAAGACCTCACTTTCGTGTTCCTCCATAAATTGCTGCAAGGCATTGTTAGGAGCAATAGCAATAGCAGCCAGTTGTTCAATTTTCGGCCCTCATTAGGCAAATCAGTTTCATAAAGTTTCTTACCAAACTTAGAGAAATTAAACTCATAAGATTCTCCATTAAATTTAGTGTAAATTTTCTCTTTCTTACAATCTATAATAGCACCACATGTATTCAGAAAAGGTCTACCGAAAATAATAGGACAAGTTTTACTAGCTTTAGAACCAAGTACTAGAAAATCAGTAGGATATTTAGTTTTACCGCATAAAACCTCAACATCTCTCACAATACCGAATGGAGAGATAGTTTCCCTATTGGCAAGTTGAATAACCACATCAATATCCTCAAGTTCACAGGGACTAATTTCATGCATAATTTCTTTATAAAGTTCAAAAGGAATAGCACTAGAACTTGCACCAATATCACATAAACCATAATAGCAATGTTCTCCTATCTTCACTAAAAGCACACGAACACTTGTTTTCCTAAATTTACCAGGATGCGAAACAATATTAGAAGCATCTTCACAAAAGATAATATGTTCTCCATCTACATTTTCAGTTACCAAATCCTTTATAATTGCTACTTCAGATTCAACAGTTATTTGTTCATCAGGCTCTAAAGGTTTCTTGGCACTTTTATTAACCACACTAGCTATCAGAGAATGTTGCTTGACTTTAACAGGAAAAGGTATTTTTTCAATATAAGGTTCTGGCAAAATGTGATCAACAGTATGAACTTCAATACTTCTGCCAATGGCCGAATTGGTTTTATCTTTATAAGGTTCATAGTATTTATTCAAATCCTTCTTAGGCACATCAAAAGCTTTGTAATAATTTGCAACAAATTGAGAATCAAGACAGTAAACAGCACTAACATTACGGAAATCATCAGTCTCCATAAAAGATTTAATGCATTCATAATCATAATTTATACCTGACTTTCTACCTTTGTCGTTCTCCCATCCTTCAGTATTTTCCTGAATACGGTCAAGTAGGTCCCATTTAACTTCTTCTTCAGTACGTGTAAATGATCCAGAACAAGAAGCAACAAATAAATCCTTATCATGAAGAGAAAGTCTTGCATAAAAATTATTAATAATAATATTACTTGGGAGCTCATGAATGGGACATTTGAGCATTAGTGACTTCAATCTCCCCCATGCTTGGGCAATACTCTCTCCATCATGAGGCCAAAAATTATATATGCGATTTCGATCTTGATGAATCTCACCAGGAGGATAGAATTTAGAATAAAAGAGAGGTACAATTTTCTCCCAGCCAATAGATCGGCCATTCTTCAGCATCTTATACCATTCCGCAGCTCGGCCCTTCAATGATATAGAGAATAACTTCCTCTTGACTTTTTCCATTGAAATACCTGCACACTTGAACAACTCGCATAATTCATGTATAAATAGTAAATGATCACCAGGATGGATGGTTCTATCTCCAACATAGCGGTTATCCTGTTCAACAATTTTCATAGGTATTTTAAATGGATCTAATTCAGCAGGTGGCGGTTCATCTACTACCTTAGCAGTGGCAGTAGTATTCCAAAATAGGGATTTGAATGGAGATCTCTCCATAATAAAATAAAGCAACAAGCAGAAATAAAAACAGCACTTACAGTAAAGGTTTCCCTTACCAATTCCACTTACCAATAGCACTTCACTCCCCGGCAACGGCGCCAGAAAATAGTCTTGATGACCCACAAGTATAGGGGTTCTTGACGATGCTTTTTCCAGCTGAATCCTGACTCCGTCAGTTAATTCTCCAATAATCATCAAAAATGCAAAACAAGATAAAATAATATAAGTATATCATCCAAATATGAAATATATCAATGAATAGCAGTAAATTATGATATAAAATAGTGATGCAAAATGGACGTATCAGTCGACGACCACTCCGGTCCCACACGACCGGCGCATAACAACAGCAAGTGGCGACGCCGCTGGTGGGACGGCCGTAACCTGTACATGGGGATGGCCGAGTACAGGTACACCGCGCCGCGCGAGCACGGGCACGACCTGTGGGACATGTCGGGGAGCTCCTCCTCCCGCAGCTCATCCAGTGTGCGGCCGATAACGACGTCGACGCCGAGGTTCGTCATCCCCAAGCAGGAGGGCAACTCCTCACGCAGGCCGCCATATCCGCCCCCCGTGAAGGTCAAGGCCGAGTCGGGATGGTCAGCGCCGCCGCGCAGGACAAGCGTTGGCGTGACCATGCGCGATTTCGGCCCGTTGCCCCCAGTGAAGGTCAAGGCCGAGCCGGAGTCGGCGGCGGCCCGCGGCAAGAACCGCGCCGCTCCACCGCCGGTGCATCGAGCGATGATGGTGGAGGAGGCCGAGACGATTTCCAGAATGACCGTCCAACCTACGCCGAAGGAGTTCGTCGAGTGGTGGTCCGCTACCGAGAGCGGCATCGTCGTCATTCTAGACGACAGTGAGAAGGAAGCCGCCACGCCACCGCCGCCAAGAGTCGACACGACGGTCAAGGAGGAGCCGGAGGAGATGCCACAACAGGGCGGCGCGTTCGACGTCGAGGCCACGATGGCGGCGTACAACTGGGCCAGCACCACATTGGGTTTTTGTTTAGGTTTTTTAGTTTATATATCGGTCGTATTTTGGAAAAATATATGAAATATTAATGAAACGTGTGTCGGCGCTTCCAATAGCATGTGTCCAGCACCGTTGTCGGACGCTTTATTGGGTGCGCCGGTGGAGATGCTCTAATTTAACAAATTTCAAGTTGTTGTACCAACTAACTCATACCGCGTAAGTTTTTGTACAACCAGGGTAATTAGCTCAAAAATGGAAATATAAATTTGGGACCTTATGTAGCAATAGCCGTAGCTTCATCGAATATGGTGCCAGGCCTACTAGCTAGGTTTAGTAAGACGACGGAGTCCTCATGGACTGCACGGTCCATCAGCTTGCACCGTTGCACGCGCTCCCGCACGAGCGTGGAAAAGAACAACTGAAGAAGGGGGACCTCGTGGGTGGTGGGCGTTCGTTCGGCCATACTAGGATGCAGGCCTGCAGGGCCTCTTTCACGTCGACTCATGTTGCCCAAACAGCCCACGCCACACAGCTAGGAAATGGATTAACCTGTGACTGTATCTCGATCCAGCTTCTTGATTGCTTAGCAGCTCGCACACGACTCAAGAACAGTACGGTGAGTCGGTGAGCATACCGAAGCATTCAAGAACGCAATAACCTCCCATGCTGATATGGTCAGAACCCAGGGGACGTCAACACTCGATTCTCAAGATCAGCGATGCTGGCTTCCCCGGCCGGCATGATTCTTCACCATTGCAATTCGACGAGAGTTCATTTACGTACGTACAGGAAAGGAAGGTCTTGTTATCTTGTACAGTAGATGGCCGATGCACACGGAATCTCTCCATGATCGATCTGTTTCTGAACCTGAAAGAGTAGTGCGAGAACCTGTGATATATTATTCTTGTAGATTCGTGTGCGATCAATCAAAGAGTGCCGAGAATTCTTGTAGATTCGTGTGCGATAAATCAAAGAGTGTCGTGCTTCCGGCCGCACGCATCATACGATCATATGCCTTTGGGAAGTGGAGAGGAAAAGGTGACCAGACGTTAGGAAGAAGTTCTCCTGACAGTAGTGGTGCCAACTCGATTCGGGATTAAACAATCCATCACACACTCGATGAGACGATGACTCGACCACTAGAGATTTTTTTATCGTTTTTCTTTAACTTTTACTGCATGCTTGTCAAGCTGCGTCATTTTGGGGAATGCCGATGCAACCCAAATAGCGACACGGGGTAAACGGGTAAAAGATTACCACAACATCTGAAAGTGAAGCAGAGATTACCTCAATCTCGAAAGGAAAAGGTTCCTCTGTCCACTGCTGTCGTTTTATTTTTGTTGCTTTCAAAAAGGAAAAAAAAAAAAGGCCAAGCAAGTATATGGGTACCGGATCTTCTTTTTCTTCCCGCTGCATCTGACACCTCTAGCTTCAGTTGTAAGGAATGGTAACAATAACAATATGAAAAGAACTAAGCGTAAAGAGAGAATTATTAGATGCTTTAAACGTACAAGAATGGGCTAGCGCAACCTTGTCCACTGTCCAGTCTTCAGGCTCCAGCTAGCTTCCTTCAATTATCAGATGCACACATCAAAAGTAATAACCGCGCACTGCACCATTAGATTCCGGAGGGTTTTCTATCCGTGAAGGCTTGTAAACGTGTACTAGCTAGCTGTGCCTGCGCAAACGAATCGACCGTAGGTCGAATTGTCTTGATGATGCTAGGTAGAATATATTCCTACGCATGGCAAGTGCAATGACAGAAGCAACACATTTAAAAAAAAACAGAAGCAACAGATTATGGTTAAGCCAAGTTACCTGCTAGTGTTTGGGTATTTTCTGACATGGGTAGCCTCACTATTTCTTTGAAAAAGCTTAATCTCCCGGTATTACACTACCCAATAACTTAGCCCCGGGCATGCTCCAAAGTTCGGCCTCTCCCTTGATCCTAGCAATGATGACGTGGGGCGACGAGGCATGTGGTGCCGAAAAACACTACCATTTCTATTCTTCCAAACCTCTCAAGTGACGAGCATGATCAAGGAGGCAAGAGACTTGCGAGGTCGGCCTATCTCTGAGACGAGATCGGTCCACCAATCTATGACGTTGGAGCGTAACCAAAGATCCGGGGAGAAATTAAAAACACCGCACCAAAATAGGATGGCTGACCAAATTATTTTGGAATAGCGGCATTTAAAGAGAAGGTGAGCCGCGATTCTATCTCTTGGTTGTAAATGGGGTAATTACCACAATTTTGGCAACCCTTTCTTTGAAGGCGATCCGGAGTCTAAATTCTTTTTTTTTGCAACAATCACCGCGGGGGGGGGGGGGGGGGGGGGGTCTAGGGTCCTCACATGAATATCATTACTTAAAACCGAAGAGTTTACATGTTACAGATCGGATAGGTGATCGTGCCAGATGGCGGCATCAGCCTTTTGGGTAGGATTTTTTATCCTGTGCGCCTAAAGTGTCAGATCGTCGATGATCTTCCCAATAGTCTCATTCGTTGTTTGATTTACATGACAGAATACAAGGATGTTTCTGGATTCCCAAATCTTCCATAGGCAAGAGAGTAGGGCAAATAGCCAGATGGTGTCGGAGATTTTCCGGTGTCTTGACGTAGTTCAAAGGTCTGGCATGTCGAAGGAGGCTAACCAAGCGAAGATCTTGCATTTGTGAGGGGCCCAAGTCTTCCCAAATGATGTCGTTTAAGTTGGAGGCAATATTCCCTTCAAATTGCGTCTTGTAAGCTGACTAAGCAGAGTAAGCGCCATCATTTGTGAATTAAGTACAAGATCGAGCAGCATCACCATCGTTCCTCTCTACTTCATTTTCCTGTTCCTCGGTGGCAACAGTAAAGAAGATGCATTTTTAGGCCAAAACCGTAGAACAATTGTTCTACGGTACATTTTCAATTTTCTCTTTTTTTAGAAAAGGGGGTGCGGATCCCGGCCTCTGCATCAAAATGATACACACAGCCATCCGCAATTATTAACATTCAAAAGGTTTAACAGATTACAGTTCATGGATCACTCAAAGTGGAAACAAAAAATGAGCTACTTAAACAACGAAGCACTAAACATCAATTCTTCTAGTATGTTGCCACCCAGCCCGACAGAAGATAGCCCGTACGACCATCAGCATTCGGGTGCATCCTGCATCCTTGAGACCACGCTGATCCACATGAACGAGGTAGGACCATAAACGAATCCAATAAACCGCCATATTGACAACCTGCAAATAATGAGAAGAAGTTTTTTTTGTTAAAGACAATGTCATTACGACAGTTCCAAATAGCCAAAAGTAAGGCCGCAACACCAATTCTAATTCGAGCTTTGGTTCCCTTATCAATCCCGTTCAACCATGACCCAAACAAGTTCGATACACTAGTTGGTGGGTAAACATTGAACGTAAAGTGCACTAGCCTCCAAATATCCCTAGCAAATGTGCACGAAATAAACAAGTGTTCGACAGACTCATTTGAGTTAAAGAAAACGCATTTCCTACACCCAGTCCAATGTCGTTTTGCCAAATTATCCTTTGTTAATAAATCTTTTCTGTTTAAAAACCAAAGAAAGATTTTTATTTTCAAAGGGATTTTTAATTTCCACAAGTATTTTCTCAAATACCTCGTATGCCCATTAAGTAAGTCCAAATAATAGGATTTAACCAAAAACACCCCATTATTTGTGAGACGCCACTTGAACTTGTCTGGTTGATCTGAAAGATTGACTCGCATTAGCCTTTCTACTAGATGTAACCAGGTTGTTCTATTATTTCCTGTAAGAATTCTTCTAAAAGGTAGATGTATAGGCACTGAATTAAGAACATCAGCCAGCGTAGCCTCCTTATTTGAAGCTATCGTATACAAGTTAGGGTATTCATTCGCTAATGAATTTGTCCTAACCAATTGTCCTCCGAAAACCGAACTTGCTCACCATTACCAAGAATGAATTCTCCACTATCGAAGAATTCATTCTTTACCTTCATTAAACCTTTCCAAAAAGATGAGTCAAATGGTTTTGCTTGTACCTGTGATAACGTCTTACCAACTAAGTACTTATTAGATAAAAGCTCTTACCAAACACCTTCTTCATTTAACAACTTATAGAGCCACTTACTTAATAGACATTTACTTTTGATATCTGAAACCACAATACCTAAGCCTCCTTGATCCTTCGGTCTACACACAATATTCCATTTTGTAAGCCTATATTTCCGCTTTAGTTGATCACTTTGCCAAAAAAAATCTTGATCGATAGTAGTCCAATCTTTTTCGTACCCCTTTGGGTACCTCAACGAACGAGAATAGAAACATTGGTAAGCTTGTCAAAACTGAATTTATAAGCACAAGATGATCTCCGTATGATAACATCTTTGCTACCCAGGAAGCTAATTTTTTCTCAAACCGATCCTCCACTGTTTTCCATTCTTTGTTTAACAATTTTCTATAGTGTATCGGAATCCCCAAATATCTAAAAGGCATAGAGCCGATCTCACATCCGAATAAATGTCGATACTCCTCTTGACTGTCTTTAGTTTTTCCAAAACAATATAACTCACTTTTGTGAAAATTAATTTTCAAACCCGATAGTTGCTCGAAAAAGGCTAAAATTAGTTTCATGTTTACGGCCTTTTCAATATCGTGTTCCATGAACAAAATTGTGTCATCCGCATATTGTAGGATGGATACACCACCCTCGAAAGATGAGGGATTAGCCCTCCTACCTGACCACATCCTCCTTAGCTCTAGCAATTAAAATTTCTAACATATCCGCAACTAAGTTAAAAAGGAGTGGTGACAATGGATCTCCTTGTCTTAATCCTTTTAGTGTTTGGAAGTAATGACCGATGTCATCATTAACTCATATTCCTACACTCCCTCCATGGACAAAGCGAGCAATCCATTCACACCACTAAGGTGCAAAACCTTTCATGTGTAGGACTTGTTGAAGAAAAGACCAGTTCACCTTATCATAAGCCTTTTCAAAATCTATTATGAAAAGCACACCGTCCATTTTCTTTGGATGAAGTTCATGGATCGTCTTGTGTAGCACCACCACTCCCTCTAGAATATTCCGACTAGGTATAAAAGCTGTTTGGGTGGGCCGAACCACCCTACTAGCTATGAAGGTTACTCTATTCGTGCCAACTTTTGTGAAAATTTTAAAACTCACATTCAACAAGCAAATGGGTCTGTATTGCTCTATGCGACTTGCATCTTCTTTTTTGGGCAGCAGCATTATGATCCAAAGTTAAGCTTGAATAAAGGCAAGTTTTCTTCTCGCAACTGAGAAAACATTGCCATTAAGTCAACCTTGATAATTTTCCAGAATTTTTGATAAAACTCCGCTGGGAACCCGTCTAGTCCTGGAGCTTTATTATGTTCCATTTGATTAATAGCTTCGTACACCTCCTTCTCCGTGAAAGGCTGTGTCAAAATTATATTCTCCTCATGCGAAATTTGAGGAATATCATTAGTTTCCATCTCATTCATTGAAAAATTATTCGGAACCGGTGATCCGAACAATTTCTTATAATATTCAGAAATGAATTTTTTTAAATTTTTTTTGTCCCACTATTGTACCTTCATCCTGTTCTAATTGAAAAATCTTTTTCTTTCTATGTTTACCATTTTCAATGATGTGAAAGTATCTCGTATTACTTCCACCTTCTTGGATATATTTAACTTTTGCTCGCTGTGCCCACATGGATTCCTCGTCCCTTCTCAGTTTAGCAAGGCATTCATCTGCTTCCTTTTTTGCAGCCCGCTCAGCCACATTTAAAGGAGTATTTTCAGCCTTAATATCTAGTTCATTAATCAGTAGGGAAAGTTTATCCCGCTGTTTTTTATATTCCCCACTTAGAGATTTAGCCCATCCTCTCAAAAATTGTCTTAAGTGTCTTATTTTATGCTGCCATTTTTCCACTGGGGACTTTCTAGTTTTAACCGAGTTCCACTCCTTGTTAATCATTTCATAAAAGCCATCTTGACGCATCCAGGATAGCTCGAATGAAAAATGACTTGAATTACCAACATGTGCCTGCTCCCCTGAGTCCAACAGCAAAGGAGTATGATCCGACCCTGTTCGAGTCAAAGTGTGAACAGAAATCAAAGGAAAATTTTGCTCCCAATCTACACTAGCCAGAAAACGGTCCAACTTCTCAAAAGTTGATGTCTCCATTCTACTAGCCCACGTATATTGTCTCCCAGACATCCGGAGCTCCTTTAGGCTTAAACTTTCAATTATAGCATTAAACACAAAAGGCCACCTAGCCTAAAATTTGAATTGTATTTCCAATTTTCTCTATATACAAAACAAGTACAGAATGCACCAAAGGTGACTAACCTGCACCAGTTTTCTCTAACATTACAGAAAACAATTATTCAGAACTAGAAGGGAGAGCTGAATCAATCCAGTTCTTTAGAGTCTCTCTGTTATTCGGTTTAGTACGATGCTCCAAAATTTTCAGATCATTGCGAAGCTAAATCCTCCAGGAAGTTCTGCTCGGTTGAATGTTCCTGAAGATCGAATCGTTTCTCTGCTTCCAAGTGTTCCAGCTTCCCATTATAAGAATATCCGTTGCAAACTTCTTAGGCAAAACATCCCTGACAAGGCAGCATTCGTCAATAACTGAAATACCCCTCTTTTTATTCCTCAAAACAGAGTCCCAACATTGCAGAGAGAAGTTGCAATCAAAAAAGAGATATAACGCAGTTTCTTCAGTGTTTTCTGAACATAGGACACAATTGTAACTTGGGAGGTGAAAATATTTCCTTGAGAGCGGATTTCTAGTGTTAATCCTATCATGAAGAACAAGCCAAAAGAAGATCTTGTATCTAAGGAATGCTGCTGACTTCCATACTTGCTGAAAGATTTTGTGAGCAGGTGGGCCTTGAGCCAAAATTTTGTAAGCTTTTATTGAAGAGTACTGATCAAAGTTCCAGATGTATGACCAATTTTCTTGTTTATTATTTAGCTAACGATCCATCATTTCAGCTTGAAGCACTTGTAGCTGTTGAAAGGCTTGAGCTGAAAGAGGCAAATGGAAGTTATCACTCACACTCGGCTATTGGATTAAATTACCGACATATTGGTCGTCATTGATGCAAAAAGAGTTAAGTTCTGGATATATGTCCTTGCAAATAGTATTATAACAGCTATCATTCCAAAACATAACTGAATTGCCATTATTTATGTTGCATCTAGCCATCTTCTTGTATTCAGGCAGCAGGTTAAGAATGCTTTTTCACCAAAATGATCCAACAAGGCTTTCATCAATAATTCTATTCGCATAGTATCTTTCATGTACTAATTTTACCCAAGGTAGATCTTGACAATTGAAGAACTTGTGCAAGTGTTTCATAATCAGAGCTTTATTCTGTAACTACAAATTTAAGACTCCAAGCCCTCCTTGCTCTTTTGGCGGCGTAACTTTGTCCCATTTGATAAGAGCATATCCCCTGTCCTCCATACGATACTTCCTCCAAAAACAATGTTTCAAATATTTTTCAGCCTGTTGCAATACTGTAACCGGAATGAAGAGAGTACTCATGTAGAAAATAGCAAGGCTCAAGAAGACTAATTTGACCAAGATGAGTTTTTCCCCCATAGACCATAGGAGTAGGCCGTAGGAGTTTTGCTGGGTGTAAAGGTGTAACTGAAGTTGTTGTTTGCAACAGTTTTCAGTTTCTTGTAATTTTGATGCTCCCTTCTATAAAGATAAGGTATGCCATTGGCATACTCTTAAAAAAAAGTTTTTCCCCATAGGATAGGAGTCTTGAACATCCAGATGATGTTGAAGTGATTCTTGATAGGGAAGTCATGTAGTCAGACACTTTCGGTTTCAGGACAGTCATTGGCATACCCAGATAGGTGAATGACAGTGTTCCAACAGTGCGTCCCAGAGCTTGCACTAACTGTTGGATTCTATCCTCACCTACATTTACAAGTACCATTGTTGATTTATCATAGTTCACCTTCAGACCTGTAAATGCTGCAAAGTAATAAAGAAAACTTTTGACATGTTACAACTAGTGGGACAAGCTTGCATGATAACCAAAATATCATCAGCGTATTGAAGGATTGGAAAGTCTAGGCATGCTTGAGTGGTAAATGGCGGGTGAATCAATTGATTGTTCATTGCTCCGTTGAAAATAGTTTGTAGAAGATCAGCAACAAGAACAAAAAACAATGGTGAAAGAGGATCTCCTTGTCTCACTCCACGTTTACACAAAAATTGTTTTCCAGGGATACCATTTAGCAGAACGAATGAAAAAGAAAACGGATTTTCTACGACCAATATGGCGCACAACTCATATCTCGACCGTGAAACGATTGAACGACCGAGATTCAACTCGTTCAACAACAAATCTCGGCCGTTCAATCGTTGAAACAGACAGCCGAAACATGAGTTGTGCGCCATATAGGTTGGAGAAGCTCATATTCAGATGAAAAACCAGTAGAGTAAATCATATCAAACCACTTGATCCATCTAGGCTCAAACCTTTTAGCAATTAAGATATCTTTGATTGCTTTGTGGTCTAACATGTCAAAAGCTTTCTCAAAGTCCAGTTTAAAGATGACACATTCAATGTTTGCTTGATTACAATGGTGAATGTATTCATAAACCCGGGGTAGGCAGTCTTGAATAGATTTAGCTTTGAGGAACCCATATTAATTCGAGTGAACAAGCTTGTGCATGAGTAGTACATGTAGAATATGCTCGAGTCCTCTGTCTACCACGACTCCGTCAAGTCTGAGGGGCCCTCGGACCACGGCGGTAGTGCCGTGCCACGCCCTACCGGTCTAAAGCGAGCTACTATAGCTTGCCATCCATCTTCTCCCTTTAAAGCGCCTTGCCGGACTCGGCCCTCTCCCAAAGCTAAAGAGCCAGCCATCACTACAGACTACAGAGCACCAAACAGGCGAGCATCTAGCCTAGAGCGTATCACAACCATGAGCCATCATCTTCCAGCCATGGCCGCGGCTAAGCCGGCGCTGGTAGTGCCGGTGCTCCTTGCGCTCTGCGCGGTGGCGGCGGCGGCGGCGGCGGAGGCGAAGGTGCCGGCGATGTACGTGTTCGGCGACTCCACGGCCGACGTCGGCAGCAACAACTACCTGCCGGGCAGCGCCGTGCCGCGAGCCAACTTCCCGCACAACGGCGTCGACTTCCCCACGTCGCGCCCCACCGGCCGGTTCAGCAATGGCTACAACGGCGTCGACTTCTTGGGTACGTGTCTGCTTATTTGCTCTGTCCTCTTCTGCATGTCTCTTAACTTGTTAGCTTCAGCTTGGACTAGTATACGGTGCCGCCGCCATGGCTGCCTGCACCGCCCCCAACCCCAAGCTCCCAATCGCTTAGACCGTTCCCAAAAAAAATCTGCGTGGCCTGGGGTCAAATTTCGCAGCATGATTCAAAGAAATTTCACAAGATTTTCGGACGACATTGTTTCTTGGGAATCAAAGAGGGCCTAAATTTGGTACCGGTGCCACCGTTCCCGTGCGTGGCGGGAAATGCGTACCCTCCCACATAAATTCACTTTGACTTTGTTTAGTTTATACTGTGGACGATGAAGGGCTGAAGTTTAAGGAATTTCACAAGATTAGCACCCCTGTACTCACTACTCACCAGGAGTACTTCGCCTGTTAACTGTTGCGCGGGCCTCATAGGCGGCCGCAACGACTTAACTGATATCGAGCAGTTTAAGCCTGTTAACTGTTGCTGAACCTTTTTTTTTTTGCGACGCGTTTGTTATTTTCAAGTTAATGCCGGCGGTGAGCTGCCTCATTTGAACATTCCTGTAGAAATAAGCTGAAACTAAGCCAAGTGTTCTTGCAGTTGATAGAGAGCTAGCCTGTTCGTAATCAATTGCCGCTGCGTCTCGCTCAACAACGCGATGACACTGACATTGGCGCAGGCAGTGGTAGGAAGGCTCGCAGAGTGTGGTAGTGTCCAGCAGTGCGGTGAAGGGACCAGTCTTTCCTTTGGAGATATGATCGTTTGGAGCTATGGTTCAGTGTATACTGTGGGTCATATCATATCCGTTGAGTCAGTGTACACCACGCACGATTGCAGGACGTCTTCAGTTGCAGAAGCCTCCCACAACGTGTAGTACCACGCATGGCGAATCAGCAGCACGTATGGCCTGATCTGCAGCCCATTCCGTGGCCATATATGGCACCCACATTTTGTTCTGCAGTCACCAAATGGAAACAACCTTTTTCTCGGTTTTCAGAAATTGGTTTGTTCTGTTACATCCAATTTCTGTTATCTGCGACTGGTGAGAAACACTAAAAGAAGTTCATTAAAATTGCAAGGAGGAATTGGTCATAGGGCAAATTAGAAAGTTGAAGCACCACCTTATCATTTTCTGAACATGGTATCATTTTTTTTTTTGCGAAACACAGTATAACGCAGACGCTCACATACACGCGCATACACTCACCACTATGAACGCACACATGCACACGCTACCCTATGAGCACCTCCGAGAGACTGAGCCGGCGGATCAGGTCTTGAGGCTGACGAAGTCACCACGCGCGGTTCGCTATCGACGGGAACGTCGCCTCCCACCTGAAAAACACCAGCGACGATTTCGGTATAGGAAGAGAAAGGGATTGTGCTTTCGACCATGGCGAGATAGGATAGACTTGGGATTCTTTCTTAGCCCTTGATTGCCAACACTCTAGGCTGAATTAATTAATGAAACTAATAGGAAGGATTGGGATGATGAACTGGTGAGATTCTTTCTTTCGCTGTTGACGAAGGTAATTAATTCCTTCTATTGGCTAGGCAGGTGAGCAAGGAGACGACGTTCTCATTAAAAAAATGAAATATGCCACGAATTAAAAAACAACTTCAAACCTAGGGTTTGAAGTCTGTTGGGTTGGAGGGTAGAACCACCCTCCTAGCCATCCTATCATTCTCAACCGGGTACCATACTACTATTTGTCTGTTTCGGTAGTGACATGCGCATGCTTTGTTTGTTACGCGACTCTGACGAAATACTCCGTCGACTTTGTCAGCTCTTAACATGGGATTCAAGCGCAGCCCGCCTCCGTTCCTCTCGGTCGCCAACCGCACCAACAAGCAAATCGCCCGAGGGCTGCAGGGGGTAAACTTCGCCTCTGCAGGATCAGGCGTTCTCGACACGACGGTAAGCAAAAAAATTAACCAAAGCAATCTTAACGTCCTGCATTATATTCAGGACTTACCATGAGCCCTTTCCTTTTTCATGCAGGGAGACTCCATCGTCGCAATGAGCAAGCAGGTCGAGCAATTCAGCACTCTCCGGTGCAACATTTCGGCGCGCATCGGCAGAGAAGCAGCCGGCAACGTGCTGTCGAGGTCCCTGTTCCTCATCAGCACCGGCGGCAACGACATCTTCGCCTTCTTCTCGGCGAACAGCACGCCGACGGCCGCGCAGAAGCAGCTCTTCACCGCCAACCTCGTTTCACAGTACAGAAACCACGTGAAGGTACATATACAAACCAGACTCTCATGTCGTCAGTACAGGCCTAGGATCTCACCGGAGCGAGCGTGTATTGTACGGCAGGCCCTGTACGATCTTGGTGCGAGGAAGCTCGCCGTGATCGACGTCCCGCCGATCGGGTGCTGCCCCTATCCGAGAAGCCTGCACCCTCTCGGTGCCTGCATCGATGTCCTCAACGAGCTGACTCGTGGGCTCAACAAGGGCGTCAAGGATGTCATGCATGGCCTTAGCGTGAGCTTGAGCGGCTTCAAGTACTCGATCGGGAGCTCACACGCCGTCGTCCAAAGTATCATGAAGCATCCACAAAGACTAGGTACATGAACCAGCGCGCGTCGCCTGATTGAAAATTACTGATCTGTTCGTGAGAACAGAAGTTCCGACTTCAGAGGCTGACGCACTTTTTATTTCTTCAGGGTTCAAGGAGGTCACCACGGCGTGCTGCGGCTCCGGCAAGTTCAACGGCAAGTCGGGGTGCACGCCCAACGCCACGCTGTGCGACAACCGGCACGAGTACCTCTTCTGGGACTTGCTGCATCCGACGCACGCCACGTCCAAGCTCGCCGCCGTGGCCATCTACAACGGTTCGCTGCACTTCGCGGCGCCCATAAATTTCAGGCAGCTAGTGGAGGACCAATCCTAGAGCACGGTACTAGCTAGAATGGCGGCACGCGTGATCCTGTTGTGTTATAGATTGCATTACGTCTCTGTGTTGGTGAATGGTGTTATTATAGTGTATAGGATATGCAGGGTGGTGTTTGCCTATCCTACAGATTAAAATGAAATCTCTGTTATGCAGGTTATTTGTTTGCCTATCAGATGGTGGCGTGGTGTAGTGTGAATTCTATCAAAATGAAATCTCTGTTATGCAGGTTATTTGTTTCTCGAGCCTTTTGTTCGTTGATCTGTCGAATGAACTGATGTGAACTGGAGTAAAAAAAATCAACTATTTTTACGTGATTTATTTTCTTCAGATTAAATGATTCTTTAGCTATAATGATCCGTGAGTAAATCGATGCATCTGAATGGACGATTCTTTTGCAAAACTGACGTGTGTATAAGAAAATCTATTCAAAAAAAAATGTGTATAAGAAAATCTAAGTGGCCAACATGCCTTTTAGATTAGTGACAGTGTCATTTGGGCCTTGAAGGGTGTGGACAAGGGTTTTCCTTCTCCTCTAGGTTGCTACTGCATTAAAATATGCAGTATTCATGTCCCCATCTCTAATATCTCTGTCTCTAGATCTTTGCCTGGCCTTAATTTCTTTCTTAAGCCAGATTTTTACTTATTTCATCGAGATGCCTTTCATTCTAGCAGTTTCCCCACGAGAGAGCTCATCAGTTTCACTCTTGATGTCAAGGAGTAAGTCATACTCAAGCATCATGTCTTTTTAATTTTCTAAGATCAGCTTCACTATTGCAGCTCCACCATGTGGTATGCTTCTTAAGTCTCCTAACTTTTTCTTGCCAAATGTCAATGGCTTTTCTCACTCTAGAGGCTGATTCCATATCTTTTCTATTCGATCTAAATGGTTAGCTCTAAGGAGCCACTACTTCTCCAGTTTATACCTAGAAGCTTTTGGGGGTTGAACACACTCAGTGTCCCAAAGAACTGAAGTGTTATCACTAGTTAGTCTAGGCAAAGCTTGGACAATGGCTAGGATTAAAGTTTGGTCAAAATCAGTAGT
The DNA here is from genome assembly GCA_947311845.1 of Poa pratensis. Classification (NCBI taxonomy): domain Eukaryota; kingdom Viridiplantae; phylum Streptophyta; class Magnoliopsida; order Poales; family Poaceae; genus Poa; species Poa pratensis. Next base: position 10,721,972 of record CAMZMU010000111.1, read on the forward strand.
ACAAGGAATCAAGTGGAGATTTCTGTCTGATCCAGTTATCCTGTTATCAAAATTCCTATTTACGAGTTTCAAAACAGCATTACCTTGGTTATCAGACCAAGTGAAAACTCTATCAGCCATCTTAATCTCTAACAAACTCCCTATTTCGACCCGAGTATTAAATCTATCACACCACTTATGGTTGATTTTACCATTACTCTTATCAGTACGGTACCTGACTTAGTTAACATCTCCACCAATTTTGGTCATAGTTTGGGGGTCTAGAAAAAGGCCGTGGAGTTCACACATAAATCTCTCCTTGCCTTCCTCATAGGCAGAGCCATAGACATTAATAAATCTGAAAACTAAACCGTTACTCCTAATTTTTAGGTGACAGGAGATAGAACATCCGTGAACTCCCAACTCAAAATGAAAATAGCTAATTTTAGCCGCCTAAGAAATATTCAAACCGTTATTTATGTGTCCGAATGTTGTAGGTCTCGTGACATGTGGTTCAGACTGTTACTCCCTCTGTCTCATATTATAAAATGTTTTGATAAGCTAATGTTTTGGCAAGACATTTTATATTGTTGGACGCAGGTTCTATTCTCTAAAGAATGGATTTTGTGATAGTATGGCCAAACTATTTGCGGTTGTTGAAATGTATCGGGATTTATGATACCATTCGTAAATTTTATGGCCAGAGCCAAGGGACATCGTGTACGGCCTTACCTGATGCTAAATCCGTAAGCAAGCTCCAAGCGTGTAACTACGCTTAGGCAGGCCATGCCGGTTTTAATTTGGTCCCATACTAGTCCAAGCTAATACTCCCTCCGTTCCAAATTAATTGATTTGCCTTTATTTAAATACGGATGTACCTATATTTATATAGTGTCTAGATACATTCGTTACTAGACAAATGCATGTCAATTAATTTGGAACGGAGAGAGTATGTCCTAAGCAGTAAACAGCACCAGCTGTGCGTGTCTGCCTGACTTCTCCGTCGCGGTTCCTCGTCTCTGTCCTCAGGACAGTGCACCGTTCTGCAGGCCAGGACTTGTTTAAAGACAACCTGAAGCAAACTTTGTTTGATTTCGTTTGATTATACTGCTGTACATTCTTCGTCTGTGATACAGCTTTAACCACTTTGAAAAATGGACAATAAGGCCATAGAGTTAGCTGAAACTACAAGTTGCTAACGATCCAAATCAACCAGCTAGCGTACTAACGGGCGAGATACTCGATGAAAACTCCTGGGTAATTTATGTTCCCTGAACCTATATATACTTCACGATATACTTTGAAACAATGCAACACCTGAAACAGAGGCCTGAGTACAGCAAGCAGCACAGAGCCCCCAAAATGGCCAACCAAACCGCCTCATACGTGCTCGTGGCACTATGCCTGCTTGTGCTCGTGGTGAACCACACCGAGGCGGCGAGGGAGCAGCACCGGGTCGTCCCCGCGATCTTCGTGTTCGGTGACTCCACCGTCGACGTCGGGAACAACAACTTCCTGGCCACGCGCAAGGAGGGCCAAGCCAACTTCCCGCAGTACGGCGTGGACTTTCCAACCTCGAAGCCCACAGGCCGGTTCAGCAATGGCTTCAACACGGCAGATCAGCTAGGTACGTACGTGCATTGCACTTCCACATCAATTTAGAAGGGATAACTATTTCTTCAGTATAGGTTCAATCGGCAGTGCTTAACAAGTTGAAACGCTTGGTTGATGAACAGCCCAACTGCTTGGCTTTGCGATGAGCCCGCCGGCCTACCTCTCTCTGATCGGGCGTAACCGCAAGTCACACTCGTTTAACAAGGGCGTCAACTTTGCATCAGGCGGGTCAGGACTTGGGGATAGCACCGGCCGTTTAATAGTAATGAATTTTAACCCTTACGGAAACATATCCTTTTCAACCATGAAGTACTTTTCAATAGTGCAGGACTGATTGATCTGAACTTTATATGCAGGCTGGTGAGGTGATCCCGATGAGCCTGCAGCTGAAATACTTCGCGACGGTTGTGGAACATATATACCAGAGTGCAGGTTCCAGGAGAACAGCCAATTTCCTATCAAAATCAATCTTTTTCATCAGTACCGGCAGCAACGACATGTTTGAGTACTCCTTCTCCCCTAGCAACGACAGGCAGTTCTTGCTGGGCCTCGTCGCCTCCTACAAGCATTATCTGAAGGTACCACTAATTTTCACCCACGCAGCTTCAGATAATAAACCTTCAGAACTGAAACTGAACCTGTATAATCCTGCACAGTCCTTGTACCGGCTGGGCGCGAGAAAGTTTAGCATTGTCAGCATCCCGCCGCTAGGCTGCACTCCGTCACAGAGGCTGCGCCGGCTCGCAGAAACCGGAACCCAGGGCTGCTTCGACTCACTCAACGACCTCTCGGTCCGGTCATACCCGATGTTGGCCGCGATGCTGCAGGAGCTGGCCCACGAGCTGCCTGACATGGCCTACTCACTCGGAGACGCCTTCACCATGGTCTCCTTCATCTTCGCCAACCCACGAACAAACGAATGGAGTAAGCAACTGACATGACTCTTTTATCTTGCCATGGTTTCTTGCATAGTTGCAAGTACCAAGTCGATCTTATCTGACTCTGATTTTACTGATTCTTGTAGGTTTCACGGAGCTGGTGGCGGCGTGCTGCGGCGAGGGGCCGTTCGGGGCATCCGGGTGTAACCAGACGGTCCCATTGTGCGGCAACCGCAACGACCACCTGTTCTGGGACGCCAACCACGCGACGCAGGCAGTGTCTGCCATCGCCGCGCAGACGCTCTTCGTCGGCAACGGGACGTTCGTCAACCCCATCAACGTCCTGCAGCTGGCCAAGCTTTCACCGTGAATGTGCGCAAAGCGATTCACGATCTCATATGCCGCTAATTTATATACTTTCTCTTACTCTAGCTACGAAATAAACAGCAGTCAGATACATCGAACTACCGGCTGACAGCGGCTATAGCTTTACAGACATAAACGGCGGTAAATCTTGGTCACCTGTGCTTATTATAACGATTTGGAATATGAATTCCAAGTTTTGTCAAGATATTAATGGATACTAGGTAAATTGGGCGCGTCGTCACGCCGCGCCTTCAGTGAAAAAAGTAGTGATAAATTTGGTAGAAGTTAAATTATGTTGGGAGCAAATCTATATGCAACAACAAAATGTATTCTTTAGTTTCGTATTTATACACAATGGATATTTGGGTTAATTTTGGTAAATCCATATTGGTTTTGAGATTATTGTGAATGGTTATTTATCTGTGTGACACCATAATCAGAGGGAACCTATTATGGTTATCTCTAAATATTAGTTAATTTTAGCCTTTTTTTTTTAAATTTATTCGTATAATTAGAGGGAGTTCAGTTATATTATCTCTAAATGCTAGCCAATTTGAAATGGTACAGTAACTATGTATTTTGTCATAAAAATTTAAGTTAATTGTTTATTTAACATCCTAATAATTAGAGGGAAATAAATTTGCATTTTCTCTAGGTATTAATTTAACCATTTTTTTAAGTTTAAATGCATAATTAGAGAGAGTTAAGTTATATTATTTTCAAATATTTTAACTAAATTGAGATGATGAAATGTGTTTTTTTACATTATAATTAGAGTACAAAAATTATGGTTATCTTCAAATATTAGCCAATTAGAGCATTTTATTAATTTTATCTTCCAAGTCGAATAGAGTTTAATTATATTATCTCCAAATGCTAACAAATACAATGTATGATTTTTTTTAAATTCAACTTCATTTAATCAGAGGGAGCGCATTTGTATTTTCTCCAAATGTTGACTGATTTTGAATGTCCAAAGATGTTCATATTATGCCATAATTAATTAGAAATTATTTGTCTGATCATTTTGATATGTTTGTCATATTTTTATTTGGCAGACAGTTTTTGGATGGTATATTATTTGTTTAATTAAATTGTTTAGATACGTTTTTTTTATCATTGTAAATATGTAATTGAACTTCATAGTTGGAGGATATACTTTGTAGTAGTATTGAACAATTTAAATAATTCTCGAAATCTAAAGAGAGTTTACGCTAAAAAATTGTTCAGATTTTGACAATTATTAAAATTAGTAAGTTTTAAAAAATTTACTCATTCTTACGTTTGTAAAATGGTTAGTTGCGAAAGATATTTAAAAGTTTTGAAATATGCAAATTTGGAATTTAATTGCATGCTAAAATGGTTAGTTTTGAAATATATTTAAAAGTTTGAAATATGCAAATTTGGAATTTAATTGCATGCTATAAATAGACAACATTTATTTTTTGTGGTCATGATGTTATGTGATATGTTCAAAGTTGTTGATTTTATAGTATTTAGTAGTTTGTGAAAATTGTTTAAGTAAATTAGGCCCACTTGTTAGGAGTTCATGGATTTTTTATTCCTAAAAAAAAAAATCGAAAATTATTCAAAGTGGGAAGTTTTCCATATTTGATTTATTTTTACGTTCGTAAAATGGTAAGGTTCAAAAGACATTTAAAATTTTAAAATATTCAAATTTTAAACTGACAGGAGGGCCCACGTGTCAGGATTTTATTATTTAAAAAAATTAATAACGAAAAATGTTAGAAAACTGACAATGGGGCCCGCAGTACGTCACTGTGACGTCAGCGACGCCATGGATGGCAGCCGAGCTCGGGCGTGATTCGCTCGCCCCAGCACGCGCCCCAGCACGCCCGCGACCCTAGGAGCGGGCGGATCGGCGCGAGGGCGTCGCGGGGAAGCGGACGGGCGGCGCGGCGTGCCATATGGCCGCCGGAGCCGCCGGCGGCGAGCGAGTCAACGGCGGCGGGTACCGAGCGCTGCGGCGTCGATTCCGCCGTGGTTCGGGAGCTCCGGCACGCGAGACTGGGCGAGCACGGAGAGGAAGCGGCGGCGGAAGCTGCTATGACGTTCGATCTGGACGGGGAGGCGTGCAGTGGCGGCGGTGAGCGTCGGCGGCGGCGAGCTCCGGGCGCGCGGGAGGGAGAGGAGAGGAAGAAGGTGGTTTGTGAGCGTTTTGCACTGAAGTCCTTGCCGTTTTTGAAAATTACGTATCGGTTCTTCACCGGGGGGGTTTCTGTAAAGTTTTGTTTCAAGGAAATACCTGAGTTTTCGACTAATTACAATTAGGTCCTCCCGCGGCACTGTTACACCGTAGCGGGGCACAGTAAAACAGTGCCGATCGCGCTGACGCGCTGCGGAAGCGGAATTTTGCTCCGCCTTAATATAGTTAGGTAAAAGGAAATACCTGAGTTTTTGACTAATTACAATTAGGTCCTCCCGCGGCACTGTTACGCTGTAGCGGGCACAGTAAAACAGTGCCGATCGCGCTGGCGCGCTGCGGAAGCGAAATTTTGCTCCGCCTTAATATAGTTAGGTAATGGAAGAGGCTCCCTCTACTGATCGATCGATTGACAAGCCCGGTTAACGAGCAGCATTTTCCATCTCGTTTTGTTTAGGGGAAGCATTTTCCATCTCGTGTACCGGCTTCACATAACGTGGCGTTACATAGAGTTTGGGCCTCTGAGGCCGTCGTTACTTATCAGGGCTGAAGAGATTTCCACATTTCAAAGATTACTGGGGTGCTCTTTTTTTTATAGGAAAACCATCATTGCTAGGTTTATTAATACTGAAGAAAAGTTATAGCGTCCAAGAGAGATTGCAAAAATAAAGATGGGGGGTTAATCGACCCAGTTACAAACAAGAGATTTTAGAAGAAAAACATTCTCTAGCTATTACATGAACTACCTTATTCAAAAATCTCAGGCAATGAGAAAACTCAACCTTCCCAACATACTAGAAATCTTGCGGTAAATCCTCCCTCTGTCCCCAAATATAAACTTTTTATTGTCTAAACAGCACACCAAATTGTTTTATATTTGGGACAGAGCAAGTATTTCACACCTATCCCCCTTCCGGCACTAGTTTTTAATTGGGCTAGTCCTCATCATGGGAAATGGGAACCTTTGGGTGTCTTTTCGTTTTGTGTTTGATTTTACTTTCACTCTATTTTGGTTTCCTTTTTCTCTCCTTTTTCTCTTTCCTAAATAAGAATTTTCAATTTTTTAAAACTTTTTAAAAAGAATGAACAGTTTTCAAAATCACTGAACTTTTTTTTTCCAAATCCACCAACAATTTAAAAATTCTTTCAGTTGATGAATAATTTTATAATGACATATATTTTAATATTATTCAAATGTGTGAAAAAAATAAAATTAGCGAACATTTTTAACTTTCTTGAACATTTCAGAACCAATAAAAAATATCAAACCTTAATTGAAATCTTGAATATTTTAAACTCTGTGAAAAACTTTATAATTTGTGAATTTTTTTTATTTCACAAGGCTTTTAAAATTAACTGCAAAACAGCCTAATAAAACAATACTTTTATACTAAGCAAACCAACATCAACAAAATGACAACGAAATGAAAAAACTAACTGGAGGCTAGAGTTGTGTCGGCCGATCCACGGGGGCCACGTAATGGACCCAATGAGTGTGTTGTATAGGTCCTTTTACGGTCTGTGGCCTATGGACAACTCCACTGCTACGACCCATTTCGTCAATTTTGTTCATCTGGGTAAAAATATAATCAAACAGGGTGACACATTCGGACAAATTGTCGACTTGCTATTTGTGTTGTTGTTCGCCCCGACGCAAACTGAGCCGAAAAATGGGTCAGAAATGGTTCTCACCTGACTCAAGCGGAAAATGTCCAAAGAGTTCTCCTAGCACGAGGCCAAAGAGTTCGCCGAAAAGAGCATCCTAACGGCACCGAAGGCAACATTGTCGAAAGGTTTGCCATCATTTTGGGCAGGGTGCCCATGCGCCAATCCCACAAGGTGGCTTCGACTTCAAGTGTGAGATCTACCACCGCCAATAGAATCTCCATCTGTTTTTGGACCCATGTACCATACCGACTGGCACACCTTCTTCCATGAGGAGCGAGAGGCGACGCTCAACCGCTTCATCGGCGAGCATCCACCGTTGAAGAACAACGTGGCCGAGCGGATGCAGTTCTGGTCTCAGCCCGGTCACACCGTCCGGGGCGTCCTCGAGGCTACCCGGGCAGAAGTGGATCGACGTCAAGATGTGTTTTATACCCCCGAGACCGGCGAACCTGAATCCAACGAGGCCAATTAACCAGCGTTAGACGAGGCCCGTGAACCCGCATCTGACGAGGCGCCGTGATGGGTTAGTAGGCGGAGGATTTAAAGGTTTAGGTTTTAAATTTTGTAGTACTTTGTATCCCAAAAATATGAATGAGATGGATCTTTGCTATGCAACTCTGTTTTTTGTTTGATTTGGTGTGCGTCGCTATGGGTGGTACCCCCATTGCGCCAAACATGTGTCCGACACTGCCAAATCAGACACTTCGAACAGATTTTCGGGGTGCCGGTGGAGATGCTCTAAGAAAGGCCCCATAGCCCTCCCCATAGCACTAGCCGTGCCGGACATAAAACCTCGCCCAGTTGAGACCCCCATAGTTGTTTTATGTTCGACGCGGCCCAATACTTTGTCCGGCGCCACCAGCTCAACCCAACCAGTTGGGAGCCGCTTGGGCGCGCCAAACATAGCCGCGCGCTGCCACGTCGGATCCCGACACGCGGGCCAGCCCAATCATAGAGACGGCGTCGGTCAACTTAATTTATTGCGTCGTGATCGTCCTCGATTTCTTGGACGGGCGCAGGGTGCCACCACTTCGTGTTGCTCCATCCCACGTGGCAGCGTTAATGCTAGCACACCTAATCGCCTGCCTCCTACGGCGTTAAACCCCCTCTACCTGCCACCCCACCCCCGTTGATATCTTCCTCGCCACTGCCATGCAAACCCTAGCCACCGTCCCATGTAGAATAGCCACCGTGTCTGGCAGGCACTCAGGAGGAGCTGCGACCAACGGCTTTGGGCCACTGATGCTGCACATCGAGGAGGCCATGGCATTACGCGCCAACCGGTACCCAATACCGCCAGATATGCGGTGTACGGGTACGTGGAGCTTTAGCATGGACGGGATCCCCGTTCCGTCGGCGCCGATGCCACGGTCCTGGAACCGGGCGAAAGAAGAAACCATCTACTGGGCGAGGTCTACAATCAGCAGCGCCTCCACCCAGGTTGGTGCGCCAGCAACCTCGACCATTCGGAGGATGTGTTACACCGCCGCCTCGAGGATTGGCTAAACCGCTTGGACGGCCCGAGCCCTGCCTCGGGACAAGTATGCGGTCGGCCGCGAAGCATTATGGGGCGTGTCTGGTGAAAGCACATTTCTTAATCCATTGTGTTTTGTTTGTTAGGCAACAACACTAGTGATGATTTGATAGTATGTTAAGTGATGCAGGTATTATTCAAGTAATTTAAACATAATTGCATCGAATCCAAAAAGAAAGAAGAAAAGAGACTGCTCAGTTTTTTGCTGAAGAAAAGTTCAGACCCGATATTCCGGTTCCTGGATGGGGCGGAATATTCCGGTCACAAGGCATGGAAAAGAGCGCGCGATTGCGCGACTCTCTGTACTCCCCCGGAGAATTGGGGCCAGAGATTTCCCTTAGGCCGGAATATTCTGGGAAACCAGATTATCCGGGTCCAACTTGGACCGGAATATCCGGCCTCCCTGCTTGCAACGGCTACATTTCTGGGAGGGGTATTTATACCCCTTCTTCAACCTTGGGTAGCTCGACCAGAATTGTTTGACCCATCATTGTTGCAAGCTAAAAACTACTAGATCTCCCTATCCCTCCACCCAAACTCGTTGATCTTTGGAGGATTAAAGGAGAAGGCCAAGATCTACAACTTCACCAAAGCGTTCTTCATTTCCCCCTCATGCACTTGAGGGATTTGAGCCTAGGGTTTCCACTAGGAAAACCTAGGCATCTTGTTGTTCTTACTTGATTGCTACTTTTTTGTAGCAGATTCGTGGTGCTTGGGAGCTCCCAATCTAGTTGTGGGTAGTGCCCCAAGATTGTTGTAAGGGTTTCGGATTCCTCCTTGAAGGATTCCGACAGTGGAAGGTGAACCGAGCTTTTGGGCGAGGTTCATCGGAGAATAGGGCGAGTCCATTTGTGGCGTTGAGTATCGAAACTCACACCCCTCCAACGAGACGTACTCCCCTAAAAAAGAGGAACTCGGGAATACATCCTTGTCTCCGCGTGCTTCCCGTTCGGTTACTCTTTACTCTCTAGTCTTTACTTGTATCTTATCTTGTTTAGTGTTACCTTGTCATATAGGTAAATTCACCGTAGTTGCATATCTAAAGAATTTACCTTTGTGTCAATCCTTAATCAAAAAAGAATTAAAATTTGGAGTAGCACCTATTCACACCCCCCTCTGGGTGACCATACGATCCTTTCAATTGGTATCAAAGCCTCGGCTCTTTATTTGGTCTTAACCGCCTAAGAGAAGTGTGGATGCCGATGGGAATTTGCTTCCCATTGCCCCTACCATTTCGGTTTCCATGGAGGACTTCAATAACATGAAGACCTCTATGGAAACTAAAATGGATGAGTTGCGCGAAATGATAGCGAAACTCATGGGGGCCAAGTGCACCGCACCACCTCCTAGTCCGGAGACTCCTCTTGAGGATCTAACGGATGATAAAGAGGATAAAGGGGATAAGGGGGTTGACAAAACTAAAATTGATGACCCTATTGAACCAACAAATGGGAAAGGAGATTCACATGCGGTTCCTTTTAAGTACTCTCCTGACCCGCCAATCCCATATCCTCAAATGAACCTAAGAGGAGATCCACCTAGTCTAAATGCATCTTCTTTCACTAAGTGGAAATCTTTTATGAGATCTCATGTGAACAGTGCCTCCATTGAGCTTTGGAGAATCACTGAAGAGAGATACAAGGCCGTGGATAAATCCAACAAGACAAGGAGAGAAATAGTTGATTATCAACTAAATGCCACCGCTCTCAACATGATCCGCGTTACCATGGGAGAGAAGGATATGCCCCACATTGAACATTGCACCACCGCCAAAGAAGCTTGGAAAATTCTTAGCGAGGTGTTCGTTGGAAATGATAGCATGAGAAGAAACGGATATGAGGCTATGAGCAACCAAGCCGAAGGGTTCTTCATGCAAGATGGAGAAGACCACGAGAAAATGTATCGAAGACTCAAGGCTCTCGCTAATGCCTATAGAGACCTTGGGGCTTCACATGTGAATGATGCTTGGATCAAGAGGAAGTATGTGAATGCCCTCATGCCCTTTGAACCGGCCAACCTTGAAGAGTCTCCAAGGAAGGCACAACTAATCACAATTGACCTCTAATGAAGTCATGCAAGAGATGCAATCTTTCAAAGTTCAAACCCAAATTACTCAAGACTCTCGTGCCCGGGCTATTGGAATGCACCACGGAACCTCACTTGCTTTGAAGGCCAAGGTGTTGGAACAAGATGAAGATCAAGATTGGGAAGATGTGACCTCCATGGACCCCGAAGAACTCAAGATTGCTCATAGAGACTATGTGGCTCTTGCAGCAAGGACCTTTTGGAAGAACCCATCCAAAGCTAAAGCTCAAGTGGAGCAGAAGTTCAAATCAAGGGGCGACAAGGAGGGCAATCCAAAAATGAAGACTTGCTTCAGTTGCCAAGATAGATATCACTTCGTTGCCGATTGTCCTTATGAGAACCGTGAAGACCATGGGGGAAGGCTCATTAACAAGGATCCTTCGAAGTCCCCTAGCAAGAAGCCCTTCTTCAAGAAGAACTTTCCCAACAAGAAGTCACCTTCAAGGATGGTGTTGGTGACGAGAGAAGAGTACATGTCCGAGGAAGAAGAAGAAAAAGAAGAAACCACAAGTGGAGTGGCCGCTATTATCATTGCTTTATCAACATCTCCTTCTCTCTTTGAATCTCTCAATGAGAACGTCTCCATCCAATCCGCTAAGTGCCTCATGGCCAAGGGCACCGAGGTATCATCTTTTTCCTCTCCCAAAACTATGAATGAAATGCATGATCTTATTAGTCTTAGAGTAAAGGAAGAAAATGTTGCTTTGGATCGTTTCATGACTAACCTGCAAGGTGAAAGCAAGATACGCTTTGAGTCTCTCATGAGCGATTATGGGATGGCACAAGATCTTCTTGATGAGAAGGGGAGACTTGAAAGAGAATATGCTAATGACATTGCTTCTCTCACCGTCGCTCTTGAGGAAGAGCATGAGCTTCGAGTCTCTCTTGAAGAGAAACTTGATAATATTGATGAGTCACAAAATGAAATTCTTTCTAAAATCATTAAAGAACGTGACCATGCTATTGCTAAATTTAAGCTTTATAAGAAAGAAAATGTTGAATTTGGTTTTGGTCATGATAGACTAACCGAGGAACTAGAGAAGCTCACCAAGGCTCACAAGGCCTTGGAGAGTGAACACTCTACTCTCACCAAGTCTTTTGAACAACTTCAAATTCAACTAACCAAAATTGATGTACCTAGTTCCTCTATCCTTATTGTGATCATGCAAATGTTGTTGAGGAAAATGCTAGGTTGAAGGATGAACTTGCCAAGGCCTCGAGTTCCCAAAGTAAGCCTCTTAATGATCTTTTGCAATAGCAAAAGCCACACATTGGGAAAGAGGGTCTTGGTTATGTTGCCAAGAAGAAGAAGAACAAGAAGAAGGCCGAGCCCACATAAGCAAAGAAGACTACCATTACGGGTGGTGATGCCATAAGGGGCAAAACCAGTCGCAATGACTTTGCGGGAATTGCTAACCCTCACTATATTCTTTATGTTGATTATTATGGTGATGTTTATGCAAAATATGTTGGTCCCGATGATGGTTACATTGCACATTCTATTTGGGTTCCTAAGAGCCTTGTTGCTAAAAAAAGAGGACCCATTGCGAAATGGGTACCTAAAACCAAGCAATGATCTCTTGTAGGACTATGCTTCCAGTGGATCAAAATGGGTGCTTGATAGTGGATGCACAAGTCATATGACCGGAAGAAAGGAGCTTATGACGGAGTTGGAACAAACATAAATCATGCAACCGTCACATATGGAGATAAGTCACAACCTAAGGTATCAGGACTCGGCAAGGTGGTAGTCACATCGGATATCACCCTTGTGAATGTCATGCTTGTTGAGTCTCTTGGTTATAATTTAATGTCCGTTCGTGCACTTAACACAATGGGTTTTGATGTTTATTTTGCTATTGATATTGTGGTACTCTTGTGGAGCAAGACTCTAAAGGTCGCTTTCGTTGGGTATATTGAAAACGAGTTGTTCATGGTAGACTTTTTGGGGTCTACCACCACTCAAGCGATGTGCCTATTCGGAAGGGCCGACGTGGGGTGGTTGTGGCATCGCCGCTTATCCCATGTCAATATAGAACATTGCAAAGTCTTCACAAGGGTGGCCCATTCTTGGACTAAAAGACAATGTTTCCTTTGCCAAAGATCATGTTTGTAGGGCTTGTGTTGAAGGAAAGATGCATGATTCTCCCTACCCAATCAAGGCTTTTATCTCATCAAAGAGGATATTGGAACTTCTTCATGTGGATCTCTTTGGTGCCGTTCCCGAAGCTAGCCTTGGTGGAAAGAGTATTGCTTGGTGATTGTTGATGACTACTCAAGATACACATGGGTTTATTTCTTCAAGTTCAAGAGTGAGACCCAACAAACCGTCATCGACTTTGCCAATGAAGTTCAACGTCAACACAATCTCCCCATATTGGCCATTAAGTGTGACAATGGCTCCGAGTTCAAGAACTACACCTTGGATGAGTTTCTTAGTGAAGAGGGAATTCGTCATCAATATTAAGCTGCTTATACCCCTCAACAAAATGGTGTAGCCGAAAGGAAGAACCAGACTCTTATGGATATGGTTAGGTCCATGTTGGCGGAGTTTAAATCTCCACTCACCTTTTGGGCCAAAGCCATCTCCACGACGTGTCATTCATATAACCGGCTCTACTTCCGCAAGAAGTTGAACAAAACTCCATATGAAATCCTCACCGGCAACAAGCCCTATATTGCCTACTTCCGGTTGTTCGATTGTAAGTGTTTCTATTTGAAAAAAAGAGCTTGTTTAACTAAGTTTCAATCTAAAGCTTTAGAGGGTATATTTGTTGGTTACGGTCTCAAATCCCACACTTATAGAATCTTGTATGTACTCTCACGGGTTATCGCTGAGTCTTTTAGTGTGGAGTTTAAAGAAAATGATGGCTCCCAAGTGGCGCAATTTCATGTTTGTGATGTAGATAGTGAAGAGCCTCAAGACTCCATAAAGAAAATGGGCGTTGAATTCTTTCGCCCTATTGAGCTTCACCAAGATGCAAGTCAAGGAGAAACAAGCTCTACTCAAGTGGAGCCTCCTTCATCACAAGATATTCATGCGCCATCCCCGAGAGAAAATGGGGAACCTAACCAAGAACAAGAACAAGACCCTCAACAAGTTGATGAGAACATTGCCAATGAACCTTCCACTCAAGTGCAATGTCCTAATCAAGACCAAGATCAACCCTCTACTTCAATAAATGAAGAAGTGCATAATGAAGATCAAGGTCATCAAGACGGTCAAGACGGGGACTCAAATGATTAAGATGATCAAGTGATCCCTCCTCGCTCCAATGAGGATATCGAAGCCCGTCATCAAGCTAGAGTTGCAAGAACCTTGGAACTAAGAGGTCATGATCTAGAAAAGGTTCTTGGTGATTTGAAGAGCAAGGTCACCACTAGAAGGCAATTGGCAAGCTTTAGTGAACATCAAGCACACATCTCCATGGTGGAACCAAAGAAAGTCCTTGTAGCTCTTGAAGATCCGGATTGGTTGGAAGCCATGCATGAAGAGCTCAATAACTTCAAGCGCAACAAAGTGTGGAAGTTAGTTGAGAAGCCCAAAGAGTGCCGCAATGTTATAGGCACAAAGTGGATATTCAAGAACAAGCAAGATGAACATGGAATGGTTGTGAGGAACAAGGCAAGATTGGTAGCTCAAGGGTACTCTCAAGTTGAAGGAATTGATTTTGGAGAGACCTATGCTCCCGTGGCTCGCCTTGAGTTCATCTGTATCCTTCTTGCATATGCATAACATCATAAATTTAAATTGCGACACATGGATGTGAAAAGTGCCTTTCTTAATGGTCCTTTAAAGTAGTTGGTATATGTTAAGCAACCACCGGGATTTGAGGACCTAAACTTCCCTAACCATGTCTACAAGCTTGATAAGGCTCTCTATGGACTTAAACAAGCACCACTTGCGTGGTATGAGCACCTTAGAGAGTTGTTGTTAGACCGTGGGTTTGAAGTGGGGCAAATCGAACCCACCCTCTTTACCAAGAGGTTTAAAGGGGAGCTTTTCATCTGCCAACTATATGTGGATGATATATATTTGGCTCATCTAACAAAGCTTTTAATGATGAATTTTCAAAGCTTATGACCGATAAGTTTGAGATGTCCATGATGGGAGAGTTGAAGTTCTTTCTTGGTTTTGAGATCAAGCAATTGAGAGAAGGAACCTTCATCACTCAAGCCAAGTACATCCAATACATGTTCAAGAGATTCAAGTTGCAAGATCTAAAAGAGAAGCCCACTCCAATGCAAACCAAGTGCCATCTCCAACTAAATCCAAAGGGTAAAGATGTGGATCAAATGCTATATCGTTTTATGATTAGTTCTTTGCTTTATCTTTGTGCATCTAGACCTGATATTGTGTTGAGTGTAGGGTGTGTGCAAGGTATCAAGCGGCTCCTAAAGAAAGCCACATGATGGCAGTCAATAGGATCTTTCGATATTTGGCTCATACCTCCAAGTTTAGTTTGTGGTACCCAAAAGGCTCAACTTTCACTCTTTGTGGGTACATGGATTCGGATTGGACCGGTTGTCTTGATGATAGGAAATCAACTTCCGGGGCATTCCAATTCCTTGGTAGGTCCTTGGTGAGTTGGTCATCTAAGAAGCAAAATTGTATATCTCTCTCCACCGCTGAAGCGGAGTATGTGGCGGCCGCTAGTGGATGCACTCAATTGTTGTGGATGAGACAAACTTTAAAAGAATACGGTGTCAATTCTAACAAAGTGCCTCTTTTATGTGACAATGAAAGTGCTATCAAGATTGCCCACAACCCGGTGCAACACTCAAGAACGAAGCATATTGAGATTCATCATCATTTCATTCGAGGTCATGTTGCCCGAGGAGATATTGAGATTGTCCATGTTGCAACCAAGGATCAACTTGCCGATATATTCACGAAGCCTCTTGATGAAGCAAGATTTTGTTACTTGAGGAATGAGCTAAATATCATTGATGCAAGGAGCTTGACTTGACTATCTTGCTATAGTTAGACCATCTATTTGGTTTAGGTGTAGGCATGGACATAGGGGGAGTGCGGTCCTAATAATTGGACCATCCCTCCCCCATTATGCCGATGGTAAGAACTCATTTGCTTCTCTATTTTTATTTGTTGAAATTGTGAGCTTAAAATGACGAGTATTGGTTATGGACTCAAGATATATCATCGCGGTGCCATGCCAAACACTCATACATGGTGGCCTAGGCCACCGCCCTCTTCTTTGTGAAGAATTGATCTTCTTGGAGTTGTTTTGGATTTTATTGCCTATCCTTTGTTTTTGTAGAAAACACACTCAATCTTGGCATTTTATTTGGTTTGCTTTTTTGCAAGCTTGAGTGTGAAGTACCATTTCCAGTTAATTTTTTGTCTAAACCTAAGCCTATCTTATCTAAAAACTTTTCCATCGTTACACACAAGTCATCTTTTGAAACTAAAGAGATAGGGTCAGCAGGCTGAATTTTCAGTCGCAGGCCCGGATTATCCGGTCCACTTCTTGGTCGGAATATCCGTCTAGCCGGAATATCCGGTCCAAGTTTGGACCGGAATATCCGGTCAAGTGGTTTGTCCGTTGTTTCATAGAGAAGAGGTCGCGGTGAAGGGCTCATTCGAGCTCTTTCTCCACCCCGACCTCCTCTCCCCAAAACCGCCGCTGCCTGCCATCCCTGCGCCGCCCCGGCGTCTCCGGCCACCATTTCCTTCGGCCCCCGGCCGGATTCGGTTCTCCTCCTCCGCCGGAACCTTCTCCTCCAAGAGGTTTTCTCAATGGACGAGGGTAACTCCCAAATTCTCATACCCTAGGTGCTTGTCACCTTAGTTTTGTTTTTGTGGTTATTTGTTGTTTCATTAGGGTAGGAGTTCCCATTGCAATTCCCTGCTAACTAGGAACGTTACAGTAGCAAACATTTTAGTCGATCTACTTTTAGACCTGGGTTTGAATCAAATTTGTGCTGAACTGTTCAGGACGGAAAGTTCCGGTTTGTGCTTGACCGGAATATCTGTTGGCCGGATTATCCGGTGCTCTGCTGGACCCGAATATCCGGCTTTGATTTTCAGTACAACACTGCTTTGATTTGCCGTGGACTAAGTTGCTTCGACTTGTGGCTGCTTCTCAAATGTATCTAGTATTCCTTTCTTGTGACTTGTGTGTACTCATCTATGCTATCACCCTTATGCTATATCTCAAAGGTGACTCGAGTTCCACTCCGAAGAAGTATATTCGCAGGAGGTACCTTCGCCCAAATGAAGAAGGGAAGCTAGTGGATGAGGTTGTCATTAGGCAACAAAATAAGGAGAAGGAAAGGAAGATGAAGCAACTAGCCAAGGATAAGTCAAATGCTCCTAAGGGTACATCAAAGAAGAGGAAGGGCAAATAGCAAAGGCCGAACTACAAAGAGATGAGCAACATTGAATATACAAAGATCAGGCAAGGGGATTGGTACTTGTCTACTCCTAGGGACATAGAAATTGAAGACCCGGACTTTTGGTGCATGGAGTAGCTTTTCATTTATAAGGACATCTATGTCACCATGTCACATCCTATCCGCCCAATGCAGCCCATCAAGTTTCAGTTTCTCAAGTCCAAGAATGTCTTTGCTCAAACTGCAGATGTGATTGAACAATTGGGGCTTGTTAAGCTTATGGAGCTTCAATGCAACTACAGTGTGCACCTTCTTCAGCAGTTCTTTGCTACCCTGGTGATGAAGGGTGACAACGCTCATACACTCAAATGGATGACTGGAATAACACCGTGTCAGGCCACCTTCGCTTTGTTTGCTGAGGTTATTGGCTATCCTTTTCGTGGCTCTAACACTCTTGTTGGTCACCGCCTTCACTCCCCAGATAGGCCTACCAAAAACAAGCTCAAGGAACTATATGGCTGAGGTGGTGCTATTGGATACAAGACTGGTCTGCTTCCTCTATATGATCAGCTTATGTGTATCTTCAGGGAAAACATTGCTCCAAGTGGAGCTAACAATGATGCTATTCGCTCCTCACTCATCAACCTCTTGTGCCTTGCCTATCAATGTGTTGAAAATGAAGAACCAGACAAGGATTTCTCAGTTGATGTCATGGACTTCATCTATAATGAGATGTATGAGGCTATGATAGGCGGCCACACCATTCCCTATGCACCTTATATCATGAAGCTCATCAAGAAGACATTGGCCAATCAAGATTTTAGCAATGATGATCTAGAGCCTCACAGGTACAAGAAGGTCTATGTAAAGAAGTTTGTGGTCACTCCTGCTGCACCAGCTGCCCCTGCTAGTGGCCGTGCTTCTTCTTTCATGGGAGATGCCCGTGTTAGTGGACGCTCCCATCAGGCTATTCCCAATGCTCCATCTTTTGTGCCACACATCAAGAAGCTCAAGTGGTTTCAGAAGAATGTTCTTTGCATGGGTGTGGACATTCGCAAGGAGCAATACGATGCATACCGTGAGCGCAGCAAAATTTCCCACACTCAGCAGCTCATTCTTCACCATGTCTCTGGCTCGACAGCTGCACCCCCCGAGGATACCCCGCCACTTTCTTATGAAAGGTGGAACTCTCAGTCTCAGACTCCTTGGGTATAGATGGAAAGGAACCTTCGTGAGACCGCTCCTGCAGCTCCTTCCTATCCCACCTACACTCGGGCTCCTGCTTACGAAGAAGAAGATGATGAAGAAGCTGAAGGTGATGAGGATGGTGATGAGTCCTACGAGACCGAGGCTTCTGAGGAGTGATTCTCTTGGGACGTAGCATCGCTCTTTCTCTCTTTTTGGTGTCTCGATGCCAAAGGGGGAGAAATAGTTCTATTAGGTTGCGAGATTTGCATGGGTTCGGGCACAAGCATATGCTTTTTACCATTTCTTGAGAGCTTGTGTCCATTTATCTTATGTGTTGAACTTATTTGCTTGCTTTGATATTTGTGTGGAACAAATTTGTTTAATTACGTGTGAGACATATGGATTTCGTGTTATCTATGGTTGAGACTTACATTATTGTGCAATGGTATTATCTCTACATTCTTATGCACAAGGTATGATCTTCTTTACATAGTCTCAACTTATTTGTTGTTATGTCTCCTGTGCTTACAAATATATCTTGTTTCCATATTATGTTGGAGTTGCTCTAAACCTATATGTTGTGCATTTGTATTCCAATGCAAACTACTTATATGCACACATCTAGGGGAGCTTCATCTAACACAAAAATGGGGAGATTGAAAGCACATTTCTTAATCCCTTGTGTTTTGCGTGTTAGGCAAGAACACTAGTGATGATTTTATAGTATGTTAATGCAGGTATTCAAGTAATTTAAACATAATTTCATCGAATGCAAAAAGAAAAGAAGAAAAGAGCCTGCTCAGTTTATTGCTGAAGAAAGTTCAGACCGGATATTCCGGTTCCTGGATGGGGCGGAATATTCCGGTCACAAGGCAAGGAAGAGAGCGGGCGATTGCGCGACTCTCTGTACTCCCCCGGAGAATTGGGGCCGGAGATTTCCCTCAGGCTGGCATATTCCGGGTAACCGGAATATCCGAGTCCAACTTGGACTGGAATATCCGGCCTCCCTGCTTGCAACGGCTACATTTCTAGGAGGGGTATATACCCCTCCCCTTCTTCAACCTTGGGTAGCTCGACTAGAATTGTTTGACCCACCATTGTTGCAAGCTCAAAACTACTAGATCTTCGAATCCCTCCACCCAAACTCTTTGATCTTTGGAGGATTGAAGGAGAAGGCCAAGATCTACAACTTCACCAAAGCGTTATTCATTTCCCCCTCGTTCACTTGAGTGATTTGAGCCTAGGGTTTCCACTAGGAAAACCTAGGCATCTTGTTGTTCTTACTTGTTTGCTACTTTTGTGTAGCAGATTAGTGGAAACCCTAGGCATCTTGTTGTTCTTACTTGGTTGCTACTTTTGTGTAGCAGATTTGTGGTGCTTGGGAGCTCCCAATCCAGTTGTGGGTTGTGCCCCAAGATTGTTGTAAGGGCTCCGGATTCTGCCTTGAAGGATTCCGATAGTGTAAGGTGAACTGAGCTTTTGGTCGAGGTTCATCGGAGAATAGGGTGAGGCCATTTGTGGCGTTGAGTATCGAAACTCACACCCCTCCAACGAGACGTACCCCCCTAAAAAGGAGAAACTCGGGAATACATCCTTATCTCCGTGTGTTTCCCGTTCGGTTACTCTTTACTCTCTAGTCTTTACTTGTATCTTATCTTGTTTAGTGTTAACTTGTCATATAGGTAAATTCACCGTAGTTGCATATCTAGAGAATTTACCTTTGTGTCAATCCTTAATCGAAAAAGAATTAAAATTTAGAATAACACCTATTCACCCCCCCCCCCCTCTGGGTGACCGTACGATCCTTTCATCTGGGCGTACACTCGAAGCCATCATGGCGCACATTCCGAGGGATGGTCCTCCGTTGTACCATCCCGTTGTCAGGGCGCCTCCACCGCCACCGGTGAACCGCTGGGAACCAAAGAAGGCATCGCAAACTTCCTATTCCTCCCCTCCTCTTCGGTACGCTCGGGGAGGAGGACCCCTAGCTACCTCCCCAACCCCAAACCGGAGCTGCTCTCACCACCGAGGAGAACGGGCGGCATCACCATACGCGAGCCATGCGCACAACCGCCGCCACCGAAGAAGCTGAAGCCCGATTCGGAGTTGTCCGCCACGCTCCAGGCACAGCAGGCGCTACGTGACCCCGAGGAGTTCCAGGGCTGGAGCCATGCCCTGAAAGAATGAGCAGAACCCAGTAGCAGCGACGTAGGGTCAAGCGGCACCACATGGGTCAAGGACGGGGAGGATTACACCCCTTCCAACAGCGGCGGTAGATTAGAGTTAGATTTGGTTTAGTTTTATCCAAAATTCTTTCAAATGTGTACACGGGCACCCACATAGGGCCCGTCAGAGGCGAAGCTACGTGTAAGTCATCGGTTTTTGGCCTATTTGCCCCAAGTCTGGCCCAATATGAGCATTCAGCACAAGCTCCGCTACTGGGCCCGTCCGACGTTGTTGCCGGACTCTATATGGATGGGGCCGTGACTTGGGATGCTCTAGGGCCCGTCTACGTTGTTGCCGAAATTTGCAAAGTCATAGCTGTGACATGTCAATCTTTTGCGCACCCAGCATCGCTTTCTCCTTTTGGGATGTCGTTGAGTTTAGTGGTCACAACAAACAATGGGAAGCAGTAACCCGCTGTGCAATCGGTAAAGTTGCACCATCCCGGACAACCATGGGACCTGTGAAGCAGGCCATTGCCATTGCATGTCAACACCATCAACAAAGCCTGCTGCGAACATCCCAAAAGTCCTCAGGGTAGCTAGCTAGACGAACATTTTATAGCTTCTTCCATCGAGAAAACATCAAATCCTGCACTACCAGTAGTAGAGCGTGCCATGCACAGGCACATCACCCCGGCCCGATCGAATCTCTTCTCCCCTCGATAGCTCTACCTAGTGCACGTAGCTGCAACCACGTAGGTACAGTCGCAGATGATGAGAAGAAAAAGACGACGCTGCATGCAGACGGAGCAAGCAAAGGGCATGATGGCGCGTGCGAAAACTGTGGGGATCGTTGGGATGGATGCATGGCATCGATCGATCACTGCCACTCCTCTCGCTCTCTCGATCAATGCATGCCGCCACAGTACGCTCCACCCCCTCATGCTCCGCCCGCTTGCCTTGTTCGGGCATAAAATCTCCCGCTCATCATCAAAAGGATCTTTTGGTATGATAAGAAGCGACCCTTTGTGCTCTTGTGCATGCAAGGCAGGGAGCTAGCGTAGCTAGTAGCGCTGGATATGAATTTGCTTTCTTTTTTGGTCAGGTTGCATCTCCTTCGGCTAGGTTACATACGGATAACAATCGACACTTTATTTTATTTTATTTAAAATGGAAGATAACCCCCAGCCACTGCATCAAAATGATGCATACAACTTTTTTTTAATTAATAATAAGCAAAAACAGGAAACCTCCAAAATTTTACAAGTAAATACATCAAACAGCCGGAAGCCAACGTCCAGGCTATAACTCGATACACTTACAAGAATGATGAAGGGGGTGGATCAATCAATGCCAAGTGTCCTGACCTCACACACCAACACACATCATCTAAATCCAGAGACTTCCACCATGCCACACAACAGCGAGCCACCATGCCAGCCTGATGCAGGATATCCTTGATCCAGGGGAGAAGACGCCAAGACATGGAGATGCAGGAAGGAGGAGAGCTATGTGTCAATCGGCAAGCCACAGGCTGCAGGCCACCATGTCCCAGGACTGCCATCATCGAGAGCCGGCATTATCCCAGGAGCCAGCCCGACCCGCAATCATCTAGAAGCCGACATTGTCCCAGGACCCGGCATTTCATGTCTCAGAAGCCGGCATGTACGCTGTCATGACCTAGTCGACAGCTCAAGCCGGCACCACTGTGTCCCAGGAAGAGGATAAGCCGACAAGATGTCATTTTTTACTCGGAGAGCCGGAAAGCTCAGTTATGTGTCGGGTCGTGCTATAATCAGGCTCACTAGCCGGTTAAAGTGGTGACTCGAAGATGACTCGAAGTACAGCATACAGAGATTTGCACGACAGCGCTATGAAAATGACCTCGTATGGAAAAGTGTCTAACATGGAAGTTGTGTGTATCGTCAAGGTGCACAATATTGCTTTTAGAAATGTATTCATCCGAATTAGTATGCGGTCTACAGAGTTATGACAAGACCTGGCCGGATTAAACCTGTCACCTGCCATAATCCGACCTGAAGATGAAGACGGACCTGGAGAGTCATCAAGACGGCCTTAGATTGAAAAATGATAGTCGCAAGAGTTGTTCGCCTCGTCGAGACGTTCAAGTTTGGTCTTTGGGCCATATCCATACGAGTTTGTATGAGACTTCAGCAGCCACGACAAAAAGCAGGGCAGGAGGTGCAGCGAATCCAGACAGGAGTCCGGGTTAGGAAAGACTTAGGGTTTTAGGACGGTTTTAATGTAATTTCCTTGTAAAGAAAGTCCTTTACTTGCACGGGAGGTCCAGCCGCCTCATATATATGTGAGAGGTGATGGCCGATTGAATAACACCAATCAAATCTATCAATCTACCGCACCTTTGCGTGTTCAATTTATCCCTCACCCTTGTACATATGCTTCTCGTTCTTTCGTAAGCCGGCCATGGCGGAAGGCTGCAGATCCACGAGGCTCTAGGGGCGATAAGGTCGATCTGGAGCAGCCAATCGTCGCCGGGTCCTCCGACGGGGTGCCTCCCGAGGAACTGGGGCGCATGGTATCAAAAGAGCCGGCTGGATTGTCTTGCGCATCGCGCTTCTTGCCGGCCTCCTGCGGTGCGAGTTGCGGAGCATCTCCCTCGGCGCCGCGGGTACACGAGGACGTGTTCGTGTGACGCGTTTCTAGCGCAACACACTTTCCGGCGACTCCGCTGGGGACGAAGCAAACGGTCTCCAGCCCGCTCTTGCTACGAGGAGCGCATCAAGAGGCGGCAATCTACAAAAACGGTAACATGTATCATCAGTCTAAACATAGATGCCGGTACCCGTACGTTAGTCCTATTGATCATGCTTTATCGGCTAGCACTAGTCATCCATATGGCTACGAGTAGAAGCCGATAGAAGTACGCTTAATGAAAGAAGTATGGATTATTTTCTTGGCAAAGTACGGGAAGGTTTGAGTTCTCATGCATCGGCTGCCCCATATAATAGGCCGATGAGTAACATGGGTTACTCGACATATCAATTTGGGACGCCTCACGGGTAAGAGGACGTCTCACGGTTTTATCCATCGGTTGCGGACTCGCACTATGCGGGGTCGTCCCCAGACTGGCCGATGGATGGTTGAATCGGTTATGCTGCTGCCAGCAATTTGGTCGGTTACTCCCAGCCGACCTATACTGCGCCTCATGTAACTACTCATTCGGCACCTTATGTTGCTAACGATATTCGCGATTCGGTTCACCTTCATGGATATGGCCGAACTAGTGATGATTCTGCAGGAGCACATGTGCCGGCTTATGATAGTGCGACACACAATACTTCCCTTGCACAATTGCACAATTTCGGCAACCCATGGCCGAAAGAAGCCAAGAGTGCTGGGGGGAAACCCCGACCAAGAGAAGAGAACCTGAAACAGGAAGAAAATAGAAGAGTCGGGGGGCAACCTCGCCTTACAGAGGCTAACACTGATGACTTCGCTACACCAACCTTGGAAGAATTATCTGACGGACAACATCAAAGTTATGAAGTTATCATGAGAAAAGCGCAAAGAGGAGTTCGAAGCTCTCAAA
The DNA here is from genome assembly GCA_947311845.1 of Poa pratensis. NCBI lineage: Eukaryota > Viridiplantae > Streptophyta > Magnoliopsida > Poales > Poaceae > Poa > Poa pratensis. The sequence continues at coordinate 10,745,538 of CAMZMU010000111.1, forward strand.
AAGAAGCGTGACGAGGAAGACTTGCAGATGTTTTACGCAACTCTTAAGAAAGATACTCCAGTGTCTATTCCTCCACGTGACAATCATATCAAGCCTTCTGCGCTACGGATACAAGAGGACGAAGTTCTGCAGATCAACCAACAAGACAAGGTTGACTCGGCCGTTACGATCGAGCCGGCATAAGCCGGGTCATGAAAAACAAGCGCCGTGTCCAATCAGCAGAAAAAGACTGACCCGGATATCACGACCGACTTTGCAGAAACATATGGGTAACTTTGCTTGTTTCCTGCCTGGCTAACATTTGGTCTCCGATGAGACGTATATTCTGTAGCTATTTTGGTTACAGAAACACAAAGCCAGGATCAAAGTCCTTCAAGATAGCCGATTCAGAAAAATCGGAGAAGAAGGGCGAAAGACGATGCATAGCCGAGTTGGATGACTTTAAGCCGGTACGACTCGGTTCCCTAATTCCAAAGCCGGTATCCCAATATCGGCTAAGGGACGAACAGTGTACCATCAGTCCGGGCATTGGGGATTACATTGTCGGTGCATCGTCGGCTAATCCAATCATCATAGAAGATCACCATGTCGAGCCGTCAAGAGAGGAACGAATGCAAAATTCGTTCGAGCAGAATAACAAAGACTGCGACGTGTTTTATGAAGCATAATCGGCCTTCAAAGGACGATTGGAATTTCTTAAGCATAAGCTGATAGCCATCCGGCTGACATTTATCTTGACGGTGATCAAGTGTTGACTCGGCTGCCTCAAGCCGGCTCATCCGAAGACGTACGGGTACACACTGTAGGTGATGCGATTGATTCGTCAAGCAAAGAAATTATTCAAGTCGACAATCTCGAGGACGGGTGTTCCATCGAAGCTACGAAAAAGACGCCCAACCTTGGGGGCAACAAGAAAATACAAAGACCGATGCCTGCAATGTTATAAGAAGGGGTAAAGGTAGCGATAAGCACAAGAGGAGGAAATCTAAAGTTACCTTCGCTCAATTATTAGAGCAATATCAGAAGATGAGCGAAGTAAGAAGTGTTTATCGACCAGCTGAAGTAAAGACATCAAAGTGACCCCCAAGGCCTAAATCAGAGGACCAGGTTTGGCGAAAGAAGAATTCCAACATGCCGACTCCACAAACTTCTTTTGGACCGCCAATGCCGAAGTCGTCCATGTCGTCCCATGCCGGCTTCTATTCATATCAATCACGAGACAGGTATGATTCACGGGCACACCATCCATCTTACGCTAAATCACCTCGCCAAGTTTATGTAGCTCCAAGAGAATCAACTCGGCAACCATATGTCAAAGACCGACTCAATCAAGAGTCGGTCAGGAGCTCATGGAGGAGTAAGGAGGTGGTCAAGCAAGTATACATAGTGAAAAGAGATGGCCGCAAAGATGTTGTTCCGAACCCAACTCCAAGTAACCAAAAGCCAGCTGAGATGATGTTGGCTACAAGGGGCAAGGAAGTGAAGCGAGTAACTTTCAAGGACCCAGTCATCGAGTCTGGACCGGCCAAGTCGGAAGTGCCCAAAGCCAAGAAAGAAATGCCAGTGCATAAAGCAAAGTCACAGCTGGGCTACCCACTTGGTTTATCACATTGGCAAGAGTGGCAGCTGAAGCGGCTTAGAGCCGAAGAGTTGGAGAAGCTGAACATGGCGTGGATTCCCAAAGAAAAATCTCAAGTCAAAAAAGATGAGCCAGCTTCTGTTGCCAAGCCGGCAGGAGCAAAGGAGGACAAGCATGAAGCCGGCATGCGAACCCGACGATTTTCATCTCTCTACAGGAGACCTCCGACAGCATGTCCTCCATGTTCTTCAATCGTGCCATCAAAGCCGGCACCTTGTAATTTATCCCCAGCCAAAACATCTGATCTATTTCGACTATTCACACTTTGGTGGACGGGTTCTCCGAGTCCTTTCAGATAAGGACGCATGGCCGATATTTGCATATCGCCCAAAGAATGCATTTGTTGGCAAAGCTGGAATCTGGCTAGTAGCGTTCTTCATGGTTTATTTGATTCCTGGAAGCTGGTGCTCAGTTTTGCCAACACCTATAAAGACGACTTGTTTATTGAGTCGGCTACTGACGAAAGATCTAGTGCAAGCCGGATGACCGGTTGGAACAAATATGTTTTTCTTATCTGCGGGATCCGAGTCAAATGGTCAGGCAGACTGCACTACGGGATACATGGAGTCGCTTGTGTTATCAAGATGATGAATATCTGAAGAGGCTCTACCTAGGTGGCAACCGGCCTGAGCATATGAACGGCCGATGAACGATTATAGCCCTTAGCATACACAGCCGATGGAGTGTTAACATCGTGCTTACAACAAGACCCTAGGCAAGATATTTTCTGGCACGCAATTTCTGCCAGAAAATAGGGGGCATATGTTCGCACCCAAATTTGGCACCTAGCCAGCCCGACACAGGATATCCTTGATCCAGGGGAGAAGACGCCAAGACATGGAGATGGAGGAAGGAGGCGTGCTATGTGTCAATCGGCAAGCCACATGCTGCAAGCCACCATGTCCCAGGACTGCCATCATCGAGAGCCTGTATTATCCCAGGAGCCAACCCGACCCGCAATCGTCTAGAAGCTGGCATTGTCCCAGGACCCGGCATTTCATGTCCAAGAAGCCGGCATGCACGCTGCCATGACCCAGTCGATAGCTCAAACCGACACCACTGTGTCCCAGGAAGAGGATAAGCCGGCATGATGTCATTTCTTACTCGGAGAGCCGACAAGCTCAGTTACGTGTCGGGTCGTGCTATAATCGGGCTCACTAGCAGGTTAAACTGGTGACTCAAAGATAACCCAGAGGACAACATACAGAGATTTGCACGACAGCGCTATGAAAATAACCTCGTATGGAAAAGTGCCTAACACGGAAGTTGTGTGTATTGTCAAGGTGCACAATATTGCTTTTAGAGGTGTCTTCATCCGAGTTAGTATGCGGTCTACAGAGTTATGACAAGATCTGGCCGGACTAAACCTGTCACCTGCCATAATCCGACCTGAAGATGAAGACGGACCCGGAGAGTCATCAAGACGGCCTTAGATGGAAAAATGATAGTCGCAAGAGTTGTTCACCTCGTCGAGACGTTCAAGTTTGGTCTGTGGGCCATATCTATCTGAGTTCGAATGAGACTTCAGCAGCCACGACAAAAAGTAGGGCAGGAGGTGCAGCGAATCCGGACAGGAGTCCGGGTTAGGAAAGATTTAGGGTTTTAGAACGGTTTTAATGTAATTTCCTTCTAAAGAATGTCCTTTGCTTGCACGGGAAGTCCAGCCGCCTCATATATATGTGAGAGGTGACGACCGATTGAATAACACCAATCGAATCTATCAATCTACCGCACCTTTGCGTGTTTAATTGATCCCTCACCCTTGTACGTATGCTTCTCGTTCTTTCGTAAGTCGGCCATGGCGGAAGGCTGCGGATCCACGAGGCTCTAGGGGCGATCAGGTCGACCTGGAGCAGCCAATCGTCGCCGAGTCCTCCGACGGGGTCCCTCCCGAGGAACCGGGCGTCTGGTATCAAAAGAGCCGGCTGGATTGTCTTGCGTATCACGCTTCCAGCCGGCCTCCTGCGGTGCGAGTTGCGGAGCATCTCCCTCGGCGCCGCGGGTACACGAGGACGTGTTCGTGTGACGCGTTTCTAGCGCAACACACGCTCAGAAGCCGCTGCCGCCGTCTTCCACCAACCCATCTTCACAACAGATCAACGCAATGAATTTGTCAAACTTGCCGTCGGCGCCACCACGACGCCAGACAGCGCCACCGTCCTGCGCTAGTCCACCATGCCACGACCATCATCGAGTTCCTGCTGCACCACGCCGCCATGACCCGTGAGAGCATCTCCACTCGCGGCGCCCAAATGGGCGCCCAAAGGCCGTCCGGACAGGCCCTTTGGGCGCCGTCCGGACTACCTTGCCCATTTGGGCGCCGTCGACGGCGCCCAAACTAAAAAAAAAAAATTTAAACTACGACAAATTTCATTCAAATTTTACGAAAGTTTACAGATTTGAATGAAATTTAAAAAAACTAAACCTAAATATACTGGCGGCCGCGGTAGCGGCGCCTGAAGGCGTAGTAGGGGTCCTCCTCCTCCTCCTCCTTCACCTCCTCCTTCACGCCGCCGCTGCTCCACGCGCCGCCGTCGTCCTCCTCCTTGACGCGGCTCGGTCCTGGGCCGTCGACGGTGAGGTCGAAGAAGGGCACGCCCTTCTCCTTGGTGGTATCGCACGCCGACCAGGCACAGGCCGAGGGGCCGTCGAGCGGCGGCACGTCGTCCATCGACGCGGCCGCGACGACCGCCGCAATGGCGTCGTCGTCCGTCCCCTCCTGCGCCGCTATGAGCTCCGCCATGAACGGCGAGAGCTCCGGCTCCGCCTTCACCTTCATCTGCTCCGGCTTCGGCGTTAGCAGAGAGGAGGCGCGGGAGCGGGATGAGGACGAGCGCGAGGACGACGCCCGCGACGAGGACGGCGTCGCGCGCGGCGCCCACTGGTTGGCCGGAGGTGGCGCTGGTGCCCAGGCGGCCGGAGCAGGGGCGGGCGCCGCCGTCAGGAGCGAGCCGCCGTTCGCGATGTGGTTCATCACGAAATGGAGCGTGCGCCCGGGCACGCTCCAGAACGCCTCGCACCCGGCGACGTTCTTGTCCGTCGGCGCCGGGCCGGGGCCGTCCCAGCGGTTGAATTCCTCCTCGTAGGCGCGCTGGAACGCCGCCTCGTACCGGCCATGGTTGGCCGGGTTCCGCGGATCCCAACGCTGGTCCTGACGCTGCTCCGGCGTCAGGTCACGCCAGTAGTGCGTGTTTACCGCGGCGGTGAAGCCGCGGCTCGTCCGCGTCAGGGGCTTCATCACCGGCACGCCGTTGACACCGATGACGAACCCGTGGCAAACACGCATATCCGGCGGCACCGGATAGCCGTTGTCGCGCAGCGCCTCCGTCTGCTCCTTGAGCAGGGTGCGCGGCGCGAAGCCGTTGGCCGCGGCGCCGCCGGTGCGCCTCTAGGTGCCGCCATGGAGAAGGAGAGCGGCGGCGGGTTTTCGAGTGGAGAAGGAGCGGCGAGGTGAGGGAGAGAGAACGGCGAGGGCGAGAGTGGCGATGAGTGGAGGCCGGCGCTCGCCTTTTATTGCCGCCGGAGAGCGGTGGCATTAACGCCGCTCGCCTCGAAAAGGCGCGCCGCATTCACTCCGGCGAGCAGAGGACGCGACGGCTCACTGGCCGCCCGCCGGCCGTGAAAACGAGGAGTCGCCACGCGGCACGCGCCTTTGACGACGCCTTTGACCACGGCAGGGCGTGGCCGTGTCACTGCCAGGCGTGGCCCGCGCGTCGGAGGCGTGCGTTTCCTTCCGTCCGGGGCCGCCCCAAGCCTCCCCAAGTTGAGGGCGTGGGCTGGGCGTGCCGGACACAAAACTGGGCCACGCCGGACTGAATTCGCGTTTGGGCGCCGCGAGTGGGCGCGATTTTGTGTCCGGCACGCCCCAAACGCCTTTGGGCGGCCGTTTGGGCGCCCCGACTGGAGATGCTCTGATCGTCGTCATCATAGATGAACTCCGCTGCACCAGCAGCCCCCTCCAGGCGTCCTGTGTTCCAAAATGATGCACCCAAGAGGGAAAAAACCACTGGGGTGTTCTCATCGGCCGATCTGGTATACCCAGATTTAGGGTTTCCCACGGAACTCTTGGCGGGAGGCGGGTGGTTGGCGGCGACGAAACCTTCAACATGATAACGACACCCAGGAGTGCCGATATCGTCAGCCTAAGCCCGTCTTGCACTAGCCCGGCCTCCTCGCCTCCTAGATCCGTTGAGGACGTCCGTTTCCAGCCGCAGCCAAACCCGGAGACCCGCCAGGATCCAATATGCGCGCCGCAGACCTAAGGGTCGAGTCGCATAAGAGGGAGGTCACCACGACGTCCCAAACGTTGTCGATCTGCCTGGAGAAGGCCACCACGTCGTCCGTCGCGCCACGCAGAGGAGTAGCTGCGTCGTGACGCCAACGGCCGTGCCACGCCCACGCCCTAGGACGCCAACCCGCGCCGACTCCTTCGGGCAGAAGGGACGAGAGGAGGGCTCACCGGCGCCGGCCCGGCTTCGCCCGGCCATGCCCTCTGGCGGCGACGAGAGAGGAGGGTGAGGAGGGGAGGGAGGTGCTGGTGGCGACGGCGAGAGAGGAGGGTGAGGGGAGGGAGGTGCTGGCGGCGACGGCTGCTAAGGTTCCCTCCCGCTCGCCGCGCGGGGGTGACGCGAGAGCTTGAGTTTCTACCGGTGCTACTACTATTCTACTACATGTTCCTAGTAGGAATTGCAGGTCAGAGAGAGAGGCTGCAGAAGAGCGGTAGTACTAGTGGCTACTAGTCTGCAAGCCTAGCTAAAACATGTAAAGTGATGATCCCTAGCCTGTAGCTCCGCAAGCTCTCGTTCATTGACTCTCTATGCACCCAAGACCAAAAGGCAGCAGGCTTTCATTATTAGCAGTGCAGCTGCTCAGTCTTGCCCGTGTCTATAATGATTTGATTCCCACGGTGGAGAAGTGGAATCCCGATGGTGGATCGCCCTACTCTCGGCATGCTATAGTTTGACATGAAAGAACATGAGAGATCGCAGCTCGTAGCTAGCACACCTCTCTGCGCCACTTCTTTATACAAAATGTGTTTCCAAAATCTTATACTCCGTATATGCATCAGACTATTAGATGTTCAGGGTGTGAGATGCATAGCTAGCTAGCTCCTGACTTCCCCTGAGCGAATTAAATAAACTGATACTAGCTTGAAAGGTCTGGCGGTCTGAAGGAATCTATTTGAGAAACCGACAGGAACTGAAAGATAATTGTAGGAACCAGCAAATTTAATTCTTCTCAGTCCTAGGCTGGACCATCGAAGTAAATGTATCCGGGAGGCAACATGAATTAGAACCTCGTGACTGAAAACAAAGATACAAGAGAAATTTTGGGCCATACTGGACAAGGTGAATTGCAGAAATATATTATATCAATTTCACACAAGGACCATCGAATATATGTGAGAATTTATTGATAGTATAAACATCAATTTCAATCAGGTCACTGTTTAGTAAAGAAAGAAATCAGCAAACATAAAAGTAAATTTGTTAGCTCCCTAGTAGCCTAGGTAATTCGTCTGATTAAAAAAATTACTATGCATAGTGTATTTGTGAAAATTAACAAGCGCGCAAAAGATCAAGGAGTGCTAACTCAGTTTAATATCTAAACTAGGAAACAACTGGGGCAGCATAAAACTAGATCTCTGAGGCTCTGACCCAATCGATGAAAAAACTTGTGACCCAACTTACTGATTCATGACCATTTTTCGTATGCACGCAAATTAAGCTTCAAACAACCATCAAACACATAATCACCATAACCACATAGATGCAATTCGGGATTTGAGGCCCATCTCCATTGTTTAGTGAGGATCACTAAGTTAACATGGAATGCAAGCATCACTTGTAAACGTTGAACATCTCACAGAAAATGACTTAATAAAATTTACATATATCATGTAAATATAAAACGAAAATTCCATGACATAAAAGAATGAAACGTGGTCTTAGACCTACTAAGAAAAAAGAAAGATAATGCAAAGAGTGTAAGTTCATGATCGAACTGTTGTCTGCCTAGGTATGCCTCATCCACGCATACATACAGTGGCTATCATTTCCCTGTTCTTGAACAAAGGGTATATAATCCTTCAAGCATCGACCAAAGTAATCATCACCAATCAAACAATAATATACCATGCAAACGCATTCATAAAGAAGCAAGTTTCCATCGTTTTTCTGAACTGGTAATGATCCAAGGTTCAGGTTATTGACTTGCATACACAAATGTGAGCTATCAAATTAAACGACACCACCACAATATAAACAAACAAAATACGCAGACAGTTGTACTAGTATAGCTCGCAGGGGTCCACGGCTGAAATCATGAAGCGCATGAAAGTTCTTCTACTGCAACTTGCGTGCATACAATTACAATAAACTTATTGGAACAAGCAATACAATTGAGAACAAGCAAGAGCGCACCCCCTGGGCGCCTCCTCGCGCTATCCACGTGGCGTTTTCGTTTTGTCCCGTAGCTGCTGGTTTTGTCTTTCGTTTTCTGTTCGCTCTCTCGTTGATTGGCTGCGTCGAGTCGCTCGCGAGAGAAAAAGGACCACGCTTCTCTTTCTTCCTCACGCACGCGACCACCGCCGCCACCCTCCCGATCCCATCCTCTCCCCAAGCCTCTTCCACCACCACTGCGCCGCCTCCACTCTCTCTACCCTCGCGTTCTCCTCTTATGCATCGGTCGAGCAGGGCAACCAGGGGAGGTCAGGGGCCAGGCCGACGTGCTGCTGCCTGCTGCCGATCTCGAGCAGGAGCGGTGCTCCCCCATCGTACCCCACCACCTCCAGCTGCTTCTCACTGCCGATTCTCCTCCGTCTTCCCACACCGCGGCTCCCTTCCCTCTCCAGGAGGAGCCCCATGGTCCTCGACGAAGTGGATCGACGGTCTCTGAGACTGTTGCGCGGCTCCCTCTCAACCCCTCCACTTCCTCGTTGTTGATTTCGTCCCTATGTGCCGCCTCGACCCCCCCCCCCCCCCCCCTCTCTTGTGGTGGCTTGTTGGGTGAGAGCGCGGAGGTACGACGCCGGCGTGGCTGTTGGTTATCCACGGTGGCAAGGTTTGCTGGGTGAGGGCCAGAGGTACGATGTGCAGCTGCTGGTAATCCATGGTGGTAGTAACGAGTTGCAACTTGCAAGACCCATATGAGCTCCTCTTTTGGAGATATGACTGATTTCAGGCAGTGAGATGATGGGTAGTATCTCGCGAGAGTTTGTCTGTCCACATCTGGTGCCCATGCCTAGATCGAAGGACCCATTCCCCAGCTGAAAAACTTGTTGTTTGGATTATTCATATCAAGGTCAGTAAATTACTGACAGTAATCATCTCCCCCGTATTCAGGTTATTAATTTCCTTACTAAAGGTCATGAATCCAACTTTGGATTTGACTGAGGTTGTGGTTCCTGCTAATTGTTTGATCCAAATATTTATTACTGCCCCATGATTGGTTCTTTATGTTCTTTTCAAATTTACTCAAAAGGTAGTCAGTGCTTTTGTTATTATTACTACAAGTCTACAACGTGATCATAACTAGATTAGTCTCAACTGGTCATAACAATTTCATGCTGTATTAGGCTCCATGTTCGTGAACTATTTTCACGGATCCGCGGATTGTAGCATTTGTGGCAGCAATTCTAATCAGACTAGACGGTATGTGTACATAATATATTTTATATTTACTTGCAGTTCTAACTATCTTATGAGTACCCAGCTCAGCAGTCATGTCCACATAAATCAACGCATCCCTGACCTTGCATTGCTCCTCTTCATTACCAGATTTTTTCAGGGCCTTCACTTGATCTTTTAAAGAAAAATTTACAATTTTCTAATTATAGTTCTGCAATTATTTATTGGAAGATCTGTGATATGATTTGTTGACATGATAAGTGGTTCAGTAGGTCTCATGGCATGGAGAAGATCAAAATATACTCACTGCTTCTCCAAACGCGCTGCTGCATTGTCCTGTATCCTTGCCTCTGTCCATTGAGTGTCCCAGCCGCGGTGAGGTAAGTGCTGCCCCATCTCAGTTTCATTTTTTCTGTGTTGACCTGACGGTTGGAACAAGCGCTCCCTTCCATTTGTCTATTGTTATATCTCTCAGTGTGTTATGAGATAGTATAGTAGAGCAGAACATGTTACACACCAGCCAGGTTTATGCATTTATAGATTGGAATAAGAATTGGTTGTATAAAAGGATTTATACGTGTTGGAAGGGGAATTAGGTACCTGCAAAGAATCTGTTGTAGAGCATCCACGCATGATAATCACTGTTGTAGAGCACCCCTGCATGAGTGAAGATATTAAATTTTACTGATGATTTTGTTTCTGTGGAGGTGTTGTTTTGTTGTAGTTCAACTCTGAACATGGATTACATGGCCAAGTGGCTATCTAAATTAGTAATCGCGTTATAGGCTTAGCTGACTTATGTATACATTGCACTTTTCAGAATATTTTTCAATAAAACGCTTTGCAGGTTTCTTTAGATAAATGATGACCCTGTAACAAAGCAATTACTACATCATCTATCTGTAGTCTTGTCGTTATTTTATCCCATTACTGATAACTGATACATTTATTGACGCAGTATGCCATGCTTTAACTTACCGTGTGATGGCATTTTATTCATACATTATGTACTTAATTTCACAAGCTTAATTGGCATCTGATCACAGCAAGGGAAAAGAAACTAAACCCTGTCAGAATGTGTGCCTTGTAAATTAGAATATCCAGTTAATCCGCTGATGGTTCAAATAAGTGGTACTTGGTAGGATAGCTACCATGTTTGTGTTCTGCTGCATGCTGCTATATCTTAAATCAGCTAAAAGTTTGGGTATCCTTGATGGCGAACAAATAATCTTGCCTTTGTAGTCTCCAGTTAACATTTATGATTTTCTATACCAGAACTTTATGATGGCTATCTTTCTTTTCCTTTGTGTAGATACATGCGGGCCTTTTTGGGTTTAGTTCAGGTTGATCAATTAACTATAGCCATCAAAGGAACTTTTGGGAAGTTCAATGTCGTCCTGGAGCCTGGTTGCCACTTCTTGCTTTGGTGCATAGGAGATCGAATTGTTGGTTACCTCTCACTGCGTGTGAAACAGCTAGATGTCTGCTGCGAAAAAAGACAAATGTTTTCTCCTACATTATGATCAAACCTGATGGTGTTCACGTGGTCTGATTTGTGTTTCTTGACTTTTCTCAGTGTTTGGTACCTCTTGTATGTTTCGCTTCGGATATAACATATGTTCTTTGCCTCTAGGTTGGAGAGATTATATTTCGCTTCAAGAAGAAGGGCTTCTTCTGAAGGTACTAAAGCTTTTCAGTGCAGCAAGGAGTTTCTCAGGTTTGCTTAAGAAATGCAATAAATCTTTCAAAGTTACTTACTTATAGCAAGGTATCGAAATAGCAAGGTAAAATGCTGTTTTACTTCAATGGATTTTTGACTATTTCGCCTCTCGCACAGGTTCATCTATATAGTCAGATCGAAGCTGCAGGGACAATATACATAGGCGTCGGTCACCGCTCACCAGTTCTACAATAAGGTCTTAGCTTAGCCCTGTACAGCACTGGCGGTTCTTTTCTTGCGTAATCTGCCACAAACCGCTATTCTCAACGGTGCTGGATATAGGTGTTCTGATCCGGCCTGTGCCAGTACTGATACGTTGCGCAGGTGATTGTCCCTGAAACTTCTAGATGTTTAATGTAAGACCTGGCAGGTTTTTATGTCCAAGTTCTTACTATTCATTACCAATACACCCAAAAAAAGAAGAGATAGATCTTATTTGACTAACTGCATATGTGACTTTTGCATGCCATAAATAGCTAAGTTGGAAATTATATAGGGGCATCATGCTCAGAGAAGCTTTTGCAGTTAAGACACGAAAAATATACATCGAGTGTTGAGCACATGTGTGCTTCTTATTTATACAATGAAATTAATAGAATTGCAATGCCTTCTGAACGGTCTCGCTAAGTTTCTGCTCTTAAAAAATAGAAGATAGTTCAGAAGATGAGTATAATGAACCTCAATATTATGTACTATGCTAAATTGCAAATCTGGGAGCTTTGTTCGACAGCCATATAAGTGTCTCTTCGCGTGTGTTAAACAACAAACTTTTCCATGTCAACTTTTGAGGCATTTTTTCCCTTGAATCTCCAACCTTGTTTTATTGGCGTCACTACAAATAACAGACAAACAATCACTCTGTAATAATATGTGCTGATTTAGAAGTCGTGTCCCAGCCTCCGTAAATCTGTGTCCAGAACTTAACATAAAGCTTGAGATGTGATTCGGCAGCAACGGACCAAAACTATGTTTTACAATGAAAAACCATTTAAAATGTGATAGGTCATGATTAGACAGCAACTAACCGGCCAGGAGGTCATGCCGAGATGGTTGATGGAAAAGGACAAGAGAAAGATTGCATTTGTCCGTCCATGGCTTTACTTTTCTTTGGTATGTCTCTACTTTCAGTGATCTTATAGTTAGTTACTCTCTGTGGGGATTATTGCATCCTAATTGCTTGTTAGATCTGTTGATCTTGTGCAGGATTGAGCTTTTTTTTAATGATCAGAACCATGTGGACGGCACGCCCAAGTCATGCTTTCTCGGTATCATCTCCTCCTGCCAGCACCGTGCTTGTTGCTGCCCTGGCTCCTCTGCCTACTGCCCTGGTCATCTAAACTGAGTTTCCCGGATGTGGACCAACGACAATGTGCTCGTGATGGATGTCGTGCTTGTCGCCAATGGCTACAATTGGCAGGTAGTTAATTCACGGTTCTGGTATTTTGAATGCTTGTTCGCTCATATACTTCAGTTCTGAATTTGGTCAGTATTTCTGAAGAGACATGGGCCTTTTAGAGCTTACATTAAACTAAATAGTAGAGGTATAATCATATAGATATTGATATGTTATCTTTGCACCGAAGCTTGAGCATTTCATTATCTGAATCTTTCTCACTCAACTCGTCAGCTACCTTGCTGCTATACTAAACAATTTCAGCCTCCAAAGGTAAATAAATATCTATGTGCTAAGATTGGAGGCAAAGCTTCTACTCTCTTGGTATCCTCCTTGTATTTTTTCTGCAATAACATGTAGTGCAATGAGAATATTTGAAAGCATCATACACTCCACCTAATTTAACTCCAAACATGAGTTTTTTTGTCAACACATAAGCTTCTGAGAAAATAAGCAGTCTGGTCAACAACTCGATATTGTACAAATTTTTAGGAAGAATAGATCCCTTGACTAATATGCCATGGATAGAAAAACTCGAGTTTTTCCAAGATATTCATTTGTATGTAGTTAGTTTTGTTCCTTTCGTATGTTTATGTTGTAGAAGCTTATACTGAGTCTTTGTCATCCAATGAAAATTGCTTATATATTGTGAAGGTATGTGGTGAATGAGAGGAGGAAAAATATACAAGGAAAGGCCACCGCTTTGATACCGCTGCCGACAGCCACTGCCTCCTGCCCCAGCCGCTCCAGTTACCTCTCTCCTACCCTCTTAATCTCTGCTGGAAAGAAGAGAAGGCGTGAATCTACAGGAAGAGTTTGGTGCAGAAGAAGATGAGCAAGGTGATTATTTCTCCCTCGGATTAATGGAGACTAAATAATGAAATGGATCTGCATCATTAGTTGCCATGATCTCATTTAAGGAAAACGTAGATGATTTGAATTAAAGAATAATCAAAGATCTGCTTGCGTGGAGTAAAACACGATCCCAGTTTTATCAGAGAAAAGTATATTTTTAATACCTTAACTTTCACCCAAGTTCGGATTTTCAACCTTAATTTCGAGAAACTATTTAATTTGAACCCTCCAACTGTCAAAACCATTTAGTCAATTTGTCTCACAGTCAGGCTGGTGTGGATGTTCTCTGAACCATAATAATGTTTTTTCACTGCTCTTTGATCGTACGTACTGTGGACTACTCACTACTGGATTAGAATAGTCTGGGAAAATATTTTTGAAGTGATCTAGAGATTTTAGCTTTCGTACCATTGCCATAGACTTGTAGAAATGCTCAATATTGTTCTTACAAGTTCACCTGTTGTTATTTAGTTTTCCTGGAGATGGCAACTTTTCCCTATTTCCAGGTGGTGGGGAAAACTTCATTGGCACAATGACACATCTCGTTCTGAAACGTTCTGCCGTTTCAGGACCGGCCCAAACAGTTTGATGTACAGTTGATGTTGAAGCAAGTAAACTAATGTGATATCATTTGCTTCTCAAAAAATAATACACTGAAGAAATTTGCCATTTTGCTACCAGTTCTTCAACTCACGAGAGCAAATTCAATCTCTGTTGTTCCCCGTTTAGCTAATCTTCTCAGCCAGCGAAAGGTGTAAATATTAGCTTCTTTTGTTGTGACTTTTCCGTTTATTATATTGACAAAATCCATGCATTTTCTGTTATGTCTGTACCTGATTGATTTTAGATATGTGGCTCATGTTTTCCTGAGCAAGTAGATATACCCCTTTAAAAGAACAGATACTGGTCCTGTATTCACCTCCTCCATGATTATTCATCAGGTATCAAATTTGAGCAAGTGGGCAGTTTAGGTTGCTGAGTCTGGAACCTTTTCAGCTCCTCTTGGGTCTGGTGGTTCAGGTAATTTTCCTGACTATGGTTTGTAGTTGTAAAATCTATTTTCAAACTTAAGAGTTCATTCCTTTTTCAGGTGTCATTTCCTCAGATTAGTCTACTGTCTTTGACTAAGGGTGCTATTTAAGTATTCTTTAGGCTGCTCGTTCATCGACGGTTCATGGCTCATGCTGCTTATCAGTTTTTGTACTGTATCTCATATGTTGCTGCTACAATACTTTTGTACAAAAATATGCTTGACTGACTCTTGTAGGCCTTTGCTAGATCATGGATAGTTCATACTTCATGAAGTATGTGCCAATATGTACATATGTGCTCTTGGTGGTCAGATGAGTGGCGCAACCTGTCTTTATTATGCACTTCATGGGAGATCATGGAGATTAGTTACTTTTTGCTTGTTGGCAAGTGAATCTTCTTGATATGTTCTTATTTTGAAATGAGGTGGCTATCCCGACGTTCACATCTTTACTGTGACATTTGCACCTGAATATTTTATGGATGGTATGCTTTCGCCTTCAATATATTTATCTGTTTACATATGGCTCTTGCATCAATTCCTTTCCGTCCTTTGCTGATGTTGTTCTCTAGCCTTCAAATCTAAGTATTGAAAATTCACTGTAAACTTACTCGATCTCATGCTAGCAAGACTAGAGAATAAAGAGCTTAATATCGTCGCAGAGTGTGTGGCCACAACAAGACCTGCGGCTTTTCAACATGTCGACATAGCTTATAAATTAACGACCAAATGACATCGTGCATGGCAATTGGACTGCAAATGCCCCGTGAGGCCGCATACAAAAGAATGACCGGTTTTCAACCATTTCACAACGACAAACACATCGTCTACAGTTCTAAAATCTGTAAAAATGGGACGTGATTGGGCCGCCCCTGACCAGCAAGGAGGCGCCCCGAGGGGCGCCCCAGCCTCTAGTAATGATAAAGAGGCAGATGCATAGAGGGAAGAAATGAGAAGGCGTAGAAAAGAAAACCACATCTCATCATTACTATCATCTGTCACAGCCTCACAGGCCCAAAACCCTAACCAAGGAGAGTGAACCCATGAGTAGTAGATACCGTATTCTCGGGCATGAATAGGTGATTGGTATTTTAACTAACGCGTCAAATCGGAAGCAATCATAGCAAAGTTTGGTGACTTACAGAACTTCTCATTGTCACATGCTGGCATGCTGCAGAACACTGTTGCTAAGGCTTCAACGAACAGTCCTGTTGGAGGAGAAAAGTGGCAAGAATGGAAGAACTTGAAAAGTAGGAAACAGGGAGAAAATACAGATCCGAAAGAAGGCCATGCTGAAAACCCATCTTTTAGCCCCGATATGCGAAGTTATAGTGAGAACGTATACACTACGCTTAAGATGCAAAAAAAAAAAAACAGATCAAGAACTGGCATATGTCTGCAGATCAACTCACCTTAAATCTTCCCCAAAAGCATCATCAATGTTTTAACTATAACATCCAACGGAAAATCAAAAGAAAAGAGAGCCCAAGACAAAAGCCAAACTTGTAGAATTTCACAAAGATCGTCATCAAATCTGGCAATAACCTCGTCTCAAGCAGGAGCCAAGAAGCTGCCATGATTTGTGCCATGTGGGTTTTACAAAGGGAGGCCTACACAGCTCCATTGGCAGTATGCCCACCTCCAAGCAATCCGCAAGCTCAAGAGATCGTAAGATCTCCCTGAAGATTCATAAGGAGGTGGACAGAATGCCAAAGAGCTCTCGGTAAGCGCCCCTTTGGCAAGCCCAGATGACTAGTAGTACTACCACCTCCTTGCTCCAAGCTCTCCATCAATGGCTGCTAGCTACTACTCCCTGGAGTACTACTCTCTCGCTGTGGTGGCGTAGTGGCCTTTACAGGGCGTGCTATTTATAGAGACTACCAGCGGGCGGCTGGCCGGCTAGGGTTAAGTTGTACTCCCTCGAGAGGGAGGGGATTCTGGGGGCTTGGGTGGGTGATGGGCTGCAGACCTCGGCTGGATTGTGCTTCTTGGTCTTTACGTTTGTGCGTGAGGCATGGGAGATCTGAGGGATTTCATATTAGATGAGAGCTCCTGCCATGGCTATTCTAGTACTCCTATGGGTAGTAATAAATCGAATCTGATCTGATCTTACGCTGCACCAACGTAGTACCTACTAGTACTCCCCCGTTTCTAAATATAAAATGTTTTAGCATTTGTCCATATTCATATGTAAACAAATGTATCTAGACACATTTCATGTGTATGTTCATTCATTTTGGTATGCACCTAGATAAAATGTGTAACACCTAAAACATCTTATATTTAGGAACGAGGGAGTATATGTTTTGGGGGCTATGTTGCACTCCTTTCTTCCGGAGAAAGAGTTAAGTGATACTCCCTCAGTCCATGTTTAGAAATAGGTGGCACACTTGTTTTCCAAGATCAGAGTAATGTAATTAAATATGTCATTGAATTTATATTCAATTAAAGTTTGTAGTAATATAATTTGTAACATATGAATCATGTATTAGGGCATCTTCACCGGACCGCCCGGAAATGTTTCCCGCACCCCCGAAATTGTGCCCGCTATCGGGGGTGGCTCACACATGTCTGATGTGGGGAGAGGGGGGATGATGAAGCTACCCTGAGCGACACCCCCAAGCTAAAATCCAAAACATAAGTTGAGATCAACTTTAAGCAAAAGATTTCATTCAAATTTGTTAAAGACGTTGCTGAAGTCGAAGGCGTCGTCATTGGAGGAGGAGGATACGTAGAAACGTTGAAACATGCGGTGGAGGAGGATGCGCCCTAGTTGGGGACGGAGGAGGAGGCAGGACTCACGACGGTCGGGATGGAGGCGTAGCCGCTGCCGGAGGAGGAGGCCTACTGAGCTGAATGCTCGATGGACTTCCTGAAGCATGGGGTATCCGCCTCGATCTCGGTGGCCCATGCGACCAATGCCCAATTGATAGAGGTCGGGGAAGTCGCTGTCGCCCTAGCACCGTAATGGCGAGGAGACGCGTCACATCGGCGACACCTTCTCCAGTGATGACGAGGACGGCTCCTCCTTCACCTGCCTCTTGATATTCCGGTGGGACGTGTGAGTTGGCCTCTCCGCTTGGACGTTGTGGATGATGATGTCGCCTCCTGGACGCGTTGGCGAGTGCTTCTCTTCCTTCACCCTGCGGCAGGTGATGCCTCTGTCGCCGCCACATCGCTCCTCCTTCGCACATGCGAAAGAGGATGGTGCTCCTTATCATGGAGTGTTGGCGGGCGGTCTGGATGGCGTTGTCCACAGTGTGGCAAGTCGTGTGCCACCACTCCTATCGTCCTTTGGCATTGAACTACTGTGGCCTCCACACACCGTCGTCCGCGTCGATATCTGCGTTCCGCTCGCGCATTACTCTCTTTAGCCACACGCTGAAGTTTCATTTGGCGTTCTCAGGAAGACCCTTCATCGGTTGCGTCATCTTGTCCCAGCGACGAAGGACGACAAGGTTGAACTGCTCGAGGTCGTTTACACTTATGACCCACCCCTTTGATAGGCGGTAGTACTGTAGGACGGGCAAGTCCTATCGGTGGAAATGCCCATGCATGTTCGAGGTTGAGGTTGCCTCCGACCCCGGAAAGGCCAGCGAGAACCGCCAGCCTCGTAGTTGTGAGACATGGTGTGTTTGGCAGGCGAGGGAAGAGAATGATGGGAAAGATGGAGGTGCAGGAGCAAGATGGCACACCGAGGCGTGGTGGGGGGCTTCTTATAAGGGCTTCTTATAACGCCACGGGTACGCCGAGCGGCTGTCCCACCGACGTTAATGTTACACGTCGAATGGCGCAACGCCGGAGCAGTGTGCTATGCATGGGGAGGACGCAACGCCGACGCGTCAACTGGCTAGCTTCGTCATTAATGCAACGCGTAGGGAAGACGCAACGACGACGTGGCATCATCGCCCCACTGTGGATGCGTCGAAGTTGGTGGTGCCGCCATTATTCTATGGATCAGTCTCTTGTGCGCCGCCATTAATAATGACTGACTGGGTGCGTGTTCATGACATGAGGATCCCACCTGTCTAAGACCGTATCCGAGACTTATCCGGTGCACCCGAGGTGGCCCCGCAGGTTGGGGTTGGTCACGGGGGTGCCAAACATATTTCCGAGCAACCTCGATTGATGGGGTGTCGCTGGGTGTTTCTTTTTTTGTGCGTACCCCTGTTGAGGAGCCGGTGGAGATGCTCACAATGTCATAATTAATTCATGAAAAAGAGGGGCCATATAAATACAAAATCTCCAGTAGGATGATAATGCGGAAATCCACTTTTGCACCGGAGCTCATATGCTCCTACTTGACTAAAAATAAAAAAAAAAGTAAAATATTTCAAAAGAATCTGAAAAAATTGGAGAGAATCATATACATTTTTTCTTCTACATACGTGCAAATTTGCGTGATCAAATGGCATTTGTGATGCTCTGTGAAAAAACAAATCAATGGCTAATATAGAATTTTAAAATATAGTTTTTGGAGCACTGATTTTGTTTTTTGCACAGAGCAACAGAAAATGTCATTTCATCATGAAATTTTGCATGTATTTAGAACACTTGTATATTTTTGTCTCCAACTGTTATCAGATTCGTTTGAAACTTTTACTATTTTTTTACTTCTTTAAATCAACCAGGAGCATACGAGGTCAGGAGGCAAAACGCCTCTTCGATGTGTTGTATTCTATGGTGCGTTCACTGCGTGGTGTGGGGGTCAGCCACGGCCAGAGTCACGTTTGGTGAGTGCAGCCACGTGTCCGAAATCACAAATTTGACCCTCGAAGCAAAGTTCAATCCAAAATGAACCGACTTCGAAATTTTAGCCAAAACTAACCTTTTTTTATTACCGCTCATTATCTTGGCGGTAGGGCCTATGGGCTACCGCCGGATGTGCTGGCGGTAAGGTTCTGGAATGTTACATTAACTAACTTGTCTACCCTTTACTGGACAGTAATTACGAGATGGAGCAGTGGCTTTGGACGTGTGCCTTTTGCGTTACGTTCTGGGATCGAACCCCAGCGAGATTTAATCTTTTTGCAGTTTTTCCTGGCGTTTTATCTTTTACACATTGCAGTTTTTTCTTCCACTTTTTTTTTTTTGCATTTTTCTTCGGCTTGAAAGTTTTTGCATTTTTTCCTGACGTTTTATCCAAGTGCATACGCAATATAGTTTTATATATAGACTTATAAATTACAAAATTTAGTTAGACAAGTCCCTCCCCACCACGGGATAGCGAGTACGAATCACTACAAAGTACAAACTAATCATTTTTAATTATTTATTACAGCAGTTGTGCCATATAACATAAAAAGGACTACGATTTTTAATCTATTTATTACACAACCAAAAGGACTGTACCATATAAAATAAAGTACTAGTTTTTTTAGCTGTTTATAACACAACGGAAAATAAATACGGCAGAGAAAATGTAAAGGTCTACTTGCTTTTATTAACTATTCATCACACTACAAAATAAGAAAACATCGTCTAAAATATAAAGGACAACAAGTTCTTAGCTATTTATTCCACAATAGAACAAAATCGTGACTTATAAAATAATAGACTAAAGGATCTTTAGCTATTTATTACACGGCGGGAAAAATTTACGCCGTATAAAATATAAAAGACTACGTGTTTTTAACCATTAATTATAAAAGGGAAAATATTGCACCGGATAAAATGTAAAGGATTGGGATTAGTAGCTATTTATTACACAGCGGAACAAAAAATGCGACGTATAAGATAAAAGCGTTACTGTTTTTTTAGATGTTTACTAGACAATGGAAAAAATAGCTATGTCAATATAAATAACTACATGTTTTTTAACTATTCATTAAACCAAAAATAAGAAAACGTCATATAAAATATATAGTTCGTTTTTTACTATTTATTACACAGTAATAAGAATATACGCCCAAAAAAATAAAAACGCTATACAATATATAAAGATCTACGTTTTTTGACTATTTATTATACAGTAATAAAAAATATGCCTGAAAAAAATAAAAGGACAATACGCGCAAAAAATTAAAAACGCCATATCAAATATAAAGATCTACGTTTTTTGACTAATTATTACACAGTAATAAAAACTATGCCCGAAAAAAATTAAAGGACTATACTGGGATTTTCGGGACGGGGCAGGCAGCCCACATACATGAAGAGAAAAAGAGGGGGGACCTTGTCTGTCGGTCGAAGAAGGCAACAAACAAGTGGAAGCAACCGATGCTTTGGTCATTCGACTCCTTGATGCCAGTCTGTGCTTGCTATCATGCTGGCAAAAGCGGGGGTTTCGGCCGGTTTTACCTACTATTGGATTTGAACCAATGACTCTCGCCGTATGAAAGCGATACTCTAACCGCTGAGTCAAGTAGGTCAAGCTGAGTCAAGTCAGAGAAAATCGAGGACTATACTGGGATTTGAAATCCAGACCTAAGGTGAAAGCTGAGGGAACAATACCAGCTGGCTGATCACAAGGATGTATTAACATCAGGACAGCGACCTTACTTGATGTTTGTGTTCTGGACAATACAGCCAGCACTTCCAGCGGTAGCCCATTAACCCTACCGCCAAGATGTTTAGCGGTAATAAAAAGGGTTAGTTTCGGCTAAAAGTTCAAAGTTGGTTCATTTTGAATTAAACTTTGGTCTGAGGGTTAGATTTGTGATTTTGGCCCAGCCGCGTAGGCTTTGGCAGGATCCAGTTTTTTTTGTCTTTGAACGGTGCAGGATCCAGATAGAGACGAGTGATGGAGGAGGGTGGGTGCAGGGAAGTGCCTTTTTAGGTCGCAGCAGGGAGCTTCGAGGTGTCCAACGACCAACGTGATGTCCCAGCTCGTAAAAAAAATGTGATGTCCTTGGATTAAAAATAGATCCGTGTGGATGCGCTACTGCCACACGATTATATTGCTTCTCTCTTTAGTCTTTTCCATCCATTTAGCAGAAATATGCAGTAGTGCACTCCGTGTAGTGACTAGTGAGTGCGAACTTGCAGTCGTTTTCGTGCATTTTATCTTACGAAAAAGCTTGCCGTTGACCGGCCGTATGTCCTCACCAGAACCACTAAGTCTGAGTCTGCTCTGCTGCGCATGCCCCGCTTAGTACGAACTTTTTTGATCGCAGATTAGAAAACACAGAAATTAGAAAAACACACGAATTTAATAGGATTGCAGGTGCAAAACAGATGGTTGCAAAACAGAGGAAAACTGCAGAAATAGTCATTCGGATAGAATGCAAGAGAAACACAGGAAAAATGACTCGATCACACATCACTAGTAGGGAAACCCTATATAGGTAGGTTGGCACTCTGTGACGCACCCTTAATTAGTGCGCCACAGAATTATTTTTTGTGGCGCATGTGGTTTAGTGCGCCACAGAAATTCACATTTCTGTGGCGCACTAAACCACATGCGCCACAGAAATTAGACATTCTGTGGCGCACCAAGCCTGGTGCGCCACAGAAAGTCACATTTCTGTGGCGCACATGGCCAGGTGCGCCACAGAAATTTATCTGGGGGGTGGGTTAAAATTTGAAAAAAACAATTCTGTGGCGCACCTGGCATGTGCGCCACAGAAAGTTGACATTCTGTGGCGCACCTGCGAGGTGCGCCACAGAAATGTGACATTCTGTGGCGCACCACAGAATTATTTTTTTCAAATCCCACCCCCCCTGTGGATCGTCTTTTTTGTCTTGCAGGAATTAAAGGAAAATGATAAAAAATTCAATAAATAAAATCATTTGACATGTAGTTACGTATGAGTGTCTAGTAGGTATAGAAATTTTGAAATATGAATTTTGACCTTTTCTGCAACAAACAGGAAAAAAAACTTGTAACGGCCATAACTTTTGCATACGACGTCGAAATAACGCAAATAATATGTCAAAAAAATAGTGAGAAAAATCCAAGTTCGAATCCACCTGGGTTTACCCGGTAAGCAATTCACAGATTCCTCAAATTCCAAAAGAAAAAAAGTTATTTCAAACAGACGATTTTTCGCAGCAAAATCAAAAAGAAAGAAAAAAATTAAAAAAAAATCAAAAAGTCCAAAAAAAGACACAGAAATGTATAACAAAGAAGATTGTTGAATTTTTTGGATTTTTTTGAAGTGTTTTGACTTTTTTGAATTTTTTGGATTTTTTGAATTTTTTGGAGTTTTTGAATTTTTTTGGAGTTTTTTGAATTTTTTTGGATCTTTCGAAACTTTTGAATCTCCTTTTGAAACTTTAGAAGTTTTTGAAAAATCTGAAATTTAAAAACACACATTTATAACACATACCACACATATACACATACAATACTTAAAAGGGTTCATATGATATATATATCAATAAGACTTGAGTAGCATAGGGGTAGCTGGACTGGATAGAACTTAGAAGTTAAGCGTGCTAGGGTTGGAGCAATTTGAGGATGGGTGACCTAGCGAGAAGGTATCAGTTCAAAAAATTCAAAAAATATGAAAATAATTCCAATAATTAGGATTTTTTTCATATTATTTCATATTCTGATTTTTCTGGATTTTTTTTGAAACTTTTTATATCTTTTTGCATTTTTTGAATTTTTTGAGAATTCTGTGGCGCACCAGGCCAGGTGCGCCACAGAAATGTGAGAATTCTGTGACGCACCAAGCCTGGTGCGCCACAGAAATAATTTTTGTGGCGAGAATTCTGTGGCACACCCAGCATTTCTGGGGGTGCGCCACAGAATACCAAATTGGTGCGCCCAGTATGAGTGTAAAAAAGAGGTTAGATTGAATGTTGAAATTCCTATGGGATTGAGGCATAAAATTCAATCCATATGAATTTTGGAGGTGTCATTCCTTCGATCCAAATGGATTCCTCAGTAAAAAAAATCTATAAATATTGTTATGAAAATTCTTCACTCCAAAGAGGCCCTACACCTACACCTAGGGGTGTAAACAGATAGGATAATTTCCGCATCGAATCCGCTGCCGAATCCGTTTTAAAGAATCCATGTCCGATCTTGAAGAATCCGGCGGATAAGGATATCCGATTCTGAATTGTACACCCGGATACGGTATAGGATATGGTATGTAAAACAGCATCCGAATATGGATTATCCGAAAATTAATTAGGATTATCTAATGGTTATAATCCGAATTATCTGATTTTCTACCGAAATATCTAAACTAATAGAGCACAATTTATAGTTTGTGAGTTGTGGAGTTCATCCGTTGAACAACAACTCATTTAGATGGTCATTGTATAGACTATGGAATACATCTTTATTTGATTATTAAGTTGCTGAGCGATTATTTTTAGTTTTGTGGGTTGATGATATACATTGCACGTACCGATCCAATTAATTTTATTTTCGCCCCGAATCCGCTCCGTTTCCGTTCCGAAACCGTCATCATATTTATCCGCCACCGAATCAGCTGCGTCTTTTTAGCAAATCTTTGACACAGGTTGCAAAGAAAGTTATTCTCTAGAAAAAAATTATAGGGGTACAATACTTGAATATCTTTGCCCGACTTAAGTTTCAAAAAAATTGAACTTTTTTGATTTTTTTAGTATTGGGTGCACAGGTACTCGAGAGGCACAACGTATTTTCCATAGGTGTTGCTCCTACTATTCTTCCTTCCATCTAAAAGAGGAGCACGCCCCGGTCACTCAAAGATGCACACAGAATTAATACTATTGCAAAGTTCAGAAGATATAAAGAAAGCAAAATCGAGGTCACATGCCTCGCGACGGTATCTTCATCAAGCTTTTACAAAGGCACCAACTTCATAGGCCGAGATTGAGATTTTCAGCCCAAAAATCGAGTTTCAAACCACCAACTTCATTAAAGGCACGATACAAACGCTCGTCGACATTATCTTAAATGTTTTCACCGAAATGCAAACTCGACGTTGACACCTCTACCATCATCATTTGGTAGGCCAATGACTCATCATCGCTAATGACATGCCGCTGTAGAAGAAACTGGAAGTCGATAATGTCCTATACCGATACGTCTCCAGTCATGGTCGCATCAATTTTGACCAAGCATCAATAGGTATGACCCGACACCACGGAAGAGACGTCGTGTGTAGCAGCTGGCAGGATCGGGCATGACTTGATGCCTTCATATCATCGTATGATACATCACGCATTGCGACCACGGGCAAGACATGATTGAGAGCATCTCCACCGACACCCTCCCAAATGGCTCCCTAAAGACCCAATGGGGGTCCGGACGGCAAAAAATGCCCTAGCGGCACCCCCAAAGGCCAGCGCCGAGCGAAATCGTGTCCGGCACCCCCGAAAGGGCCCCCAAGTTTGGAGGCCCTATCGGGGGTGCCGGACATGGGGCGGACATGCCCTTCGGCAGGTCTGGCCCGCCCGTCATACACAACGCCCGCGTGAACTGATTCATTCGCTCCCCACCCCCTCCTTCTTTTCCCTCTCGCCGGCGATTTGCACCATCACGACCACTCTCGTCGTCGCCTTGTTGATTCGCACCTCGGGGCCCAAGCCGCAACGCTCACGCAGGCCTCCTTGCCGCCGCTCCCCGCCGGTCTCCGACCTCGTTTTGCGCCGGCGTAGCTAATAATTCAGCCCGGTGCGCCTTCTTCCTCCCTCCCACCCCGCAGGCAAGCTGCTCGACCATTCGTTCATAGGCTGATTTTATTGATTGGTCATTTGTTGTCTTATTTTATTGCTTTGTTTCGTCCAATAGGCTATGGACAGCGACGACGAGTGTTTGCGTTATCATGCACAACATGATCACTGAGAGCGAGCGAGATACGAGGAAGCAACTGGTCAAGGAGGTGTTCAATTTCCATGGGCCTATGTCCCATCCACAGCCGGGCGTGCCGACGCAGTATTCAGAATTTCTTGCCATACATCGGGAAATTCGTGATGGAACAAGGCATCAGCAGCTGCACGATGACCTCGTGACGCACTTGTGGGCAATGAAAGCAATCAACGTCCTCAATCAGGCGGTTTGATATTTCCATGTCATGTTTTCGTGTTTGAACTTTGCATTCATGTTTAAACTTAGCAAGTACCACCGCACTTGTGTTGTAATAATTTGAATTTCATGTCATTTTTCTAAATTTCAATTCGTACTGAAATGCAAGAACCGCCGTCGATGTGGTCTAGTAGATGAAAAAGAAAAAAAATAGAGTTTGTCTTTGGGGGGCGCCGTTGTGGGCTGCACCCCAATTGGCTGGACACATGTCTACGCCCCCAATTGGACCTCAACTGGGGTGCCGGACACGTATTTGGAGGGTGTCAGTGGAGATGCTCTGACACCTCTGTTGAATCAGTCGTGCGTAGCACCGACTGAGTCGAATCGGCAAGTGAGAAGGAAGGGAGGACGGGGCCGAAGCGGGGGCTAGAATTTGGCTCCCCGGTCGCTCTGGAGAAGGAGATGCGAGGTGGGGATCAACACTTCTTGCTCCAATGCCTCCACAGCTACTACCGTGGATTTTTCATTTCGAGTGAACTGTCATGTACCTGTAGCACTACCAGCCTCTCCTGTTGGGAACGAAAGCTGACTAGCGAGCCGGTAGGCCGCAGTACAAAAACTATGAATGTACTGTGTGTCTGTACAGCAGCGCGCATCTAGCCCCGCCTGCGCTTCTTACAACATTGGATGCACTACTCACGGCCTTGATGATGTGCGAGAGAAAATGACAAAAAACCACCACAATTGAACACAAGGTGACGATGAGCCACCACCTTTGGGCTTTTTGACACATAAATACCACTATTGAGCCCATGGTGTGACACATAGCACTAATTCGTATGTTTAAGCCTACTAACACGTTTTCTAACGGTTCGGCCCCACCTGTCGGGTCTACGGGGCAAAAAAAAAGAAAAAAGTCAACGTTATCTCTAAGCCACACAGCTCCGGCCGCAAGCAGAGGTGCTCGCTGTGAGGTGTGCCCGCGCGGCCCCGCAAGCAGTGGAGGCGCTCGCTGTGGGCGTGGCACCGGGCTGTCCGAAGGCGGAGGCGCGCGCGCAGGGGAGGCGGCCACCGACGGGGTCCCGCATGCAGGGGATCCGGCGGATCGAGGTGAGGCGCGTTGGTGGAGAGAAGCGATAGAGGCGTGCGTGGATGGCGGCGGGGCGACGCGCTGGTGGATGTGCCGCGGTGGGATTCCTCCGCTTCGCCCCCTCCGCCTCAATTGTGGGTCCGTTGGCGGCGCAAGTCCGGCGCTCGCTGCTCGCGGCTTCCCTCGACGTGCTCCCCACCTAGCTCGCAGCTCTCTCTCCGATAGCCTCCAAGACCGGAGCACCGCCGCCACGCTATTTCTCTACCCGGCCGGTAGCGCAGCCACCGGCGGCTTCGCTCCGCTCCCCAGCTCGACCTCCAGTCCTCCACCACCTATCCAGCCTCCTCGTCGCGTCCGTACAGTGGTGTGGTAGGGAGCGGATGCCGCGGCCGATGTGGATGCCTATCGAGTGGAGGAGATGGGACGCGTGCGAGCCGCAGCAGAGCGCGACGAGCGTCCACACGAAGGCGACGCGCCCTGCGTGACGTCAAGCAGCACGATGGCGCTGGCGCTGGCTACCTGTTCCGCCGCGGGGACCGCATCGACGGCGCTCGAGGCGGAAGGGTCCTCGTCGCTGGAGTAGCCGGATTCGTCGCCGCCGGGTAGCTGGTCACCGGGATCTCCTCCTCGCAGGAGCTGCCAGACGGCGGCCGCGGCGGATTGGGCATCGTCGGTGGGCTTTGCTTGGCGCGGCGTGGGCGCTGGAGAGCGCCGGCCACGCGCGGGCGCGAGCGAGCGCCGGCCATCCCCTGCGTGCGTTGACCAGGCTGGTCTCTCTCTTCCCCTTGCTCTTTCTTTTCTTTTCTTTTTTGACACGTAGATCTGATTGGTGGGTTCCACCTGTCAGGAACATGATTAGAAGTCTAACCACGAGAGATTAGTGCTCTGTGTCACACCATGGCCTCAATAGTGGTATTTATGTGTCAAAAAGCCCAAAGGTGATGGCTCATCGTCACCTTGTGTTCAATTGTGGTGGTTTTTTGTCATTTTCTCTTATGTGCGAGGAGACCAAGTGGCCAACCTAGCGATCATGGAGTAGCAGCAGCGGAGAGAGGAGAGGAAGCGCCAAAAAGACGGGGGGTCGCTGTCGCTCGCTGTGGCCAGTGGGCACGGCAGCGAGCCGAGGCTGCTCCAAATTCTTCCCTTTTGTCCCCCGATGTACCGTCACTGATGATGCTTCCCGCCCCACCCATAAATTCCTTCTTCCACGGCAATGGCACTGTCATCTCTCCCCATCAGGCGCTCTGCTGAAATCAGAATAGTAAAACTGACTATACACTCCAGCAGAAACCAAGTGCAGGCTCGCGCATGCCGGTTGAAATCGGCATTAAATTTGCCGCAGGTCCTGAGGTCCATCTCACCAACCTATCATCAACTCCATCCAGCCCTACCACTGACAGATGAGAGGAGATCCGAATTTGACGTCGATGTTTTTCGTAGATTGGGGCAGCCTATCCACCGACACATTACGCCGAGTTCGTTTCGTGAATGATGATACTGATACACCGAGTTATTTCCTATCTGCTTTTTTTCTCGAAACACAGTACAGACGACGCAGCTCACAAACACAAGCACACACTAACCCCTATGAACGCAAGCACGTACACCCTACCTCTATGAGCACCTCCGAAATACTGAGCTGGCAGGTTGAGTCTTGAGATTGACGAAGTCATCACAGACGCCTCGCTGTCGATGGAAACATCGCCTCCCACTGAAGAATATTCCGCCTAAATGAGAAACACCAATGTTAAACCTGGGGTTTGAACTCTGGTGGGATAGAGGTACAACCTGGGGTTTCCTACCTGCCTTTAAGTGCAGGTTTGCAGGAGAATTCTCAACACATGTACATAACACCTGGCCAAAATTTATGTGTGTCGGTTTTGTGTCACTACTCCGATATAGCCGTATAGCCCTGTATTTTAACATTCCTTCCACGCGACAAATTAATTGCTAAAAAATACGAGTAAGGTATGCAAACGAGTCAAGCAATAATGTACAATGGTTGCTAGATTGTCAATTTGACAAACAAAATAATCTTAGCCAAAAAAAGGTTAAACTATTTTTTATGTTTTTCTCTCTTCCACCTCATCAATTATCCTACACGGCATCACCATTATACATGCCCTAAAAACGAGCGAGCTCGAGTGGACTCGGGTTATAGGTCGAGCTATGCAGAGGTTGCTGCTACTCAGTAGTAACGATTTTCAGATTGATCTTAAGCAACCTTTGGTCTAGATAAAATGTCTCATCATTCTTTTTTTTGAACAGGATCTGATTCATATAAACAGAGTACTCAGTACAGATTATAAGCAAGTCCAAAAACAAAAAGAAATTACAACCGGACCCTGCAAAATGCACAAAGCACCCTGAGCACCCAGGGAAGAAAACCAATCAGATCCTCCGCCAGCCCAAGACGCCTAGCCGACGTCGCCGTCGCCGTACCACGAGCCGCCGTAGAGGAAGCGCCGCCCCTTGTTGAAGATGTCTCATCATTCTACTCTACCAGAATCAGGACTAACCCTTTCGACTTGTAACTGACAGGAAAAGCCACAATACTTACATGAATAAGATTTCTTTCGGCCAACCTCAGGCACAACTGACATGAATAGTTGGTTAAGAATGTCATTGTATTTCCAACGGGTGATCAACGGGAATAGTGTTGTTGTTGGCTATCTGTGATAGTCATCTCTTACAGGGAAAACATATTGAATCAGATTTTCCCTTTCATGGAAATATATATATACTCATGAGGCTAGCTGTTTGGTCAGGCCGTCATGTATAGATATCCCAGTCAATGAAGCCGGCAATAATCATTTTTAAGATGTGCAGTTCCGTAGCCAGGATAATCCCACACCCCAGGCCACCTTCAGTGTACTGTAGCTACAGTATCTAGTCTACGGTACGCAACCATAGCTACAATCAAGCCTATGTTCTGCGTCCACGTCTCGGGTCAAGGCCAGGGTGGCTTGGGGCCTGTCTCCGCCCTTGACAATGTGCATTATCCACCATGCAAAGAAATAATATTCATGTTGGATTGCTATAGTGGTTTGTTATTTTAATCGCCAAAAGAATGATTCTATATGCACATAGTATTTTGTTTTTTGTTAGTTTGTTGTCTATAGGTGTCGTCGTTTTTTCCAAAAAATTGGAAAACCTTATATTGTTTGACTTTTGAAAAAAAAAATAGCCATTGGTTTTAGAAACGGAGGGAGTACTCACTTAGTTGCCATACTGCAGTAACTTTGTTACAAGGTTGCTAAATGTCATTCTCCACTCTTGCAAGATTTTCCTAATACTACTTTTATATATGATGGATACCAAAACTTAGTTGTTAGTTACTCTTGAATATACCATGTATAGCTCTTCATAAGTGCATAAAAATACGTAAATCATTATCTAATAACTATGTATTATTGTGGCAATTGCTCTAGAAACGGGAGACTGAGGTTCCCCAAAGCTAACTTGGAGTGATACCAAGAAAAATACTGAAACCTAAATTTACATAAGAAATAGCGAGAGGAATCATATTGACCCTTTAAAATCATGCTTCACAAGAGCATGCACTACTATTTTTTTCCAAAAGGGGAAGCCTTGCCCTCTGCATCCATTGATGGATATGGCAGTAAGAGCATCTCTAGCAGAGCCCGCAAAAGGCCCAAACCCACAAAATAATCGTCCGATACGGATTCGAAACCTTAAAAACGTAGAGAACAGAACCCTCAAAACTCCCCGGCCCGTAAAACTCTTTGAGGGCCCCCGTGAATCCGGCCCTCGGAACGGTTAATTCGCAGATTTTGCCGCCGAACCGAGGGGGCCCTGTATATGGTGAAAACGGTTGGCGGGAGGGAGTATTCACCACGCACGACTTTCCCCTCTTCCCCATCTCGCCGCCGCCGCCGCCAGCGCCGCCGCCTGCGATTCGCCCCTTTTCCTGGCCGCATCTGCAGGCGCCCCGCCGCACGCGAGTCGCCCCGGCCGCTGACGTACCCTGCCGCCGGTTTCCGGCTCGCCCCGTCTGTGGAGAACCCTTTCTGGCCAAATCTGCGCCGCCACCGCCGATCTGTCAGTGAGTCCATCTCCGCTCGATTTCGTTTTGTTTTCGGACGGAGTAGCATGTAGTGATTATGCGGTGCCCGTTTCAGATGGAGTTGAGCCCGGAAGAAGAGTTCTTGCTCTCCGATTCGTCCTCCTCACTACAACCGATCCGACATTTTGTGACAAAACTCCTATTGTCGACATCGAATTTGTCACTGATTATCCATAATAGGTGACGGAATTTTCATCTTTGTCACGCATTAGTGTTAATGCATGACGCACAACTTTCGTGTCACTAAATTTGTCACGGATTACTCCTGGTGACGGATTTAGGGCGTCACCCTGGTCGTCACCAAGTTTTTGGGACCGAAATGTCAGTTAATTAAATAAAACTTAAAAATAATAATCATTCGTTTGTTTTGAACCCGCGACCTTCTGAACAAAATAAAGATGCACTACCGCTTTGTTAAGCTAACGTTACTGATAAGTTTTACGAGGTCCTGGTATTTACTAGTTCGTACTGAATTTAGGCCTAGTGTGCATTTGTTGTTTGGACGGTTCAGGCGACAATATAAGTTAGTTTCCATTAAAAAACATCAACACAGTACATAGAAGGTTTACATTACCATTACAAAAGTTCCCACATTAGCATCATGATAGAACAGCACATGCATGGACTAACTGGTTCACATAACCATTACAAAAGTTTCCACTCATTAAACCGATAGAGCATCAGTGAGGGATCTGAAGACAGTACTTAGAAGGTTTACATCATGTAATTACACAGCAACAGGCTTCGGCATCAGTTCAGGGCAACAACAGTACACACAAATCCAGATTTTTCAGTATGCACAAAAGTGAAGACACATATGGCACCCTCCTCGATTCCAGCTTCCTTGACTATTTTCGGCCAATTGCGACACATCTGGGCATCTTGTTTGTTGCCGATGAGCAAGGTTACACGAGTAACATTGGTGCCACTAGTGCAAAATACAGGAAGCTCCATTGGCGCATACTGGTTGAGGTGTGCAATGCTGAACTTGGAAGAGAAGTACTGGAAGAGAAGTTTCTAGTTAGTTGAAGCCTAGGATGATTGTGCAAAATCAGTATGAGAGTTTATTTTTTACCATCTTGGCCTTCCCATGGGTGACAGTAGACTTTGTCATCGTGCATACATAGTATGGTATCAATGGCTTCAAGATTGCAACTTGGCTTCTGAGATGTGCAACTTGGTCTTCATTCAGGTCGACGTCGTTTGCAAAAAAGCAGTACTTGTCAAACTCTTCAGTCCCACAAATGTTAGGACCTACAATGCAAAGAACTAATTATTAGAAAGTAAGCTGTAGGTGCATACAATAGTATACTAGTACAACATTAGGTTAGGCGTTGTCACCTCTACGAGTGATCTTTCCTCCCCTGGCTCTCTTCACTCTAGTGTGCTTGGGATCCTGATGAGACTCTACCGCAGCTTTCTTACCTTTCTTGTCTGTCGTTTCCTGCTCATCATCATCACTTAGGTTAACTACGTCTGTGTTATTCTTGTTGCCCATCTTCAATTTCTCTAGCTCTTCCACGGCCTTATCCTTCTCATCCCACATTTTCATAAAGTTCGTATGGAATCGCCTAAAGCTCCTCATCTGTGCGAGCACTTCATGCTGGAGTGTGAGGCACTCCTCCACTAGAGACTCCCGACTAGCGGTTTCAGGTAGGAAAGCGGTCACTTGCTGTGCGGTACAGGCCAGGATCAAACAAGTATGCAGTTAAATATGACAGCAATCACAATGAAAGATGTACCTAGAACGTAGAAAGGAGATATTAATTTGTTTGTTATTTACCTCGGCTGAGCGTACAGGCTTGGCTTCTATGCGTAGTCTAGCAGTGACAAAAGTGTCATAAAGAGTTGGGGAAGACATCGTTGATGGACCTGCGGCATTTTTCTGACGACGACGCATGCATGCCTTTCGTTCCTTCTCTAAGAATTGAGCGTACGCGGGATCAATGGCCGGGCAAACGATCTCCCACACTTGGGTGCAGATGATACACTCAGCATCACCACATTTTGACTCCATTTGCTCAATTGCACTCGTTCTAAAACAAGAGTTCGAAATTAAGTTAGAATAAGAAATGAGCAGCTTCTACATGGAACCAATCGCCGGTTAACAAAATCGAAAGTCGGCGTCCTAGATCCATGGACGGGGGCATTTTCTAGCATAATTTTTCCGAAATATAACCTACATCGTACCCTGGCTATGGATTTACCTAGATTTAGAGGCATCATAAGGGATTGGAAAGGAAGGAAGTAGCAGTGCAGTGGTACTTACCAGGTCGTGCTTGAGGACGACTATGCTGTCGCTGATGACAAGTAGGTCCTTGATGCGGAAGGCGCCGTGGTCCGCCGCCGTTGGGGGAGGAGGAGCCGGGGTTTTTTGTGGGGTGCGGGAGAGGAGTCTGATTTGGGCGAGGTGGAGGCGAGGACGAGGAGAAGGGAGATAATAACTGTATGACTAGTGGGACCCATAGGGCGAGTTCGTAGATTCTAAATGGACGGACCAGATTGCTCGGTGAATGCGAGGAGACGGCTGCCACGTATTAAAGTAGCATTGTCAGAACACGTCTCCGTCATTCCACTATTCACCTTCTTCCCCACTCGGCACCAGTCGGCGGAGAAATCCCCATTCTGCACAAAACCCCAGCCATGTCTACGCGTCGTGGAGCTCCAAGCTGGAAGCAACAGGTAGCTGCCACGAGAGCTGAGGAGGCCCGCGAGGCAAAACGCCGTAAGAAGATAGTGGCTCAAGAAGATGGCGGCGAACAAGATTGTCCTCTGACGGAGGCAAAAACCTTGCTAAATCTGAGCGAGAACCGGTACGTTTTAATATCCATGAAGCATAATTTGTTTGGTAGAAACATGTCACGATATCCATCAAACTCAAGTGAGTTGTACATATCTCAGAGCCAGCGGCTCGACCATCGGCAATCCAGAGCAAGAACAAAGCAGGAATGTCGTAGCGGGAGAGAAAGAATCATTCGATAACCTCGTCCATGCTCTCCGACAGAGCGAGGTCTGAACTTACCACTTTTTGGTTCTATTCCTCAAATTCAGACTACTCTCACTACAAATTAATAACTGCCTGCAGGAAGCCAGGGCTAGGATCGAAGTGAAGGTGGCTCAGGCAAATGACTGGTGCGCCACCCTTCTGAACAATAACAAGCTACTGAAAAAAGAGTGTGCAGGGCTCCGTGAAGATTTGGAGCTACAGAGGAAGGCGGCTCAAAAAATTGCGACTGAAGCAGCAAATCTTCGTGCGGACCGCAACAAACTACAGAATGAGGTAGCCACCTTGTACAGGATAAACAATATGAGTTCTGAAACGAAGAAGAAGGCGATAGGCCTGATCAAGGAGCTTCTGGTAGAGAAGAAGAACCTCGAGATGCAGCGTGAAGACCTTATTCGTGAGAAAATCAAGGCGATAGATGAACGCCATGAAGAGCTCAAATATGCCATCGCCGCCCAAGAGGCTAAACTGACGGCTCAGGTAGAACTGAAGAAGTTGAAAGATGGCAATGCAAGATCAAGCATCGTAATCCAGAACCTGAAGAACGAAGTCGAGAAGCTCCGCGCCGACGGTAATGCACCAGTAGAGCCCCATGTCAAAAGCCAGTAGAATCTACTAAACTAGTAGCAAAACTGTAACAGCCCGGAGTTTGAGCAACTAAAAACCTGTGTAATTTTATCCACTTTTGTGTTCCTTGCATCATGGCATCCATGCATCATGTTGTTGCTAGGGAATTGTTGCTAGGAAATTGTGGTGACGGATAATAAAATGCTTAAATGTGGGGATGAGAGGCCACTGTGGTTGTGGTGCCTTGTCTCGTTCTCGCCACCTAGGTGCGAGTTCTATACCTCTTGAACCAAGACTGAGCGTGCAACCATGCGTGAGGCCTATGCATTCGCAGTGCAGGAACCCTCATAGACTAAATAACTCGGGCGGGGCTAGCCAGGGTCCTCTAGTTCGGGCTTCCATTTGCGCGTGCGTGATGATGGTGGGATGAACTGAGATGAGGATGGTGGTGTTAGGAAAATGAGTGGCCGTGGGCGGGTGTTGAAGGCACTGGCTGTCCTGCCGCCACTGATGATCCTGGAAAGTCCTTAACGAGGGAGAAGTCGACACCGCTCCCACCCAGCCGGCTTCCAAGGAAGAGAGCTAAAGCTAGGTAATGGGCCGGACGGTACGCGTGGCAAACATTGTACACCCCTGCAGGGTAAATCTTTTCGAAAAGCCGTGTCCGCGGTTATGGACGACTTGGGAAGTGAAGGTAAGATCATAGAATAACTTTAACGGAATGATTAAAAACTGGGTACTAGAGGTACCACTCAAGATTGCAAGGTGAGCTTCCTCGAGGGTGATTCGGGGAGGTGCCTTTGATGAACAGGTACAGTGGTTGATGATGATGATGTTGAGAAAGGTGATCAAGAAAGAGTTACTTCTTACCCTTTTGAAAATACTCTGATTAGTCGATGCCTTTGAGTTATGTTTTCATAAATAAAATCAGCTTTATGCAAAACAGCCATAAACTTGAAAGCCTCATCGAGCTAAAGCTCTATATATAATCTTGCGAGTTCGTCGAACTCAACGTCGTTTGTTTTGTTTCAGAGGAGGACTTCACCGACCTCGAAGGTGGGTTCTTTGTGGACGTCGACGAGTAGTCTGGGGTTCCCAGGTGGCAGCTTGGGACATCCCGGAACAGCTGGCGCTGGATGTTTATTTGTAGGCCTCTTAGGCCATAATTGGATCTTGTTGTTTAGAACAACTTAATTTGCTTCCGCTTGTTGTAATGTTGGGTCTGTGACCTCTGGTTGTCATTTGCTATCTTTCTCTATTATAAGAGTTGAACTATAATGATTTGTGTCGTAGAGTCTGTGATGTGCCAGTTGTTCCACAAGTCTTGATCTCTCTATTATGCTTTGATAGTGTGTCTGGTGGTATCGGATAACCGGGACACAGTATCACTGTATAGCAGTCGGGTCGGGGCGCCACAAGTTGGTATCAGAGCAGTACTGCCTGTAGGAAACCCTTCTACTGGTCGATGTTGAGTCTAGTGTTTGTGAAAATATTTTTAACCTAAAAATGAGTTGTGAAAACCATCTTAGGATTCTTTTTACTCCTTATCTGGTTACCCTCTAATCTCGGAGCAATCTTACTCGATTTGAGTTTAAAGGTTTTACTCCTCGTCTGTTTTAAAATGATTAGAAACGTGGGTGGGTTCGACCTTTAGTGTTATGTGTCCGTTGCTCCCGCTGCGTTGCAATCCCAAATCAATCAGAACACTGTTATTTTCTACCGAGTCAATCATTTGATCCTTTCTTTGGGTTTTAACCCACGGACTTGAACATAAGGTCCCGGATTGTGTCAACTAGAGTGTGTTAAGTTGTGATTTCTTAACTCTCACTAGTAGCACATGATGCTGATCTTTGACCCAAGTTCTATCTTGTTGTTTTCCTTCTCGCAAAGTATTATCGTCCCTAGTCTGTGTACTTGTGTAGACGCTAATGCTATTGTTCGACCATTCGGAGAAAGATACTAACTGTGTCATTGTCAAATCTCCAGAATGGCTCGAGGAGGCTGGAGGCCGTGGTGGTCGCGGTAACCACAATGATGATGAGGATGATCTGCCGCCACCACCCTCGATGGCTGAGGTCTTGATGGCCATTGAGGAGAACCGTGGGCGCAATGAGCGCTTGCTTGAGCAGTTGGTGCAGCAGAATGCACGGAGGAACGAGTGCAACACTCTCACCGAGTTCCTGCGCTCGCAGCCACCCACCTTTGCTGATGCTAAGGAGCCACTGGAAGCTGATGATTGGCTTCGTGCTTTGGAGCGCAAGTTCTCCGCGCTGCATGTCCCATTGGCTGAGCAAGTCAACTTTGCCACCTATCTCTTGGTTGGTGCTGCTGGCTGTTGGTGGGAAGCCATGTGGCTTTGTTTCCAGCCAACCATGTCTTCACCTGGGCTGATTTTCGCACTGCCTTCCGTGCGGAGTACATTCCCCAGCCGATCATGGACTTGAAGAGGAGGGAGTTCCTGGATTTGCAACAGGGACGGATGGACCTCCGCACTTATGGTCGTGAGTTCAACCATCTCTCTCGTTACGCCCCAAGGGACGTGACCAATGATGCTGACAAGCAAGAGCTGTTCCGCAAGGGTCTTCCGCAGCTCGCTATGAGTTGCCCCTTCAGGTTCCAGACCTATCAGGAGCTGTTCAACCAGGCTTTTACTCTTGAGCAAGGAAGAAAGGAACTTGAGCTTCCAAGAGGCCCGCACACGGGGACCACCAGAGTTCCTCGGGTTCTGAGAGCAAGAAGCGCAGGGTGTTTGTCCCTACAGCGCCGTACCTCGTGCTCCATTCATGCCGAGAGCAGCAGGATACAGGCCACCTCCTCCGCGCCCCACTACTTCGACACTTGGGGTAGGCGGGAGTGGGTACCGTCCTATGCTACCTGCTCCACCTGGAGTCACTTGCTACACCTGTGGCCAGGCTGGCCACTACTCCAGGGAGTGCCCCCAGAAGGCACCTCTCGCGATAACTCCTGCACGAGCCCCTGCCACTCCAGCTGGCAAGGCTGGACCTATTGTGCGTGGTCGCCTGAACCACATCTCTGCTGAAGAAGCTGAAGAGGACCCCGGCGTTCTTATGGGTGAGTTACGAATCAACAACAATCGTGCTACAGTTTTGTTTGATTCTGGAGCATCGCATTCATTCATATCCATAGCTTTTGCAAAAGACCACAAAATACCGTTTGAGAAAATGAGCCGTCCCTTGGTGATCGCACTCCTGGCTCCAAATGGCAAACCGATGGGGTTACTCCTGAAGTCCAGATTACTATCGGTTACTACTCTTTTCCTTTCGCTTTGGTAGCTCTGAGGTCAAATGGCATTGATGTCATACTGGGCATGAACTGGCTAGCCAAATACCAGGCTAATCTCGACTGTGCTGCCAAGACCGTCACCGTGACCAATTCTTCCGGTGACAGTGTGAAGTATTGGTCTGCACTATCAAGACCTCCATCCTCATCATACCCAACTCACCTGAGATCCCTTTGCTTTATGGAAGGCGAATCCCCTCCTGAAATCCAGGACATACACGTGGTGTGTGACTTCCCGGATGTGTTCCCGGAAGAATTGCCTGGCATGCCTCCTGACCGAAGTGTGGAGTTTGTCATAGATCTACTTCCCGGTACGCTCCAATTTCCAAGAAGCCCTACCGTATGCCGGTGGAAGAGTTGGCTCTGTTGAAAGAGCAAATTGATCAGCTGTTAGCAAGGAGTTCATCCAGCCTAGCAGTTCACCTTGGGGTTGTCCGGTACTCTTTGTCAAGAAGAGGGATTCTACCGTGCCTCGTCTAGTCTCTGACTATCGACCGTTGAATGCGGTGACAATCAAGAACAAGTATCCTATTCCTCGCATCAATGATCTGTTGGATCAGTTAGCTGGTGCAACGGTATTCTCCAAGATGGATCTGAGGTCAGGCTACCATCAGATAAAAATCAGAAAGGAGGATATCCAAAGACGGCATTTGTTACTCGTTATGGCTCATATGAGTATACCGTCATGTCCTTTGGTCTCACAATGCTCCAGCTACTTTCATGAGGCTCATGAACTCCATCTTCATGGATTATCTTGACAAGTTTGTCGTCATTTACATTGATGACATCCTCATCTATTCCAAAACCAATGAAGAGCATGAGGAACATCTTCGTTTGGTTCTGACACGACTTCGAGAACACCGCCTCTATGCCAAGTTCTCCAAGTGTGAGTTTTGGTTGGATAATCTTGTCTTCCTTGGTCATGTGATATCCGCTAATGGTGTGGCTGTCATTCCCGACAAGATTCAGTCCATTTTGGATTGGAAAACTCCAATGTCAGTCAAGGACATCGTAGCTTTCTCGGATTGGCGGGTTATTACCGCCGATTCATCGAAGGTTTCTCCAAGATAGCCAAGGCCCTGACTGACCTTCTCAAGAAGGATAAAAAGTTCGTATGGTCGGCCGAAGCTGAAGAGAGCTTCAAAACACTGAAAGCCAAACTCACGTCCGCTCCTGTGCTTGTCCTGCCGGACACAGCAAGGATTTCGTCGTCTTCTGTGACGCCTCTCTACAAGGTTGGGTGTGTATAATGCAAGATGGCCATGTGGTGGCATATGCTTCTCGCCAACTTAAGCCGCATGAGCACAACTACCCAACTCATGATCTAGAACTTGCCGCTGTGGTCTATGCTTTGAAGCAATGGAGACCATACCTGTTTGGTAACCGTTGCGAGATCTTCTCGGATCACAAGAGTCTGAAGTACCTCTTCACCCAGCCGGATTTAAATCTCAGGCAAAGGCGTTGGTTGGAGTTAATCAGGACTATGATGTGAGTCTGAACTATCAACCCGGCAAAGCAAACGTCGTGGCTGACGCGCTAAGTCGGAAGTCTATTGCAACAATCTGATGATTGAAGAGGCCCAACCTGCCCTCCATGAAGAGTTCGCCCGTTTGAACCTGGAAATTGTTCCCTCTGGCTACCTTGCAAATCTGGAGATCAAATCTACTCTTGTAGACCAGATTAAGGATGCTCAAAAGCGTGACAAGGGTATTCTAAAAATCAAGGAGAACATTGCTAGCGGGAAGGCCAAATGTTTTCTGTCAATGAATCCGGAGTTGTTTATTTTGGTGACCGCTTGGTAGTGCCAAAGAAACAAAATTGAGGGAGCTGATCCTCCAAGAAGCTCATGAATCCCTCTCTCTATTCATCCCGGTAGTACCAAAATGTACCAAGACCTTCGGCCACAATTCTGGTGGACTCGGATGAAACGAGAAATTGCCAAGTATGTTGCTGAATGCGACACCTGTCGACGGGTAAAGGCTGAACATCAAAGGCCTGCCGGCACTCTTCGCCCTATTGCTATCCCGAGTGGAAATGGGATGAAATTGGTATGGACTTCATTACTGGTCTGCCGAAGTCTCCAAAGGGACATGATTTGGGTCATCATTGATCGACTATCAAAAGTGGCTCACTTCCTCCCCGTTCGTGTGGACATTACAGCTGCCAAGTTGGCAGACCTGTATACCTCTCGTATCGTCGTCCTTCACGGCATTCCCAAGAAGATAATTTCTGATCGTGGAAGCCTATTCACCTCCAAGTTTTGGACTAGTTTCCAAATGCTATGGGAACTCGTCTTAACTTCAGCACCGCTTCCATCCTCAAACTGATGGTCAGACCGAAAGAGTGAACCAAGTTTGGAAGACATGCTTAGGGCATGTGTAATCTCTTTTGGCAAGGATTGGGAAAAGTATCTCCCTTTCGCGGAGTTCTCCTACAACAATAGCTATCAAGCTAGTCTGGGCATGGCTCCATTTGAGGTTCTATATGGAAGAAAATGCCGCACTCCTCTAAATTGGTCTGAGACCGGAGAGAGGGCACTCTTTGGTCCAGATATTATCAATGAAGCTGAGGAGAAGGTTAGAATCATAAGAGAATCTGAAGATTGCTCAGTCTAGGCAAAAGAGCTACTATGATAAGCACCATCAGGAAATTCACTATGAAATTGGTGATAAAGCTTATCTCCGCGTCTCTCCCCTTCGTGGCGTTCGCCGCTTCGGAATCAAAGGGAAATTGGCACCTCGCTATGTTGGCCCTTTCACCGTTCTGGCCAAGCGAGGAGATCTTTCTTATAAGTTGGAGTTACCGGTCATCTTCCCAATGTGCATGATGTGTTTCATGTCTCCAACTTCGCCGTGTTTAAGATCCTATCCATGGGGTCAATCATGAGGAGCTGGATCTCCAGGAAGATCTCACTTATCGCGAGCATCCTATCCGTGTCCTGGATGAAGCCGAAAGGAAGACCCGTAACAAGACTACCAAGTTTCTCAAGATTCAATGGTCTCACCATTCCGAGGAAGCAACTTGGGAAAGAGAGTCTAGTCTTCGTGAGGAGTATCCCGACTTCTTTCCGCAACTTAGAATCTCGGGACGAGATTCCTGTAAGGGGGGTAGATTTGTAACAGCCCGGAGTTTGAGCAACTAAAAACCTGTGTAATTTTTCCACTTTTGTGTTCCTTGCATCATGGCATCCATGCATCATGTTGTTGCTAGGGAATTGTTGCTAGGAAATTGTGGTGACGGATAATAAAATGCTTAAAGGTGGGGATGAGAGGCCACTGTGGTTGTGGTGCCTTGTCTCGTTCTCGTCGCCTAGGTGCGAGTTCTATACCTCTTGAACCAAGACTGAGCGTGCAACCATGCGTGAGGCCTATGCATTCGCAGTGCAGGAACCCTCATAGACTAAATAACTCGGGCGGGGCTAGCCAGGGTCCTCTAGTTCGGGCTTCCATTTGCGCGTGCGTGATGATGGTGGGAGGAACTGAGATGAGGATGGTGGTGTTAGGAAAATGAGTGGCCGTAGGGCGGGTGTTGAAGGCACTGGCTATCCTGCCGCCACTGATGATCCTGGAAAGTCCTTAACGAGGGAGAGGTCGACACCGCTCCCACCCAGCCGACTCTCCAAGGAAGAGAGCTAAAAGCTAGGTAATGGGCCGGACGGTACGCGTGGCAAACATTGTACACCCCTGCAGGGTAAATCTTTTCGAAAAGCCGTGTCTGCGGTTATGGATGACTTGGGAAGTGAACGTAAGATCATATAATAACTCGAACGGAATGATTAAAAACTGGGTACTAGAGGTACCACTCAAGATTGAAAGGTGAGCTTCCTCGAGGGTGATTCGGGAGGTGCCTTTGATGAACAGGTACAGTGGTTGATGATGGTGTATGTTGAGAAAGGTGATCAAGAAAAGAGTCACTTCTTACCCTTTTAAAAATACTCTGATTTGTCGATGACTTTGAGTTATGTTTTTCATAAATAAAATCAGCTTTATGCAAAACAGCCATAAAACCTTGAAAGCTTCATCGAGCTAATGCTCTATATATAATCTTGCGAGTTCGTCGAACTCAACGTCGTTTGTTTTGTTTCAGAGGAGGACTTCACCGACCTCGAAGGTGGGTTCTTTGTGGACGTCGATGAGTAGTCTGGGGTTCCCAGGTGGCAGCTTGGGACATCCCGGGACAGCTGGCGCGGGATGTTTATTTGTAGGCCTCTTAGGCCATAATCTGGATCTTGTTGTTAGAACAACTTAATTTGCTTCCGCTTGTTGTAATGTTGGGTCTGTGACCTCTGGTTGTCATTTGCTATCCTTCTCTATTATAAGAGTTGAACTATAATGATTTGTGTCGTATAGTCTGTGATGTGCCAGTTGTTCCACAAGTCTTGATCTCTCTATTATGCTTTGATAGTGTGTCTGGTGGTGTCGGATAACCGGAGACACAGTATCACTGTATAGCAGTCGGGTCGGGGCGCCACAAAAACGTCCAGCTCCGACTTGTAAACATGGGGCTATCCCCATTTTCAGTTTGAAAACATGTAAAACTTTATTGCGAGAGCTAAATCCTTCTACGATTCTGACTACTACGATCACATACTGGGCAGTACTTAATAAGAGATACAACAACTACTATTAGTTTTGTACGACACTACTTGCACTTCTTCATAACAAATACTTACATTCAGTACCTAACTACTCTGGATCAATGTACGGAACATCGGTCACAAACAGGAAAAGCCCTTGGTTACCACTGTAAAGCAAGAGCAGCACCTTGTCACCCAACTGGAAAACATTTTCCTTCTTCATGAACTCCTTCCAACCACCGACAGAAAGACGACCATCTGAAGTAGAGATGTTGTATGTGCCCTTAACCGCAGTGTTCGGATGTCTCACAATGGTGATGCAACCGTATTCTTCGAGCTCTTGGGGAACAAACCGGCTT
Source organism: Poa pratensis (assembly GCA_947311845.1). Lineage (NCBI taxonomy): Eukaryota > Viridiplantae > Streptophyta > Magnoliopsida > Poales > Poaceae > Poa > Poa pratensis. Next base: position 10,787,695 of record CAMZMU010000111.1, read on the forward strand.
GGGATTTTCTGTTCCATATTCGACAGACGTTAGCTAGGTTTTCACAATCACTGCAACATACTTCAACAAGTGGCACACATAACACTGTAAGCACTACATATTTAGTAAGGAAATAACATGTTATAAGTGTTTACCAAGTGCATGCTGTGTCTGCGAGTGTTTGTGTAGTTAAGGGTATGCAAACATGCGACAGTCCTTCCTTCTGCATACTCTCCACCATCATGATAGTCGACAAGGTGGTCAAGATGTTGCACATTTAGTATTACTATCTCCATCATCCTCCAGTTGATCTTGGATCCATCAGTGGAATCCATAGAGTCCACAATAAGACGTTTTTGGGGGGACAAATCAAGGTAGGCTGTAAGATTAAAGTTTAGTAACTAAGAATAAATGATCAGAGCACTACTCATACTACCTGGTTACAAAATGCAGCATAACAGAAGATGCATCCACCTTTAAACTTACCTGGATGTGTGATTGGTAGGTTTTCAGGTTTAACACGAGGCTCAAAATGTTTGCTAATGCAAAAATAGAGATCCTGTCCAACTTCAAGAGAGTAGATTCTACAAAAATCTTTCCACATACTACCAGTAATGAAGGTGAAACCCATTTTGTTGGTACATACAACAGGGAATGAGAATCCCTCATTGGTAACGAGAGTAGCTTGGAAGTGGCAAAGTTGAGACTTGGCGATATAGTGCCTCTGAAGAAAAGAAACTCTGCCGTAGCAGGGTATAACCTGAAAAAATAGAACCAAACATGACTTTACACAACTAGGTACTAGTTTCCTATTAAAAAATAGAACCAAACATGACACCACAGCAATTGCTCCTACTATCAAATAGGCGCAACAAATTCTTGGAGACATTTTCTTGGAACCATAATCAAACTAACATGCATATTGCACAACAAAATCTTCAAGACATTGCAACAGAATTGTTAATACCGTTCTGTCCTCAAATCCCTCTTGAAGGGTCAGAACAAAGAACTTATTCTTCATGTCTGGATCGCCGCACAATCCCTTCGTGTCAAAACAAGTAGGACACTGCGATCCGAAATAGTTCATCTCAGTTCTCCAGATCTGAGGTAAATCGGTGGTTAGGGATGGCCACGGAAATAAATCTTACCTGGTCGGAGGCCGCCATCGTCGGTTTTCCTCTAAGTGGCGCGCGGCGGATCAATGCGCCGCCTGAAAGTAGTTGACGAGGCGAGAGAGGGACAAGGAGTTTCCGGCGACGGCGACTAGATGCGCCGGCGATATATGTAATGCGACTGGTCTAGGGAGACGGCGCTGTGCCGGAGATTGGATTGGCAATGAAGTACTGTACGTGGCGTGAAGCGGCAGAGGGGGTGAATTGATAATGCGCAATTGACGTGACAACTCGACTACCGCGATCGTCTAACGAGCTAAACCCTGACTATGGGTGTCTGACATGTGGACCCCAATCCAGGTGGGCCTCACAAGTCTGTGATTGAAAGTAGGATTCCCCACGTCAGGGGAGCTGGGCCCATTAGGCTGACGGTTCCACGATTTTTGCAAGAAAAAGGTTACGAAATTTATATTTTGACCTACTTTTCAGAAATCGGCTAAAGTTCATTCAAATGGGTAAAACTAGATAGCAGGCGACAAAATTCAAAATACTTCGGAGATTACACATATCATATGTCCTTATTTCTGTGGTAATTGTGTTCATGCTATTTTGCACCTTATTTGTGGTACTTTTTTCAGAAACAAAAAACTCATAGGTGGCGCTTACAAATTCAAAAAAATATATATATATTAAAAAAAAGTTGTTCACTAATGTTCCCATGCCAGGATGCACCGATGTACCAAATTTCAGCTCATTATCATGAAGTATGACATGGATATGGTCGTCTTCCAAGACATTTGGCCTTGAAGCTCTTGAATCTTCATAGTCGAATGTGCTCTTCTTGAAGTGTTGTGTTATGATCTTGTCATATTTTAATTTCATTTTTTTTCTCATAAACTATAGGACATAAGGGTAGTACCTGAGAAAAAATTTCATTTTTTTGAACTTTCTTCATTTAGTTTGATTTTTTTCAAAAATAGGTCAAATTTGCAGGCATGGTTATTCATGTGTAGGTGTCGAATCTTTGATAACTTTCGACGACTTTGTGAGACAATCACTACTTGGGTACCCCAAAATGATTTTTTCAAAATAATTACAGCAAGCTATAACATACTTGTAGTTCAAATTTGACCAACTTTTCATAAATCGGCTTAAGTTTATTTAAATGCGCAAAACTAGATAGCAATCGAAAAAATTCAAAATACTTCGGGCTTACACATAACATATGTCCCTATTTCTGTGGTAATTGTGTTCATGCTAATTTGCACCTTATTTTTGCTACTTGTTTCACAAAAGAACTCATATTTGCCGCTTAATTATTCAAACAAAAAAAATTCAAACAAAATTCAAAAAAAAAGTTGTTCACTCATGTTGCCATGCCAAGATACACCTATGTACCAAATTTCAGCTCATTATCATGAAGTTTCCCATGGATATGGTCTTCTTCAAAGACATTTGGCCTTGAAGCTCTTGAATCTTCATAGTCGAATGTGCTCTTCTTGAAGTGTTGTGTTATGATCTTGTCATATTCTAATTTCATTTTTTTTCTCATAAACTATAGGACATAAGGGTAGTACCTGAGAAAAAATTTCATTTTTTCGAACTTTCTACATTTAGTTTGATTTTTTTCAAAAATAGGTCAAATTTGCAGGCATGGTTATTCATGTGTAGGTGTCGAATCTTTGATAACTTTCGACGACTTTGTGAGACAATCACTACTTGGGTACCCCAAAATGATTTTTTCAAAATAATTACAGCAAGCTATAACATACTTGTAGTTCAAATTTGACCAACTTTTCATAAATCGGCTTAAGTTTATTTAAATGCGCAAAACTAGATAGCAATCGAAAAAATTCAAAATACTTCGGGCTTACACATAACATATGTCCCTATTTCTGTGGTAATTGTGTTCATGCTAATTTGCACCTTATTTTTGCTACTTGTTTCACAAAAGAACTCATATTTGACGCTTAATTATTCAAAAAAAAATTCAAACAAATTTCAAGAAAAAAAGTTGTTCACTCATGTTACCGTGGCAAGATATAGCTATGTACCAAATTTTAGGTCATTATCATGAAGTATGACGTGGATATGGTCGTTTAAATCGGTGAACTTACATAGAACCTGAAATAATTCAAAATATTTAGGGTTTATCAGTTAAATTTGTCGAGATTTCTAAACCACATCATACTGAAAGTGCTTTACATACAACTGAGCTAAACCACATTGGTCAGATAGCTGTTACAAAGTACGGAACGAGTGACACAAAAGCATGCACATACGGCTAAACTAAGTTCAAGAATACTACATATGAACAGTACGGCATATAAACACTACGACACATATCGAGGGCTTCGTGCCGCTCACTTCCACCCGGAATAGTCGTCGTCCCCCACTGTGCCATATACCACCCCTCACCCCTTTTGCGGCCATCCGCATAGATGTCATCCTCCCACTTGTTTCGCTTGCTGCCGCTGGTGGAAGATGTTGAGGGTGCACATAATTTGGGGATGACCCGTGGTACTTTTGGTTTAGGTTGGAGACAAACCAGCCCCTTTAGGATGCACTGGAGAACCCGGTACAGCTCGAACGAGACAAACCCATCGACAGCAGCATATTTGAGGTTAACCTCGTCAAGTGGCTGCTTCTCCCATAAATCGTGCCCGCCTTTTGGGAAGTCCTTCTTCATGGTTTCATACGATTTGTTGATGAGTTCGCCTGCAAGGTCAGCCATTCCAGTCCTCCCGTCGAGTCCTTTTCCTTTTATGTGGTAGATATCTTGGATATCCACATGATACTTCCTTGGGATTGTAAAACCCCAGGTTCTTTCCATCACCTTCCTGTCACCCCTGATGTCGACGCTGGCAAATTTACACGTCCGCTCGGTGAAAAACTCGAATAGCTTTTCACAGCGGTCCCTGGGCCTACAGTAGTTACAAAGTATAAATTGTAAATTTGCAGAAAGTTCAGTTCGAATTTACATATCAAGTATATGTAACATGATTAAATTAATTGTACAAAGAAATTGTCATAACTAGGTGCACTGTTATCAATATGTTACTGATGGAAAATAAATGAATGAAGCATGTCCTCAAAATTAGACTGTCAGGTAGGTCTACCATTGTACAATCATATATTTAACACAATGAATGAAGCAATTGATAAAACACTAATAGAAGATAAAAAATTACAATTACTTCCTTCAATCTACCATTTGATAGGTACAATTGTCAGATTGTCATATCCTCTACAAAAATGCTATTGAACAAGAAAAGGCCAATAGATACACAGACCAATACAAGATCAAAATTTACAATTTCTTGCATGCAATATTCCATTTCATTGGTGCATTTGGAAAGACCTTTCATTTTTGCTTGCTGCCGTATGTTGCATATATTTCAGTTGAGCATTTGTTATCGTAGTCACAGTAGTACATATGAATCGTGAAACCAAAACAATGTAAGTAACAGTAACAGTAGATATATAGCTCTGTAATTAACAGAAGAATGAAATATTTGGAAAACCCCAATCCGGAAAATGTACAGTACTAGATCTATCAGTCATACCTAGCCAACTGCCAAACCAACACAGTTTGGTCCACGCAAAGTTGAACGACTGCCACCTCTTGAGATTCCAAATCCGCGTTGGTGTACTCAAAATCCAGCCCCATGAACTCATCCTTCTCGTCCATTTTCAACAGCTTGCGCTTGAGCACATTGAGGGTTTCCTCAACCTGCGCAATGTCGTTGGTGAAGGTCACATCTATGTCCGTCGGGCCATGGGCGGTGTACGACGTCGAGACAGTACGGATTTCTACTGGGTCCATGGCGGCGCGGACGGAGAGGAAGAAGATGAAGAGGGGGGCCGAAGAAAGGGGAAACAGGGGAAGCGGTGGCAGTTGAGAAGATTGATGAACTAAAGAACCGTCGCAAGGAAGACTTGCCCTGTAGTTCTTTCCGGCTGACAAGTGGGCCAACGAAATTTTGGAAATAAAATAAAGGAACTCCTCCTCGGCCTCCACGGAAACAGTTACCGTGAGCGGAAAAAAAACAATACGTATCTCTTCCCCTCTATTTATTTCCTTGTACGAACATGTAATTTTTTTACTAACAAATACGTGCACACGTGGTACTCAAATGAACTGCTCACGTGTTTCTGCCATTCGAACTAACCGTCCACATGCAGGAAAAAAGTAGATTTCCCTTGTTAGAAAGTTTCCACAAGCATCAATGGATCATAAAACCTAGTGGCCAATTAAAACTGCATGGTACTCACTAGCATGTTTTATGATGGATGAAATTAATTTATCCCGAATAAAACATAAAAGCTTCTTTTCAGTACTTTGATTGTAATATCGGTTTCAATTTCATGAGTCATTTGAGTACCAACCACATTGCTACTCAATATTATTGAAATACAGGTTTATGAACATATAAAACCACTACTTGGGTACCCCAATATGATTTTTTTTTAAAAATTGAGCAAAATATTTCGAGGTTAGAACTAAAATATGTCCTGCCAAGTGTCAAATTTGTGTTCATGCTAAAGATTGGCATTTTTTTCTGAATTTACGTGGTGATTAGTGAATGTTATAGATGATCTAAACTAACAAACATGAACTCCTTGTACCTACATGTAATTATGTTGTTTTTCTAGGTGCATATGTGGTATTCAAATGAAGTGCTCACAAGCTTGTACCATTCCAAGTAGCCATCCACATGCAGCAACAAAGTACATTACCCTATTTAGAAAATTTCCACATGCAGCATATTTTCAGATTTGTCTGACAAGTATAGGTTTTGCTATCATTTTCTTGGAAGTAAAAGGCCAGAAAATGAAAGACGTACGTGCGCATTTTTGGTACTCACTAAGTGTGTTCGTGCCGGGTCCAATGGTGAGCGGCCGGTGGCGAGAGAGGTGTCGGCGGTGAAAGATGTAAGTGGTGAGACGTGGCGGCTGCTAGAGGAGGGCGAGGGCTTTTGTTTTGATGCAGTCAATTACACGGTAGACGAGAGGATAGAGGCAAAGCGGCCGTACTGGGGTTTTGACGTGACAATACATACACCGCCAGGCCCACCTGTCAGTTGGATAGACGATTATACTAATTGTGTTTGGGCCCGTCCCATTTCGTCTCAACTTCCATATCCCCACCGCTCCTCTGTTTTCCCCTCTTGCTTCTCGTCTTCTCCGCTTCCACTGCAATCTGTTCTTCTCCCCCGCGGCGTCGCCATGAACACCGTCAAGTACTTCTCCGAGACGTACGACGTCACCATCCACGGCAGCCAGAAGATCGAGGCGGTGTACACCAACAATCCAGCAGAACTGGAGCGGGTCCTCGACATGTACCAGGAGTGGTTCGCGGCTGGAGACCCCAAGATCATGGGGCTGGACATGGAGTACACCAGCGACCGCGCCCTGAAGGACAAGAGGATGGCCGTTATTCAGATTGCCATGCGCCGCCATGTACTCGTCTACCAGTGCGCCAGGTATGAACAAACATGGCCACGCATGTTGCTGCATTGAGGGTTTTTTGCTTCACCCATTCTGCCAGACTATTTGTTCTACTATTAGTACTAGATGTCGCTCAAACTGCTTGCGATGTCACTAATTCGGTTAATATTTACGGTAGACAGAAGTTCCTAGATCTATTTCCGTATTCGGGGTTAGTTTGAAAGTGTGCTTGCGAGGCCACGGATTAGTTTCAACTAGTAATGCTGGATCTATTAAAAAAATTAATAGGTGTGAAAAATAGATTTTGTTATGGGGTTTTTTTGTTTCGGTCTTGGTACATCTTGTGGCTCAAACAGATGGTCATGCCAATTAGAAGTGTTCATATTTATGAAAACTAGTAAAAGGTAGAACAAATCTGTAGGTGGACTTGTTGATCATATTTCAAATCTTTTAACTAAACTTAACTCATTAGATGGACTTGTTGATCATATACTTGTTTGTCACCTATGAAATCATCTTTTAACTAAACTTAACTCTACATTCTCTTGGTTATTGCAGTGCTGACCATTGGAAGTGTTCATGCTATATTGCGGATTTTCTACGCTTCAAAGGTATTACCTTTGCTAGCGTAGACACCACGACAGACAAGGTGGTTCTTCCTCAAACCTGGCCCAATGTCAACATTCCAGAAGAGTTCTATGTGGACCTCCAGCACCTGTACCGGCTCCCTGGATCAAAAGACAAGGTTGGCATGAGTGTGATGGCTGCGGACCTGATTGATCCATGGTATGCAGACATGAAGAAGAACTTCCCCTTTCAGGCGCACTCAAGTTGGGAGAACAGACCTCTTGCCAAGATCAACAAGGACTACGCCGCCATTGATGGCTTCGTGGCGTTTGAGCTGTACCGGGTGATGCTGGAGAAGCTAGACGCTGGACTGCCAATTGGATTTCAGCTTCAGGATGATTCTGAATCATCAGGCACTGATGTACCTGAAGATTCATCAGATGAAGAAGAATCAGAGGAGGAGAACAAGAGGCGTAAGCTGGCGTAGGATGCTTCCTGGAGTTTAGTTTGCTTCTGTGCTTGCACTTATGTAAATATATATTTGTGTTTGGATGAACAATTTAGACTAGCTAACTAGTTATGTTGTGTGTTCCTTTTGTTGGGCTGTTGAAGACAACTTATGCTGGTACATATGCAGTTCATATTTTCTTTCTTGTGTGTTGCTTTTGTTGGGCTGTTGAATTTGACCAATTTTCATGCATTTTTTTCAATTTCTGGCATTTTTCTTCAAAGAAAATGATAAGCACACTTATAATTGTCACAAAAATCTGCAAGCCCACGTAGTATGTGTGCATTACCACCCACAAAAAATTTGAGGCCGATCTGGATCTCCTATGTGCACCTTTCTTCAAAGATGCCCCATAAGCGACATGAACGATGTCGACCAAACCCATGTTGTTTTGACCCCATTGGGTTTCACAAGTGCTATGCAAAATAGAAAGCCCACACTCATGATCCTTCCCTGCAACAGCGTTCATGCTACATCAAAACACACATCTTGATAGGGTTTATCCACAGCTTTCGGCCTCGATGTTTTGACAAAATGCCCAAAATGCCCTCCTAAGTGAACCTTTTGCATCCAACTTGACCAAAACTCTGTCACATCCTGTGGTACATAATTTCTACATGATTATACAAACATTGCATGACTCATGTGAGTTTAAAATGATTTTAACATGAATTTGACCAATTTTCATGCATTTTTTTCAATTTCTGGCATTTTTCTTCAAAGAAAATTATAAGCACACTTATAATTGTCACAAAAATCTCAAAATCTGCGAGCTCACCTAGTATGTGTGCATTACCACCCACAAAAAATTTGAGGCCGATCTGTATCTCCTATGTGCACCTTTCTTCAAAGATGCCCCATAAGCGACATGAACGATGTCGACCAAACCCATGTTGTTTTGACCCCATTGGGTTTCACAAGTGCTATGCAAAATAGAAAGCCCACAATCATGATCCTTCCCTGCAACAGCGTTCATGCTACATCAAAACACACATCTTGATAGGGTTTATCCACAGCTTTCGGCCTCGATGTTTTGACAAAATGCCCAAAATGCCCTCCTAAGTGAACCTTTTGCATCCAACTTGACCAAAACTCTGTCACATCCTGTGGTACATAATTTCTACATGATTATACAAACATTGCATGACTCATGTGAGTTTAAAATGATTTTAACATGAATTTGACCAATTTTCATGCATTTTTTTCAATTTCTGTCATTTTTCTTCAAAGAAAATTATAAGCACACTTATAATTGTCACAAAAATCTCAAAATCTGCGAGCTCACCTAGTATGTGTGCATTACCACCCACAAAAAATTTGAGGCCGATCTGTATCTCCTATGTGCACCTTTCTTCAAAGATGCCCCATAAGCGACATGAACGATGTCGACCAAACCCATGTGTTGTAAGCACACCTAGTCTGAAAAACTGCAAGCACACCTAGTATGTGTGAATGAACACTCACAAAAAATCTATGCTCAATTTGCAAGCACACCTAGTTTAGATGGGAAAATTTTATTTCGTTTGTACAAAAAACAGTACGTTCCCTCCTTTCTGGTTTAATTTTTTTGTTCCCTCCTTTATTTAAAATTATCCCCGTTCCCTCCCTTTTTTCGGCTCAAACGAAACCGTCCCGCGCACCCACCCTCCCCCTAAATACGCCCCTCGTATCGCCAGAACCCACGATCTCGTACCACACCTTCCATTCCTATCATCCTCCCTCTCCTCTCGAAGATCTAATCTCGCCTACCTCATCCTCTTCATCACCCTAGATCCGTCTGCCCCGGCGGTGGAAAATGTTCGGCCGCAACAATCTGATCGACCTGACGACCGACATGGACGGCAGCATTCTGGAGGAAACCCCGGCATGAATATGCAGGAGAACACCGGCAGCCCTGGTAAAGATCAAATTTCTTGTACTAGGGGTTGTTCAGTCAACCTCTTTCCCTCTCATCTTCTATTCCATATAGATCTATGCATATTTGTGATATTTTGTTGATTCGGGTAAACACCATGAGTTTACCAGTTATATTTGCAAGATCATAGCTGCTACAAATGGTTGTTATTGCACGCTCCTTATTACGTATCAAGTCATCACAATCGTTAAAGAAATCAATTTTTTCACAGTCATATAGGTAATGGTCAAGTACTGTAGGGTTTCATGGATTTTAGTTGGTTCAGATGGGTAGACCAAGTATCATGTTTGAGATCCGTGCAAGTTTCCGTCATGATTTATTTTCTGTAAGTCTGTTAAAAATGCCACGTTTATTCAGACTAATTGACGAGGTGTGGACTCGGCAAATCCCTGGGTTGTGCACCCCGGGTTGATTGAGGGGGAGAGAGATGAGCGCTGGTGATCACGACGGCTGACAAGCAAGGCGTTTACCCAGGTTCAGGCTCCCGGAGGATAACACCCTACTTCCTGCTTGTCTGGTATTGAATGGCGAGTTGTGGCTACAATGGCGAGATGGCAATCTCGCTAGGGTTTGTGGTGGCGGCTATGAGCGTACCCTAGACGAAGGACCCTCCTAGCCTTTATATGGTAGGCTAGGTCTCAGGTGAACGGTGTCGATGGCGCTTACAAGCATGGCTAGGGTCGCATGACCTAATGTCGACTATCTTGGGCCGCACGTCGTCCTCCTTGGGCCTTCCTTGGGCCCTCGTCATAAGGCTGATAGGCTTGGCGTGACCCAGGTGTCCCCACCGTGGGACAGTCGAAGAGTGACCCCACGACAGGAGCCCCCGAGTGCTTAGTCGAATCGTAGAGTCGGGTAAAGGACTCCTTCCTCCTCGACACGCCGTTGGGTTCCTGAAAGGAACAAGTAAAGTTAGTCGACTCCGGCCGTTCAGGGCTTATGGAGGATTCCTTAGTCGAACCGTCGACTGCTGGGTAAAATACTGTGCGTACAGCCTTAGTCGGTGATTTTTCGACTGCTATTGTTCTGAGTCACTCGGGAGCGCGACCAGCGCTCCCGATGGGAGTAGCACCCGATATTAAGCTGAATTGCTTGCAATTGAGGTTAAACTCAATTTTTCTTCAGTTGAAAAGCCCGCTCCCGATGGGAGTAAAGAAGGGACTCGACTTGTTGGAGTCGCGTCTGGCTTTGTGGGGCTTACTGTGTATTCGGCCGGTCTGGCTTACTGCACAAGTTTGTTCAGCTATTGGAGCTTACTGAATCTCTTTTGCACTCGACTGAACTGTTCGAGTTTATTCGGCTCTTAGAGCTTACTGAATCTCTTTTGCATTCGAATGAACTGTTCGAGTTCTCGATCCACCCATTGGCTTACTTGCTACGCCTGCGCAGTTGACGTCAGCGCTGACGTTTTTTGGCTTACTCTGTGTCCGATGGGACGTGACAATGCGGTCCCACTGTCAGTATTGGCTGGAGACAGCGGTTGCCGCTTTATACTGACCGTTGGGCGCGAAAATTTCGCGGTGTGTTGATGACGCCTTGATTCCCGCGAGCAGTGGGCGGCGTGGCCTGCGACGGTTGCTATCTCCGCGCGACACGTGGACGGCCGGATGATGTTGTGGAGTGCGGTTTCGCTGAGGACGGCCTGGATTAACTGGCCACGCGGTATATATTTTTTACCGCGGCGGCGAACAGTTCATTCCATCCCCATTCTGCCATCGTCTCCGCTGCTTTCTCTCTCCGCCATTGTTGCTCTTTACTGCCAGTTTCTCTTCTCCGCCCTCCATGAGCAAGGCCGCGATGAAGAGGGGGAAGCCTGCTGCTGGCGCCGTCGCCGCCGCCGAGGCGAGCGTGATGAAGAAGCCCAACGCGACTAGGTGAAATCGTCGGTGAAGAAGGCCGACCTCGAGGCCCTCCGCGCGCAGGGGCTGCTGCCGCCGGCAGATCAGGCGACGGCAGATCAGGCGACGGTGCGCGCTCCCGGGAAAGAGGTATTCCCCGCTCCTCGCGAGGGGGAACGCGTTTGCTTCGTGGATTTCCTTCCGCGGGGTTTCGGGTTCCCCCTCCACGATTTCGTCCGTGGTCTCTTGTACGCTTATGGGATTCAGATCCACGATCTGACTCCCAATAGCGTCTTGAGCATCGCGAGCTATTTCGTGCTCTGCGAGTGCTTCCTGGGAATCGCACCCAACTGGCTGCTGTGGAAGTCGCTATTCCTCATGAGGAGGAACGTGGGGAAGAGCAAGCAGGTGTATCCAGTCAGCGGCTTCGGCATCCAGGTGTGTGGCGACACCTCCTACTTTCAGATGAAGAAGTCCGACTCCGTCCAGGGCTGGCGGAAGAAGTGGTTCTACATCAGGTGCGACCAAGAAGGGCTTCCCGACTTCGCTGCTGATCGCGAGTTGCGGAAGACGAACGCGTGGGCGCACCCGCTGTCGAAGGAAGACAGGGAGGCGACTCAGCCCTTGCTGACGCTTCTTCGTGGTCTTCTGAAAAGTCTCGGGCGCGAGACAGGTGGAGTTCACCTCATCGCCACCTTCTTCAGGCTTCGAGTGCAGCCGCTCCGCACTCGCGTCCAACCGATGTGGGCGCGTGAGGATGTTGGCGATGAGCTCGATGATGACGCAGTCGAGTCGAAGGTGAGGAGCATCACTAGCCTCCGAGCCGTTGACCCGTGCAATGTCAAGTGCCCAGTCGAGCCGTATGGGCCTAACAATCCTGTGCCTGAGGTGAGCTTCGTTTGCTTTGCTTTTGTCTTGTATCTTCTTCTGTCGATCTTTTTGCCTGACTCGAATGCTTCATTTGCTGACAGGGTCGTTCGAGCTATGTCAGTCTTCCCCGTTGATGGAGAATGGACCTCATGAAGAGACCGAGTTCCCTGAGGAGGATGCGGTTGATGACGATGAAGTTCCCTCCGCCACCTCTCCGATCGAGTGAGGAGTTGGAGGAGGATGATGAAGATGAGGAGCCGCTGCGGAAGCGGCAGAGGCGAAAGAGTGGCGACTCTGGTTCGGCTTCGTCGCCCGTGAAGGAGGCGGGTGTGAACGAGGAAGAGACGAGCGAGTCGTCTTCGGGCGCTAGGCGCACGAGTGACCTGGCTGAGCCTTTGGTCGTGCCTCCCCTCGGCTCTGCACCGCCGACTGAGTTTGCGAGGATGGCCTCCGTCTCCCTGGGAAGTGAAGATGATGTTGATGTCGCCAGGTTAGTCGCGTAACCATTGCCTTTCTTGTGTTGAGTTGGCCTTTTGATTTGCGAGTCCTTGAATCGAGTTATCTTGTCACAGCGACCGTACTGGCACCGCTGGTTCGCCTCGTGAGATGGAGCACACTTCTGCTCCCATGATCGAGCAAACTGCGAAGACGACCGGAGAAGAGGCTCAGGCAGGTGACGCTTTGGCCTTGAAGACTTCGACCTCCTCCGTGCCAGAGGAAGCTGCTGATGCGACTCCGGTTGACGTTGGGCTGCTTGAGCACGTAAGTGTCCTTTGACTCGTTCTGCAAAATCTGTATCGGGTGCGCGAACAGCGCTCCCGATGGGAGTAGCCCCCGAAGATGTGCGTGACTAGAATAGTCGGGCGCAGATTGATGTCTTGTGTTTCCTGCAGCCATTTTATCGCCAGCAGATGGAAGTAGCCGCAGCCTTCGTTCGCATGGAGCAGGAGAGGGACCAACTCCGCACTGCTCTGGAGCAGGCGAATAGTGAGTGTGAACCCTTGTGTTCGAGGGGTGCTTCGACTGCCTTTGTCGCGGTGTAGATAACACGGCAGATGTTATCATAGGGTAACTTGAGTTGTAGGGCAAGGCGAAACTGGTGTCCAGGAGTTGGTCTAGCTCTACGGGGGAGAAGATATTTTTTACCCAGCTTCGGGTCCCCTCGGTGGAGGATCCCTACGTGCTGCTATAACTCACTATATGATAGCAGATTACATGGTGCGCCTATGGCGATCGCTGGGTTTGGGTGACTCCGGCGTGGGAGCTCTCTCTTGAGCTCTCTCTCTATTTTCTCTATCTTATTCGGCTTATTTCTAGAACTTGTAGAACTTGTAAGACCTGTCTATCTATAACCTAGGAGCCCGCTTATATAGACAGCCGGGTCTCCTGGTTCTTTACATGGTAAGGCCGGGTTCTACCCGAACTTGGAGTCCTACTCTAGGTCCTTCTAGGTCCTTCGTGTCCTCCAAGCCTTGGACTCCGTGACGTGCACCGCCTCCGGGTCTTCTGGAACCTTCTTCTCCTAGCCGGGTTACCGACGAAGCTCACCGGCCCATCAGTGAAACCCGGCCCATGATGGTGCTCTTGACTCCGCCAGGTCTTCTTCCTGCCGGGTTATGTTCTCCTCTTCATGGGCCTACCGGGTTACTATTCCCCAACAGTAGCCCCCAGGGTAATCTGGACACTAGGTCTGCGTGCTCTCCCTTTTGATGCTTTAGCTCGATCTCTTTGTTCTTGTTTATTGCTTCTTGGTGAGAGCCGCGATCCTTGCTGTCCGGGTTAACCTGAAAATAAGAAATACTTACAAAAAATATTAGGGTTGATGAGACTTGCTTTTCTTTGCTCTTTCCGGCTCTGCTTGGCCGTTCATTTGGTAACCCGGCTACACTTTACCGGGTCTTCATCATTGATCTAGTTTTTCCTTGTTGCAAATTCCTCTGACCCGGATTTCATAAAGCCTACTCATACGGAGGCTGTGCTGAAGGATGCTCCAAATTCCTATGATCCGGACTTGATGGAGCCTACTCACATGGAAGCTCTCTTTCAAGACCCGGTTTTTTAAGACCCGGTGCAAATACCTCCCGCTTTACCGGTTCTAAAAAATATTGACTTTGATTTTTCTCATGTATATAACCTGTAGCCCCCAAGCTCCGAGTTTATCATCTCGCGATAACTTGGTGCTTGTGATAGATGAATAATTTGAACCATTTAAGCCGTGTAGCCCCCAAGTGCCGGGTTGCATGCCCGCAGCAACCTGGGACTTCTGCATCTTGCACTTCTTAGAGAAATTTTGAACTTCAAATACTGTAGGCCCCAAGTGCCGGGTTGTGTGCCTGCAGCAACCTGGGACTTCTTCATCTCTTCAAAAAAAATTAGTTTCAAACTGAGTAGCCCCCAAGCACTGGGTTGTTGTTCCTAAGCAGATCGGAGCTCATTCATCAATATTTGTATCACTTTGAAAAATTTCAACTCTTGTACCCTCTGGACGGCAGTTCATTCTTCTGCAACAACTCGGGATTTAATCTGTAGAACTTCTTATCTTTCAGCCTCGAATCGTGTGACTGAGAATATCTCCACCAAGACGATTGTAATATTTGGCCAAATCTAGACGCTGCAACTCATCAACGCATGCGAAAAAACTGAAGCCGGCCACTGCCGGATCGTCATCTGATGCTTGAAACTGGTCAGCGGCCAGGTCGTCGATGGTCTTGACCTGTTGCCGAGCTGGACATGCACAATTTTTCATAAACTGTATGCTTTCTCTTTCTTTTCAATCAATCATCCAGCTTGTATTACCTCCCTTTTTTTCTTCACACTCATGACATGCATGCATGCATGTTTACGTGACCAGCAACAATTTTTATTTTCTTGGACCTTGAGCCTGCCTGCTTCATACGAATTTGATGCCACTGAGTAAATCAATTGTATCATTTTGACCCGGCTGGTGGCGTTACTGATGAATTGAACTGATTACATCCTGAACTCCTTTTACTTGCTGCAGGCTATGACTATGAGCAAGGAAAAACTAGACCAGATTGCTCTTTATAGCTAGCTGCTCACATGAAACTCATCCAACGTTGTAACAAGATATAGGAAATTAAATAATTATAATCTTTCTAAATGTGATACCTTGCTCCGCAGGAGTATAGCGCCCAATATAATATACTTTTATGAGTCGCCAAGCTGCTGCAATCATGGAGGCGAAAACTTCCTTCTACTTTATTTTGCTGGAAACAATATCACATGGTCTTGCTGCCGTTTGACATGATACTTTTATGACTTCCCAGATATCAAGCTTTGATGAGCCGGCTTTTGATACCGGTTTATAAATGTAACCTGCAGAAATCTTGCTCTCTGCATAATGTTATTTAGCGCGATGGACTTGCAATATGTAAGTAACTTATGAATAATCTTGATAGTGCACATGCACACTCAGGGTTTGCTTTTTTGATGAACGTGATATGTCGTTCTGCAAATCCCTTTGGTTTAGATGACCCTTTTGGTTTCTATAAACTGTAAGCCGGCTTTCGTATGGATCTTCACTGTTGCGACCTCTCTGTTAAAGACAGGGTCAGTCAAGTCCCAGTGGGCCTCATGACTGATTGAATTTACAGGCACGCAATCAGGCCATATAATTGCGTTTCACATCGAGTTTAAGTTTAGATAACCAAGAATAATAGTGGCTCTAAAATTGGCCGGGTCATGAGATTGCAGCTGTACCTTCAAGGGTAATCAGCCCCCATGACCAAAGTGGCTTATATGCCGGGTCTTGAGTTTGTAACTGCGCTATTCAAGTGATCAGCCCCCAAGACCCAATATTTACAATGTTGCGAAGCACTCCTGGGCACACTAACCGAAGTTGTGAAACACTCCTGGGCACGCTAACAATTTGCAAATAGTTGAAGCTGGGAGATGTTTCATGGATTTTCCTCCGGTAGGATCCATGTCTTCAACCCAACAATCGATAGCTGAAGCCGGGAGATGTTTCATGGTAAGATCCATGTCTTCAACCCAACAATTGATAACTGAAAAATAACTGAAGAATAAATATTTGGCACGCTCTTGGCGTTGATGATGTATAAGCCAGAGTATGGCGATTGAGCCGGAATAATGATAATGAATAGGCCGGAATACGGCGATAGATCTAGAAAGATGATAATAAATAATGTATAGGCCGGCGATTAAGCCGGATGAGGATAATGAATAAGATATGAGCCGGCGATTGAGCTAGATTGATGACAGTGAATAATGTATAGACCGGCAATTGAGCCAGGATGATAATAATGAATAAGGCATGAGCCGGTGATTTGAGCCGGAGCACATCGATGGCACTTTAATAGCAACCTTGTTATTAAGAAATCCTTTGCAAGCAATAGATAGCTCGACTTTGATAAATCTATTTGCGAGTGATAGATATCTCGATTTTTAAGAAATCCATTACGAGCGATAAATAACTCGAATTTGATAAATCCATTTGCGAGCGATAAATATCTCGACTTTGATAAATCCATTTGCGAGCGATAAATAACTCGACTTTAAAAAGTGACCTGCAATCTTTTGGATGATTTTTGTAATTCCCTTATAGGCAGTATATTTAACTCTAGAGATTGACTCAAAGGAACCAGATTTAATTGACTAAATAAATATAATATGAAAATTAAATATAAATGCGACTTAGCTTGTTTTGTTCTCCTGCGCTGATGACGCTGTGTAGGTGCGCAGACCACCCTGGGCGGCCGCGGCGATGTTGAGGACGTTCGCGTTGTTATAGAAACTAGCCTGCAGCCGGGTCATTATTGCCTGAAGCCGGCCCAAGGCCGGGTCATCGATTTTAGGCTAACCCGGCAAGCGGCCGAGTCGTCGTGGATTGTCGCAATCTTCTGGCGAACCCAGCCACGACACCAACCACCTTTATTTTTTCTTTTTTTCCTTTTCTTTCCAAAAATATGAGCAAAATCTCGTGAGTAGCACTCTCCGGATCGCATTATTTCCTTGGGGTTTGATCCATCGCTATGGTATATGATCTTGATTTTTCTTTACACTGGCCTGCAACTCAAACTCGTTCATGAAGCAAATTTCCGTCTAATCATAATTCGGCTGGCGTCGTATTCCTTTTCTTCTTTCTTCAATAACTGGAGAGTGATTTCCCTTTTTTCTTTCTTTCCTGGCCCGCATATGGATTGGTGATCCACGTGAGTGGTACTAGCAACTGGTTTGCTTTCTTTCCTTCTCCGTACATAATTTGAAGTAGGAACAATATTTCCAGTCGGACATGACTTTCCTCTCTCCAACTCTCCTCGGTACTTGCTCCAATCAATCCTTGTCCTAATCAAAGTAGTAAACTGGGATTTTGATTTCCTTACGATGATGCCAGCTTGTTTTTTCCTGCAAGCTGCCCACGTTGAGCAATCCTTGGCATAACTTTCCTTCTTCAACTGTTGGATCATGACACAACTTGGGATTCGAACAGACTCCAAGTGAAGTCCGGCCACTGCGATTCGATCAGGCCGCGCGAAGGATCGCTAGGGACGTTGAAGCTGGTCACGTGTGACGCCAAACTTGTCCTCGATACTGAACCCGGCCGCGCGCAACTCGTGATGGGGAGCTGCGCATACTATTTTTCTCTGTGCTGATGTCGATACGATGAACTCATCCGTGGCGTGATTATCCCGCGAGATTGCTCCTGTAAATTGTTCCCTGTATGCCGGCTTTCTTGATTTTGCCTTTCCTCGACGGCTCCTCTATATCTGGTTCCTCCATGGCCAGCTTCTACGTCTTTTTTAGCACCGGCTTTCTCTATTTTTTCCCGCAAATCTGCTTCCGGCTCCGAGCTGAAATACTCAACGATGCAATCTTCTTCTGGGTTGATGATGATCTGGCCGACGGCGATTTTCTCCATCCTCGCAACGCTTCTCCCTTGATGAGGACACGCTTGGACGCAGGCCCCACGGTGGGCGCCAACTGTCGTGGTGTAGATAACACGGCAGATGTTATCATAGGGTAACTTGAGTTGTAGGGCAAGGCGAAACTGGTGTCCAGGAGTTGGTCTAGCTCTACGGGGAGAAGATATTTTTTACCCAGCTTCGGGTCCCCTCGGTGGAGGATCCCTACGTGCTGCTATAACTCACTATATGATAGCAGATTACATGGTGCGCCTATGGCGATCGCCGGGTTTGGGTGACTCCGGCGTGGGAGCTCTCTCTTGAGCTCTCTCTCTATTTTCTCTATCTTATTTGGCTTATTTCTAGAACTTGTAGAACTTGTAAGACCTGTCTATCTATGACCTAGGAGCCCGCTTATATAGACAGCCGGGTCTCCTGGTTCTTTACATGGTAAGGCCGGGTTCTACCCGAACTTGGAGTCCTACTCTAGGTCCTTCTAGGTCCTTCGTGTCCTCCAAGCCTTGGACTCCGTGACGTGCACCGCCTCCGGGTCTTCTGGAACCTTCTTCTCCTAGCCGGGTTACCGACGAAGCTCACCGGCCCATCAGTGAAACCCGGCCCATGATGGTGCTCTTGACTCCGCCAGGTCTTCTTCCTGCCGGGTTATGTTCTCCTCTTCATGGGCCTACCGGGTTACTATTCCCCCAACAGGCTTCATTGCTAACTTTGCTCCGTTGATCCGCAGGTGAGAAGGAGAGCATGAAGAAGCGGGTCGCGGAGCTAGAGAAGTCGCTGGGTGAAGCCCAAGAGCGTGAACAAGCTCGGGATGATCTGGAGAAGACCCAGGTCGACCGCTTGCTCGCACACGCAGATGTTGCTGGAAGTAAGTATTTCGGCTCAGTGCCTACTTTGCCTTTGGTCGACTTCTGACGTCTTACGGGTGTGGATTTCTTTTGATCGGAGACTTGCGGAGGTGCTCCTCCAGAAGGGACTTCCAGCGAGAATGTCGGCTTGGCGGAGGCTGTTGGCTTCATGGACCGCGTCTGCGCGTATGCTTCGGCGGCGCTGCAGATGTCGACAGGCGCCTTGGCGACTGTGCACCAGAGCATCTTCCCCAGCAAGCCACCGCCGGTTGCTGTTGACGCGCTTGCGGCTCCGTTCGAAGGCAATGCGACCACCTTGGCGGACTACACGCGTGCGCAGACGGTACGCGGCTCAGAGCTCACTTTCCAGCGACTTCTTGGTCACCAAGTCGTAGCTGATTTTGAGAAGGTTGTCAGCGACTTCCCTCGGAAGCCTGATGGCAGGACCGCGTCCCTTAGCGGTGTGAAGGCGCAGGCGAGTCAGCTGGCTGCAAAGTTGGTCGCCACCTTCGAGAAGAGGATTGCCAAGGCTGCAGAGTTGGCTGCTAGGAAGAGCCGTTCCCAGTCGGAGTCTGTGATGTTGACTCCGTTCTTTTAGGATTCTTCTGCTTTTGGTTCTTGGTCTGTAATGAACTATATAGTTTGCGGGTCTTCTGGCCGCGAACATGCTGATGTTGAAATGTGAATTTGTGCCTTCGAGTCTTCTTTCATCTAAGCTTGAATGAATGTGTTCTTTTCCTTGGTTGACGATGTCGAACTTGGCAGTCTGAGATGGGCGAAGCTCCTGGGGTCGCTGGAACGACTAGTGCGGGCGACGAGGAGGACACCTCTTCGGCTGCACCCACTCGTCGTCGTCGAGCTCCTCCAGCTCCCGCGAAGCGTGAATGATCAACGAGTGATCACCTTCATGAGGAACAAGGTTGTTGAGCTCGAGTCGAAGTTGAAGAGCGCGGAGTTGGAGTTGGAGCGCTTGAGGTCGCGGCCCGTTGCGCCGTTCTCTCAGCGAGAGGAGTTTCTGCTAGGCGAGATGGACTTGATCAGTCGGCAGCTGCAAGGTTGGTTTTCTAGCATTGTGCTTCGACTTCTTTATCCTTTTACTGTTCTTAGCTCTGGGTCTTGATGCAGATGTGAACTCTGACTGGAAGGCCGAGCAAAGTCGAGTAGACGAGCGGGTGGAGAAAGAAGCCGCCAGTGACTCACCCGAAGCGCGTCAGTTTTGGTCAAATAAATCCAGAGGCAGTGTACTGGCTCGAATGTTGGATCGCACCTGGAGGGCTGCTGTGCTCTTGGAAGGTTGTAGAAAAACCCTCTGGCAGATCAACAGGGTGTACTTTCCGCACAACGAGCAGCCTAATGGACTGGCTGCGCTGCTGGAGAGGTTCCGTGAAGGCAGTGCGTTGAAGGAAGTCGTGCACACTCAACTTGTTGCCGGGGCGAACGTGGCGCTGGCGTACGTTCGAATGCACCGGCCTAATCTTCCACTGTACAAGGTGCTTGACGGCTTGCCTGGAGAGGGTGACTACGCCGATACTCTTGCGGCTGCGCGTCAGATGATTCAGCAGGTCCAGAGTTTTAGTGAGCACCTTGTAGGGCCACTCGATGCGCCAAAGGGCGAGCCTGTAGAATAAGAGTAATAGACTGCTGTTGTATAGCGTTAGCTTGTAAAAGCAAATTTTCCAAGTGGAAATGTGAGTGTATGTATGGAGGTGGGGTAGCCCCCGAGTGAGTAAATTGTATCTTGTAGACTTCTGTAAACCTGTATGGCGCAGCCCCCGAGCGGATCGAGTGCGGCCTAGGATTTTGAATTAGACATGTGCGGCGCAACCCCCGAGTGCTTCGAGTGCGGCCTAGGATTTTGAGTTAGACATGTGCGGCGCAGCCCCCGAGTGCTTCGGGTGCGGCCTAGGATTTTGACTTGGACCTGTGCGGCGCAGCCCCCGAGTGCTTTGGGTGGCGACCTAGGCTTTTGACTTGGACCCGTACGGCGCAGCCCCCGAGTGCGTCGGGTGCGGCCTAGGTTTGACTTAGACCTGTGCGGCGCAGCCCCCGAGTGCTTCGGGTGGCGGCCAGGATTTTTCGAGTTGACCTGTATGGCACAGCACCCGAGTGCTTCGGGTGCGGCCTAGGTTTGACTTAGACCTGTGCGGCGCAGCCCCCGAGTGCTTCGGGTGCGGCCAAGGATTTTTCGAGTTAACCTGTATGGCGCAGCCCCCGAGTGCGTCGGGTGGCGGCCTAGGTTTTCGAGTTGACCTGTATGCGCAGCCCCCGAGTGCGTCGGGTGCGGCCTAGGTTTGACTTAACCTGTGCGGCGCAGCCCCCGAGTGCTTCGGGTGGCGGCCAAGGATTTTCGAGTTGGACCTGTATGGCGCAGCCCCCGAGTGCTTCGGGTGCGGCCTAGGTTTGACTTAGACCTGTGCGGCGCAGCCCCCGAGTGCTTCGGGTGGCGGCCAGGATTTTCGAGTTAGACCTGTGGCGCAGCCCCCGAGTGCGTCGGGTGGCGGCCTAGGTTTTCGAGTTGGACCTGTATGGCGCAGCCCCCGAGTTCGGGGTGCGGCCTAGGTTTGACTTAGACCTGTGCGGCGCAGCCCCCGAGTGCTTCGGGTGGCGGCCAGGATTTTCGAGTTGGACCTGTATGGCGCAGCCCCCGAGTGCTTCGGGTGCGGCCTAGGTTTGACTTAGACCTGTGCGGCGCAGCCCCCGAGTGCTTCGGGTGGCGGCCTAGGATTTCGACTTGGACCTGTATGGCGCAGCCCCCGAGTGCGTCGGGTGACGGCCTAGGTTTATGTTGCTTTTTGACTAAAAAAGTAAAGGGGAGAGCTTGTTCCACAAATCACTTCATTGATTTTTGCGAGCAGGCCGCCTCATTAAAACCCTTCCAGTCCCCTCAGGTACCCTGGTAAGGGAAAGAGTGCGTCTGGAACCTGCCGCCTCTTGACATAGTACACTTTGTTACAAGGGGGAGTCGATTAGGCGTAGAAGCGGCGCAGTTGCGCAACGTTCCACGGGTTGTTGCAGACTGTCCCCGTCTTCGAGTCCTTCAGGCGGTAAGCTCCGCCGCCGATTGCCTCTGTCACGATGTATGGACCCTCCCACGGGGAGGCTAGTTTGTGCACCTTCTTCTGTTTGAGGCGGAGGACAAGGTCGCCAGGGACGAACGCTCTGGGCCGCAGTCGCCGCCCGTGGTAGTTGCGTAAGTCTTGCTGATACACGGCTGTGCGGGTAAGGGCGATGTCGCGTGCTTCGTCCAGGGTATCCATGTCGTCCTCGAGTGCTTCTTCTGCGTCGGACTCGTCGTAGGCCACCACTCGGGGCGTCGAACTTGATGTCGCAGGCATGATTGCTTCTGCGCCGTAGACCATGAAGAATGGCGTGTACTGAGTGGATCTGTTTGGCGTAGTGCGCAGACTCCACAGCACAGATGGCAGCTCTTCAACCCAGGCGCCTGCAGCGCGCCTCAATGGTACTCGCAGGCGCTTCTTGATGCCCTTGCAGACTAAGCCATTGGCCTTTTCGACTGTCCGTTGGACTGCGGGTGCGAGACAGATGCGTAGTTGAGCTTGATGCCTTGCTCGGAGCAGAAGTCCTTGAACTCTTCGGCTGTGAAGTTCGTGCCGTTGTCGGTGATGATGCTGTGTGGCACTCCAAACCTGAAGATGATCGACCTGATGAAGTTAACTGCCGAGGAGGCAGTCGAACTTGTGATAGGCACGGCTTCGATCCACTTCGTGAACTTGTCGACTGCCACCAAGAGATGCGTGTGTCCTCCCGGCGAGGACTTCTTGAGTGGACCCACCATGTCGAGCCCCCATTGAGCGAAGGGCCAGGCGAGTGGATGGTCTTTAGTGCTGATGCTGGTGCGTGCGGCTTGTTGGCGAACTCCTGGCAGCCGAGACATTTCCTCACGAGTTCTTCTGCGTCTTGCATTGCGGTGGGCCAGTAGAACCCGGCTCGTAAGGCTTTGGCCACTAAGGCTCGACTGCTGGCGTGGTGCCCGCAGATGCCAGCGTGGATCTCGAGTAAGATGGCTTGACCGTCGACTGGGTCGATGCACCTTTGGAGGACTCCCGAGATGCTTCGCTTGTAGAGCTCCCCGTTGATGACGGTGAAGCCCTTGGAGCGGCGGATGACGCGCTTGGCTTCGACTGGGTTTGTTGGCACCCTCTGCTGCAGTATGTAAGCCAGGTATGGGCTCGTCCATGTGGGCTCGATCAGCATCACCTCCATAGGCTCCTTCTCCGTGCTGGGCGGGTCGGCGGTGCTCGTTGTCGATGTAGAGGATCCGGCGCGGGCCGGAGCTTGACGGAGCGTTGCGTGATGCACTCGAGGAAGACTCCGGGTGGCACCGGCGCTTTGTTTGAGCCCAGGTTGGCGAGGGTGTCGGCTTCCTCGTTGCTCTCGCGGCCGACGTGCCGCAGCTCGCAGCCGTCGAAGGTGCCTTCCAGCTGGTTGTACAGGTCCCTGTAGGCGATCATGTTGTCGGCGATGGCGTCACATTGCTTCATGGTTTGTTGCACGACGAGGTAGGAGTCTCCGTAGATCATGAGGTGAGTGGCGCCGCAGTTCTTGGCCATCCGCATGCCGTGGATCAGGGCCTCGTACTCTGCCTCGTTGTTGGAGGGCGTTGGGAAGTTCATCTGCAGCACGTACCTCAGCTTGTCGCCTTTGGTGAGATGAGGACGACTCCCGCCCCTGCTGATCTGAACTTCTTGGAGCCGTCGAAGTACATTGTCCATGCGTTGGACAGGTCGGGTACGTCTGGTAGCTGGGCCTCTATCCACTCGGTGGTGAACTCTGGAAGCACCTGGGCCTTGATTGACTTCGGGTGCGCGTACTTCAGCCCCCAGGGCCCTAGCTCAACAACCCACTTGGCGACTCGTGTCGCGGCTTGGTTGGTGAGGATGTCGGAGAGCCCGGAGGAGCTTACTACCGTGATGGAGTGCTCGGAGAAGTAGTGGACGACCTTCCTTGATGTCATGAAGACTCCGTATGCTAGCTTCTGGTAGTGCGGGTACCGCTGCTTGGACAAGGTTAGCACCTCACTGAGGTAGTAGACGGGTCGCTGAACAGGGTAACTGTGTCCTTCTTCTTCTCGTTCGACTACGAGTACCGTGCTGACCACCCTGTTCGTGGCTGACACGTAGAGGTATAGCGGCTCGTTCTCCAGTGGCGCCACCAGTACTGGGGAAGTCGTGAGTGTTTTCTTGAGTTGGTCGAACGCGACTTGCGCTTCTTCTGTCCACTCGAACTTGTCTGTCTTTTTCATCAGTTGGTAGAAAGGCAGGGCCTTTTCTCCCAACTTACTTATGAACCGGCTGAGAGCTGCGACTCGGCCGGCTAGGCGTTGCACCTCATGAAGCTTGGTCGGTGCTGGCATTGCGAGTATGTTTTGCACCTTCTCGGGTTGGCTTCGATTCCTCTTGCAGAGACGAGGTACCCGAGCAGTTCTCCGGCTGGCACGCCGAAGACACACTTGTCCGGGTTCAGCTTGATCTGATACTCGTTGAGGGCGGCGAAGACCTTGCGGAGGTCGGCGATGAGAGTGTCCTCCGTTCGAGTGGTGACGACTATGTCGTCGACGTATACTTGGACGATCTCTCCGATTAGCCCCTTTAGGCAGGCTTGCATTGTGCGCTGGTACGTGGCTCCAGCGTTCTTCAACCCGAAGGGCATCGTCTGGTAGCAGAAGACGCCATGGGTGTGATGAATGCAGTCTATCGTTCATCCTGATCTGCTGGTACCCTGAGTAGGCGTCCAGGAAGGATAGGCGTGCGCAGCCTGCAGTCGAGTCGATGATCTGGTCTATCCGCGGAGCGGGAAATGGTCCTTGGGGCAGCATTTGTTGAGGGCGGTGAAGTCGACGCACATGCGGAGTTTCTTCGTCTTCTTCTTCTCCACCAGGACTGGGTTCGCTACCCAGTCCGAGTCCTTGATCTCTCGGATGAATTTGGCGTGGAGCAGTCGATCGATCTCCTTGCTTATTTCGTCTCGTTTGGGTCCTGAAAGCGTCGCATGGTCTGCTTGACGGGTTTGGCGTCCTTGTGGACGCGTAAAGAGTGCTCGGCGAGGTTCCTGGGTATGCCTGGCATGTCAGAAGGTTGCCAGGCGAAGATCTCCCAGTTCTCACGTAGAAACTCGACGAGCGCGCTTTCCTATGCGATAGGCAGCTCGACGACACTTTGACTGTCTTGTTTGCGTCCGTCGGGTGGACCTGATGAGTTGTTGTGTCGTCAGTCGTGTTGAAGGCGGCGTCCTTGGCTTGCTTCTTGCGTGGCGGGAAGATGGTTTTGTCGTTGTCGACTGCCATCGCCTCGAAGTGCTCTTCCATTCCGAAGAACTCGGAGATCTTGCTGAACTCGCGGTCGCAGCTGTTGGAGCGGTCGAAGTCGCCGTGCACCGTGATGACGCCCTTGGGCCAGGCATCTTGAGCATGAGGTAGGCGTAGTGAGGTACCGCCATGAATCTGGCAAAGGTTGGGCGCCCGAGTATCGCGTGGTACTGCGACTTCCAGTCGACTACCTCGAAGTCGATCGACTCCCTCTTGAAGTTTTCGGGTGTGCCGAAGATGACGTCGAGTGTGATCGTTCCCATGGGCGTGACTGCTTGCCCTGGTACTATGCCATGGAAGGTGGTCTCTGATGCCGCCAAGTTTGTCGTTGGCCTGTTTATCCTTCTGAGGGTGTCGGCAAAGATGATGTTGATGCCGCTGCCTCCGTCCATGAACACCTTTTTCAGGGTGTAATCTCCGATCAGAGCTTCGACTACCAGAGCGGCGTGCCCGGGTCGTGGTACTGCAGGCGGGTGATCTGCTCTGGAGAACGTGATTGGTGTCTCTGACCCTCTCAGGTAGTCGGGTACTGCAGGTGGACAGGTGATGGCCTGGAAAACTTGGCGAGTGATGATCTTCTGGGTCCTGTTTGAGGGGCGCCCCTTCTGTATCATGTTGAGTTGTCCGCGTGCCGCTGGATATGCGTCCTGGACACCGGTGGGGCATCTTGCTGCGGCTGCTGCTGCTGCTGCAGAAAGGCTCCCGCCGCCTGTGCTGGATTAGCGACTGCGGGTGCGGGTGCTGCCTGGATGGCCAGCTGCGCGGCTGGCTGCGCTGCGGGTGCTGGAGTGACTATCTTCTGCATGGCTTCGTATATTTTGCGTGCCTTTCGACAGTCCTTCAACAGGTGGTTGGATCCCCACTTGCCCGTTTCCGGGTTCCTGAACATGTGGTGCCTGCAGGGTTGTTCCAGCTCTTCCGCTGGGCTTAGTGTGCGTTTCTGCCACTCGCGTTTATGGCCTCCGTCGCTGCGGTAGCTGCTGCCGCCGCTTCGGTTGTATTGCCCCTGGCTGTATTGGCGACTCTGGTCACCGCCGCTTCGACTGTACTGTACATGGCTGTATTGGCGACTGCTGTCGCGCGCTTCATCCTCACGGGGGGTTTGGAATCCCGCCGCTACTAGCTCGATTGAGTCGTTGCCGTTGTAACGCGGCTTCTTCTTGTGGCGTCCTTCTCGCCAGTTGCTTGGTCCGGCTTCGTCCTTCGGGGAGTAGCGTGAACTATCGCGGACCGAGTCCTCTCCGTCTGCCCACTGGTTTGCTATCTTCATGACCTCGATCATGTTTTTCGGCCGGAGCCTACCAAACTCCTCGCGGAGGTCGCGGCGGGAGACGCCGTGCATGAAGGCATCCATCACTCGGTCCTCCGAGGCGGTCTCCATGGTGTTGCGGAGCAGGGTCCAACGCTGGATGTACGACCGGAGCGGCTCGTCTCGTCCTTGCTTGCATGCTTGTAGCTCGACGAAAGTCGTCGGTCTCGAGTACGTCCCCAGGAAGCTCTTAACGAAGGCCTCCGCGAACTCGTCCCACGTCCTGAAGGCGTTCTTGGGTTGAGTGTTTAGCCACCCGCGTGCAGAGCCCGTGAGCATCAGCTGGATGTACTGCATGGCCGTAGTCGAAGTACCGCCCTGGCAACTGCAGGCTATGAGGTAGTCTTCTAGCCAGAGTCTCGGGTCCTGCTTCCCGTCGTACTTGACTGCTTCTGCCGTGAGCTTGAAGCCCTTGGGCATTCTTGTGTCGCGGATGTTGAAGCTGAAGCATGCGGCGCCGCATGGCTCGAAGTCGCCGTCATTGCGGTCGTCAGTATTGGGTGCTGACCGTCCGCTGGGTGCGGCTGCGGTCCACCGTCCTCTGTGTGATGACGTTGCGGAGGTCTTCGCCTGGCTGCGGTTGTCGCAGTTGTCTTGCCGCGGGCCTGCGAGTGCTGCGGCTCGCGGTCGCGGCGATCCCGATCTTCTCGCACCTTTTCTGTCGGCGCCTTGTTCATCAGCTTCTTCGACTGCCTTGATAGACATGATCTGCTGCTTGTGGAGGAGAGCGCGCGAGTCGCCCTCGGGCGGCTGCGTCAGCCGCAGGTATGTTTCGACTGCCATGAGCGCGGCTCCGGGCGTTTTGGGGACGGGTATCCCGTCTGCGTCTTCGCTATGTATGATGATTCGAGGTTGCGGGTGACTTTAGCGCGGTCGGCCTCCGTCATCAGGGGCACGCGTGCTCTGTGGCGCCTTGCTCCTTGTGAGACCTCTGTTGAGGCAGTGAACGAGTAAGCGGCCCTCCTGGCGCTCGACGCGTCGGAGGAGCTCGGCCTTCTCTGCGCGGAGTCGTTCGCCTTCCTTCCGTAGCAGGTACTGGACCGCCATAAGGTCCTCCCGGGGTGCGTCTGGTGGGGGGTACGTGCCGTCCTCGACGTGCTTCAGGGCTCTGATTGCTATCTCTCGGGTGATGGTGAGCCGCGTCACCTGGTCCGGCATGAGCACCTCCAGTGGGTATGCGGGTTCGTCGCCGTTGCCCTGCGTCGGGCCGATCATGAAGACTTGCGCGGGGTATGTCTGGGGAGTGGGCCGGGTGCTGCCGCTGCTGCTTCCTTCGTCCGAGCCGTGCTCGGAGCCGAAAATGGACGCAACGTGGTGGGTACCACAGTCGCTGCCAAGGCTCCTTCCCTGGAGTCCCGCGATCTCCGCCGCTGACGCGAGGAGTGAAGTCGCCGTCGTCGTCGCGGGCGATTGGCTTGTTGACGATCTTGTAAGTTGATGGAGACGCGAGTGGCGTGGTGTAGAACGACGCGACTTCCGTCGCGCGCGAAGGTGTGGTCGACGTAGTCGAAGTTGACGTAGATCTTGGCCTTGCCAGCGACGCGATCGAGGTAGTCGAAGTAGACTCGATCCGCGCGGTGGTCGTCGAGGTGGTCGATGTAGTCGTAGCCGATGCGATCTCCTTGACGGTCGGAACGCTGATGGCGTGGCCGTGTTGGGCGCGATCTCTGCCGCAGCGGAGGCGGTCGGTGTAGTCGAGGCGGATGCGATCTTCTCAGCAGTCGAAGATGCTGTCGCCGCAGTCGCAGCAGATGCGATCTCCGCAGCAGGGGGGGCGTGGTTGGGGCAGCCGCGGCAGATGCGGGTGCTACCACCGCGCGCGGTGCGATCACCGTGGATCTGAGTACTCCACAGCTGTCTACGAAGTAGTGCATGGTACCGAAGGTGAGGCACATACCTACATGCAGATCGGCGTACACCGAGCGGTGGGCCGGCGGGTGGAAGGTGTACTCGAAGGAGCCGAAGCAGATTGGCTCCTTGGTGATGCAGACGTCGGTCTTCAAAGTCGATGGAGCCGGTGCGACCATGGTTCCAGCGCTCGTTCTTTCCCACAGACGGCGCCAATTGACGAGGTGTGGACTCGGCAAATCCCTGGGTTGTGCACCCCGGGTTGATTGAGGGGGAGAGAGATGAGCGCTGGTGATCACGACGGCTGACAAGCAAGGCGTTTACCCAGGTTCAGGCTCCCGGAGGATAACACCCTACTTCCTGCTTGTCTGGTATTGAATGGAGAGTTGTGGCTACAATGGCGAGATGGCAATCTCGCTAGGGTTTATGGTGGCGGCTATGAGCGTACCCTAGACGAAGGACCCTCCTAGCCTTTATATGGTAGGCTAGGTCTCAGGTGAACGGTGCCGATGGCGCTTACAAGCATGGCTGGGGTCGCATGACCTAACGTCGACTATCTTGGGCCGCACGTCGTCCTCCTTGGGCCTTCCTTGGGCCCTCGTCATAAGGCTGATATGCTTGGCGTGACCCAGGTGTCCCCACCGTGGGACAGTCGAAGAGTGACCCCACGACACTAATACTGAACCTAAATGAAACTGAAACAGACAGCGACAACAGCTAGATGAGCTACAGTAAAAGTGTCGCTCTGAAACTGAACCTTTGTCTGTCAGGCTTATAGTTCTGCACGGACCTCGTACTACTGGATTGTATGCTACGATAGTTGTGTCGGTTCAGAAACATAGACATCTGAGTAGATAGTTGTCATGTTTTAAGCTATGTGCCATCAATAAATGTATATGCATATAAAATTATTCACTTTCTTTTATTTCAGGTAATGAAGACATATCAGAAGTTGCATATGAGAAAATTAGGAAGCTAGCGATGGAATAGAATGCTTCTCGTATGTCTGCACTACTGAAGAAGCAAGCAGAAGGAAATGGTGAACAAATGCAAGATTTTGACTCTATAGCAAGAACTTTTGTCTACGGTGGTTCAAGCACCCGAAAGAAGAAGGCTCCTGGACCGCACTGGATGTACTACGATTCAGTATGTTTTGTGCGACACCATGATTTTATAACTCATGTTTGTTCAGTTATAGCTTGTGCATTCATATGTTTTTACTTCATGGCTTACTAGGAAATCGACGGGAAGAGTACAATGAACCAGATAGGTGAGACAAGTCGCTCTACAAGCAAGGATGCTAGCGAGGAATATGCAGTGCGTACTTATCAGTAAAATTCAGTTGTACCTAATTATTGCACTTATAACTTGAGCACTAATATATTTTAACTTTATGGTAAACTATGCAATTCAGGGGAGGTATGAATTGAACCAATTAGGTGCGACAAGTACCTTCATAAGGAGCATCTATGGTGGCGACGTATGTGCAGTAACTGCCTATCCCTCTGAAAACCTTACCTCTTCACTAAATTTTTCATATACTCTTCTTATTTACCTGTTTCGTAACCCTTATAGGTTCCTCCTGTCTTCAAGATTACTGAGACGCGCGAAGCAACTCCTATTGAAGTTTTTAAAATAACCAAAACAAACAGTGCTGGTATCATGAGCAAGGATGCACAAGCTGCTTATGTAAGTAAAATGTTTACATTTTCTTGTAGCATTATTACGTACTGTTTCTTGCACCTGACAAAAAAAATACTCATATCCTATGGCAGGATGAAATGATCCTTGCAAAAATGGGTCCACACATGAAAGATGAGCCTCCCCGAACTGATCAGCAGATTTGTGAAGATGTCCTCAAGAAACGCAGAATGAAAGGCATTTTCCTGTCAGACTTGGGGACTACATCTAGCATGACATCTGCAATCATCCCAGAGTTTGAAGGAATACTAGAAAATCATGAGCAAGAGTCCTTACCTACATCTCCAAGGTACCAGCAATTGCAGGCAAGGATACAGGCCGTGGAAGAAAGAACTGAAGACCTGAAAAGGAAGCACACAGAATATGAAGCTCTCCACAAGGCCTATGATGACATGACTTATGAAATAAAATCGAGGCAGCAAGAGATGGATGCACTTCTTGGTTATCTCCTCAGGACGTGTAAATCATCTAGTTGACCAAATAAGCAGCAAACCTTGCCCGCCAGTACTGTTTTCTTCATGAAAACTTGATTTCATCCATATTTATGCCTACTTTCTTCCATTTTCGTGTGCTATTGTAACAGTTGGTGTCAATCAGACATTAAGTATTTTGTGTGCCTGAATTATAAGTGCAATAATGTTTTATCGGTACATTTCCAAATGGTTCATTTGAATTCCATTTATTTACAAATTGCCTCAAAATTTGCAAATATTGAAAATTTTCCTTCGGCTAACAACCGTGACAAAATTTGTTAAGCGTCACAGCCTTCTGTCCCACATGTCAACAAACCGGTGGGTCCCACACGTCAGCAAACCGGTGGGTCCCACATGTCAGCAAACCCGGTGGGTCCCACATGTCAGCAAACCGGAGGGTCCCACATGTCAGCATTGTGTGGACCCATTTTACGTAGTGCCACGTCAGCAGAGAACGGACCCACATGTTAGCATACACGTCAATAGACACGTCGAGTGCCACCTAAACAGCCACATGTCAGCATCCACGTCTGCATCCACGTCAACAGCCACGTAAACGACCACATCATCTTCATTGACCGACAGGTCAGCAGCTTTGACAGCTGACGAACCAATCAATGACACGATTTTTGTCACGCATTGCGTTCATCGGTGACAAATTTACGAATGAACAGTGGCAAATAATTTTGTCATGCATTCCATCAATGCGTGACGCGAAAAAAACGCGTCACCGATTAGCCATAATGCGTGACGCGATTTTGTCGTGGCGTCACTATTTCGTAATCTGTGACGAGGATTTTGTGACGGGCTTAGTGACGCCCTAATGTCGTCACGAGGGGGTAATCCGTGACAAATTGCGTTAATAAGTGACAAAATGACCGTGTCACAAAAAGTCAGCTCGGTTGTAGTGCCTCCGACGACTCCGGCGTGGAGACGCTGTTTGAAAGCCGGCGGCAGCAAATGGTGGTCGCCGTGTGAAGCCAGCTAGAAACCCAGATCGCATCCAAGCTTTTCTTCTGACTTACCGTGAGATAGAGGATGCAGACGTACACACCAAGCTCCAGCTAGACCTAGTTGAACACGCCTCGCAGCGGCATGGGCAGTAGCCATTTTTTAAAATAATTTGAACCATGTTTGATTCAAACAATATTGTTATTCTACAACATCTTGTATTGAATTATTGTTTAATTCGTGTGATTCGAACTTTTATTGTAATAAACTATTGACGAGGATTCATAATGTACTGTTGTTGTCATAAGAATATTTATAATTTAGTTTTTATTTATTTATTATTCTATGTTTATGATATTCATGTCTACTTCATGTCTTGCATTTACAGTTTCTGACCGAGACACGGCGGAGCAGCACCCGTAAAGCCGACCCTCAAAACAGAACGCCGCGCCTCGTTTCGAGCCAAAAAAAAACGCGCGTTGCGCGACCTGCAAAACAGTTTTGCGGGTTCGCCTTTTACGGGCTCTGCTAGAGATGCTCTAAGTATCGTTCATCAAATGTGACCAATACGAAAGACATTGCACCCTTTATTTATACAATGTCGAAAAGGAAAAATGGAACATCAACAATGCTTTGCAACAAATGTATGGATTGTGAAAATCAACATGACCTCTGACTTCTCTTTTTCCGTATGGAACGGTTCATTGACCATTGGATCCATCTTCAAAGCATCCAAATCCATGAAGACACGGAAGATGATATGATTTGGAAACTCTCAGCAAGTGGTCAGTATTCCGTGGCCTCGGCTTATAAAGTGCACTTCATGTGTATGGGGAATTCCCACCGACATGAAGACAATGGTTTGGAAGACACGGGCACCTCCCAAAATCAAGTTCAGTTGCATAGTCTGTAGCCCATCTCTTCGGCCATTGTCGATTTACCATTAGGATTTGGGATTTCAATGAACATTGGCTGAGACTATATACCATTGACTTCCAACAATGGCCGGCGAAATACCTAAAGATTGGTGGCTCAAAATGATCAACTCTCCTTCTCCCAACTGCAAGGCTGTCCCTTACCTTGTCACATCTTTGGAGATATGGAATGAAAGAAACGCATGCCTCTTCTACAACAAGCAAGCAAAGCCTATGGCATATTAGAGAAGACTAATAACTTTGGGTAACAACGGGCACAAAAAGTAAAATAATGGCGGGAGAGTAGGCCGTATGTAATTATTCCTGCCATCACTCATTAGTGCTCACAAAAGTTTAAACGCCCTTGCACACTGTCATCACTCATTAGTGCTCACAAATGTTTAAAAGCTGAAAATCCCTGCAGAAAAGGCCAAAAAGGAAATCTCTCCCCCCTGGCGGCTACTAACGCTATCAATAATCTAGTAGAGTGATTTACCTTCCGATTGTACATATACCAGCGAACCCAATCATAGACGCATGCTCCTACACGCTGCCCTCCATCGATCGATTCGCTTTACAGGGCGCAAGTACGTACTACGTAGAAGAAAAGGTTGGTATACTAATCAGCGAAATGGCACACGTCGAGAGTCGAGACGGTGCATACAGAGCTCCAGCTATAGGCTCCGCAATGAGTTCACAACGGGAAGCGATTTCCTTCTCCCCTACACAAAAGATTTGCTCTAGAAGAAGAGGATGAAGAGCTAGCCTTCATGACGACGTACTACGTAAAGAACCTAACCAGCTCAGCATATGCATCCAGCATCCATCATTTCCGATGGCGATGGCGATGGAGGAGAGATGGCAGCCCATCGATCACGTCGTGCGCATCGATCCCAGCGGCGATCATGCGTCGTCGCCGATGCAAGACGGTGCGCGCGGTGCCTTTTTGCCCCTGGCAGCTATAGCCCAGCACTGCCTGCCTGCTGCGGCGGACGCGCTGATCGAGTGACCGTATCCGCTGATCGATCATTGCGGTGCGGCTCGCTCCTGCCTGCAGCATTGACCGTAGGTGTATCTGCTGGTTTGAATGGATCGAGTTAGGTGTCTACACGGTTGGAAGGCACTGCGAGAGATATTTGTACCCGATATGATATGGGTGGTCGCGTGATTTTTGGATTGGTTCTCCTTAGTTTTAGACGATTTACAGTTAGTTAATTTCTTGTACTTCGCCTTTTTGCTTCATTTCTGGTTGAGAACTTGTTGCGGTGGTGTGTGTGGATCCTAATTATGCAGAGTCCGGGTTTAATGCTTAAAACTCATAAATAATAAGATGCTCTTTATCAAAAAAAAATAGAGTAATAAGTTGCAGCCAGGTCTAATCTATTGTTTGTCTACGATTGACATGATTTCTGACGGATGGATCCCTAAATGCAATGGGCTGATCTACTGTAGCCCAAGAAAAAATAGGAAAAGAAAATGAGAAAAGGGATCGACATGGGACATGTGGTTACGGCCCATAATGGAAAGAGATTAAAAAAGGAAAAGAAGACGGGCTTGGTCCATTCGGCGGAGGGAATAAGATATATAGAATGGGCTGGTGTTGGCAATTATGCCCAGTTCAAAATATTAAATCGTCTATATTTTCTATTTAGTTGATCGTATGAAAATGATTAAGGCCTTCATAATTGGCAAAACAAATAGTACTAAAATATGACAGTAAAATAAAATTCTTAAATTAGGTTTAGGAATATAGTGTTCCACCGAAATATAATTTTAGAAATACTATTTTGGTCTTAGAAGAAATGTTTATAGGATCCCCAAAATAAGTTTCTACGGTTTATAAATCCTATTCTGTTTCATAATTTTCAAATATGCAATTAACTTCGTAATACTTCAAAACATAATATTTTGCACACATGTTCCATGCATATGGAAATGCCGTATTGTTCTCCTCTTCTGGATATTAAAAACAAGTGTTGGAAAATATTTTAAAGGTTCAAAATTTAAGTAAAGTCTTGACGAGTCAAATGAGACATCATAAAATATTAATCCACCATAACTGATAAATTCATATTATTCTATATCTTAAATGATGCAACCATGGTTGTACAATTTTTTAAATATCACTCACATCCAAATGGTTGAAATCAAATCCAATATATCAAGTTGGGTTTGTATAAATTTGCCCGACAAAGATTTATAATTTGTATAGTCATATGAATCTGCTCTTGTAGAAAAATTAAAACCAAGATTGATAAAAGCGTAAAAAGTTCACAAAAATAACAAAGACAAGGCAAATCTATCATCATATTTAATGATTTTAATATTCGAAAATTCTAAATAAAACCGGATGTTAAGGCTAGCATCCATCTAGAGAGAGAGAACTCAAGAAACATGAGCGATAGGGAGCCAGGCATATGTAGTCAACAAACACTTGCCAAATGATTTATGACGAGCCTAACTTTGGCTTAGCAAACCGAGATCATGAACTAGTCGCCCTTAATTGTATTTCATTTGATTGCTCTTTCTCAAAAGAGATGTTTTTTGAGCATCAAACTACTTTTACACTCCAAAGACGTCTTGACCTGCGTAATTGATAACATGCACAACATCAAGTGTTGTCCTAACAACTTGTTTTTAAAGAATTAAAAATATTTTTTCTTTTTTTGTTAACACATAATTTTTTGCATACAAATAATTAAAAGGATATAAACATAAGCTAAGAAACCGAAAATCTGGGAAAAATCTATGTGAACTGCTTGTTCACGACGCGTTCTGCCACGACAAGTGTCAACGGAGGAGGGCAACATTCAAATAGTTTGCTTTCACATAGATAATTTACTATAGGTTTGTAGTCAGAACTTCAGTTTAGAGCGTATCTTAATCGTCAATTGTTTAGAACACACGATAAAATATCCGACAAGGCACGAACTAAGCTTAGCTCAGATTATTTATTTATTTTGAGTGTAACTAAGCTTAGCTTAGATGATTAGATTCCTTGTGGTGAAACCGTTAAGTACTTAATTTGGCATGGGTGCTCGAAGATGTAATTGTAGGTGCGTGTTTATAAGTTTGTGCATCGGTGCTGGGAAAGTAGCATTTGAACCGGGGTGCATATGCTCCCAGTTCGAAAAAAAATATTCTAAATGTGTAAATTTCTGAAAAAAAGTTGTGCGCGTAGAAAATTTCGCCGAGAAACGACTTTTTAGATGGCCTATGTAGAAAAGACAAAATTACGTCACATGATTACTGCTATATAGCAAGCTTTCTCTTTTTTTCGCAGGCTATGTAAATAGTAATTTTGTCACGAAACACATGTGCAAGGCACATGTTTTGCGAGACCTATGCATGAAATTTTTGTTTCAGATTTTTTTGACATGAGGGAGCATATGCTATATTCACTCAATATCGGTGCTGTGTTTCTTGGACAAAAAAAATCCGAGAAGGCAACCAGTCTTGACTGTGTTGCAAGCGACCAGGTTCCCCATTTCCATGGAAACTTGGTGACGTCGTCTCTTTAGTTAACTCCCAAGTTGCGCTCGCGCTCCCTGGAAGCCACCGCACGTACGCGACAGCGCTCTCCGGCAGCGACAAGGGCCAGAATTAAGCCGGGGTCGGACGTTCCAAAGTTATAGCCGTCATTTTCCCCCACCTCGCCCCCCTTGTGAGTCGTAGGCGACTTTTCCTCTCGCCCGGCCCGATCTCGGATCTCCTCCGCCGCCGGCGTCGCTGGCCGGAGAAGGGATGAGAGAGGTGCTCGCGGCCTTCTGTACATAGTAGTAGTAGGCTTAGGTCTAGCTTTTGCCCTTAGGGTGTGTGCCTATATGGCGTATGAGGGTAGGATGGCGGATCTCGGCGGCCAGATCCACCGCGCCGTGGCTTCCAACTGCCTCGCTGCGTCTCGATGGTGGCAAGCGAGGTCGCAAGGGAGGTCGAAGGGAGCTCGCATCCCTCCGAATAAGGTGCGTAGGGGAAGCATAGAGATGGGGCGCCCCGACCAGCCCTGCCTCTTCGCTGTTCTTCTGCTCTTCGCCGCGGTGTTCCTGTGGAAACTTGTTCACCGAGGCCGAAACCGGCACGCACACGGAAACACCGGGACGTGGCCCGCCTCCACAGTACCGCGCCAATCCACTCCATCGCCCAACCGAAATATGCGGCGCATATTCTCCCGGGATCCCGCGTCGCCTCGTCCACCGCTCGCGCCCATCCCCCAACGGCCCAGCAACCAGCCCACGCGCCGTGCCATGCCACCGTCCCACGTCAGCCCACTCCTATCTGATCGCCATTTAAACGCTGCCCTCTCTGCTCCCAGCTTCGCAGTCACGCAACACACACACAACACATCATGGTGATGGGTGCCGTTGCCAAGGACGTGATCACCGAGCCGGAGTTGCTGCTGCTGCTGCTGGAGCGCAGCCGGGCGATCACCGTGCAGGGCGCTGACAAGAGGGGCCGCGCCGTCGTCAGGATAGTCGGCAAGTACTTCCCCGGTAAGATTGGTTAACCCGTCGTCGTCTGAGGTCCCGCCGGATCGAGGTCTTGGACTGACGGGCTTGTCTGTGTGCTACGATGCAGCGCGCGCACTGGGCGGGCGGGCGGAGGAGGCGCTGAAGGCGTACCTGCGGAGGCGGGTGCTCCCGGAGGTCGCCGAGGGGGAGTTCGTGGTGGTGTACGTGCACTCCCTGGTCGACCGCGGCGACAACTTCCCCGGCCTGGGCGCAATCCGCGCGGCGTACGAGTACCTTCCGGCCGCGGCCAAGGAGCGGCTGCGCGCCGTCTACTTCCTGCACCCCGGCCTCCAGGCCCGGCTCTTCTTCGCCACCTTCGGCCGCTTCCTCTTCAGCTCCGGGTACGGTGTTGCACCTGATCAGCTCTTGTTTGGATTCAACGACCGGCACCGATCTGTGTTGTTTGCTGTAACCAGATTTTGATCTTGCAGGCTGTACGAGAAGTTGAGGTACATGAGCAGGCTCGAGTACCTGTGGGCGCACGTGGACAAGGCGGAGTTTGAGGTCCCGGAGTGCGCGCGCCGGCATGACGATGAGCTCGAGCGCTGCCCGCTCATGGACTACGGGATCGTGGCCGCCGACGGCCGTTGCATGTTTGATGCCGCGTCCATGGACACCTCGGCGTCCCTGCACTCGCTGCGGTGCATCTCCTAGTAGCCGGGCGGGCGTCGTGCGATCCCTTCAAGGCTTCAAAGTCTGGTTGTAGTGCAGAGTACTTCAGCTTCCCGGTTGTAGTGTAGCAGGCAGGCTGCTTGATCTTCGTTTGTAACTGGAAATATGTACTGTACAAATTAGTAGTAGTATTAGTGTAGGTAAAAGAGGTAATAAAGGGATTGATAATTCGAAAACTTTTGTGGCTCGGCTATTACGTTCGATCCTAAATCACCGCGTCATGTATATGCATATACAACGACTGAAGTACTCACTCAGTTCCATTGAGTATATTGTAAGATGTTTTAGATATTTACAACATACGAAATGAAAAGAGTGAATCTACACACTAAAACGTCTAAAACATCTTATATTCCCTGAACGGAGGTAGTAAAATATGAAAGACGTCAAACATATCAAGTTGGTCTTAACTACAGAATGGAAAAAAAAAGTTTAGAGTTGCAGAAATCATGTTTACCGAACAGAACAAGAGCAGGCTCCTTTTCCAATGAAAGAACATGGGAATTGCTCTTTGAAAATGAACTACACGCAAACAAGCCAGAAATTTGGCTGCCTTGGCTGCCTGCCAGGAGGAGACTGGCTTGGAGTATAATGATCACTGCTGCCCCTTGGACAATTTGGTTGGCCCGAAACATAAAAGTTTTTGATGATATATAAATCCCTATCAATTCAGTTGCCGATCAGTGCGTGGCCCTGGTTACTTTTGTGGAGCACAGAACGAGGAATGAAGTATTAGTGGAGTGAAAAGAGATAATAAAGGGATTGATAATTCAGCGTCCGGTTCTAGTGTAGCAGGCTGATTGGTGTTGGTTTGTAACTGGAAATATGTACAAATTAGTATTAATGGAGTGAAAAGAGATAATAAAGGGATTGATAATTCAAAAAACTTTTGTGGCTCGGCTATTACGTTGTATCCTAAATCACCGTGTCATGTATATGCAGATACAACAACTGAACTTTTGTGGCTCCCGATCTCTTCTGAGTTCCTCTTTATGAAAATGAAAATTAGGGGCCTCCCCTCCAGAAGTTGCTAAAAAGGACAAAATATGAAAGGCTAAAAAGACAGAAAATACGAAAGCTTACGACCATCAGATCATGGTAAGTTGGTGGTAACAACTAACATCTGAACCCAATTGTGTTCAAAACAAGAAAGCAGAATGGTCGACCGTATTGGCAATGGGTCATCCAGCATTCTCCCGTGCTCTCTGAACTGTAATCTACTTATTTGATCATTAGCTGCAGCAGGATAACAAGTAATACTAACACAGCATGGTCCCTGCATACCAGCAACAAGGACACCAAGTGTGGGAAGTGGGAATCAGTGGCCAGGATGCACAAGAAGCAATGCTGGGTTCCCTTCACAGGCAAACAAGAGTACAGTATTAGCAGAAGCATT
Source organism: Poa pratensis (assembly GCA_947311845.1). Taxonomy (NCBI): domain Eukaryota; kingdom Viridiplantae; phylum Streptophyta; class Magnoliopsida; order Poales; family Poaceae; genus Poa; species Poa pratensis. The sequence continues at coordinate 10,826,777 of CAMZMU010000111.1, forward strand.
ATGTGTAGATGTCTCATAGTTGGACTGGTAACGTCCTAAAATACATATTTGTTAAGTAACAGCAAATGAATAGCAATCATTATACTATTATGGATATGAGCCGGCATCAGTTTGTATCTTGACAGCACGAATACGCATAATGCCATTAAATATAGATAGTGTCACTGCTACAATGTAGCGTGACAAGACAATGGATTTCAGGCCCAAATTGTAAGTATGGAACCTATTGAACTCCATGCTAGTTTCAGCAAAGTTTTGCAGGTGCATAATTTGTCACAAAACTGTCTGCAAGTAACAAAGTTCAATATATTAAATCAATCGACTTAAAGATTCTGATCTGGGAAATTTGCTCTACGCCCTACAAGGTTTTGCATTGCGGAAGCACTGAAGCAGATTACCATGCTTCTGATCAGTGAGATGTCTAAGCTTCCTACTTCATAGGACAAAAGCTGCAACCGTTACTGTCCTGTCTTTATTGCAACCAATGTTTGAAGCCTCTCTGGATACATACAGCGATCAGAAGTATCCATCAAACTTTCAAGTTCCTTTGCAGAATTGCTCAGTTGCTTACAATATCACTTGGCACTTGTGCTTCTTCCACATTCTCAACTCCAGCAACAACTGGATCTTGAGCTTCTTCCATTTTCTCAACCCCAGCCAGAACTGGTGTTTGCGCTTCTTTCGTACTATCAAGTGCAGCCACATCTGAAACTTGCGCCTCTTCCATATTCTCAACTCCAGCCTCAACCCTCGTCTCAGATCCAGTTGTCTCCATGTAGCGGAAATCTGGATAGTTCCTGCTGTTCAATGAGTGCAACCAGAGAGCTACAGCTCCCTCCTTGTGTTCCATTGCAGCAATATGAGGAAATATGTACTTGATCTTGAAATCTTCAGCCTCCTCAGCATAGGGTTCAATTGAAACTGCCTCATGTGTATCCTTCCATTTCACGTTATATGAGGTGAACATGCATTCATCTAGGTGCAGTCCAACCTCGGGTGCAGTAGGCACATTAAGTCTGATATCCCTGTAAGACATAGTATGGCACAAGCAAAGAGTCAGCATGAAAATACAAACTGAACAGATTGTGTTACGGAGTCAGATGATAAGAAGTTAAGAACTTTACTTGCGGAAGGCCACATCATATATTGATTCGGGTGCACAGTTTCTCATTACTGCTACAGCAAGGCCAACCAACTTCCGGATTTGATGAAGCATGAAACTCTGCCCGACAACCTCGCATCTGACAAAATCAATTCCATCAAGGGTAACAACACGATCAGCAGTAAATGATATGATGAACCTCTTGGCCGCAGGATCATCAGCCTTAGTTCTTGTAGTGAAGTTGTGGAAATTGTGGGTTCCAACATAATACTTGAGGATCCTATTGAACTTCGCTTTAACTTCATCAGTGTAAGCAAATGTACTTTCTGTAGGGGGGCTTTCTTCTCCATTTTCCTTGTGAATATCCATAGCTTGCTGATTCTCCTCTTCATTGACAGCAGGTTCAACAGTATGCACCTTCTCAGCTACAACTGAAGTAGCAACACTGACTGAACCTTCGGCCGAATTGGAACAGAGAGTCTCACTGGCGCCGGTTGGTACAGCTTCAGAATGGGAAGTACTGCCAGCTTGTTCAACATCACATTTTTCTGCACCATTTGAACCCAGTTCAGCATTTTGAGCTTCTGCTCCATTAATAGTAGCACCACACGTGCTTGGCGGAACAGACTTTGCAGTCCCATTTGATCCTAATTCTCCAGTAGCGGCCACAGTTTCCTCTACCGAAGTATGAAGAACTTTCTCCTCCTCAGGGTTGGGCAATTTCCCCTCCGGCCCATAATATCTGGCACTTTCCTGCCCCTCTCCGAGCACTCCAAGCACTTCGCAAGTTGGTTCCCGCTCCCGGCGCTCGCCTTGACAGCCTCGCGGTCGGGGTGTGCGCTGGGGTCTAGCGCCAACACGGGGAGCAGATACACATACCTCCGGCGGTCGCAGAACTTCTTAGCGCTGAACGAGTTGGTGACGCGCACATAGCCAAAGGCCCGGATCTGCGGCACAAGCTTTGCATTTAGGCGCTCAATGAACCCCGGGGGGTCGACGAAGAAGCGGCCGGAGACAACTTGCGCAGCGGCGCTCACGCCCTTGTCGGTGCGCGCCGCGCGCGCCCACTCGTAGCGGGCGGGCGCGTGACGGTCGGCTTCGGGGACGGCGCCCGCCTGGTAGAGCGCCTCCTCGAGATCGCCCTCGATGGTGCGCGCGCCCGGATTCTTCTGCATACCCTGGTACCCCGCGCCGCAGTAGGCCAGGAGGATGGCCACCTTGCGGCGCTTGTAGCGGCGGCGAGCCTGCCCGGGATCCGCGCCGGCGGCGGTTAGCGAGGCGGGCTCCGGCTCGGGGTCGGAGGAGGAGGACATCTTGGGACGCTTCGGATGGGGCGGTGAGGGCGGCGGGGAGGCGGCGGCCATCGGAGAGGCGGGGTTTTACAAGGGTTAGGGTTTGGGTGCGGATCGGCGAGGCAGGGCCGCGGAATCGAATCATAGATGAAAGTGGTACAGTGCTGCAAAGAAATGGGAAGTTATTTTCTTCGCGAGGGAAAAATCGGACAAATGCAAATTAATGCTTTTTCCTAAATGTTTATTTATTTTTTTGACCTTGGAATTTCATGAGCATCTCTAGCAGATCCTTCGGTGAAATTTTAAAATTCCACCTGATATGCAGTTTCGGACCATTTTTATTTTTTGCCGAACATATATCGCATATTGACCTGGCCCGTATAAAGTTTTACCGGGGCTCTCCCCTGACTTTTCCTCGCCGCCACACATTTTCCACTCCACCCGTGTGATGTGGCCGGTGAAATAGCGGAACGAGCCCGTCTATCGGCGCCACGCGGCCTGCAACTTCGGCCGGTCGCAGTTGGGAGTTCTCTCCGCGGCGAAGGAGGACTAGCGGCGGTGCGGTCACAGCACGCGTGCACCTCTCGTGAACGCACGTGTGGGGGAGGCGCGACATCGTCACACCGCCACGACGCCGAGGCAGGGTCCTCGCGAATAGCCGTGCGTGCCCCATCGACGCGCTGTTCCCCCCTCCCGGACTCCTCCTCGGCCGACTCGGCCGATGACGCAGAGGAGTGGGCTGAACTAACGAGCTGCTCGGATCGTTATGCATCGGCTCGTTATGACTCGTGATCGTTAAGGCTCGGTTCGTTAAGCTCGTTAAGAATAACGAGCTAAATTTAATTAACGAGCTAAATTTAAAGATTGACTCGGTTCGTTATATATTTGCAAGCACTTGCGAGCAACTCGTTAAAGCTCGTTAAGATGATGTATTAGGGTATTCAGCTAATTCAGCAAACTATCAAGCAAGCATCATGAGCAACCGATTCTGGACATAGATATACTTATAAAAATATGTTGACAAGCATTCGTCAAAGACCTACCGTGTGCATTCCACGATGCAGATTTACAGCTTGCTGCCACGATGGTAACGAGCTTAACGAGTAGCTCGTGAAACTCTATAGATTGATTGTTTAACTCGTTAGTGTTAACGAGCTAAAATTGCTGCTCAGCTTGTTTCATTAAGGAAACGAGCCGAGCTCAAACGAGTCGAACTACGGAGCGCTCATTAAGCTTGCCGAGCTTCGAGCTTTATGTCCAGCCCGGGAGGACCTCGCGGGGATCGATGACGATGAGGAGCTGATAGAGCAAGTATACGACAATTCGGTGCGCTCAAAGAAGCGCGCGTGAAGCGCCGTCTGCCCATGACGCGGCACTAGAGGCGTGGAACGTCAAACATCTCGAGCGCGGTCTCCGGTAGGAGGCGGATGCCGCTCGCACGCGAGAGTGGGACCATGATGGTCCCGAAGAGCAAGGCTTTGATACCTGCAAAAATAAACGGATTAGGTTGAGACTCCAAGTGCAGAGTGTATAGTAAGTGGAAGACAGTTTTCCCCACGAGGGGTGACTCGAGGGTTTAATATCGAACTCTCGGGGAATCTGAAGTGGTAGATTTATCTTCTTATCCTTCTTTTGGTTACCTACAAAACAAGGTTAGATGTTTTGGTCCTCAACCTCACCTGTGGTTGTCAAGCACAAGGTGTAAGAATGATATCAGGATAGTTATGCAATGCAAACAAGAAATAAATATGCAATGATGGTGGATGCAATGATAAATGATATTTTTGGGTTTTTGAATGATGTATGCAAGATGAAAAGTATTTTTGTATTTTCGGATTTAATGATGGCTGAAAATAGAAAAGTGGTATATGGTGTTGGAAAGGTGTTTCTTATGATTAAAAATGGACTGGGGTTCATGGTTTCACAAATGCACTCTCTCTTTATAAAGTGGTAGACAATGGAACACACAAGTTAACATATGAGATTGCAACACAGGGTTTGATAACAAGTTACTTAGATATATGGGCATCACGTCCTAACATAGAGATCTTTTGGTTATTAACCTCTCTTATACTCCACCAAGATGCGAACTAAATCATAACACCTCAGTAATTAAGATAACTCAGAGTATAGCATTAAGTATCATGACATGAAGTGAAAATAAGAACATGCTAGATCTAGTCATGGAGTAGTGGCAATGGTCACGCCCACATCCCCGGTAGCATGGTATTTTAGTTTATCCCTAGTGAGGTAACAAAGTAAGGTAAAGATACCAAAGTGGATCGCAGAACTTTCTCTCACGTTCACTGCACTAGCCACCCCCCGTTACTCCAACTAATGCACACGTTCCCCCACACACGCTCTCATAAACATGCTTGATCAAAACAAGTAGACAAGAACGGGGTACATAATATGCATCTATACTCATAACTGAAACAAACATTGCAATCTCAAACATATATTAACTCATAAAGATCCACCACAAAGGTATTACAACGGTGACCGTAATCATGTTCAGCAGCTCATACGGTGCTAATTAGTGAAGCTCAAGAGAGGAGAGATACATAAGTTACTTCCACAAACCCATAGTCCAGAGGTGGACTACTCCCTCTTCATCATGGAGACGGTGGAGAAGTCGATGGAGAAGATGGAGACCACGCCGGCAGCGCCCCGCCGGAGTTTTCCCCCTCCAATCTGCAGCTCCTGATCTCCGTTTCGGTGTTTCTGTGTTTGTGCGGCGCTCCTTCCAGAGAACGTCGGGGGACCTTTTTTATAGGCGTTTTTAGGTCAAGACGATGTCGGTGGAGCGAAGATCGACGGCAACGGAGCCACGAGGCCAAACGGGTGGGCCCCACGCGGCCACAGTACCTGGCCGCGTGGGCCACCCCCGTTTGGCCTCGGCCTCCGTTTGTTCGCTTCCTTCGCCCACAGGTCTTCTTCCTTCCAAATATTGACGCCCGTAAATTTCCAGGTGATTTCGTTGACGTTTGGGTCCCTGAAACATTAAAATAAGAAAACGGGGTTTTCTGCCTGTGCAGGGTTAATTCCATAAAAATAGGAAATAAATGAATATTCCCAAAATCATTATAAAACATTGATATAACCCTTATATGATGCAAATATGATTGGAATATAAGCAATTAAAGTGCAAAGTTCATGTATGCATTTTACATGCATCAACATCCCCAAGCTTAATCCATGCTCGTCCTCGAGTATGAAGATGATAAAACTAACATGGACTTTGCAATTTAATACTTAACAATGATATCAAAGATGATTACTATTGCTACATATAGTCAAATGATTCATTCTTCAAAGGAGTAGCAATATGCAAATAGTTTATGAAGTGATATCAAGTATTCAAGACAAGGATGTTCATTGATAGTTCACAAAGTGTAACATGGTAGCAAGTAATATGGAACACATGTATGCATAATGATAAGTAGAACATCCTACAATGGTCATAGAGTGTAGATGAAAATCTGAATATGATAGGTGTACACTTTGGAAAGATGTATATGTGAGTAGAGGTAAAGCATGCATAAGTTTCATCCAACTTCCAAACTCTTCTACTTAAGTTAATGATTGCAATAAGGTATTCATTGGTGTCAAGCTCTCATTGCCCCTATCATAGCATCTTGAATGATTAAGGTTAAAGTGAAAGCAAATATGAGTAGTGTGCTTGATAAAGAATGGGTTGAATGTCTCATGCCCCTTGAATACAAGTACTTACACCATGTGTTACTCAACTTGGGAAACAAAGCAAGTTCAATTAAATATCATTGTAAGCATAATAGTATCATCAAGAGCGTCAACTGGGGTACCTCTTGTCCCAAGATATGGAACAAGCCCATATCAAAATGACAAGACAAACAAACAAAATGAACAATCTCAACACCCTTTTTATTTACCATTTGGAATAGTTTTTTATTGCAAGGTGTATCACAGAAGGTTCACCATAGTATGTAAGTAAATTTCCACCATGAATGATGCATGGCTTAGATTAGCGGCCCAGGCGTCTCTCTAACCATTTACACAAACTCATTTAAACTCACTCTATTTCCACATTTATTTCAACATGATAAGCATCCATAGACAAAAGCACATGATATCAACTAAATGAGATGAAGAGCGTGTTGAAAGCTTGCCATGTGACAGCACATATGGGCTAACTTCCAACCCAAAACATTCATCAAGCCACAAACATCATAATCTTAATCACAATGGGTCAAGTTTTATTATGCAAATAAAAGAACATTGTGCATCAAGTTCGTGAGAGCTATATAACCAATTTTTTCCATTGCAATCAATAACATAAACATTTTCATTCAGAGGTAAGATAACACAAACAACATGTTAAACATACTCGGAATAGCATAAAGCCAATAGGTAGATATGGTGGACTCACTGGAATAACTTTGGTTGAAGGTGTTGGAAACAAGTTTTTGCTTGTTGGAGTTTTTGGGCTAGCAAAAGGGAGAAAGTTGACCATCTAGATGCATGCATGAGTGTCCATAGAACTAACTAATCCATGTTAAACCAAGTGAAATAACAATCAGCACCAAAACATGAATAAGTGATAGCTCTACAAAAAGAATTTGCAAACTATTACTCATAAACAAGCTCATGAATCATGCAACTATATGTATCATTAAAAATCAAGTCAAACATCCCTTTTCCCAATCTTATAAAAGCATCCAACATATTTCAACCCATATTTCCAGTAGCTCTCTCATATATAATTGATAGTGTGGTGGTCTCTCAAGACTCAAACAAAAACAAAAAACGACGCTCCAAGTTTATGCGATAAAGTGTTTCGATCGAAAAACAGAAGTTGGACGTGTGCAAACCGAGAGTGTGTAGGTCCAGCGGGGTTGTCTTCACATCCCCAAGCTTATGGTCTTCACCATCCTTGGATAGCTCTTGGTGCATCTCCTCCAATCCCTGTGAAAAAACTTCAAAACACCGTTTCTCCCATCTCTTTTCTGTGGGGTGCATTAATAGTGATAAACAAATAGGTTCCTTGCTGCATATAATCCTTGAACAAAAATTCATATGACATGTCCAGAAAGTGTATAATGTTGTATGCCTACTCATAAACTCAATTGGATCAAAAAGATTCAACTTAAAAGCTCAAAGCATGCATCAAACAAAATGGGACAGAATCTGTCCAGAAAAACAGCAGCAGCAAAACGTATTTTTCTACCCTACCAAACTTTCTCGAAAAATTCCGAAAAAATTCATGCATACAGAGGATGAAAAGTTGCAACTACAGTTCAAATATGAGCTCATTCGGAGTTACAGAATAAGAATTAAAAATCATACCGTGCACTGACTTGTGCAGGAATAAAATCTCCGAACGCTATAAGCAACTTTTTCAAACCAAAAAGGGTAAAACTTGGCACTTTATTAAAAACTCCAGAACCTAACTAGACACAAAATCTCTTGTTACAGCAAGAGGACACAAAGAAAAATCACACATAAAAATAACCGGGTTGCCTCCCGCAAAGCGCTTTCTTTATAGCCATATAGCTAGGCTTCTTACTTGTTGTTTTATTGTGGACGAAGCTCATGAGGGAGCTTGAACTTTGGTGGTTCCCTCTTCCTTGGAAAGTGTTCCATGCACTTCTTGTGTGGAAACTGAAACTTTACATTCCCTTCCTTTGAATCAATGATAGCACCTGTGGTACGAAGAAAAGGTCTTCCAAGAATAATAGGACTAGAGGTTTTATTCCCCATATCCATGATTAGAAAATCCACAGGCACAAAAGTCATATGTAACTCTACCATAACATCACTTACTTTTCCCAAAGCATGTTTAATAGAGTCATCAGCAAGTGCTAGTTCAATAGAGCATTTTTCAAGATTTTTCAATTCAAGCACTTCATATAGTTCTTTAGATAAAACAGAGACACTAGATCCTAGATCAAGTATGGCATGGTGTGTCTCTTTTCCAATAGTTACTAGTACCTTAGGTATCCACATATCCCCAAGCTTAGGTGGTATCATAGCCTCTTGGTTGTACCTAGCAATCTTTTCTTTCAAGACATGATTAGCAATATAAGAACCAAAACCTGCTTGGTTAGTGTTGATGGAAGGATCACTTGCAAATTTTTGTAAGATAGATATTAATTCATGCAAGCTACAATTTTCTAAGTCAAGCAAAGGATCCTTGACTTCATTAAGCATTTTAACTTCCTCAACTTCAACCTCTTTCATTACCCCAATAGATTCTTTAGCAACTCTCTCTTGCTCATGAATGTGTTCCCAAGACTTATTGATAACCTCTTGGCAATATTTTATTGTTTCCTCATGTTTTTGGGCTGTAATGATGCTCTTTAATGATGAGACTTCCTTAGTAAGCTGATCTACCCTTTCAAACAAAGCATCTTGTTTTTCAAACTTAGAGATAAATTCCTTATTAAGCTCTTTTTGGGTAGATATAAAAGATCTAATGGTGTTTTCCAAGTCACTAGAAACATTACCACTAGAAGCATATTTATTTGGCACATATGGGGGTTTATTATAAGAGTTATAATTGTTGTTACCATACCCATTATTACCATAGTTCCTAATGAAGTTGACATCAATATTTTCAGAATTGTTTCCAACTAGTTCTTGCAAAGGAACATTTTCAACACTAGGTTTATTAAGCAAAGCAAGAATAGTATCCATTTTAGATGACAAATCATTAGTTTCTTCAATAGAGTTCACTTTCTTAGAAGGATTAGGTGCCCTATCAGTATGCCATTGACTATAGTTTTGTAAAATGCTTTCCAATATATTTTTAGCTTCTACTATAGTCTTACTCATAAAAGCACCTCCAGCAGCAGAATCAAGTATGTTTCTAGACATGTAGTTTAAACCATTGTAGAAAGAGTGTAATATGGTCCATTCATTAACTCCATGTGAGGGACAAGTTCTAAGCATAAGTTTTATCCTATCCCAAGCCATAGCAACATGTTCATTTTCATTTTGCCTAAAAGAAAGGATGTTGTTTCTATTTTGCAAAATTTTAACAGGGGGATAATATTTCTTAATGAAAGCTTCTTTTAGATCATCCCAAGAATTAATACTACCAGATGGCAAGGAATGCAACCACTCTTTAGCTTTTCCTCTAAGTGAAAAAGGAAATAACTTCAGTTTTAGGATATCACTTTCCACATTTTTAAACTTTTGCATGTCACATATTTCAACAAAGTCATGAAGATGCATAGAGGCATCCTCCATAGCACTACCACCAAATTGTTCCCTAGTTATCAAGTTCAACAAACTAGGACTTACTTCATAACTCTCAGCATTTATCTTAGGTGTGGCAATAGCTCTCGTGATAAATTGATCATTAGGAGTGTTTGTGTAGTCACACACTTAGTTCTTTCTCCCATTTTAGCAAGTTTTTTTGGTATTTTTAATTTTTTATGCAAAACTGAAATAAATATGATATGATATGCAATGACACTAACAAAACAAATAAATTGCTTTGTAAGTAAAGATGGATAAGATGGTGCTCACGTAGGTGCAACCTCCCCAAGCTTAGGTGTTAGCACAAGTTGGTGACGTTGACTTTGTTGTGAGATGAATGCGATGATGCACACCCTTGGATAAATCTCTCAGCTACGATTCCCCGGCAACGGCGCCAGAAAACGTCTTGATGGTCCCGAAGAGCAAGGCTTGATACCTGCAAAATAAACGGGATTAGGTTGAGACTCCAAGTGCAGAGTGTATAGTAAGTGGAAGACAGTTTTCCCCACGAGGGGTGACTCGAGGGTTTAATATCGAACTCTCGGGGAATCTGAAGTGGTAGATTTATCTTCTTATCCTTCTTTTGGTTACCTACAAAACAAGGTTAGATGTTTTGGTCCTCAACCTCACCTGTGGTTGTCAAGCACAAGGTGTAAGAATGATATCAGGATAGTTATGCAATGCAAACAAGAAATAAATATGCAATGATGGTGGATGCAATGATAAATGATATTTTTGGGTTTTTGAATGATGTATGCAAGATGAAAAGTATTTTTGTATTTTCGGATTTAATGATGGCTGAAAATAGAAAAGTGGTATATGGTGTTGGAAAGGTGTTTCTTATGATTAAAAATGGACTGGGGTTCATGGTTTCACAAATGCACTCTCTCTTTATAAAGTGGTAGACAATGGAACACACAAGTTAACATATGAGATTGCAACACAGGGTTTGATAACAAGTTACTTAGATATATGGGCATCACGTCCTAACATAGAGATCTTTTGGTTATTAACCTCTCTTATACTCCACCAAGATGCGAACTAAATCATAACACCTCAGTAATTAAGATAACTCAGAGTATAGCATTAAGTATCATGACATGAAGTGAAAATAAGAACATGCTAGATCTAGTCATGGAGTAGTGGCAATGGTCACGCCCACATCCCCGGTAGCATGGTATTTTAGTTTATCCCTAGTGAGGTAACAAAGTAAGGTAAAGATACCAAAGTGGATCGCAGAACTTTCTCTCACGTTCACTGCACTAGCCACCCCCCGTTACTCCAACTAATGCACACGTTCCCCCACACACGCTCTCATAAACATGCTTGATCAAAACAAGTAGACAAGAACGGGGTACATAATATGCATCTATACTCATAACTGAAACAAACATTGCAATCTCAAACATATATTAACTCATAAAGATCCACCACAAAGGTATTACAACGGTGACCGTAATCATGTTCAGCAGCTCATACGGTGCTAATTAGTGAAGCTCAAGAGAGGAGAGATACATAAGTTACTTCCACAAACCCATAGTCCAGAGGTGGACTACTCCCTCTTCATCATGGAGACGGTGGAGAAGTCGATGGAGAAGATGGAGACCACGCCGGCAGCGCCCCGCCGGAGTTTTCCCCCTCCAATCTGCAGCTCCTGATCTCCGTTTCGGTGTTTCTGTGTTTGTGCGGCGCTCCTTCCAGAGAACGTCGGGGGACCTTTTTTATAGGCGTTTTTAGGTCAAGACGATGTCGGTGGAGCGAAGATCGACGGCAACGGAGCCACGAGGCCCAAACGGGTGGGTCCCACGCGGCCACAGTACCTGGCCGCGTGGGCCACCCCGTTTGGCCTCGGGCCTCCGTTTGTTCGCTTCCTTCGCCCACAGGTCTTCTTCCTTCCAAATATTGACGCCCGTAAATTTCCAGGTGATTTCGTTGACGTTTGGGTCCCTGAAACATTAAAATAAGAAAACGGGGTTTTCTGCCTGTGCAGGGTTAATTCCATAAAAATAGGAAATAAATGAATATTCCCAAAATCATTATAAAACATTGATATAACCCTTATATGATGCAAATATGATTGGAATATAAGCAATTAAAGTGCAAAGTTCATGTATGCATTTTACATGCATCAGACCACCATACCACCACGACATCCAACACTGCATCGAGGCCCCCTACTCCGGCGACAAGTGAGTGATGACCCACAAGTATAGGGGGTGTATCGTAGTACTTTCGATAAATAAGAGTGTCCAACCCAATGAAGAGCAGAAGGTGCTGGCAAGTAGTTTTGTGCAAGGTTTCACTACAAATACTAACAGACCAGTTTTTATGAGTTTTTGTAATAGCAAGTAAATAAAGTGCGAGTAAATAAAAGAGAGCAATAGTAATTGCAGAGAGTGGCCTAATCCTTTTTAGCACAAAGGACAAGCCGGTGGTGTTACTTATGATGGCTAAAACGTTCTTGAGGACACACAGAAATTTCGTCAAGTCACTTTCACTTCATTCTGCTGCTTAGTCTTTAATATTTTGATAAGTGTTGTGTGGATGAACCTACGCTAATGTACCGCCCTTACTTGGACAAATACATACTTGTGATTAAACCTTCTTACAAGCATCCGCAACTGCAAGAAAGTATTTAAGAATTAACTAACCACAGCTTTAAACTCCGGGATCCTACACTCCCTTGTGCAACAGCTTACCAACGGGGGTTTAGGTTTCTGTCGCTCCGACAACCCACAATAAGTAAACTAAATACACAATGCATTCTCCTAAGCCCATAAAGGTGAAGTATCATGTAGTCGACGTTCACACGACACCACTAGAAGAATAACACCACAACTTAAATATCAAACTATTAAATACTACTCAACATAATTCCACTACTAGTGACAAGACTTCTCCCATGTCCTCAAGAACTAAACGAACTACTCACGAGACATCATATGGATCATGATCAGAGGTGATAAAGTGGTGAACAACAATCTGGACATAAAAGTTATTCACCGGTAAAACTCACTAGCATCAACTACAACAAGTAATCAACACCGTTGAAAGTAATCCCCAATAAACTACACAAGGAGGAACCCTAGATGTCTCAGCGGAACGGAGCGGAGCGGTGGTGGTGATGGTACTGGCGGTGGAGATGGTGTGGATGATGATCCCGATGAAGCCCGTGGCGATGACGATGACGATGGCGATGATTTCCCCCCTCCGGGAGGGAATTTCCTCGGCTGATTTCTCCCTGCCGGAGAGCTTTTCACTCTGTGTTTTCCGCCCCCGAGACGACGGGGAAATATTTTTTCGAAGCGTCCCCCGTGATTTTTAGGTCACGGAGAAGATATACGCGAGAGGGGGGAGCTGGAGGCGACCCAGGGCCGCCAGGTGGGACCCAGGCGCGGTCCAGGGTTGGTGATACGTCTCAAACATATCTATAATTTCTGATGTTCCATGTCGATATTATACCAATTGTTACATATTTTATATACACTTCATAGCATTTTTATGCATTTTTTGGACTAACCTATCAACAAGATGCCACAGTGCCAGTTCCTGTTTTCTGCTGTTTTTGTATTCCAGAAAAGCTAGTCTGGAAATATTCTCGGAATTGGACGAAACTTGGGCAGAACCTCCTATTTTTCCAACACGAAGACGGAGTCCAGAGGAGAGACGGAGGAGGGCCACGTGGCACCCACACCATGGGGCCGCGCGGGCCCCCCTGCCGCGCCGTGGGGTGGTGTGGGGCCCACGTGGCTCTGCAGCAGCCGCCCTTTCGCCTATTTATTACTCCCGACGCGAAAACCCTAAATACCCGAGCCATTATCCACGAAAAGTTCCAGAGACGCCGCCGTCGTCAACCCTAGCTCAGGAGGGTTCAGAAGCTCTTCCCGGCACCCTATCGGAGAGGGAATCATCACCGGAGGGCTCTACATCACCATGCATGCCTCCAGAGTGATGCGTGAGTAGTTCATCCTTGGACTACGGGTCTATGACAGTAGCTAGATGGTTGTCTCTCCACTTTATGCTATCATGTTTAGATCTTGTGAGCTGTCTATCATGATCAAGATCATCTTATTGTAATGCTACATGTTGTGTTTGCTGGGATCCGATGAATATTGAATACTATGTCAAGTTGATTATCAATCTATCTTATATGTTATTTATGATCTTGCATGCTTTCCGTTACTAGTAGATGCTTTGGCCAAGTAGATGCTTGTAACTCCAAGAGTGAGTATTCATGCTAGATAGTGGGTTCATGCCTCCGGTAATCTGGGAGAGTGACAGCAACTTCTAAGATTGTGGATGTGCTGTTGCCACTAGGGATAAAATATCCGATGCTTAGCTTAAGGTGCGCCGTTAGGTCTAATGCATTTGTTTACATTACGCACATTACTTAATGCAATTATCCGTTGCTTGCAACTTAATACCAACGGGGAACTCGGTATGACAACCTGGCGGTGGATTATTAGTCATAGACGCTGTTCGATAACGGTCTATGTATTTTGTCGTAATGCCCACATGAATATCATAGTAATCATCATGTCATATATATGCATTGTCATGCGCTCAATATTTTGTCAATTGCCCAGCTGTAATTTGTTCACCAAGCATGTTAGTTACCTTTTATGGAGAGACACGACTAGTGAACTGTGGACCCCGACCCATTCATTTACACTGAAAATACAACCAACTGTAAACATTGTTCCTTTTCATTCTCTGCAATTTACTACTGTTTTCCACACCATACGTTTAATCCTTTGTTTTCAGCAAGCCGGTGAGATTGACAACCTCACTGTTTCGCTGGGCAAAATAGTTTGATTGTGTTGTGTGCAGATTCCACGTTGGTGATCGAGTAAACGGCGCCACCAACAACCTTCAGAAGTGATTTCTTGCTCCTACTGGTCGATTAAACCTTGGTTTCATACTGAGGGAAACTGCTGCTACACTGCTTCATACCTTCCTCTTGGGGTCTCTCAGCGAACGTGTGATCCACGCAATCAAGCTCTTTTTCTAGCGCCGTTGCCGGGGAGCAAGAGGATTTCTGCAAGGGGAGTTTCACGCTTCCAATCTCTTTACTTTGTTATTGTCTTGCTTAGTTTATTTTTATTTAGTCTTGTTTGCTTTATTTATCAAAAACACACAAAAAATTAGTTACTTTTATTTTCGAATTGTTATTTTTCAGTCTTGTTATCATGTCTAGCCTTGTTCCTGTCATCATGTCGCCTGAGGAAGAAATCTTCACTTTCAAGCAAGGGAGTGAGGAGAGTTTTTAAAGATGCTTGGTCTAGAATTTTTGAGTCTTATGCTAAAACTGAACCTAAATGACTTTAAGCCTGCTTCTTAGTATCTTTTATTTTGGTCTTGTTCTTTGCTACAGATATGCTTTAGATGCTGTGGTAGGAGGAGATTTCCTTCGTTATGATGGGGATCAAGCTTTTAATGCTATTAAAAAATGATTACAATTTCTAACCCTCCAATCAGTAAAATTGATTTGGCTTTGACAAGCATAAGTGATAGACTTAACACTCTTGAAACAAACATATCTGGTCTAAAATAAGGGTATAATCAGATTCGTGAACACTATGATAATGTGCCAGTAAATTTTGAACCATCGGGATGGGTTCCCTCAGTAAAATTGTTATCAATGGTGAAACTTTTCATGCTCGCTGTGATATTATGTCTGAATTCTGTTTAATGCCCAAGGATATTTTTGATTCCTTAAATCTTTGGGAGCTTTCCAAATGCGAAGATTGTATAATTTTGGTGATAATACTGTTAAATTACCAAAAGGAGTAGCCGAAGGAGTATTTACAAAGCTCCTAGGGATAACAATATCTATTGATTATCTTGTCATTGAATGTGCAGGAGCAGGACAAATTACGCTTGGAAGATCTCTGTTGAAACGCTTTGGAGCAATAATAGATGTGGGCCAAGGCACGATGAATTTCGCCTCTTCACCTATGTTAACCAAGTATTTGCTAAAGATAAGGGTAAAGGTAAGAGAGCTAAGCGTAGGATTGTTGATGCTTCATCACTTGGAAACCCTTGATTCTTACTTTCTGCGCCTAGCTGAAAGGCGTTAAAGAAAAGCGCTTATGGGAGACAACCCATTATTTTATTTCTGTAAATTTTTTTTTGAGTCAAGGAGTTGTTTAATTCTGTAACAATTCCTTTGTATCTTTATTTTATCGCATTGTTGTGCCAAGTATTGCCTCTAATAGGAAGATGATGCTAGATTTAGATTTCTGCGCAGGAACAGATTTCTGCTGTTCACCGTTTTAATTCTGTAAAATCACAGAAAAATTATTGAAATCTGCAAATTTTTGTGCGTGATTGATGCATGTAAAATGCATACATGAACTTTACATTTTATTACATGTTATTCCATGTTATTTGCATCATATAAGGGTTATATTCATGATTTATATTGAGTTTTGGGGATAATTAACAACTTCCCCATTTTTCTAGAATTAACCCTGCGCTGTCAGAAAACCCCTTTTTCTATATTTTGATGTTTCAGGACCCAAACGACGTCCAAATGACCTAAGATTTTACGGGGATCACTTTTTTGGAAGGAACGAAACGTAGGCGCAAAGGAATCGAAGAAACGGAGACCAGAAGCCGAAAGGGGTGGGCCCACGTGGCCAGACTCCTGACCGCGTGGGACCCACCAAATTGGCCCTCGGGCCTCCGCTGCCGTCGATCTTTCTTCCCGAAGCTTCGTCTTGACCTAAAAACGACTATATCGACCCCCCCAGGGCTTTCGCGAAAGGGAGCGCCACCGAAACAGAGAAACCACGAAACAGATATCTGGAGCTGAAGATTGGAGGGGGAAAACTCCGGCGGGGCGCTGCCGGCGTGGTCTCCTTCCCCTCCAACAACATCTCCACCGACACCATGATGAAGAGGGAGTAGTCCACCTCTGGACTATGGGTTTGTGGAAGTAACTTATGTATCTCTCCTCTCTATGAGCTTCACTAATTAGTACCGTATGAGCTGCTGAACATGATTACGGCATCTATGTAATTCCTTTGTGGTGGATCTTTATTATGAGTTAATACATGTTTGAGATTGCAATGGTTTTGTTCAGTTATGAAAGTAGATGCATATTATGTACCCCGTTCTTATTTACTTGTCATGATCAAGCATGTTTATGAGAGCATGTGAGGGGGAACGTGTGCATTAGTTGGAGTAACGGGGAGTGGCTAGTGCAGTGAACGTGAGAGAAAGTTCTGCGATTCACTTGGGTTTTCTACCTTACTTTGTTGCCTCACTAGGGATAAACAAAAATACCATGCTTCCGGAGAGTGGATGTGACCTTGGCCACTATCTCCATGACTAGATCTAGCATGTTCTTATTTTAACTTCATGTCATTGAACTTATTGCTATGCTCTGATTTATCTTAATTACTAAGGTGTTATGATTTAGTTCGCATCTTGGTGGAGCATAAGAGAGAGAACAACTTATACTTGAGATCTCTATGTTAGGACGTGATGCCCATATTATTAATAACTTGTCAAACCATGTCTTGCCATCTTCATGTTAATTTTAGTGTTCCATTGTCTTCCACGTTAACAAGAGAGAGTGCATTTGTGAAACTATGAACCCCGGTCCATTTTTAATCATAAGAAACACCTTTCCAACACTTTTATCACCACTTTTGTTTGCTGCCATTATTAAATCCGAAAATACAAAAACACTTTTACATCTTGCATTCATCATAAAAAACCCAAAAATATCATTTATCATTACTACCATCATCCTTGCATATTTTTTTACCATCATTGCATATTTACTACTGTTTGCATATTTATTTTATTATCATTCTCACACCTTGTGCTTGACAACCACTTGGTGAGGTTGAGGCACAAAACAATTTATTTTGTTGCAGGTTTCAAGAGAAGGATAAGGAGATAACACCTGAAATACTGGTTCCCGAGAGTTCGATATTAAACCCTCGAGTCACCCCTCGTGGGAAAACTGTCTTCCACTTCTACATACACTCTGCACCACCTCGAGTCAAGCTAACCCATTTACTTTCACGCAGGTAACCACACGAAGGGCTGTCAAGACCGTTTTCTGGCGCCGTTGTGGGGTAACTACGTGAAGGGCCATCAGTGATCCTCAGATATGTACGCATCTTTCGTTAGTTTAAAGTTTTTCGATCTGAGCAACGTAAGTGCCTCGAAAAAATTCGTCTTTGCGGACTGTTCTGTTTAGACAGATTCTGTCTTTTATTTTTCGCATTCTCTCTTTTACTAGTGTTGAGTGGAATTCTTTTTTAGGGTGAAGAGCTTCACATAACATCAGTGGCAGTAGCTAATGTTAAAAGTAACGGTCATGTTTGTGTCCTTATAGAACATGTGAGTTTTTGATTGTGCACTAACCCTCTAATGAGAATTACTTTGAGTTTGGTGTGGCGGAAGTTTTCAAGGGTCAAGAGAGAAGGATGATATAATGTGATCAAGAAGAGTGAAGAGCTTAAGCTTGGGGATGCTCCCATGGATCACCCCAGCATATTTCAAGAAGACTCAAGCGTCTAAGCTTGGGGATGCCCAAGGCATCCCCTTCTTCATCAGCAACTTATCAGGTCATCTCTAGTGAAACTATATTTTAATTCTTTCACATCATATGTGCTTTACTTGGAGCGTCTGTGTGCTTTTATTTTCAGTATTTTATTTTTCTTATGGTCAACTTGATTGGACCCCAGCATTCTTGATTGGGAGAGAGACACGCTCCGCTTTTTCATATGAATACTCCTATTCTTCACTTATACTTGTTGAGTATTCTTATCTAGCTATTGCTATGCTTTTAGCTCCTGTTTTGCATGCATCTCTTATTCAGAGCTGTTAGTTCTTTTAAAGAAAGTACTCTCTTGCTTCACTTATAATTGTTTGGAGAGTTTATGTTGAAATAAATTGATTGGTGTTTGGTTGGAACAGAAAATGTTGCATGTGGTAGATGGTATAATGGAAAAAGCTTACATATTCTTGTAGATCACTGTATTGGATAATTTGATACTTGTCAATTGTTTTGAGTTATCAAGTAGTTCATGTTTAAGCTTTTGTATCATGTAGTTAAAACCTATTAATGAAGAACTACCGTAAAGCTCGTTGAAATTTGGTTTGCATGATTGGTATCTCTAAGGTCTAGATATTTTCTAGTAAAAGGGTTTGGTTAACAAGGAAGACAGTGTAGAGTCTTATAATGCTTGCAATATGTTTTCATATAAGTCTTGCTGTGTCGGTTGATATCCTGTGTTTGCTTCAAATAACCTTGCTAGCCTAAACTCTGTACTGAGAGGGAATGCTTCTCGTGCATCCAAAACCTTGAGCCAAAATCCATGCCATCTGTGTCCACCATAACTACCTATATGTGGTATTTCCTTGCCATTCCAAGTAAATTTTTCATGTGCTACCTTTAAACTATTCAAAATTATTACTCCTATTTTGTGTCAATGTTTACCAAGCTCATGAGGACGGGGTGGATGTCTTTATGTCAACTGTCAAACAGACTTTACCACCGGACTAGCGGCATATACATCCGCTTATCCATTAATTTTGCAAAAAGAGCTGGCAAATGGGGTGCCCAGTCCCAATTAATTACAACTTTAACCGCTTAATTCTCTTCACATTTTTGCCCTGATTTATCAGTCAAGCAATGACAAACAGTGAAATATCTGCATGTGTAAACAAAAGAGAAAGAGGGATGATCTGCCTTGCTGGTAGAAATAACGTCCTTCATGGGAGCCGCTCTTAAAAGTCTGGTTGGCAGGGGTCATATTGTACTTTCCATTTTCTGATTCGTTGACAATTAACAAACACCTCTCAAAACTTATTTTTACTCTCTATATGATTTCAAAAACTTAAAAAGCTCTAGCACATGATTTAATCCCTGCTTCCCTCTGCGAAGGGCCTTTCTTTTACTTTTATGTTGAGTCAGTTTTCCTACTTCTTTCTATCTTAGAAGCAAACACTAGTGTCAACTTTGGTGCAACAATTTTTATATGCTTGTATATTGCACTTATTATATTGCTTTGTGTTGACAAATATCCATGAGATATATATGTTGAAAGTTGAAAGCAATTGCTGAAACTTAAATCTTCCTTTGTGTTGGTTAAATACCTTTTACTTAGAATCTATTGCTTTATGAGTTAACTCTTATGCAAAACTCTTTGATGCTTGTCTCGAAAGTACTATTCATGAAAAGTTTTTGCTTATATGATTCAGTTGTTTGCTCATTATCTACTTGCTAGCAAACTATAGACCATTGACCTGGATCACTTCATTCATAACATGTGCTTTACAATACTATTTGATCAAGATTATGATTGTAGCATGTCACCTCAGAAATTATTTTGTTTTTATCGTTTTACCTACTCGAGGACGAGTAGAACTAAGCTTGGGGATGCTTGATACGTCTCAAACGTATCTATAATTTCTGATGTTCCATGTTGATATTATACCAATTGTTACATGTTTTATATACACTTCATAGCATTTTTATGCATTTTCTGGGACTAACCTATTAACAAGATGCCACAGTGCCAGTTCCTGTTTTCTGCTGTTTTTGTATTCCAGAAAAGCTAGTCTGGAAATATTCTCGGAATTGGACGAAACTTGGACAGAACCTCCTATTTTTCCAACACGAAGACGGAGTCCAGAGGAGAGACGGAGGAGGGCCACGTGGCACCCACACCATGGGGCCGCGCGGGCCCCCTGCCGCGCCGTGGGGTGGTGGGGCCCACGTGGCTCCAGCCGCCGCCCTTTCGCCTATTTATTCCTCCCGACGCGAAAACCCTAAATACCCGAGCCATTATCCACGAAAAGTTCCAGAGACGCCGCCGCCGTCAACCCTAGCTCGGGAGGGTTCAGAAGCTCTTCCCGGCACCCTGCCGGAGAGGGGAATCATCACCGGAGGGCTCTACATCACCATGCCTGCCTCCGGAGTGATGCGTGAGTAGTTCATCCTTGGACTACGGGTCCATGGCAGTAGCTAGATGGTTGTCTCTCCACTTTATGCTATCATGTTTAGATCTTGTGAGCTGCCTATCATGATCAAGATCATCTTATTGTAATGCTACATGTTGTGTTTGCTGGGATCCGATGAATATTGAATACTATGTCAAGTTGATTATCAATCTATCTTATATGTTATTTATGATCTTGCATGCTTTCCGTTACTAGTAGATGCTTTGGCCAAGTAGATGCTTGTAACTCCAAGAGTGAGTATTTATGCTAGATAGTGGGTTCATGCCTCCGGTAATCTGGGAGAGTGACAATAACTTCTAAGATTGTGGATGTGCTGTTGCCACTAGGGATAAAATAACCGATGCTTAGCTTAAGGGTGCGCCGTTAGGTCTAATGCATTTGTTTACATTACGCACATTACTTAATGCAATTATCCGTTGCTTGCAACTTAATACCAACGGGGAACTCGGTATGACAACCTGGCGGTGGATTATTAGTCATAGACGCTGTTGGATAACGGTCTATGTATTTTGTCGTAATGCCCACATGAATATCATAGTAATCATCATGTCATATATATGCATTGTCATGCGCTCAATATTTTGTCAATTGCCCAGCTGTAATTTGTTCACCCAGCATGTTAGTTATCTTTTATGGAGAGACACCACTAGTGAACTGTGGACCCCGGTCCATTCTTTTACACTGATAATACAACCAACTGCAAACATTGTTCCTTTTCATTCTCTGCAATTTACTACTGTTTTCCACACCATACGTTTAATCCTTTGTTTTCAGCAAGCCGGTGAGATTGACAACCTCACTGTTTCGTTGGGGCAAAGTAGTTTGATTGTGTTGTGTGCAGATTCCACGTTGGTGATCGAGTAAACGGTGCCACCAACAACCTTCAGAAGTGATTTCTTGTTCCTACTGGTCGATTAAAGCTTGGTTTCATACTGAGGGAAACTGCTGCTACACTGCTTCATACCTTCCTCTTGGGGTCTCCCAGCGAACGTGTGATCCACGCAATCAGTTGGCCGCGCCTGGGTGGCGTCTGGCCACCAGTCGCTCCCCTCAGGTCCGTCTTCTGGCTCCTCTCGTCTTCTGGCAAAATAATGTTCTCTGAATTTTCTCGGAATTTTTGGAGTTGCAAAAATATAGTATCTTGACTGTGGCTTTTCCAGTGATTCCGGGCTCCGGCAGCTAAATCCCCCATAATCATCAGACATGCAAAATAACATAAAATAACATAAATATTGTATTCTAATATGAAATATATCAATGAATAACAGTAAATTATGATATAAAATAGTGATGCAAAATGGACGTATCAACTCCTCCAAGCTTAGACCTCACTTATCCCCAAGCGAAAACTGAGCTCAGTAAACATGACCACGGGTTTGCGGAGTGAAAGTGTCGATAATAATGAATACGAACATGAAGCATCACTTAGTTGACAAGCACTCATGTCTTACACAACAACCTTTCTCATAAAACTTAACTTGAAACAGAAGAGGATGAACATACATGTAAAAGTGAATCAAGAAAAGCTTACTTGAGTTGTGGCAACTACGTTCTTGGTCAAAGAACAATCAGCATTTCATACTTTTATATTTCAAGAGGAATCTTTATATAATAGCTATTATTAGCAAATGTCTCATGTTTTAATAAACTAAAAATCTTTACCACACTACTGCAGAATGGCACAATTTTGCCCGTCACTAGTAAATATAACAGCGACGGGCAAAAATAAGCCTGTCACTCGTACAAAATATTAGTGACAGACTCATAAAAGTGGTCGTCGCTGGTATCTTCTGTGAAGACCAGCAGAAAGGGAAAAAATATTTAGCGACAAGCATTTCACTGGTAACCATATTTACTTATCTTTTTATTTTAGGCCGACTGAGGCAAAGTGTGTTTTTTTTGGATCGATGAGAAGTTACGCGGGTGGCCGAAATAGTTCCCGCGCCCAAAATAATCCCACGGCCGAAATCCCCTCGCCCCCGCCTTATCTCTTCATTCTCTATCTTCCCACGATCTCTCCCATCCCGCTCCGATTGGATCTGGAGGTAACCGGCGGCGCCTGTCCGGCGGCGTGCAGGCCATGCACAACCCCTTCTTCCTCTTCCTCGACGTCCTCGGTAGCAGACTGCCGGCGTCCCATCCATGTTGCGCCACCGCCGTCGTCGTAGATGGAGGAGGAAGCGAAGTGGAGACGTCGACGATGGCCCACGCAGAACCCCAATCCGGCCACCACCACGCCCTTCTCCTCACCCGTTCCCATCTCTGAGCTCTCACCTTCCACTCTCTCTCGTATCTGCAGCTAGCGCAGCCAGCGACCAGGAGGACGCCGGCGACCACGAGGAAGCTGCTTCGGCTCCTTTCGCACCTTGCCGGCGTCCCTTTCGCCGGAGGAAGCTGCGGCAGCCCTGCACGACAGAGACGGCAACGCGGCCGCGTCCCTCCACGAAGGCATCCACCGCGTCCTCGTCGGCCACGGCCCAGCAAGGTAACTTCCAGATACCAATCACCTCGGTGCTGCCTGCTATGTTGGGTATTTTCTTGCTTCCGTGAATTCTGCTTGCTTGTTACGCCTCGATTGGATTTACTAGGGACTGTATCTTGTATATTGCTTCTGTTGACCTGCAGATGTTGCTGCTGTATCGCATTATTTTGAGGAGTTGAAAAGAGGCACCGAGGCTCCATTTTTGATGTAATATGCTTATTCTGCAATATCTTTAAAGATTGACTAATAGAAGAATATAATCATTTGATAGGAAGCAGTGGAATCAGTCAAGAAAGTTTTTGGTAGCATCGGTAGTCTTGGGCATTCTCCTGCTACTGGCTCTAAGGTACCCTCCCTTCCCTATTTTTAATTGTTTGCGGACATACAGACATTCTCTGCCCCCAAAGTCCAAATAACTCACTTGTTTCGTCCTAGACTACTGAATCACACTTTTGGATGATTTCTATGCAGTAGATATTGCCCCATGGTTTCCGGATGCTTACTCAACTAGTTATCACCAATGACGAAAATTTTAAATTTGTTCTCACTCAACTAGTTCTCACCAAGGATCCTTAGGTGTTATAAAGAATTGTTAGCAAAGTCATATTCTAAAACTAAAGAAGGCAGGATCACCGAATGAGGTATGCCTATAGTGCGTCAGCCTCATGTTGCCATAGGGCTATTTAGGTTCACAGCCAAGTAGTTCATAATAAGTGATATATGCATATCTATTTCCATGTATTCAACCAAAATGTGAAGACCGAAGGAACAAATTGAACAAATATTGCATTGCATGTTATTTTTTTCTTAAGATTGAAGTATGCTGTTCAGTTAGTAATCAGAAGAGTTCTTACTTAAAAAATATGTTATTTCCCAGTGTTTCTTCACTAGCTACTTATATTTTGTGCAGTACCCTGTGGTAAGTTTATATATTTAAGTGATGTATTTCACCAAAGGATAAACTGTTGGTCTCCTTTCCAGGTGTGTCATTGCAGAACATTGTTGAACTTTTCCTGGAGGGCCAGCCGCTCTTTGAGTTCTCAGGTGCTAATTGCTTAAAATCTTGGCTTGCATACAATCAGCATATCAGCTCTTTACCAACTGATGACTTTCCAAGCTTAATATTGTTGTAGTACAAAGTTCAGAAATTTAGTTCCACTTGCACAATTAATGCCCTTGGAGTACAATGTACACTGCAACTTCTTTTGTGCATTTCATTCTACTGTTAGATGTATGTTTGAATGCGAAAGGACAACAATTGTTCTATCATCCACTATCGGCTAGCTAAATGTATCATAGTGCATGTATCAACAGATTCTGAGAGCTGCATATTATAGCTAAATGTATGACAATGCTTTTGGTTTTGATTTCCTATCTAGGCTATCTTTTACTTGTAATGATCTGGTATGTAGGTCTATTATCCTTGATGCTTCGAAACTAGATAATCTGTTTAGGACAACTAATTGTGAATAAACTTGTAGCTAAATGGATTTTAATGTGTCATGTACCACTGACGTGCAAGTTACTGCTAGCATATATAGTCATATACTTCATACTTGTACCATTTTCATATTTTAGGTGATCGGACTGAAGTCTAGGAGCAAGCTGGTAAATACTCTGCTGTTGGCTTCTCCCAACGCTGGAGAACTTACACCTACTAACCATTCGGACGTGCTGGTGATACTGCAACTGAAGATTTTTTTGGAATGCTGTAACATAGTGCTTATTATAAACTATTGTGCACTTGACTTTTCTTTTGTCAATTCTTTCAACTCACGATTTAGGAATCAATTAGTATGTCTTTTGGATTGCCCAAATATTGTGAAGTGTTGTGTCAGCTGCTATGTTAAGTTGACCTTTGTGAGAAAATTCGAGATCTAGTACCTGGATTTATTTTTTTTATTACCGAAATTCAAACCAGTACTGATAGCCTAATCTGCAGTAGTGCCATACGTTGTGAACCTCTAGAGTTGTGTACCTGCAATTAGAATTAGAATGCGAACAAGAGGGAAAAATACATCTTACAATGAATCATAATCAAACATGTTGTTGCTATATAATTGATTGTATCTCACAGCACTAAATGCTTGCTTGTGGAGAATAAGAAGGATGGGTATACTGACTCAACATAAAAGTAAAAGATAGACACTTCGCAGAGGAAAGCAGAGATTAAATCATGTGCTAGAGCTTTTTAAGCTTTCAAACACAGAAGTAAAGATTGTTTTGAGAGGTATTTGTCTACGTCAACGAATGGCAATAGTGGTCTTGTCATCTTCCATACCAAATAAGTTTTAAGAGCGGTTTCGAGATATCATACTTTATACTATATATATCCGACGCGGATTTTCTACCCGGGTGGGGAAGCTATGCACGTGGTGCTTGCCCTTCGATCGTGCGCGGAGATTTGTGCCTCCAAACGTCCGTCACCGTTACGCTCAGCTGTCGTCATCTTTTGTGCGCCTTGGTTGTTAGCCATGCCCGGGCGATCCCTCGAGTGCGGCACAATTTAGTTTTTTTCTTACTATAATTTTGTGTTTTGCCGTTCTTAATTACAGTACTAATGTTTGTATCATGCGGTCATGCCATGTAATCGATGGGACAAGAAAACGTTCTTTTAATTATCTCGTAAATACCAAGCATGCTGAAATTTTGGTGTTTTAACAGCAACAACAATAATCAGAACATTCACGAAAATAACATCCCATGTTTTCTGTAAAATAATCTTGGAAGAACATGGGATTTGGATAGAAAAAATATTACAAGATAATTAAGATAATTTTTCACTCAAACGGTGAAGTAAAAAACCATGGATCTGGATCGGAGCGATCGGGAACACAAAACATTTGAATAAGATCTAGATCGGGAACACACCATGTATCAAACTGATTCCCTCTAAGGGTGGAGCAAAAGCCAGATCGAAGAAAAAAAAAAAAAAGCAAATCAAGATCGGAAGAAAAAAGCGGACGAGCTCGTGCGTGCTTCTGCCCCGGATTGTACTCCCTAATCTCGCATGCGGCCTTGGATCTCCGCCGCCTCCTGGACGCACGGGGCGGCCGCGTCCTCTTCTCGCATGCGACCCGGCCTGTGGCCCGCCCGACCACCATCGACGCTCAGAGACGGCCGGTACACCCTTCACCTCCTTGTTCCCACACGTGCGACCTGGAGCGGCGGTGAATGACTGGAACTGGCAGGATCCCGGGCGGCCCCAACCCGAATCAACAGGGAAATTGCCGCCACCTCGCCCCCCTCAAGCAGCGCTGCCCATGCCCCTCCTCCACCTCCTGGAGCATCCCGTTGGTGGGGAGCACGAGCTGCTGTGCGGCGGCATAAATCTGGCGCCAGAGATGATGGGCGGCGCGGGCGCGACCGTGACGCGGTGAAAGCGATCCCGCGGTGGGAAGCAATGGTGGAAGCCGGCCTTGCCACGCGCGTGGAGGAGCACAGGGCCGGGTGGGGTGAGTGTGGGCGGCGCGGGTCTGCCGGCGGCGGGCACCGGGCACCAGAGAAAGATGTGGGTTTTCCATTTTCTTTTGAGAAGAGCCACCGTACGGGGCGGGGACGAGCAGTGGGGTGCCTTTTTGGTGAAGAAAGTGACGGAACGGCGTTAACTGAATCGGCGGTGGAAATTACTCTATAGGGTGATCTAATGGCTGGTTGTGCGTGGGCAGCTATCACCCATGACATCCCACTATTTCCCATCCCCACCTTTGCTTACATAAACCATGGCTAACCGAATACTTGGGTACCTGCCAGCGATCACATATCCATGGAGAAGTGTCTATTTAATTTATTTCTGATATTGGACTAACCTGCAATGTGCAAATTTGTTACCGAGCAGATGAAGCGTGCAAGTCAAAATAAACTTATTTGGCATGGAAGATAACAAACCCAACTAGTGTGTCCTCATGAGCTGAAGACAATGGCACAAATATAGAGTATTTTGAATATTTTAAAGGTAGCGCATGACTAATTTACTTGCAGTGGCAGCGAAATACCACATGTAGGAAGTTATGGTGGACACGAGTGGCATGGATATTTGGCTCAAGGTT
This sequence comes from Poa pratensis, assembly GCA_947311845.1. Classification (NCBI taxonomy): domain Eukaryota; kingdom Viridiplantae; phylum Streptophyta; class Magnoliopsida; order Poales; family Poaceae; genus Poa; species Poa pratensis. The sequence continues at coordinate 10,853,933 of CAMZMU010000111.1, forward strand.
TTGAATGCACGAGAAGCATTCCCTCTCAGTACAGAGTTTTTAGTCTTAGCAAGGTGTCAAGCAAACACAAGAGTTGAGAGATACAAGCAAATATATAGGCAACAGGATAAATCATGCATTGTAAATTGTTTCCCTAGTTAGTCATCAAATTCTAAATTGCAAGAATACAACGCTAGAGAGCTAACAAGCATTAAAAAAGGTATCCAATACAACTACTTTGCATGCAAATCTATCTTCTCTACTTTAAGTGTCAAGGTGTTACTATTATGACCAATACTAGGTTTGCCACAACTCAAAAAGATTTACTTGCTACACCCAATGTAAGCCAACACTTTTTTCAAGATAAGCACACAAAAGAGATTGCAATGCTAAAATAAAAGGTGCGAAAAAAATAAGCAAACACTTCTCATTAATATTCCATCATAGACAAACTCACACCAACGGATACAAAGATAACTCACTAAAGGAATGATACTTCCACCTTGCAAATTATTTTATACGATAACTTCTCTACTCATGATATGACACTCTACTAAAAATATAAAGATAAAAGATAATGATGTTGATACCGAGGCACTCCCCAAGCTTGGAACAAGCCAAGGGAGTGCCATTACCCATGACGAATTACTCCTTCGGTGGTGCACGAATCTGTTCTTCTTTATCGTCACACTTCCATGGCAAAGGTTTCCCATCGATGAGGGACATTTCGGTCTCCAACATCCTGAAACTTGCAGCAGAGCTAATATTTTTGAATCTAACTTCATACTCACAGTTCTGATTGTGTAAATCATAGATCTGAGCTTGCAGTTGTGTTGTCTCCTTGCATAGGAATAAGATGTCCTCTTTTAGCCCTTTGATCTCCTTCTTATGCCCAGCAATAAGTTCGGAGATGATGCGATGATTCGTATCAACTACTCGCAGCACCATCTCCTTGCACTCGAAAATCTCCTGTTCAACTTCTTCAAGCCTAGCCTTCATGTCCCCCTCCCTCTTTGGTCCATGTAGATCTTGCGGCTGGAGATCTCCCTCCTTGAGCTGCAAAACCTTTGGATGCGTCTTCACTTCATGGAGGTAGGGATTGACGATGTTCTTGAGGAATCCATCCTTAGAGGATCCCAGAAAGGACATGGCGGCTAGGGTTTGGATGTAGAACCTGAACAGAAATAGCTCGACAACGAAAACATCGAAAATGCGAGATACGGACCTCGAAAGATCCGGGTGAATATATAGCAAAAAAATCTGAACAAAAGGAAGGCAACAAGTCGAGGCGGAGTCGGAAACGAGCACCAGGGGCGCCAGGTGGGCCCTAGGCGCGGCCCAGGCTGGACCACGCCCAGGTGCCACCTGGGCACCCTGGTCTCCGACTCCGTCTCTTCTTTGGTTCTAATTTTACAATATTTTTTAAAAACAACGAATATTATTTTTCTGGAATTTTCTGAAGAGATTTACTTACTAGAGTTGATACCTACTCCGATTCTGGTTCTGGATCCTTCCGGTATTCATTTTCGATGAATTCTTCCGAAGTCACCACTTGTATTATATCAACATCCTTTTCAAGAGGGTCACCAGAAATATAATGCTTGAGTCTTTGACCTTTGACCACTTGTGGTTTATCTCCCTTCAATGAATTAATTTTGATAGCACCGGAGCGATAAACCTCTTCGATAATGAAAGGATCTTCCCATTTTGATAGGATTTTTTCCTGCAAAAATCTGAGACGAGACCTATACAACAACACTTTATCTCCAACATTAAATTCTCTTTTCAAAATTCTTTTGTCATGCCACTTCGTAACTTTTCTTTAAATAACTTGGCATTTTCATAAGCTTCACTACTCCAGTCATCTAGAGAACTCATTTGAAGCAATCTTTTCTCACCAGCAAGTTTAAAATCATCATTAAGTTCTTTAATTGCCCAATAAGCTTTGTGTTCTAATTCTAGAGGCAAGTGACAAGCTTTTCCGTAAACCATTTTATAAGGAGACATACCCATAGGATTTTTATAAGCAGTTCTATAAGCCCACAAAGCATCATCAAGCTTTTTAGACCAATTCTTTCTAGATTTATTAACAGTCTTCCGCAAAATCAACTTAATCTCCCTATTGGTTAACTCTACTTGTCCACTTGTTTGAGGGTGACAGGGTGAAGACACTCTATGATTAACATCATACTTAGCAAGAGTTTTTCTAAAAGCACCATGAATAAAATGAGAACCTCCATCGGTCATCAGATATCTAGGTACACCAAATCTAGGAAAAATAACATCTTTAAGCATTTTCAAGGAAGTTTTATGATCAGCACTAGGAGTTGGTATAGCTTCTACCCATTTAGTGACATAATCGACAACAACAAGTATATGCGTATTACCATGCGAAGTGGGGAAAAGACTCATAAAATCAAATCCCCAACGATCAAAAGGTTCAATAACAAGAGAATAATTAATAGGCATTTCGTTGCGTCTACTAATATTACGAACTCTTTGACTCTCATTGCAAGATAAAATAAATTTCCTTGCATCTTTAAAAAGGGTAGGCCAATAGAAACCTGATTGTAGAACTTTGTGTGTCGTCCTGTCTCCAGCATGATACCCACCATAAGGACTACTATGGCATTTTCTCATTATTTCTCCTTGCTCACGCTCAGGAATACAGCGTCTGATAATACCATCAACCCTTCTTTGTATAAATGTGGGTGATAACCCCCAAGAGCAGGGGATCACTATAGCACCTCTCAATGTGGAAGTAAGGTATCGATCCGCAGGAGCAAGAAGGAAAAGTTATCTATTCCCTACAACTAAAGTGTCACAAGTTTTAGTTGATTATGCACTAAACAAGTTTAAGGAGCAAGGTGGTTGATTTGATGGATGGAAGTTTAATGTAACCAAGCAAGAATGTAAAAGTGTCCCAATCCTCTTCAATGCAAGAGGACAAGACAAATGGTAGCAAGCAAAAGCTCTCAAAGAGAGAGAAAGCCCAATCCCCTATGCAACAAGAGGACAAGCTCAAGTGTAAGTTTCTTATAGGAACAATGGACATGGGTTCATGGGTTCACTTAATCCTCTCTCCCTCATCTACTGTGATTATCATGTTATAGATAAAGTACACACAATTGTCATGTTTTAATGGTAGCTTTTATAACGACTATATGTCCTAAAACACATAGTTGAAAGAAATACTCATTTGTGTTGCTAGGTCACCCTCGTAAGGCTAGCATGGTTGCTCTCACCCCCACATCATACTCTTTCTTTTTACCCCAGATAAAGGATGTTGGGCGGTACCGTGTCACTCAATACCTATGTCGTGTCACATCGGCCATCCCGTACCCACATACATCATACTTCTTAAAGAACAATATTCTATCAAAGCATGACAAGTCATAAAAGTTCCAACACAACAGTAAATGCATAACAAATCATCTCATACCACAATATTCACCACAAAGGTATTACATAGATGACCGTAATCATGTTTGGCAGCTCATACGGTACTAATTAGTGAAGCTCAAGAGAGAGGAGAGATACAAAAGTTACCACCACAAACCCTAGTCCAGGGGGTGGACTACTCCCCCTTCATCATGGTGATGATGGTGGAGAAGTTCTTGCTGTAGATGTTGATGATGAACACGCCGGAGGGGGGTGGAGCCCTCCGGAAGTGACTCCGGCATCGTTTCCCCCTCCGATCTTCTCCGGCGGTAGCCTTCTGACTCTCTGTTTCGTGGTTCTGTGTTTCTCCGCCGCCCCTTTCCAGAGAATGTCGGGGGACCATTTTTATAGGCGTTTTTAGGTCACGACTAGGTCGGTGGAGAAAAGATCAACGGCGGCGGAGCTCCGAGGCCCAAAATAGGTAGGCCCACGCGGCCAAGATTTTAGGCCGCGTGGGGCCCTCTCATTTCCAGCTGGTTGGGCTTCTGGCCTTCATTTTGAGCCCATTGCGTTCGTCTCGAAAATTCTGAAGCGTGCTCTCTGACCTTGCCCTTTTTGGAGTCCCGAAGCTCCGGAAAGTCTGAAACACTAAAAAAGACGTTTTCTGGAAAACAGGGTTAATTCCAAATAAATGGGAAAACTATGAAGTATTCCCAAAATCATTATATAACATTGATATAACCCTTATATGATGCAAATATGATTGGAATATAAGTAAAATAATGCAAAGTTCATGTATGCATTTTACATGCATCAGTGGGTCATCCCAAAAATAATGCCTCAAGTCATAGAAGAATTTCTTCCTTTGCTGATGAGTAAAGTTCGGAGTCAAAAACTTGGAAACAATAAAGTTAGCATAATCGGCATACCATGGATTATCGTGAGAGTTTACCTTAATGGCTACCAATTGTCCATCTGGAAAACTATCGTTAACAGGAATAGGATCATAAAGTACACTTTCCATTCTAGATAAATTATCCTCAACGGGATTATCAACACCCTTCCTATCAACGCAAGTCGAACTCTTGTAACAAGAGAACCCATCTAATAAGCCTAGGCTTAGCATCTTTCTTTTCCATAAGATATTTAATAGCAGCATGATCGGTGTGAGTAGTTACTTTTGAATCAACAATGTAAGGCCTAAACTTATCACCAGGGAACACAACAGCTAAAAATTCTTTTTCAGTAGTAGCATAATTCTTTTGAGCACTATCAAGAGTTTTGCTAGCATAATGAATAACATTCAGTTTTTTTATCAATGCGCTGTCCAAGAACAACACCTACAGCAAAATCACTAGCATCACACATTAGTTAAAATGTAAATTCCAATCAGGAGGTTGGACAATAGGAGCAGTTGTTAAAGCCTTTTTTAGAATTTCAAAGTCTTCCTTGCAATCATCGTCGAAAACAAAAGGAGCATCTTTTTGTAAAAGATTAGTGAGAGGTTTTGAAGTTTTAGAGAAATCTTTTATAAACCTCCTATAAAAACCAGCATGACCAAGAAAACTGTGTATACCTTTAACATCCCTAGGACAAGGCATCTTCTCAATAGCTTCAACCTTGGCTCTATCAACTTCAATACCTCTTTCGGAAATTTTATGTCCAAGAACAATACCCTCATTTACCATAAAATGACATTTTTCCCAATTCAGAACAAGGTTCGTTTTCTCACATCTCTGCAAAACTTTATCAAGGTTGTGCAGGCAGTTATCAAAAGAAGTTCCATAGACGGAGAAATCGTCCATGAATACCTCCACAATTTTCTCACAAAAACCATGAAAAATAGCAGACATACATCTTTGAAAAGTAGCAGGAGCATTACATAAACCAAAAGGCATACGTCTATAAGTGTAAGTTCCATAAGGACAAGTAAAAGTGTTCTTCTCCAGATCTTGATGTCTAACAGCAATTTGAGAAAAACTGGAATAACCATCAAGAAAACAAAAGTGAGTGTTCTTTGATAACCTTTCTAGCATTTGATCAATAAAGGGCAAAGGATAATGATCTTTCTTTGTAGGTTTGTTTAATTTTCAAAAATCAATACACATTCTATAACCAACTACAGTTCTTTGTGGAATAAGCTCATAATTATCATTTGCAACAACGGTCATACCTCCTTTTTTAGGAACACAATGCATAAGACTAACCCACCTACTATCAGCAATAGGATAAATTATACCTGCTTCAAGGAGTTTTAATACCTCATTTCTTACCACTTGTTTCATTTTCGGAATTGATCTCCATTGATGATCAACGACTGGCTTTGCATCAGGCTCGAGATTAATTATATGTTGACAAACAGCTGGAGAAATTCCCTTAAGATCGTCCAGATTATAACCCATGGCGCCTCGATGTTTCCGAAGTACTTCCAATAATCTTTCTTCCTCATGTCCTGAAAGTTTAGCACTAATAATAACATGATATATTTTCTTTTCATCTAAATACGCATATTTAAGATTATCAGGAAGAGTTTTAAGTTCAAAAATAGGATCTCTTTTAGGAGGTGTAGGCATCCCTAAAGATTCAACAGGTAAATTATGTTTAAGGATTGCAGGCCGATGGAGAAAAATGTTCTCCAGTTCATCTCTTTCCTGCATAAATACATCACTTTCATGTTCTTCCATGAACTGCTGCAAAGGATCATAAGGAGCAACAACAATAGCAGCAAGTTGTTGAATTTTATAGTCCTCATTTGGTAATTCTTTTTCATGTCTTTGTTTGGTGAACTTGGAAAAATTAAATTCATAACTTTCACCGCCAAATTTAGTATAAACTTTTTCTTTCTTGCAATCTATGACAGCACTACAAGTGTTCAAGAAAGGTCTGCCAAATATAATAGGACAAGATTTATCTGCAACCGAACCAAGCACAAGAAAATCAGTGGGATATTTAACCTTACCACATAAGACTTCAACATCCCTGACAATACCAACTGGAGAGATAGTATCTCTATTAGCAAGCTGAATAACCACATCAATATCTTCAATTTCGCAATTCCCAATCTCATACATTATTTCTTGATAAATAGAAAAGGGAATAGCACTGGAACTAGCAATCACATAAACCATAATAACAATGATCAGCAATTTTCAGAGAAATAACAGGGGTGCCAACTGATACGTCTCAAACGTATCTATAATTTTGATGTTCCATGCTTGTTTTATACCAATTGCTACATGTTTTGCATCTACTTTATATCACTTTTATACATTTTTTGGGACTAACCTATTAACAAGATGCCGAAGTGCCAGTTCCTTTTTTCTGCTATTTTTGTATTCCAGAAAAGCTAGTCTGGAAATATTCTCGGAATTGGACGAAACTACACGGGGGTGCCTATTTTTTCAGAACACGCCTGACGGAGCGAAGGAGCAACAGAGGAGGGCCACTAGGTGGCCACATGCACCTAGGGCGCGGGCCCCCCTCTGTCGCGCCCTAGGGTGGCGTGGGCCCCTCGGGGGTCCGCAGCCGCCGCCCTTTCGCCTACTTATTCCCCCCGACGCGAAAACCCTAAGTACCTGAGCAAATATCCACGAAAAGTTCCAGAGACGCCGCCGCCGTCAACCCTAGCTCGGGAGGGTTCAGAACCTCTTCCCGGCACCTGCCGGAGAGGGGAATCGTCACGGAGGCTTCTACATCGCCATGCCTGCCTCCGGAGTGATGCGTGAGTAGTTCATCCTTGGACTACGGGTCCATAGCAGTAGCTAGATGGTTGTCTCTCCACTTTGTGCCATCATGTTTAGATCTTATGAGCTGCCCTACATGATCAAGATCATATTATTGTAATGCTACATGTTGTGTTTGCTGGGATCCGATGAATATTGAATACTATGTCAAGTTGATTATCAATTTATCTTATATGTTATTTAAGATCTTGCATGCTTTCCGTTACTCGTAGATGCTTTGGCCAAGTAGATGCTTGTAACTCCAAGAGAGAGTATTTATGCTAGATAGTGGGTTCATGCCTCCGTTTAACCTGGGATAGTGACAGAAAGTTCTAAGGTTGTGGATGTGCTGTTGCCACTAGGGATAACCTAACGATGCTATGTCCACGGGTATATGTGTTTGTTTACATTACGCGCTTTACTTAATGCAATTATCCATTGCTTGCAACTTAATACGTGGATTATTAGTCATAGATGCTGTTCGATAACGGTCTATGTATCTTGTCGTAATGCCCAATTAAATATCATAGTAGTCAACATGTCATATATATGCATTGTCATGCGCTCACTATTTGTCAATTGCCCAGCTGTAATTTGTTCACCCAACATGTTAGTTATCTTTTATGGAGAGACACCACTAGTGAACTGTGGACCCCGATCCATTCTTTTACACTGATTAAACAACCACAAACTGCAAACTGTTCCTTTTTCATTCTCTGCAATTTAATACTCATTTTCCACACGAGACGTTTAATCCTTTGTTTTCAGCAAGCGGTGAGATTGACAACCTCACTGTTTCGTTGGGGCAAAGTACTTTGATTGTGTTGTGTGCATGTTCCACGTTGGTGATCGTGTTGCGCCGTGCGGCCACCAACAACCTTCTGAAGAGTTGCTGCTCCTACTGGTTCGATAACCTTGGTTTCTTTCTGAGGGAAAACTTGCTGCTGAACTGCATCATACCTTCCTCTTGGGGTCTCCCAACGAGCGTGTGATTCACGCCATCAAGCTCTTTTTCTGGCGCCGTTGCCGGGGAGACAGCAGTCTTCTGCAAGGGGAGTTTCACGCTTCCAATCTCTTTACTTTGTTTTTGTCTTGCTTAGTTTATTTTATTTTATCTTGTTTGCTTTCAATTATCAAAAACACAAAAAAAAATAGTTACTTGCATCTAGTTTACTTTCAAGTTATTTTCTGTCCTGTTTTTAATTCTGCTAAAATGAGTACTCCTGAGAACACTAATTTGTGTGATTTCACTAGCACGAACAACAATGATTTCATATGCACACCTATTGCTCCACCTGCTGTTTCAGCAGAATTTTATGAAATTAAACCTGCACTTTTAAATCATGTTATGAAAGAGCAATTTTTTGGTGTTAGTACTGATGATGCTGCTGTTCACCTTAATAACTTTGTTGAACTTTGTGAAATGCAAAAGCTCAAGGAAGTAGATGGTGATATTATTAAACTATACGTTTGCGATCCCCTATACTTGTGGGTCATCAAGACTATTTTCGTGGCTAAAACTTTTTCCTTTCTCCTTGAGAGGACGTGCTAAAGAATGGTTGCTATCTTTGCCTAGAAATAGTATTGATTCATGGACTAAATGCAAAGATGCTTTTATTGGAAAATATTATCCTCCTGCTAAGATTATTTCTTTGAGAAGTAGCATAATGAATTTTAAGCAATTTGATAGTGAACATGTTGCTCAAGCATGGGAGAGAATGAAATCATTGGTTAAAAATTGTCCCACTCATGGACTGACTACTTGGATGATCATCCAAACCTTCTATGCAGGATTAAATTTTTCTTCAAGGAATTTATTGGATTCGGCCGCTGGAGGTACCTTTATGTCCATCACTTTGGGTGCTGCAACAAAGCTTTTAGATGATATGATGATTAATTATTATGAGTGGCACACCGAGATAGCTCCAACAGGTAAGAAGGTAAATTCTGTTGAGGAAACTTCTTCCTTGAGTGCCAAAATTGATACTATTATGTCTATGCTTGCAAATGGTCAACCGCATGTTGATCCAAATAATGTTCCTTTAGCTTCTTTGGTTGCTCAAGAAGAGTATGTTGATGTGAACTTCATTAAAAATAATAACTTCAACAACAATGCTTATAGGAATAATTTTGGTAATAGCAATTATAGGCCCTATCCTTCTAATAGTGGCAATGGTTATGGAAATTCCTATAGTAACTCCTATAACAATAATAAGAGTGTACCCTCCGATCTTGAAGTTATGCTTAAGAACTTTATTAGTACACAAACTGCTTTCAATAAAACTGTTGAGGAGAAATTTGGGAAAATTGATGTGCTTTCCTCTAAAGTTGATAGTCTTGCTCTTGATGTTGACTTGTTGAAACTAAAGAACCTGCCTCATGATGTTAAAGAGAGCAAAACTCTCAATGCTATACAAGTTAAAATTGATAACAATGTGAGGATGTTAGCTGAATTGCATGCTAGATGGGAAAGAGAGGATGAAATTGCTAGAGAGAATAATATTGCTAGAGTTTATACTATTACTACTTCTGAAAATGCTTCAAACTCAAGTGTTAGCAAACCTCCTACCATTAATGGCAAGATAATTGGTGTTGGTAATGTGTTCACTTCTATTGCAAAATGTCCTAAATTGCATGATAACTCTGAAACTGTCCTTGATAAAGATGCTGAAATTTCTAGCAATAAGGAAGATTACAACTCCATTACTTTTGATTATAATGACTTTGATTTTGATGGTTGCAATATTTCTGAAGTAATTAAGTTCTTGCAAAAGCTAGCTAGAAGTCCTAATGCTAGTGCTATAAACATGGCTTTTATGAAACATATTACTAATGCTCTCATGCAAGTTAGGGAAGAAAAGTTAAAATATGAAGCTTCTATCCCTAGGAAGTTAGAAGATGGTTGGGAGCCCATCATTAAAATGAAATTGGATGACTTTGATTGCAATGCTTTGTGTGACCTTGGTGCTAGTATTTCTGTTATGCCTAAAAGATTATATGATATGCTTGATTTAGCACATTTGGAAAATTGTTACTTGGATGTTCACCTTGCTGATTCTACCATTAAAAAACCTTTGGGAAGAATTGATGATGTTCTTATCATGGTTAACAACAATTATGTCCCGTTGATTTTATTGTCTTGGATATTGAATGCAATCCATCATGCCCTATTGTGCTGGGAAGACCTTTTCTTAGAACTGTAGGTGCTATTATTGATATGAAAGAAGGGAATATAAAATATCAATTTCCTCTCAAGAAAGGTATGGAACACTTTCCTAGGAAGAAGATTAAGCCACCTTATGATTCTATTGTTCGAACAAATTACAATGTTGATGCTTCTTCACTTGGTAATACTTGATGCATGCTTTGTGCCTAGCTAAAAGGCGTTAAAGAAAAGCGCTTATGGGAGGCAACCCATTATTTTTACTTCTACAATTTTTCTTTTATTGAGTCAAGGAGGATGTTTACTTCTGTAGCAACTCCTTTGTATCTTTATTTTCTCGCATTGTTGTGCCAAGAGTAGCCTCTAATGTTAAGACGATGCTTAATTTTGATTGCTGCGCATAAACAGATTTTTGCTGTTCACTGTACGAAATTCCTAAAATCACCAGATTGTTAATTAAATCTGAAAATTTTTGTGCGTAATCTTTATGAATGTCTGAATCTTTCATTAGACTAGAGTTTTTCGATCTGAGCGTTGTAAGTGCCTCGAAAAAATTCGTCTTTGCGGACTGTTCTGTTTTAGACAGATTATGCCTTTTTATTTTGCATTCTCTCTTTTACTAGTGTTGAGTGAAATTCTTTTTTGGGTGGAAGAGCTTCACATAACATCAGTGGCTGTAGCTAATGTTTAAAGTAACAAATCATATTGCGTCTATATAGAACATGTGAGTTTTTGATTATGCACTAACCCTCTAATGAGATCTACTTCGAGTTTGGTGTGACGGAAGTTTTCAAGGGTCAAGAGAGAAGATGATATAATAGGATCAAGAAGAGTGAAGAGCTTAAGCTTGGGGAGGCTCCCATGGATCTCCCCAGCATATTTCAAGAAGACTCAAGCGTCTAAGCTTGGGGATGCCTTGGGCATCCCCTTCTTCATCGTCAAAATTATCAGGTCATCTCTAGTGAAACTATATTTTAATTCTTTCACATCATATGTGCTTTTCTTGGAGCGTCTGTGTGCTTTTATTTTCAGTATTGCATTTTTATTTTCAATAAAGCTTGACTGGACCCTAGCATTCTTGATTGGGAGAGAGACACGCTCCGTTTTTTCATGAGAATACTCCTATTCTTCACTTATATTTGTTGAGTATTCATATCTAGCGCTGTTCAGCTTTTAGCTCTTGTTTTCATGTATCTCTTGTCAGAGCTATTAGCTTTCTTTTGTAGAAAGTACTCTCTTGCTTCACTTATACCTATTTGGAGAGTTGATTAAATAAGTTGATTGGTGTTTGGTTGGTTCAGAAAATGTTGCATGTGGTAATTGGTATAAGGAAAAACTTGCTTAATCTTGTAGATCACTAATTTGGATAACTTGATGCTTGTCAATTGTTTTGAGTTAACAAGTAGATCATGATTAAAATGTGCATCATATGAGTTAAGCCTATTAGTGAAGAACTACCGTAAAGCTTATTGAAAATTTGGGTTGCATCGGTGGTATCTCTAAGGTAACATATTTTCTAATAACAGGGTTTGGTTAACAAGGAAGACAATTAACAAACACCTCTCAAAAATAGATACTCCTCCATGGTATGTGATTGATGGAAGGCACACGAGGATTCGGTTAGCCATGGCTTGTGTTAGCAAGGTTGGGAGGAGTATCAAATATTTTATACAATCTCTATATGCTTTCAAAAACCTAAAAGCTCTAGCACATGACTTAATCCCTGCTTCCCTCTGCGAAGGGCCTTTCTTTTACTTTTATGTTGAGTCAGTTTTCCTATTCTTTCTGTCTTCCACAAGCAAACACTAGTGTCAACTTTGTTACAACATGCGTTATATGCAATATATTGAACTTGTTATACTACTTTGTGTTGACAATATCCATGAGATAAATATGTTGAAAGTTGAAGCAAATGCTGAAACTAAATTCTTCCTTTGTGTTGATTGAATACCTTTTATTAGAAACTATTGCTTTATGAGTTAACACTTATGCAAATATGTTTGATGCTTGTCTCGAAAGTACTATTCATGAAAACGTTTAGCTTGTGTGATTCATTGTTTACTCATTATCTATTTGCTAGCAAATTATAGACCATTGACTTGGATCACTTCATTCATTTACATGTGCCTTGCAATATTATATGATCAAGATTATGATGGTAGCATGTCACCTCAAAAATTATTTTGTTTTTATCGTTTACCTACTCGAGGACGAGTAGGAACTAAGCTTGGGGATGCTGATACGTCTCAAACGTATCTATAATTTTTGATGTTCCATGCTTGTTTTATACCAATTGCTACATGTTTTGCATCTACTTTATATCACTTTTATACATTTTTTGGGACTAACCTATTAACAAGATGCCGAAGTGCCAGTTCATGTTTTCTGCTGTTTTTGTATTCCAGAAAAGCTAGTCTGGAAATATTCTCGGAATTGGACGAAACTACGCGGGGGTGCCTATTTTTCCAGAACACGCCTGACGGAGCGAAGGAGCAACAGAGGAGGGCCACCATGTGGCCACACGCACCTAGGGCGCGGGCCCCCCTCTGCCGCGCCCTAGGGTGGTGTGGGCCCCTCGGGGGTCCGCAACCGCCGCCCTTTCGCCTACTTATTCCCCCCGACGCGAAAACCCTAAGTACCTGAGCAAATATCCACGAAAAGTATCAGAGACGCCGCCGCCGTCAACCCTAGCTCGGGAGGGTTCAGAACCTCTTCCCGGCACCCTGCCGAAGAGGGGAATCGTCACCGGAGGCTTCTACATCGCCATGCCTGCCTCCGGAGTGATGCGTGAGTAGTTCATCCTTGGACTACGGGTCCATAGCAGTAGCTAGATGGTTATCTCTCCACTTTGTGCCATCATGTTTAGATCTTGTGAGCTGCCCTACATGATCAAGATCATATTATTGTAATGCTACATGTTGTGTTTGCTGGGATCCGATGAATATTGAATACTATGTCAAGTTGATTATCAATTTATCTTATATGTTATTTAAGATCTTGCATGCTTTCCGTTACTCGTAGATGCTTTGGACAAGTAGATGCTTGTAACTCCAAGAGAGAGTATTTATGCTAGATAGTGGGTTCATGCCTCCGTTTAACCTGGGATAGTGACAGAAAGTTCTAAGGTTGTGGATGTGCTGTTGCCACTAGGGATAACCTAACGATGCTATGTCCACGGGCATATGTGTTTGTTTACATTACGCGCTTTACTTAATGCAATTATCCGTTGCTTGCAACTTAATACCAACGGGGGACTCGGATGACAACCGGCGGTGGATTATTAGTCATAGATGCTGTTGGATAACGGTCTATGTATCTTGTCGTAATGCCCAATTAAATATCATAGTAGTCAACATGTCATATATATGCATTGTCATGCGCTCACTATTTTCCAATTGCCTAGCTGTAATTTGTTCACCCAACATGTTAGTTATCTTTTATGGAGAGACACCACTAGTGAACTGTGGACCCCGGTCCATTCTTTTACACTGATTAAACAACCACAAACTACAAACTGTTCCTTTTTCATTCTCTGCAATTTAATACTCATTTTCCACACGAGACGTTTAATCCTTTGTTTTCAGCAAGCCGGTGAGATTGACAACCTCACTGTTTCGTTGGGGCAAAGTACTTTGATTGTGTTGTGTGCAGGTTCCACGTTGGTGATCGTGTTGCGCCGTGCGGCCACCAACAACCTTCTGAAGAGTTGCTGCTCCTACTGGTTCGATAACCTTGGTTTCTTTCTGAGGGAAAACTTGCTGCTGAACTGCATCATACCTTCCTCTTGGGGTCTCCCAACGAGCGTGTGATTCACGCCATCACCAACTTTTTTAACCTTTCCTCCCGGTGGTTTGACAATATTAGAAGCATCTTCACAAAATATTATATGACCTCCTTCAACATTTTCTACTACCAAATCCTTAACTAAAGCTACTGAAGAGTCAATTTTTAATTGTTCAGCAGGTTCTTTAGGTTTCCTCTCACTTTTATTAAGGACACTAGTTATCATAGAATGCTCTTTTACTCTAACAGGAAATGGCAATTTTTCAACATAAGGAGCAGGTAAAATAGGATCAAAGGTATGCACTTGAGTAGCATCATCAGAAATAGGAGTGATCTCGATTTCTTTAAAAGGTTCATGATACCTTTTCCACTTTTGCTTAGGAATATTAATATGAGAGGCAAAAGATTTAAAAAGATAAACAATAATTTGAGAATCAAGTCCATACTTAGCACTAAACTCACGAAAGTCAGGAGTTTCACCATAAGACTCAATGCATTCATAATCATAAATTATACCTGATTCATTACCTTTATCCATTTCCCAGTCTTCAGTATTGCGTTGAATTCTTTCAAGAAGGTCCCATTTATCTTCAACCTTCTTATTTGTGAAAGATCCACCAGATGAAGCATCAAGTAAGTCTTTATCATGAATGGGGCATTTGAGCATCAAAGATTTCAATCTCCCCCAAGCTTGAGCAATACTTTCTCCATTGCGTGGCTAGAAGTTATACATATAATTCCTATCTTGGTGTATTTCATGAAGAGGATAAAATTTAGAATAAACGAGAGGCACAATTTTTTCCCAATCCAAGAGATGAGAATTATCCAGTAGCCTGTAGCACTCCAAAGCCTTGTCTTTCAATGACAATGAAAATAATTTCCTCATGATTACTTCTATAGGAACACCTCCCATCTTAAACAAGCCACGTAATTCTCTCATAAACAGCAAGTGGTAACCAGGATGGACAGTTCCATCTCCTGCATAACGGTTACTCATAACACGATCAACAATCCCCATAGGTATTTTAAATGGAATATCTTCAGTAGGTGGAGGACCCCTTGAGACCACAAGAGCAGTGGAGAGGGTGTCCCCAAACATCAGTTCAAAAGCAGACGGCTCCATAATTAAATAAAGCAACAGGCAAAAATAAAAAGGGCACTTACAGTTAAAGTTCTCCTTACCAATTCCACTTACCAACATTGCTTTACTCCCCGGCAACGGCGCCAGAAAATAGTCTTGATGACCCACAAGTATAGGGGGTGTATCGTAGTACTTTTGATAAATAAGAGTGTCGAACCCAACGAGGAGCAGAATGTGCTGGCAAGTAGTTTCGTGCAAGGTTTTACTGCAAATACTAACAGACAAGTTTTTATTGGTTTTGTAATAGCAAGTAAATAAAAGAAAGCAATAATAATTGCAGAGAGTGGCCCAATCCTTTTTAGCACAAAGGACAAGCCGGTGGTGTTACTTATGATGGCTAAAACGTTCTTGAGGACACACGAGAATTTCGTCAAGTCACTTTCGCTTCATACCGCTGCTTAGTCTTTAATATTTTGATAAGTGTTGTGTGGGTGAACCTACGCTAATGTATAGCCCTTACTTGGACAAATACATACTTGCGATTAAACCTTCTTACAAGCATCCGCAACTGCAAGAAAGTATTTAAGAATTAACTAACCACGGCTTTAAACTCCGGGATCCTACACTCCCTTGTGCAACAGCTTACCAACGGGGGTTTAGGTTTCTGTCGCTCCGGCAACCCCACAATAAGCAAACTAAATACACAATGCATTCTCCTAGGCCCATAAAGGTGAAGTATCATGTAGTCGACGTTCACACGACACCACTAGAAGAATAACATCACAACTTAAATATCAAACTATTAAATACTACTCAACATAATTCCACTACTAGTGACAAGACTTCTCCCATATCCTCAAGAACTAAACGAACTACTCACGAGACATCATATGGATCATGATCAGAGGTGATAAAGTGGTGAACAACAATCTGGACATAAAAGTAATTCATCGGTAAAACTCACTAGCATCAACTACAACAAGTAATCAACACCGAGAAAGTAATCCCCAATAAACTACACAAGGAGGAACCCTAGATGTCTCAGCGGAACGGAGCGGAGCGGTGGTGGTGATGGTACTGGCGGTGTAGATGGTGTGGATGATGATCCCGATGAGGCCCGTGGTGATGACGATGACGATGGCGACGATTTCCCCCCTCCGGGAGGGAACTTCCCCGGCAGATTTCTCCCTGCCAGAGAGCTTTTCTCTCTATGTTTTCCGCCCCCGAGACGGCGGCGGAATATTTCTTAGAAGCGTCCCCCATGTTAGGTCACGAAGAAGATATACACGAGAGGGAGGATGACGGGGATGTACCCTTCGGGTGTTCTGCTATGAGGATACCTGGTGCACGTATGAGCTAAGGCCCATGGACAGGCCTCGACCAAAGCCCACGAAGGTGGCCCGAGAAGATGACGTATGCTCCAAGTTTAGTAAACCCTAAGTCGGTAGAAACCTACCTTACCTGTAAACCTAGTCGGTTGCGAATCCCGAGACCCAGCCTCCTATATAAAGGCTAGGAGGGCCACCGATCTAGGGCAAGCAATCCTCGAACCACCATAGTCCTAGCAAGATCGCATCTCGCCGGGACATCGCTGTAGCTCCATTGTACACCTCATATATCAATAACCAGACAAGCAGAAAGTAGGGTGTTACCCTACGGGGGCCTGAACCTGGGTAAACCTCGCTTGTCAGCCGACGATACTACCAGCACCACCACGTCTCTCCCTCTAATCACAACCCTAGGTACCGAACTATGGGTATTGATGAGTTAACCCCTCATCAATTGGGGCCGTCTGTGGGAAGGACTGGTGTTGGATCTGCGGTTTCGGTGGCTCCATTAGCAAACGGCAACTCGCCGACCTCGGAGGCGAAGATCGACTCGCCAACTTCATCAGCAAACGGCAACTCGCCGATTCCTTCGGCGAAGATTGACTCGCCAACTTCATCAGCAAACGGCAACCCGTCGATTCCTTCGGCGAAGATCGACTCGCCTACTCCACCAGCAAAAGGCAACTTGCCACCCTCATCGATAATCGCGCCGATGTACTTCGGCTCCTTCGGGTTCGACCCGCACCATCCAATCACGCGCCCAGTGTTTGCGGATCTCCACTCAGGTGTGGATATGACTTTTGGTAACTTCAATTTCCATGTTAGTCGTTGGGGAACGCAAAACTTGACAGATCCACGTCAACTCGCGGCAATCGCGCCCGCATCTCTGTCGATCACATCTGCACCAACTGTGGCCGCGCTGCCGATTCCTTCATCGGTCGCACCCGCGTCGTCGACTGCACAATTCACGATTCTTTCGTTGGCAAAAAACGCTTCTTCATCGACCGTTTCGCCAAGCTCTGCATCAGCATCTTTCGACCTCCACGGTGAAGCCGAGGAAGATGTCGAGTCAGTCTTCCAATACGACAGTGACGAACCACGCGTGCAGTATGAGGACTGCAGCAACTTCGACTATTCCACCGACGACAGCGATGGTGAAAAAGGCATAATCTCAAACGCCATCCCTTTTCAAGTCTATATGGCTCTGGGAAACAATGGCGCAGAAGGCGAGACATCTGAAACCGCAGCTCATCGCGCACCACCAGCATATCCCGCCACGGTAACCATGTCGGACGGTCAGACGCAACTCGTCATCACGGAAGAGATGGCAGCAAAAGCAAAAAGGTCATTGAAGAATGCCTCCTAATGCCCGAAGGTTCGACTCGCGAAGAACTCGCGACATACCAATTCTTCATGTGGCAAGAAAATCTTTGACTGAAAAACTACAAAGCAACACTCGACGAGCGGAGGAGACAGGCCAGCGTGTCGAGTGCGCGGCGAGCACAGTTGTCATCCCTCTACTCGACATGGCAAACTTCCGCACGGCATCGTTCCAGGGTGCCACGCCTCTCCGAGAGGGACCGAGCGGATCTTACCGCAATCTGGATGTGTCATTCATGACAGTCGATGAAGAAGGACTCCTGTCCCCAAGACAACCGAGGGTGCCTTGATGTCAGTATCCGCATATCTCAGAACAATGCAGCCAGCTGCAAACGATCCAAATGGGGCAATGCACCGACAGCAAATCAGATCCCTCAATTTAGCTGCTGCGGCATTGGCTCCTGTAGTCGACGGCAAGCACCAAGTCACAGAAGATGCGGATGAAGCACTCGAGGATAGTGTCGACACGCTGGATGAAGCACGAGACATTGCGCACGCTCATACAGCTGTTTACCAGCAAAACCTCCGCAACTATCATGGCCGTCGACTGCGCACCAGGTCCTTCATGGTCGGCGATTTGGTGCTTCGACTGAAGCAGAAGAAGGTGCACAAGCTCGCCTCTCCATAGGAGGGACCCTTCATCGTCACCGAGGTCATCGATGGTGGCGCATACAGATTGAAGCACGCGAAGACAGGCGAACCTTCGCACAATCCTTGGAACGTTGCGCACCTGCGCCGTTTCTATGCTTAGACTGCTCAGTCATCAAATGTAATAGGCAATAGGTCGGATAGCTCCAGTTTTCAGACGCGCTCCTTTCCTTACCAGGGTACCTAAGGGGACTGGAAGGTTTTTAATGAGGCGGCCTGCAGCTTAACATTCAAATGGAACATAATCAATGTTCCTCTATTCCTCACTGTTTACTCTTCTCACAAACAATGCAAAAACAAAAAACAGCCACACCCGAATACTCGGGGGCTGCACTCTCAAAAAACATCAATCTTCGGCAACGACACCTTGGCCACGCCCGAACACTCGGGGGCTGCGCCTTAACAGGTTAACCACAAACAAAACCTTGGCCGCACCGGAACATTTGGGGGTTGCGCCAACAGGTCAAACATAAGCATAAACACCGACGCACCCGAAGACTCGGGGGCTGCGCCGCACAAAGTTCAAGCAAA
This sequence comes from Poa pratensis, assembly GCA_947311845.1. Classification (NCBI taxonomy): domain Eukaryota; kingdom Viridiplantae; phylum Streptophyta; class Magnoliopsida; order Poales; family Poaceae; genus Poa; species Poa pratensis. Next base: position 10,872,929 of record CAMZMU010000111.1, read on the forward strand.
AAACATAAACGCTCTGCAGCCACACTCGAATGCTCGGGGGCTGTGCCGCGACAAGTAAAACCTCTCGCACTCACCCGAACACTCGGGGGCTGCGCGACATTAAAACTATACAGAACTTATACTCTGGGGCTGAGCCTGTGTTACATACACGCAGATCGCGAAAATTCATCAGGTAAACTTTATACAAATTTCTAACCAAATACATTCCTAGCCTATTCTACAGGTTCATCCTTTGGTACGGCCCATTCCTCCTCCTCTTTCCACACTCGATGAATCAGGACCAGCGCGTCCGTGCGAGTCTCTTTGTAGTGCTCCTGCATAGGCACAGGACCGCCACCAGGCACGGGTGCGGGTCCCTGAGCAATTCTCTTGAAGTCAATGTTCGGATAATGGGTCCGCACAAATGTGAGTGCAACATTTGCTCCGCCGATGAGCTGCTCTCGCACAAATCTCCTGATGGCCTTGCCTTTACGAAATTTTTCCAACAAAGCTGATAGACCTTTCGGTTGTGCGTTTAAGGGAAACAACGCCTGATGCACTCTAGACAAAGCCAACCTGCAGGTCTCGAGCACAATGGCCGCACGCCAAGCGCGGTCCTGAAGCTGGACAAGCACTCGACTCCTTGCTAGATCTGACCAGAAAGGGCGGGTCGAATACTCCGGTCTATTGGCTTGATCATCCAGGCGTCCGCGCAGTCGAGTTTCCTCTTTCGGTTTATCAAAGCATGCGTGACGAGGGGTTAACTCATCAAATCTCATGGTTAAGGACCTAGGGTTCAGATTATGGGGAGAGAACGTGGTAGTACTGGTAGTTTCGTCAGCTGACAAGCAGAGGCAAAGATTTACCCAGGTTCAGGCCCCTCGGGTGGAGGTAAAGACCCTACTTCCTGCTTGTCTGGTATTGATCGTGTGGGATTATGCGGTTACAAGGAGGCTCCGGCGAGATGTCGATCTCGCTAGGGCTTTGGTGGTTCGAGTATTGCGTGTCCAGGATCGATGGCCCTCCCAGCCTTTATAAGAGGCTGGGTCTCGGGAGTCCGTAACCGACCCTGTTTACATGTAAGGAAAGTATAAACCGACTATGCCTACGTCTAATCTTGGAGGGTACTCCATCTTGTTGGGCCTTTCGTCATGGGCTTCATGTAGGCTCTTGATAGTTGGGCCTTAGTCGACACGTGCACCAGGTACTCTTACGGTAGGGTACCCGAGATGTATATCCTTGTCAGTAGCCCCCGAGTACTTGTCTGACTCGAAGAATCGGGCATGGACTCATTCGTAAGTGCACGTCATATGCTTTGTATTATAATTGGAATTCTTGTATGAATAGCACATGTTGGCTATGTCGAGTATCTCATCGATTGTGGTTTTTGCTTATGATGATCAAGGGATAATAGCTTAGCAGGCCCAGTACACTCGACGGATCGGGACTAGTTAACTACACATTCGGGTAAAACCTTACTAGCTTTCAATCAAACTCGAGTCCCCGGACTCGAATCTGGAACAAACTGGTCAGATTCGACTAGGCCGCGGAGGTCTTACTGAGTCGATCTGCAGTATAGATTTGAATTTTACCCAACGCGTCCGTCAGGATTTTTCATCATGTCTGCTGAGATGGAAAGTATAAGGATTGGCGTTGCTGGAACGGTCCTTAGCCCAGCTCGAAAGTTCGGCGGGTCTTACCTTTGCACTATGCGTGCAGCATCCGAGGTATTTGTGGCGGACGCAACTCGGGAATGTTTCGAGTATGATTTTGTATATGAACAGAGTCGATCCTTTTGTCGACTGACACTTTGTCGTTATTCTATCGGGTGCGCGACAGCGCTCCCGATGGGAGTAGCCCCCGAGATTGTGCTTTATTGCTTGCAATGGAGGATAATCTCAGATATTCTTACCTTGCATATGTTAATCGAAGAAATTTTTGCCGTAATTCTATCGGGTGCACGATAGTGCTCCCGATGGGAGTAGCCTCCGAGATTATGATGTATTGCTTGTAATGGAGGATAATCTCAAAATCATTTTATCTTGAGCATCTCCAGTCGAAATTTTTTTGATATGCTCCCGATGGGAGTGATATGCCTCAGCTGAAGGAACGGTCGAGTGACCAATTTTGCCTTAACATTGCTTTTTCACACCCGAACCAAACAAGGCAGTCGAATGACCGAGATGCGTTGGGCAGACTCGAATGTTTTCTGATCAGAGCGCTTGAGATGACGTCAGGTATGACGTTTTTGGCGACTGCGCTGCCTGACACGCGGTGGCGTGCGTTATGCTGTGATGGATGGGACGTGACACATAGGTGGGCCCATTGCGCAGCGCTGACCGAACGACGGTGCCGTTTGGACTTGATTTGACCACTCTGGCCCACTTTTTACGGAGGCGTGATGATGGCTCCTCTTTTTGCGTGCGTAGTGGGCGGAGTGGCCGGCGACGGTTGCCCTCCACGTTTGCCACGTGTACGGTGAGATTGCGTGCGTAACGCACGATTAGGATCTGAACGGCTGTGATTGCTTTTGATTTGTGGTAAATAGGGGAACGGCGCTGGCATTATTTTTTACTTTGCCATTTGCTCTGCGCGCCGCCCCTGCTTCATCGTCTTCCTCTCGCCTCCATTGTTCTTGCGCCCGAGCTCCCGCTGTTCCCCTTAGCCACCACTGCCATGGCGCCAAAGAGAAAGCTGCTGCTGCCGACGCGCCCGCGACCGACGCGGCCGCTCTGAAGGGGAAGAAGACTGCGGCTGGCGCATCTGCGCCCGCCGTCGACCTCAAGAAGAGCGACGGCGATTGGATGAAATCCACCATCAAGGAGGCGCATCTGGACAAGCTTCGCGAGGAGGGAATGCTGCCACCCGCGGACCAGCTGTTCGTCCGCGCCGTCGCCCAAGGAGGTACTCCCCGAGCCTCGCGCTAACGAGCGCGTTTGTTTTGCGGAGTTTCTGCCTAGGGGTTTTTCGCTTCCCTTCCACGACTTTGTTCGTGGATTGATGTATGCATACGGGGTGCAAATCCATGATTTCACCCCGAATGGCATTATGCACATTGCCTGTTTTATGGTTTTGTGCGAGTGCTTCTTGGGAGTTTCTCCCAGCTGGGCCCTCTGGAAGTCGATTTTCATGGTCCGGCCCAACAACCGAGGCGGCCGCACCTATCCTGTTGGCGGCTTCGGGATCCAGGTGCGCAGCGACACCCGCTACTTCGCCCTGAAGCCAGTCGACTCGGCGCAAGGGTGGAGGAAGAGGTGGTTCTATGTGCGCGTCGACCAGGAAGGAGTCCCGCCATTTTCGACTGCTGGCATACTCGCGAGGACGAATGCCTGGGACCACCCGCTGTCGGCTGAAGAAAAGGCAGAAGCGGCGCCTCTGCTGTCGAAGATTGGAGAGCTGCTGAGCAGCGTAACTGGTGTGCATTTGATTGCCACCTTTGTGAAGATGCGGGTGTGGCCGCTCCGCATTCGCGCCCACCCCATGTGGGAGTACGAGGGTGCGCTCGACGCCACCCGAATGAGCAAGGAGGAGCTGTCGAAGAGCGAGCTGGTGTCACATGTGCGGTCCATCACCAGCACGAAGTCCAGCGAGCCCTGCAACGTCGACTGCCCTGTCACTCCTTATGGTCCTGATAGGCCTTTGGAGGAGGTTAGTGAACTATCAAGTTTATGATCTCCTGCTTTTGTTATTTTGTTGTGCATCTTTGTAACTTTCGACTGCTGTATTTTGTATGCAGGGCCATTCAACTGCATCAACCCTTCCTCCTCTTCCCGAAGATGGCCCAACTCATGAAACGGAGGTGCAAACGGTAGAAACGAAGGGAGGAGATGAATCGCCTCTACCTTCGGCTACCACATCTCCCATGGAAGAGGTCGAAGAGGAAGGGGCAGAGGAAGTACAGGCCAAGGAGCCGCCACGACTGATAATGTGAGCGAGGTTCCCACTCGCAAGCGCCGTCGGGCGGCCCGAGTTGTGTCTTCCTCCACGAGTTCACCCGCGAAGGAATCAGATGTGAGAGATGACGGAGACTCGGGCTCGTCTCCTACTGCCACAGCTGCTCCTTTGAACGTGAGCCCGTTGAGCTCAGCTCCTCCTCCCAGTCGGGTGAGGAGCTACTTTTTGGAGGCCCAAACTTTGACAACCTTGATACTGATGAGGAAGAAGAGCACAGGTATGCGTCTGAGCTTTTTGTACTAAAGTTTTTGTTTGTTGATATTCTTGCTTATGTTGTATTTCGTCTGTCACTCGCAGTGCTGAGACTGTGCGCCCTCTGACTCCCCCATCCGAGAAGATGACGACCCCTGAGCACCCGGAAGTCTCTCACGTGGCTCCAGAAGTCGTTCAATCAGCAGCCACAACTACTGCTATTGAGACGGCCAAGGCTATGAGTGCCGCAGCTCCGGAGGTCGGGACATCAGCCGCGAAGCCCGTGCCTTGGACAGAACACGTAAGTGTCTTTTTGTCGAGTCCGCATACGGGACTGGTTATGTATAACTTATGCTGATTTCGTGTGCTTGCAGCCTTACTACCTCAACTTGGTAGAATCGGGCAAGGCTTTTGTCCAACTGGAGCAAGAGAGGGACAGCCTGCGCACCAGTTTGGAGCAACTCACTCGTAAGTGTATTTTGATTCTTAACCCGAAGTCCCTTTTGCACTGTCTTTGCTTAGTTGAGTGTTTGAATTACTTCTTGCCATCAAATTCAGATGACAAGGCATCGGCTGAGTCCCGGGTGAAGGAGCTAGAAGATGCACTCGCCAAGCAGCGTGCTGAGTCGAAGAAGGCTTTGGATGATGCCAAGAACTCCGCTGCCTTGCGCGAGAAAGAGTATGCTGAGCGTCTGGCTAGCCTCACCCGAGACGTGGGCGGTGAGTAAATTTGCCACTTTTTGTTTACTTCTGTTGCCGCTGAATGTCGTGTAAGAGTTTCTGTTCTTTCTGATTTTTGAAGGAGCTGTTGGCGCACCGGCACCTGTAGACCAGGCGAGTGGCGATTTATCCCTCGACCGTGCTATTGGCGACCTGGACGTCGTCTCCGCCCAAGCAAGGATGCACTCGCCAAGTCTACGAGCACACTCGGCGCCGTATACAAGGGCGTGTTCCCGTCTGGCCAACTTCCATCGACTGTGGAAGGCTTCGCCGACGTCCTAGGCCCGGGAACCTCCACGATGGCGAATTTTGCTCGCACCCTGACGGTACGCGGCTCAGAAACCACCCTCAAGCTCCTTTTAGGTCATGGGATAGAGGGTGACTTCAAGGCCGCTCTGTCTGATTTCCCTCGGAAGCCGGATGGGAAGCTGGTGTCTCTGAAGCATGTGAACGAGCCAGCCTCGCAGCTGGCTGAAATTTTTATGACTACCGTGGAGCGCCGGTCAGCGGAGGTCGCCAATCGCGCGCGTAGGGCTAGGTCGGAGTCTGCATCATAGACTTTAGGGCCATCTTCCCTTTTGTTGGACTGTAATTATACTTTTATGATACCTCGAGTATGCTTATGCTTTTGCCACACTTGTATGGATTTGGTTCCTTGTTGTGTTTCTGCCTGTAAGGCTATGTGCTGTTACTCGCCTGAGCTTTGTGATGAGTTTCTCATGAACTTTTATGATGTTTGGAACAGAAACGGGCAGCCGCTACTTCATCTGGCTCGTCGCGGCATCGTGCTCCTACTCGATCTCGAGCTCAGGTGGCAAATGATGCCGCAGTAATGCGTTATATGAAGGCTCGAGTCGCAAAACTGGAGCAAGAGTTGAAGAGTGCCCAGAGCGAGCTGGATATGATGAGGGCGAGGCCTGCTTTACCCACTCAGCGAGAGGACTATGTGCTTGGCGAGATGGAGATCGTGAACAGACAACTCGAGTGTAAGCATGACTGCCTTGATCTCAAGAGTTCATAGTCTGTCCTTTTTGTTGATCCAACGTCCTTGTTGCAGGTTTTGTTCCAGACTTCCAGGCGGAGCAGGCTCGTGTTGATGAGCAGTTGAACAATGCGACTGACGAACCAACGACGGGCCGTCAGCACTTTCGCTTGGATAAGACCGAGCGCATACTCGCAACTCTAAGGATCGAGTGTGGCGGAGCACTCTGCTGCTCGAGTTATGCAGGTCGGCCTTCAGTCGAATCAACCAGACTCTTTTCCCGACGGGCCGCAACCTCAAGGAATCCATGCGTTGCTCGGGCTTTTCCGGAGTGCAGGTCCATTCGAGATTTTATCACCCAGAAGCTTGTGGATGGAGCCAACGCAACGATGGCGTATATCCGGAGTAAGCGTCCACATATGCAGCTACGTCCACCCGTGCCTGGATCGACTTTGTCACAGTCGCAACTTGACGATACAGTCGAATATGCGAGGGTATGGTTGAGTGTTATCACGCTCAACTTATGGGCCCTGTTCTTCCAGTCAAGGACGAACCGGAAGATTAGGGTTTCTGTATATAGGGCAGCCCCCGAGTGTAAATTTGCCACTTATACGTAGTGATATTTATTTATATGTATGTGCGCAGCCCCCGTGTGTATCGAGTGGGGTTTATGAAAAACACTTAGTATGGAACATGAATTGCACAGCCCCCGAGTGTTCGAGTGAGGCTGTGAATTTTTGCGATGTTTGAAGCTTCAATTCATGATTTTGAGCAACTTTTTGTTTATGTATGATTTTATGACCCAGCCCCCGAGTATTCGAGTGCGGCTGGGGTATTATGTTTGAAGAAGGAGCGAAAGCTCATGCTTTGAGATAGCGCAGCCCCCGAGTATTCGGGTGAGGCTAAGGTTGTGCGAATAAGTTATGCGAGTAGTAAGCAGGGAGAAATATGAGGAATCATTGACTATATTCCATTTTTGAATGTTAAGCTGCAGGCCGCCTCATTAAAAACCTTCCAGTCCCCTTAGGTACCCTGGTAAGGAAAAGAGCGCGTCTGAAACCTGCAGCCATCCGACATATGTGCCTATTACATTGTGCGACTGAGCAATCTAAGCATAGAAACGGCGCAGCTGCGCAACGTTCCAAGGATTGTGCGAGAGTTCCCTGTCTTCGCGTGCTTCAGTCTGTATGCTCCACCACCAATGACCTCGGTGATGATGAAGGGTCCTTCCCATGGAGAAGCGAGTTTGTGCACCTTCTTTTGCTTCAGTCGAAGTACCAGGTCGCCAACCTCAAAGGACCTGGTACGCAGTCGACGGCTGTGGTAGTTGCGGAGGTCTTGCTGATAGACAGCTGTGCGTGCTAGCGCCGTGTTGCGTGCTTCTTCGAGCAAGTCGACTGCATCTTCGAGTGCTTCATCTGCATCTTCTTCGTTGTATGCCTCGACTCTTGGTGCATTGAATCTTACATCTGATGGCAGGATTGCCTCTGCGCCGTAGACCATAAAGAATGGGGTGAATTGTGTTGAAGCGTTGGGAGTTGTGCGTAGGCTCCATAGCACAGACGGGAGTTCTTCGACCCAAGCACCCGCGGCCCTTTTGAGTGGCACCAGGAGGCGTTTCTTGATTCCGCTCGTCACGAGTCCATTGGCTTTTTCGACTTGGCCATTGGATTGCGGGTGTGCCACAGATGCATAATTGAGCGTAATGTCTGCTCTTTGCAGAAGGATCGGAACTCTTCAGCCGTGAAGTTTGTACCGTTATCAGTGATGATGCTACTTGGCACACCAAAGCGGTATATGATGGATTTTATGAAATTGACTGCTGTAGTGGCAGTCGAACTTGTGATAGGGACTGCTTCAATCCACTTGGTGAACTTGTCGACCGCCACCAGAAGGTGAGTATGCCCTCCATGGGAGGATTTTTTGAGTGGCCCGACCATATCGAGCCCCCACTGGGCGAAGGGCCAGGCCAATGGTATTGTCTTCAACGCCGATGCGGGTGCGTGCGGCTTTGTGGCGAATTTTTGACAGCCGATGCACCTTTTGACTATGTCCTCCGCGTCTTTGAGTGCTGTGGGCCAGTAGAAGCCTGCGCGAAAGGCTTTGGCTACGAGTGATCGACTGCTGGCGTGATGCCCGCAGGTACCTGCATGAATATCACGAAGGATGGCTGGCCATCTTCGAATGCTATGCAACGTTGGAACATACCTGATACGCTGCGCTTGTATAGTTCGCCGTTGATGACGGTGTATGCTTTAGATCGTCGAGTGACGCGTCTTGACTCTGTTATGTCTTCAGGTACCTCGCCGCGGAGTATGTATGCGAGGAAAGGTTGAGTCCAAGTTGGCTCAATGAGGAGTACCTCGACTGGCGGGTCCTCTGTGCTAGGTGCTTTGCTCTTGGCTGGTGCGGCTGATGTAGGAGATGTTCGCTTTTCTTGATGGACCTGTGCTCGATGCGCTCGAGGAAGACACCAGGTGGAACTGGTGCTTTGGTCGCGCCAATGTTGGCTAGCTTATCTGCTTCTTCGTTACTCTCGCGCCCTATGTGCCGCAACTCGCAGCCTTCGAAGCTGCCCTCCATGAGTTGTACAGGTCACGGTAGGCGATCATGTTATCTGCGATTGCATCGCAGGCCTTCATTGTTTGCTGCACCACAAGATTCGAGTCACCATAGATCATCAGTCGAGTGCACCCGAGGGCTTTGGCCATCCGCATGCCATGGATCAGGGCCTCGTACTCAGCTTCGTTATTGGATGGTAACTCGAATCCATCTGCAGGATATAGCGAAGCTTGTCGCCTTTTGGTGATATGAGGATGACACCTGCGCCTGCGCCTTCGTTCTTCTTTGAGCCGTCAAGTACATAGTCCATGAGTTGGACACATCTGGTGCTCCTGGCAATGAGCTTCGATCCACTCGGTATGGAAGTCAGGTAAGACTTGTGCTTTGATGGCCTTCGGGTAATCATACTTGATATCTCGTGGTCCTAGCTCGATGAGCCATTTTGCGACTCGCCCAGTTGCGTTGGGGTTTGTGAGGATGTCCCGATCCCTGAGGTGCTGATTACAGTGATCGGGTGCTCTGCGAAGTAGTGCGTCAGCTTCCTTGAGGACATGAACACGGCGTAGGCCAGCTTTTGATAGTGCGGGTACCGCTGCTTTGATATGGAGAGCACTTCACTCAAGTAATAGACTGGCGTTGTATGCTTTGGGCGTGTCCCTCCTCCCTGCGTTCGACTACCAGTACGGTGCTACCACCCTGTTAGTTGCGGAGACATATAGGTATAGTGGCTCTCGTTCCCTTGGTGCGACGAGGATTGGAGGGCTTGTGAGGACTCGCTTGAGGTCCGTGAAGGCTGCTTCGGCTTCTGGCGTCCACTCGAATTTGTCTGCTTTCTTCATCAGTCGATAGAACGGGAGTGCTTTTTCGCCAGTTTGCTGATGAATCGACTGAGTGCTGCCACTCGACCCGCTAATTTTTGCACGTCATGGAGCTTTGAAGGCCTTTGCATCGTCAAGATGGCCTGTATTTTCTCCGGGTCGCCTCGATTCCACGAGCCGAGACTAGATACCCAGGAGCTGCCCGGCTGGCACGCCGAACGTGCACTTCTTCGGGTTGAGCTTGATGTGGAAGCGTTTGAGGTTTGCGAACGTCTCTCGCAAGTCATCGAGTAGTGTGTTTTCCTCCCTTGTTGTGATGACGATGTCGTCTACGTAGACCTGGACGTTTCGCCCAATTTGCTTCTTGAGGCAGTCTTGCATCATGCGCTGGTAGGTTGCGCCTGCGTTCTTGAGCCCAAAGGCATGGTTGTGTAGCAGTAGACCCCGAGTGGGGTTATGAACGCCGTTTTCTCTTCATCCTCTTCCTTCATCCTTATCTGGTGGTAACCCGAGTAAGCATCCAGGAAGGACAAGCGAGCGCACCCGGCGGTGGAGTCGACGATCTGGTCGATTCGAGGTAGTGGAAAGTGATCCTTTGGACAGCATTTATTGAGTGCTGTGAAATCTACGCACATCCGAAGGATATCTGTGTGCTTCTTCTCTACGAGTACGGGGTTGGCCACCCATTGTGATTTCTTGATTTCTCTGATGAAACCTGCTGCGAGTAGTCTGTCGACTTCGGCTTCGACTGCGGTTCTTTTCGGGCCGGATATGCGGCGCATTGTTTGCTTGACTGGTTTAGCATCTGGAAATAATTGGAGAGAGTGCTCGGCGAATTCCCTGGGAATACCTGGCATGTCGGCTGGACACCACGCAAATATATCCCAGTTCTCACGGAGGAATTCGACGAGCGCGCTTTCCTATGCGATAGGCAGACTCGAGAGACATTGACTGTCTTGGTCGGGTCAGTCGGGTGCACCTGATGCGACCTTGTGTCATTGGTGGCATTGAATGCTCTGTCGACTGCCACCTTCTTGTGCTCCGGCATAAGTGTTCGATCGTTGGAGACCGCTAGATCGGCGAGTGTTGCTTCCATGCCGAACATCTCAGAGATTTTGCTAAACTCTCGGTCGCAAGAGTCGGACTTTTGGAAGTTTCCTTGACTGTGATTACTCCTTTTGGTCCAGGCATCTTCAGCTGGAGGTATGCGTAGTGTGGACCGCCATGAATCGAGCGAACGTCGGGCGTCCAAGTATGGCGTGGTATTGTGACTTCCAGTCGACAACTTCGAACTCAATCGACTCTGTCCTGAAGTGGTTCTTGTCCCCGAACGTTACGTCGAGTTGTATGGTGCCTTCTGGGCTTATTGCTTTGCCTGGGACGATACCGTGAAAGGTATTTGAAGATCTTGGCAGGTTTTCGACTGACCTGTTCATTTTGCGGAGCGTATCTGCGAAGATGATGTTTATGCCGCTGCCACCATCCATGAAGACCTTGGACATGGCGTAGCCTCCAATTTGTGCGTCGAGTACCAGAGCAGAGTGCCCTGGACGAACGACCGATGGTGGGTGGTCCTCTCTGCTGAAGCTTATTGCAGTTTCGGATCCTTCAAGAATTCAGTTACGGCAGGAGGTGACATGACCGCCATGTTTACTTGTCGAGTGCGAAGTTTTTGCTCCCTGTTGGAAGGGCGACCTTTCTGTATCATGTACATCTGCCCTTGGGGCGGAGGGTACTGAGGTTCGTCCACCCGAGGTACGTTGTATGGCACCCGCGATATTTCCGCCTGCGGCAGGCTGTGGTGGTGGAGGTGGTGCCATCAGAACGGGCACATTGTTTGGCTGAGGCACAGGTGCAGGTGCGGGTGCGTGTGCGGCTGTTGCCTTTCTGAGTTGTACGTATTCAGACGCTAGTTGGTCGAATTCTCTGCAGTTTCTCATCGAGTGATTGGAGCGCAATTTTCCGTCTTCCCCTTGTACAGGTGGAATCTGCAATCAGCATCCATCTTTTCTTCGAATGATCGCTCGGATTGTGCGCCGGAGCGTGACTTGCGCCAGTCTTTCCTCTTGTAGCTGTCGCTGCGTTGGCCGCGGTCTCGACTGTCCCGGCGATCATCTCGACTGTCCCGGCGATCATCTCGACTGTCCCGTCGATCTTCTGACCGTCGGTCGCTTCTGTCTTGGTCGTTGCGGGGTGTGGAGAACCCAGCCGCCATGAATTCGGGTCTGTCGTCGTCGTAGTGACGTTTTGAACGTTGCGCCTTCGGTCGTCTCTGTATGAGTCTCTGCGGCTTCGACTGCCACTTTCATGATTGTCACGGGGTGAGGACCCGCGTGTGGTGCGCGCCATGTCTTCTCCGTCTGCCCACTCAGTCGCGATCTTCAGGAGGTTAGCCACAGAGGTTGGCTTTTGGCGACCAAGTGCTTCTTTGAAGTCTCGCCTGGCGAGGCCCATGATGAAAGCATCCATGGCCATATCTTCTGAAATTACTCCAACTGAGTTGCGTATCTCAGTCCATCGTCTGATGTATGACCTCAACGTTTCGTCTGACCGTTGAACGCAAGCTCGCAGCTCTCGAACGTTTTTGGGCGCTCACATAGAGGCTCGAAGTTTTTGATGAAGTCGTGCGGAAGTGATCCCACGAGTCGTATGTTGATGGAGGTAGAGCCTTGAGCCAGTCGCGGGCTGTGCCTTCGAGCATGAGTCGTATGTATTGCATGGCTGTGATATTTGTGCCTCGCTGGCACGCGACAGCCAGCCTGTAGTCTTCCAGCCACCCTGAAGGTTCCTGTCGACCCGTGTACTTGGGCTGTTCAGATGTGAGTTTGAACCCTTTGGGCATCCGTGTCTCGCGGACGCGTCGAGTGAAGCACAGAGCTCCGTGTGGCTCAGGCTCCGATCAGAGTATGAGTCGCTACTGTAAGATCTGCTCCTGGACCTGCGCCGACGTGAGCCGCTTCTTTCCTTCGAGTGGTGGCGGCGACCACTGCGATTATGCTCTTCACGACGCGTGTCAACTATGGCACGATCTCGACTCCCTCCTGGAGTTTTTGGGATTTGGCGTATGGCCTTCGCCGCTAAGGCGAGTGATTTGATCTGTTGGCGATGTAGTTTTGCATTGGGGTCATCAGCTGGAGGCTTGATTGCCTCTAGGTATGCTGCAGCGGTAAAGAGAGCACCCGCAGCTGTTTTGGGTACTGGCACTCCCTCCTCGTCGTATGTCATGAAAGAGTTGCCTAGTTGCGGGTGAGTGCTGCCCTCTCATCTGGCGCGAGGTGTGACAGCCTTGATCTGGGTCTTGTGTCTGCTCGCCCGGTGGAGCTCAGGGAGAGCTGTCTTCTTCGCGCACTCGACAAGCTAGCTTGCTTTTTACGTTCTTCGAGTGTTGCTCTGATCTGCTGCAGTCGAAGTGATTCCTGCCAGTTGAAGTACTGGAAGGTCAACATCTCCTCCCGTGTTGCGTCTGCTGGCATCATTGTGCACTCCTTGATGACTTTATCTGCTTTTGCTGCCATCTCAGCAGTAATTGTGAGATTTGTGACTCCATCCGGCATAGTAACCGTGCACGGGAACTCTGTAGGCCTGCGACTGGCCGCAGCATCAGATGATTCTGCGGCGAAGGCAACGTAGACCTGCTGGGGTATCACCCGAGGGTATGTGTATGTGTTTTCGAGTCCCGTCATGGACTCGACGTCTTCATCGAGGCTCATGTCGGAGTCGATATGCCCATCGAGTGGTCCGTCTGGACGGATCTCGCTGTCGATGTCTTCATCGCCTATGCTCATCTCGCGTCGGCGAAGTTGTTATGAATCTCGAAGTCGAGGTTGTTGTTGGTGCAGATCTCGGAGTCGACGTAGTTGTCGATATGAGTTTCGGGCTCGTCGAAGTCGCTGAGGGAGATCCCGCAGTCGAAACTATCCTCGAGTGGGAGATCGAGCTCGGGATCGTTTGTGCGGTATGCTGATTCGGCCTCCTCACCTTGGAGTTCTTCAATGAGCTCGTTGATCTCTCGAGTCGACATGGTTGTTGCAGACGAGCAAGCTTGGAGGATCGACGATGGTATGGACGCAGTTGATGGATCCGCAGTCGAAGGAGCCGCAACCGATGGAGCCTCGGGTGCGGAAGTCGCGAGTTGGCGTGGATCTGTCAAGTCCTGCACACCAAGCTTGTTGACGAAAAAATTGAACGAACCAACGGTTAAACCCAAACCTGACTCGAGATCGGAGAAGGTCTCCTGGAATTCTGGCGAGTGTGGCTCGAAATCCATCAGAGGATCTGATGTGCTTTTTGCAGGTGAAGCTGGCGTGCTGCCGTTTGTCGAGTGAGTCGGCGAGTTGCCGTGTGCCGCCGAGTCGGCGAGTTCTGGTTTGTTGATGCAGCCGGCGAGTTGCCGTTTGTAGATCCGATCGGCGAGTCGCCGTTTTCCGATGGAACCGAAGAAACCGTGAGTCCAGCACTATTCTTTCCCACAGACGGCGCCAATTGACGAGGGGTTAACTCATCAAATCCCATGGTTAAGGACCTAGGGTTGAGATTATGGGGAGAGAACGTGGTAGTACTGGTAGTTTCGTCGGCTGACAAGCAGAGGCAAAGATTTACCCAGGTTCAGGCCCCTCGGGTGAGGTAAAGACCCTACTTCCTGCTTGTCTGGTATTGATCGTGTGGGATTATGCGGTTACAAGGAGCTCCGGCGAGATGTCGATCTCGCTAGGGCTTTGGTGGTTCGAGTATTGCGTGTCCAGGATCGAGCCCTCCCAGCCTTTATAAGAGGCTGGGTCTCGGGAGTCCGTAACCGACCCTGTTTACATGTAAGGAAAGTATAAACCGACTATGCCTACGTCTAATCTTGGAGGGTACTCCATCTTGTTGGGCCTTTCGTCATGGGCTTCATGTAGGCTCTTGATAGTTGGGCCTTAGTCGACACGTGCACCAGGTACTCTTACGGTAGGGTACCCGAGATGTATATCCTTGTCAATGCGCCTGCACAGGCATAACATAGTGACATTTCGTCGATGAGATCAGCAAGGATAATATTTTTGACTCGAGTGTACTCACATTCGAGTTGAAGATTCACTTTGTCCAGCTCCGCCAGCAAAAACAACTCTCGCTCTATTGCCGGTGATGGTCTCAACTGAAGGTCAGCAAGGGCGTCCTTCGTTTCCTTCAGCTCTCTCTCCATCGTGGTGAACTTCTGTGTAAGGTAGTCGATAAGCTTTTGGTCGTTGACACTTCGGGTGCTTGGCTTGGAGGAAGAACTCCCCGAAGCTTGACCAGTCGGCGCGCCACGCGCTTGAGGCTACATAAAAGCAAAGTTCAAACATAAGCTCCGTATATCACTCGCAAAAAACCCGACCAGCAGGCTCGGGGGCTGTCTTTTTCCAAATTCCACATACACACTGTAAGCATAAGATGTGCAAGTCAGAAGATCACATTAATCAAAAGCCCCATACGGCATTCAAATTCATTACACGAGACAAAAGGGGACAGTCCTGTCGTCTACGACATCGACTCCGACCTAGACCTAGCGGTGCGGGCGGCACGCTCAGCAAGGAAGGAGGCACGTTCTTCCATCATCGCCACCATCTTCCTCGACAGCGCTCCCGCCTGCTCCTTCATCGCACTAGTCACGGCAGTTTTTCCGTCGGGTTTCTTCGGAAAGCCAGCTACTGCTTTCTCGAAGTCACCTGCGATACCATGGCCAAGCAGAAGAAGGAAGGTGGTCTCGGAGCCGCCTACCATTTGGGCGCGGGCGTAGTTGGCCAATGTGGACGTCCCAGGCCCGAACACTTCGGCCAGACCCTCTACGGTCGCTGGTGGCGTGCCTTTCGGAAAGACCAGCCGATGAACAGCTGTCAACGCACCCGCGGACTTGGTGAGAGCCTCTCTGGCCTGGGCACATATCTTGTCAAAGGCACCCGCCACATCCTCGAAGGACCCTTCGTCCATGGCAGGTGCGGCCCAATGGCCTCTGTTACATATCAAAAGCATAAAAGTTCAGAACCAGATCACCATCTGCAAGTCACATATCGAACGGCACAAGGTACTTACCTCCCATCACATGAGATAGCGAGCGGAGCCGCTCTGCCTGAAGCGTCTCGCGGTCGCACACCTCTTTGAGCTTTTCACGCTCAGCCGCAAGCTCCTTTTCCAGCTCCTGCACCCGAGTCAGAGCAGCCGCTCGCTCGCTGCAGAAGTTAAGATGTGAGACTTGCGTAAAAATCTTCGCCCAAACCGGCAGGTATAGGGAGATGGTCCTCACTGTTTGATTGCTCCAGCTGGGTGTGCATCTGGGTGCACTCTTGCTCCAGCTTGGCCTGCACCTGGTCACGCTCATGTTCCAGTTGCAGATAGGCCTCACCCGATTCTAGCATCGTGCGATAGAACGGCTGCAGTAACACGAGCAAAACATAAGCATCTGAGCCTATGCCCAACTGTGCCTAGTTGCACATAGCCTCGGGGGCTACTCCCATCGGAGCGCTGTCGCGAACCCGATAACATACTAGGTCACACACCAAACTTACATGATCACGGCGCTCCGGCTGCGTCGCACCCGAAGAAGATGGCGTGTCTCCCTTTGGACCGGCGGGCATGCTCGCCGGGCGGTCCTCTCCACCCGAACCGCATCTTCCGATGATGTTGTAACCTCGGGGGCAAGGGGCGCCGCATCTTTCTTTGGCATAGCGCCCTTGGCCGGGCTGCACAGCATCAATCAGACTATGAAGACAAAAGCAGAACCAGTCATGAAACTCGAGCAAAGCAAGCAAAGGCTCACCTTGCATCTTCATCATCAGAAATCAGCATGGTCGAGTAGTCCAGGTGCGCGGTAAACCCAGGTGCATCTTCAGGAGGCGCGCGCGTAGTGGAGTCACCACCCTGGCATCTCTAGCATCAGGCAACGAGGAACCCGAATCCTCGTCGTGCTCAGCAGGAAGAGGGCTGCTAGCTGCAGTCGACGCCGTCTCTCTCACGCGTCGATGCTTGAGAGGAAGCTCCTCTTCTTCCTCCTGTTCGGATTCCTCCACCTCGTCCGTAGGGGTGTGTGCAGAGGCGAGAGACACATCATCGGCCTCGCTCTCGGCCAACAAAATATCCACCTCCGCAGTTTCCCCATCTTCGGGAAGTGGAGGGAAGCGCTTGGCAGGCGCCCAATTCTGCACATACCAGAAACACGCACATCAACTAACAAGCATATATTTCTCATAAATGCTAAATAGAAGTCAAAACCGTACCGCGGGCAGTGGATGATCGCTGTCAAATGCGTTGCGTGGGCAGTCGAGAGGGCAGCTGTCCTTTGCGGTCAGTTTGGTGATCGACCGCACCCTGGTCTCTACTTCCCTTGCTGATGGCAAGCCCTCTTCTCCCGCCAATCGTGTCGGGTCGTGCGCGCCCTGGAACATCCACATCGGTGCGCACGCACCCGCAAAGGCTGCATGCCCCGCTTGATGAAAGTCAAAATCAAATGAAGGCCGCTCACTTCGCGGCCGACAGTCTTCATAAGTTTCGACATCTTCTCCATCAAAGGCTTCGCCTCGGCCTCCTCCGCAGCGGTTGTCTGGTGCAACCAGGCTCGAGTCTTCACCAGAGGCGCGTTGGCATCAAAAGCGGGCAGTCCTTCTTGCTGTGCGCTGACGTAGAACCATTTCCTGTGCCAGATTTGTGCTGACTCGACTTGTTGGATGTCGAAGTACTCGACTTCCTTGCGAGCCTGGATGTTGAAGCCGCCAACGGCATACACGTCGTCCGGGCCGGCGTTCATCTTCACATTGAAGATCTTCTTCCAAAGACCCCAATGTGGATGCACCCCCAGAAAACACTCGCAAAGCACAAAGAACACAGCAATGTGCAGCATGGAGTTGGGGGTGAAGTCGTGCAGCTGAACCCTTGATTGCGTGGATCACACGTTCGCTGGAGACCCCCAAGAGGAAGGTATGATGCAGTATAGAAACAGTTTTCCCTCAGTATGAAACCAAGGTTTAATCGAACCAGTAGGAGCAAGAAATCACTTCGGAAGGTTGTTGGTGGCGGAATATGGCACGACGCAGCACCAGGGAATCCGGCGCCAACGTGGAATCTGCACACAACACAATCAAACTACTTTGCCCCAACGAAACAGTGAGGTTGTCAATCTCACCGGCTTGCTGAAAACAAAGGATTAAACGTATGGTGTGGAAAACAGTAGTAAATTGCCGAGAATGAAAAGGAACAGTGTTTGCAGTTGGTTGTATTATCAGTGTAAAAGAATGGACCGGGGTCCACAGTTCACTAGTGGTGTCTCTCCATAACAGATAACTAACATGATGGGTGAACAAATTACAGCTGGGCAATTGACAAAATATTGAGCGCATAACAATGCATATATATGACATGATGATTACTATGATATTCATGTGGGCATTACGACAAAATACATAGACCGTTATCCAACAAAGTCTATGACTTATAATCCACCGCCAGGTTGTCATACCGAGTTCCCCGTTGGTATTAAGTTGCAAGCAACGGATAATTGCATTAAGTAATGTGCGTAAAGTAAACAAATGCATTAGACCTAACGGCGTACCCTTAATCTAAGCATCGGTTATTTTATCCCTAGTGGCAACACCACATCCACAATCTTAGAAGTTATTGTCACTCTCCCAGATTACCGGAGGCATGAACCCACTATCTAGCATAAATACTCACTCTTGGAGTTACAAGCATCTACTTGGCCAAAGCATCTACTAGTAACGGAAAGCATGCAAGATCATAAATAACATAAAAGATAGATTGATAATCAACTTGACATAGTATTCAATATTCATCGGATCCCAGCAAACACAACATGTAGCATTACAATAAGATGATCTTGATCATGATAGGCAGCTCACAAGATCTAAACATGATAGCATAAAGTGGAGAGACAACCATCTAGCTACTGCCATGGACCCGTAGTCCAAGGATGAACTACTCACGCATCACTCCGGAGGCATGCATGGTGATGTAGAGCCCTACGGTGATGATTCCCCTCTCCGGCAGGGTGCCGGGAAGAGCTTCTGAACCCCCCGAGCTAGGGTTGACGGCGGTGGCGTCTCTGGAACTTGTCGTGGATAATGGCTCGGGTATCTAGGGTTTTCGCGTCGGGAGGAATAAATAGGCGAAAGGGCGGCGGCTGCGGAGCCACGAGGGCCCCACACCACCCCACGGCGCGATAGGGGGCCCGCGCGGCCCCATGGTGTGGGCGCCACGTGGCTCCCCTCCGTGTCTCCTCCGGACTCCGTCTTCGTGTTGGAAAAATAGGAGGTTCTGTCCAAGTTTCGTCCAATTCCGAGAATATTTCCAGACTAGCTTTTCTGGAATACAAAAACAGCAGAAAACAAGAACTGGCACTGTGGCATCTTGTTAATAGGTTAGTCCCAGAAAATGCATAAATATGCTCTGAAGTGTATATAAAACATGTAACAATTGGTATAATATCAACATGGAACATCAGAAATTATAGATACGTTTGAGACGTATCAAGCATCCCCAAGCTTAGTTCTACTCGTCCTCGAGTAGGTAAAACGATAAAAACAAAATAATTTCTGAGGTGACATGCTACAATCATAATCTTGATCAAATAATACTGTAAAGCACATGTTATGAATGAAGTGATCCAGGTCAATGGTCTATAGTTTGCTAGCAAGTAGATAATGAGCAAACAACCGAATCATATAAGAAAAAACTTTTCATGAATAGTACTTTCGAGACAAGCATCAAGGAGTTTTGCATAAGTGTTAACTCATAAAGCAATAGATTCTAAGCAAAAGGTGTTTAACCAACACAAAGAAAGATTTAAGTTTCAGCAATTGCTTTCAACTTTCAACATATATATCTCATGGATATTTGTCAACACACAGCATATAATAAGCGCAATATATGAGTATATAAAAATTGTTGCACCAAAGTTGACACTAGTGTTTGCTTCTAAGATAGAAAGAAGTAGGTAAACTGACTCAACATAAAAGTAAAAGAAAGGCCCTTCGCAGAGAGAAGCAGGGATTAAATCATGTGCTAGAGCTTT
Organism: Poa pratensis; assembly: GCA_947311845.1. Classification (NCBI taxonomy): domain Eukaryota; kingdom Viridiplantae; phylum Streptophyta; class Magnoliopsida; order Poales; family Poaceae; genus Poa; species Poa pratensis. Next base: position 10,892,172 of record CAMZMU010000111.1, read on the forward strand.
TTAAGTTTTTGAAATCATATAGAGAGTAAAAATAAGTTTTGAGAGGTGTTTGTTAATTGTCAACGAATCAGAAAATGGAAAGTACAATATGACCCCTGCCAACCAGACTTTTAAGAGCGGCTCCCATGAAGGACGTTATTTCTACCAGCAAGGCAGATCATCCCTCTTTCTCTTTTGTTTACACATGCAGATATTTCACTGTTTGTCATTGCTTGACTGATAAATCAAGGCAAAAATATGAAGAGAATTAAGCGGTTAAAGTTGTAATTAATTGGGACTGGGCACCCCATTTGCCAGGTCTTTTTGCAAAATTAATGGATAAGCGGATGTATATGCCGCTAGTCCGGTGGTAAAGTCTGTTTGACAGTTGACACAAAGACATCCACCCCGTCCTCATGAGCTTGGTAAACATTGACACAAAATAGGAGTAATAAAGTTTGAATAGTTTAAAGGTAGCACATGAAAAATTTACTTGGAATGGCAAGAAAATACCACATATAGGTAGTTATGGTGGACACAGATGGCATGGATTTGGCTCAAGGTTTTGGATGCACGAGAAACATTCCCTCTCAGTACAGAGTTTAGGCTAGCAAGGTTATTTGAAGCAAACACAGGATATCAACCGACACAGCAAGGCTTATATGAAAACATATTGCAAGCATTATAAGACTCTACACTGTCTTCCTTGTTAACCAAACCCTTTTACTAGAAAATATCTAGACCTTAGAGATACCAAACATGCAAACCAAATTTCAACGAGCTTTACGTTAGTTCTTCATTAATAGGTTTTAACTACATGATACAAAAGCTTAATCATAAACTACTTAATAACTCAAAACAATTGACAAGTATCAAATTATCCAATACAGCGATCTACAAGAATATGTAAGCTTTTTCCATTATACCATCTACCACATGCAACATTTTCTGTTCCAATCAAATACCAATCAATTTATTTCAACATAAACTCTCCAAACAATTATAAGTGAAGCAAGAGAGTACTTTCTTTAAAAGAACTAACAGCTCTGAATAAGAGATGCATGAAAAACAGGAGCTAAAAGCATAGCAATAGCTAGACAAGAATACTCAACAAGTATAAGTGAAGAATAGGAGTATTCATATGAAAAAGCGGAGCGTGTCTCTCTCCCAATCAAGAATGCTGGGGTCCAATCAAGTTGACCATACGAAAAATAAAATACTGAAAATAAAAGCACACAGACGCTCCAAGTAAAGCACATATGATGTGAAAGAATTAAAATATAGTTTCACTAGAGATGACCTGATAAGTTGCTGATGAAGAAGGGGATGCCTTGGGCATCCCCAAGCTTAGACGCTTGAGTCTTCTTGAAATTTGTTGGGGTGATCCATGGAGCATCTCCAAGCTTAAGCTCTTCACTCTTCTTGATCACATTATATCATCCTTCTCTCTTGACCCTTGAAAACTTCCGCCACACCAAACTCAAAGTAATTCTCATTAGAGGGTTAGTGCACAATCAAAAACTCACATGTTCTATAAGGACACAAACATGACCGTTACTTTTAACATTAGCTACTGCCACTGATGTTATGTGAAGCTCTTCACCCTAAAAAAGAATTCCACTCAACACTAGTAAAAGAGAGAATGCGAAAAATAAAAGACAGAATCTGTCTAAACAGAACAGTCCGCAAAGACAAAAAAATTCGAGGCACTTACGTTGCTTAGATCGAAACACATTAAACTAACGAAAGATGCATACATATCTGACGATCACGCACAAAAAAATTCAGATTTAAATGATTTTTTTTACAGAATTAAAACGGTGAACAGCAGAAATCTGTTCCTGCGCAGCAATCCAAATCTAGCATCATCTTCCTATTAGAGGCAATACTTGGCACAACAATGCGATAAAATAAAGATACAAAGGAATTGTTACAGAAGTAAACAACTCCTTGACTAAAACTGAAAACAAAAGATACTGGGTTGCCTCCCAAAAGCGCTTTCTTTAATGCCTTTTAGCTAGGCTTGAAGATTTTAATGATGCTCTCATAGGAATAAGAGTTGAAAAACAAAAGAGAGCATCAAGAGGAAAATATCAAATACATTTAAGTCTAACCCACTTTCTATGCAAAGGAATCTTATAACAAAATAAATTATTGAAGCATAAAGCAACTAGCATAGAAAGATGAAACAAATATAACTTCAAAACTTTCAACATTAAGAGAGTTGTTTTAGTGACTTGAAAAAAATTTCAACCATATTTTCCTCTCTCATAATAACTTTCAGTAGCATCATGAACAAACTCAACAATATAACTATCACATAAAGCATGCTTTTCATGATCTACAAACACATAATTTTTATTAATCTAAAAAATAGTGGGGTCATTAAACCCAATTTTGACAATAGTAGTATAATAAATATCATTAGGCAATATAGGACCATCATCAAGAGCATTATCATATATAACATTAGGGAGCACATTTTTACTTTCTGCAATTTTCTCTTTTACTTGAGTCAAGGAGTTGTCTACTTCAAATTTATCAAAAGGAGATATTTCGATAGAATCATAACATTCAACAATATAGCATTCTTCCTCTTAGGTAGGCACGGAGGGCAATCATATAATGTAAGATTTAAAGAGTTACTATCATTAGAAGGTAGATCCTCCTTTTGTTCTTCACTCTCCTCCTCTTTTTCATCCAATGAGCTTTCAGCTTCAGCAATTTCTTCTTCCACAGGTTCCTGCAAGGCATAAGTTTCATCTTTTGGAGGAAACATCCTCTTAATATGTTCAGTAATATAAGAATTATTATCCTTATAGGTATCATAACAATATTTAAGTATGCCAAAACTTTCAGATTTATAAGGGTATCAATTTTATGCTCAAGATAAGAACTAATTTCAAGGGCACCCTTAAAAACAATAAATTCTTCAATTCTTTCCACCTCATACCCATTATAATAACCTTTAACATAAGAAGCTAAGGTTTCATTATCATTACAAGCACATTGGAAAGAAAAATGTTTGGACTTCCTATAACAATCAGATTCATTAAAGCAAAAAGATTTGCCAAATATAAAGCATAAATTTCTAGCATATTCCTCTAGTTGATTTAAGATTTTCCATAAATACATCCCTTTTTGTGACAAGCGGTAATTCCTATAATATCTTCGTTCATCCTCAGTGGACCCACCTTGCCAACAAGATCTAGTTTCATAGAGATAAGCCATTGATAGCAAATAAACAACTAGACATAATAACAAACTGAAATAAACTAGATGCAAGTAACTAATTTTTTGTGTTTTCGATAAATAAAGCAAACAAGACTAAATAAAATAAACTAAGCAAGATAATAACAAAGTAAAGAGATTGAAACATGAAACTCCCCTTGCAGAAATCCTCTTGCTTCCCAATATGGCGTCAGAAAATATGGCGTGTGGATGGAAGGCAAGGAGATTGCTGAACCGAAGTGCTTCTGCTCCCCGACAACGGCGCCAGAAAATATGCTTGATTGCGTGGATCACACGTTCGCTGGGAGACCCCAAGAGGAAGGTATGATGCAGTATAGAAGCAGTTTTCCCTCAGTATGAAACCAAGGTTTAATCGAACCAGTAGGAGCAAGAAATCGCTCCGGAAGGTTGTTGGTGCGGAATATGGCACGGCGCCAACATGTAATCTGCACACAACACAATCAAACTATTTTGCCCCAACGAAACAGTGAGGTTGTCAATCTCACCGGCTTGCTGAAAACAAAGGATTAAACGTATGGTGTGGAAAACAATAGTAAATTGCATAGAATGAAAAGGAACAGTGTTTGCAGTTGGTTGTATTATCAGTGTAAAAGAATGGACCAGGGTCCACAGTTCACCAGTGGTGTCACTCCATAACAGATAACTAACATGTTGGGTGAACAAATTACAGCTGGGCAATTTACAAAATATTGAGCGCATAACAATGCATATATATGACATGATGATTACTATGATATTCATGTGGGCATTACGACAAAATACATAGACCGTTATCCAACAAAGTCTATGACTAATAATCCGCCGCCAGGTTGTCATACCGAGTTCCCCGTTGGTATTAAGTTGCAAGTAACGGATAATTGCATTAAGTAATGTGCGTAAAGTAAACAAATGCATTAGACCTAACGGCGTACCCTTAAGCTACCCACTATCTAGCATAAATACTCACTCTTGGAGTTACAAGCATCTACTTGGCCAAAGCATCTACTAGCAACGGAAAGCATGCAAGATCATAAATAACATATAAGATAGATTGATAATCAACTTGACATAGTATTCAATATTCATCGGATCCCAGCAAATACAACATGTAGCATTACAATAAGATGATCTTGATCATGATAGGCAGCTCACAAGATCTAAACACGATAGCATAAAGTGGAGAGACAACCATCTAGCTACTGCCATGGACCCGTAGTCCAAGGATGAACTACTCACGCATCACTCCGGAGGCAGGCATGGTGATGTAGAGCCCTCCGGTGATGATTCCCCTCTCCGCAGGGTGCCGGGAAGAGCTTCTGAACCCTCCCGAGCTAGGGTTGACGGCGGCGGCGTCTCTGGAACTTTTCGTGGATAATGGCTCGGGTATCTAGGGTTTTCGCGTCGGGAGGAATAAATAGGAGAAAGGGCGGCGGCTGCGGAGCCACGAGGGCCCCACACCACCCCACGGCGCGGCAGGGGGCCCGCGCGGCCCCATGGTGTGGGCGCCACGTGGCTCCCCTCCGTGTCTCCTCTGGACTCCGTCTTCGTGTTGGAAAAATAGGAGGTTCTGTCCAAGTTTCGTCCAATTCCGAGAATATTTCCAGACTAGTTTTTCTGGAATACAAAAACAGCAGAAAACAGGAACTGGCACTGTGGCATCTTGTTAATAGGTTAGTCCCAGAAAATACATAAAAATGCTATGAAGTGTATATAAAACATGTAACAATTGGTATAATATCAACATGGAACATCCGAAATTATAGATACGTTTGAGATGTATCAACCCTATATGCATACATCAGCGCGCGCACGAAGTCGTGAACAGGGAAAGAAAAGCCCCTATTCACAAAATCGTGGAAGCACACGCGCTCGCCCTCTCTGGGTTGAGGGCTTACCTCGTCGCCGGGGATGCGCGCTGGTAGCAGTGCGGCGGAGGGCAGCCACCCATCCCGCCGATATCCGTCCAGATTTGAGCTATCATAATGGACCTCGTCCAACCCCCAACCTTCTTCTTCAGCGGCGCCGCTATTCCTGTGCCCGCAGCGTTGATGATCGGCGCGGTGGAGGCCGCGCGCCCGTGGCAGCCTTCCTCTTCGCTGTCTTGGTCATGGCTACGATGGCTAGGAAAGCAGAGCGTGAGGCAGGAGGAAGAAGAAGTAGAAGCAGAGGCGGCGGGAGCAAATGGCAAGTAAAAGCCGGTCCCGTACTTATTCCTATAGGCTACAGATCCCAACCGTTGATGACAGATCGTGGGTAGTGTCGGGGGAATACTTTCTGGATTAACCCGCGGCCCAGTGCGACTTAACTTACTCGCACGGATGAAGGCCCACTTGGGAACAAGCCCAATATTGAACCGCCATAAGGAGAAAGATCTAGAAGACAATCCCGGAGGACGTGAAGACCAAGTAGTCTCCGAGTAGGCCTCTGTGGATGTATTCCTTATGGGGAAGTTTCCTTTTGTAACCTAGCGAGCCTCTGTGTATATAAAGAGGACTCGCAGGACTTAGAGCGGGTCAAGCTATCAAGCCCAAACCCTAGCTCATACGGCGAGTACCAGATCGGATCGCCTCCATTGTAACACCTCGATTATCATATCAATACCAATCTAGGGTAGGCAGGAAGTAGGTCTTTTACCTCACATTGAGGGGGCCGAACCTGGGTAAATCTGTGTTGATCTTTGTTCCTGCGATCCCAAGCTCGGAGATGCTTGACTCGCGTAATCCCACACCTACGAAGTCATCTATGACACCTGACGTGACAAACCCACGACAGTTGGCGCCCACCGTGGGGCCTGCGGTCAAAAGCGTCACGTTCCGCGCAGGATCGAAATCAGGCTTCAAGGACATCGCCATCGGCCAAGTTGAAGACATCAATGGGGTCCCCTTCATCGACGACTCAGAGTGGGGACCCGAGGCAGATCGCATCGAGTTCGGATACATCGTTCCCATCGGATCAGTAAAAGTTTTCGTCGGATCCGTCAGTCGCAGATCTATGGACGCGACTCAAGGAAGCGAATCGGTGAAGGAGCTGCGGCCGGTCAGGGTCCGCGTGTTGGAGGAGCTACAACAAGCTACGGCAAGATTGCCCATCCCCGTCCCATCAAGACCTGTTTGGGGATCTCTACCAAATCAGGAAGGAGACCTCAAGATTGAAGAGATTGAAGCTATCAGGACGGAGCTCTGTGAAGAGGCACAAAGACTCGCGGCTGAGCGCGAAAAACTCCAAGAAGAAGGCGACGACTCCGCCACTGCCAGCCGAAGCACCAGGCGGTGCGAACCAAGATGACATCTGAGCGCAAGAAACTCCAAGAAGAAGAGTGGCGACTCCGTCGTTGGCAGCAAAAACATCAGATCAAGATGGACAGGAGAGATGAAATCACAGTTCCACGGCGACCCAGAGAGCAACGTGCACGCCGCGATAGGGATATTGTCAAAGATAGCACCGGTTGGAGACACGAGCTGATAAGGAAGCTCGCCATGCGATCGACCTACTACAAACTGCTGCTTTACAACAAGCAAATATGTATGGAGTCACGCCCAATGAGCCGCAAAACGAGGTATCATGGGGAGGAGAGAGTACAGCGTCGAAGAAGTGGTCAACCAGTTAGCAGGTTTGCAGGTATCATTGGAAAAAGAAAAGAAGATAGAAGGCGAGTCGCGGACGTCCGGAGCGACTCAGCCATCCCAGATTGAAACTGATTCAGATTCAGCGCCAGTAAACTCCTATTCATTATTGAAAGGACCAGCATGTTTTGGAGAGGAAATACGGCTCACTCGTTTCCCCCGAACTTCGACGAGTCGCAGCGAGTCACCACCTATCGCAGTGACCAAGACCCTGCCTTATGGATAGAAGATTACGAGGCAAGCATGACAGGGGCTGATGTGACTCAAGAAATACGTGCAAATACTTCCACTTGGCAATACAGGGAGAAGCTAGGGATTGGCTGTTAAGGCTGCCATCAAAATCAATAAGCACATGGGAAGACTTGAAGGACAAGTTCATCGCAGATTCCAAACAGAAGATATGAAAAACCTTAGACAATGCATTCAAAAAGAGGACGAATCAAGCGGCGACTGGATCAAGAGATCGCGGAGATCCTTGGCTCCGCCAAAAACTTAACAGTACAAGCTGCAATACAAGCTATGAGAAGAACTGTAGATTTGAGCCGCTGGTGCACAAATTAAGTCGCGCTGAGCACAAGATTGATAGTTTCGACCAGCTTTTGGCAACGGCTGACAAGTACGCAAAGACAGATAGAGGGACAGGCGGCTTATCACAGAACCCAACGGGAAACTGCCAGTCGCGAAGACAGAACGTCGCGCACACCAGATGCAAGAGCAAGGGAGTGATAAGGCCTTACCCCTAATAACTGCAAGGGGATCTTCGACGTGCCTTGCGACTTACATCGCAGGAGAGATGGCAGGCCAGCGGGTCACACAAAGGCGCAATGTCATTATTACCGGAGGTGGAAAGAAGGCGACACGCCAGATACAGCTCGCAGCAGATCGATGCACACAAGAATAAATCTAGCTCTCATCAAGAGCCTGACGTTTTACCTAGAAGAAACATAGGACAGTTTCATACAGTGGAGGTACAAACGACGGATGGAAGCCGGAAGAGCAGTCAGATTTCAACGCCAGAAAGGTATCGTCGCTGGACAGAGCAATCGGTTATTTGGAGTCGCGGCGATCACCCCCCAGAAGTAAGAGATCCAGGACAGCCAGCTCTGGTGGTCACGCCAGAAGTCGCGGGATACAAGTTAAGTAAGGTCCTAATGGACGGAGGAGGAAGAGTAAACATCCTATATCAAGACACGCTCCGAAGAATGAATATACCCGAGACAAGGCTGCGACCATCCAGGAAAGAAATTCAAGGAATAATCCCAGGAGCTGTTACGCGACCAATCGGAAAGATAACACTTGAAGTTAGCTTTGGAACAGAGCGGAACTTCCGCACAGAGCTCCTAGACTTTGAGGTTGTAGCAGTCAAAAGCTCATATCATGCAATCTTTGGAAGAGAAGCCTATGTCAAATTTACCGCTCGCCCCTGCTACGTCTACCTACAGTTAAAGATACCAGGACCAAACGGTGTTATTACAATATATGGAGACAGACAGAGAGCGTTAGAATGCGAGAACGCAGGCTCAGTACTCGCAGAAGAAGCTTGTATCGCCAACTCTTCACATGGTATCAGTCGCAGATCGGTGATCGCAGCTCAAAACGAGTCGCGTTGGAGGTACCGCGGAAGCGGCCAACAGGATGCAGCCACCGGATGGTAAATACCCACCGAGAAGTCGCGCATCAGCAAGATAATGCCCCAGAGGTCGCCTTGATACAAAAAGAAGACAAGAATGGCGCATGTGCATAGACCCAGCCTCGATCAACAACCCAGCCAAAGGGGCTCAGTTATCGTGAGACCTTACAAAGCAAACTCAACTCAACATAAGTCGCAGCTCAGTGCGGCTGATCGCTAACAAATGCTTCTGCTTCAACATGAGACATACATCGGAGCTATCATGCTCGACCCGAGTCGCTTTTAGCGACTCAAAATTGAACCAATCAGGTGTTCAACCCACTCCGTTAGGAGTATTAATTCGCAACTAAGTGCGATGAGTATCAAGTATGCATGGCCTGCGGGGAATAGAAAACCCGCATTAAAGGGCCTGCATCATCATGTAACACCCTGTAAAACATCGAGTGATTATGAAATAAAGCCGGCACCCTTGACATTCAAGGGTTTGTCGTTTCGCCTCAACTATCATTGAGTCGCTGAGTCTTTTGAATTTCATATATCACTGACCCTTGAGGGCTCCTTACGAGCATCGCGAGTACCAATCGCACCTCAAATTTTGCCAAACTAGTGGCAATCCTTAAGCTAGAAGCGTCTTGCATTATGCGACCAAAGTACTGGGGTGTGGCGTCAATCGAGCTTGATTGCCTATCATGGCCGCTCTCGACCCTGAACACACATGTTCCTAGGAAATACTGAGCCGCGCGAGCGTCTACTTAATGGAATTATCAAGAAAAGAACCTGCTTATAGGTCACAAAAATACTGTTTATATACATGAATATCTTACAGACTAACGGGCATGTCCCACATTATTTATTTTTCCTCTTCCGAGCAACAGGAGTGGGAATTGGCGCGGCTTGTCTCGCAGTTGCAGTCGCAGGTGTCCTAATAATCAGGGCGCCGCCAGACGAAGCAGAAGGGCCACCAGATACTGTTGCTGGAGGGCAGCCCGAGATGACTCAGCTCCTGAGGACTTTTCCTTGACACCTTGCTCCCATCAAGATTGAATTTATCAAGATAAGTGCCCAAGTCTAAGTTATCAACAAATTTTGTGGCATACCCGCGCATCCCTTTCCAGATATCGAAGTACTCGCTTATTGGCAGTTCAGTATCATCTGCGCTCATCGCCAGGCCGTGGCGAGCAACCTTGCCAACATCTATCTCTGGATAATATGCTCGAAGCAATGTCAAGACATGCGCGGCTCCGGCGCGAGCAGAGGATCGTTTCCAATCAGAGACATAATGTGGAGCCTTGAGCAGTTTATTATCCAATACTCGCAAGATGTTGGGCCATCAGTCGCAGGAGTGATTACCGTCATAACTTCCTTGGTAACCTTTAAGAAGCGCTGGCTGAGGTCAGACAGATATACCAGTTGATCCTTCAAATTGGAGCGGGACACTGGGGCCTCAGGTCCTATGTCAAAGAAAGAAAAGGCAAGAAACAAGTCAGAGACTAACGAGTGGTTACCCAAAATATGTATGATTAAAGGAATACAAGACCAACCAGCAAGCTGCAGGACGGCTGATTTGACCATGGAGCCAAAACCCTCAAAGGCTTTGAGCAGCGAGTTATATTTTTCATCTCGCGCGGCGAGTTCCTTTGCGTGGTCCCCTTCAGGCGATCAATCAATTCAGATTTAAGAGCCAGTCCTTCTCGCAAAGATCTAATGACCTCGTCTTTCTCCATGAGTCGCTGCTGCATATCAGCTTCAAGTTCTTTAAATTGCTCTTCGCAGGAGTCGAGTTGACCTTTGAGAGATTTTATTTCCTGATCTTGGTCCCTAATGACCTCATTATGCTGCTCCAGGCGAGACTGCATCATTTCAGGATGGTCTATGGAAATGCCTTTACCCTTTATTGAGCCAGAAGCATCAAGCAAGGACAGTTCACGCTGAAAACAAACAGAGCAAAACGCACAGGTAAATTATCCAGGAATTTGGGGGCTCGAGATTTGAAGCAGGAAAAGAATCAACACCCCGTGCGATGACACAAGGTTTTGATCCTTGGGGGCTACGGTATATATACCTGGCGACTTGAAGAAAATTGCTCAACTAAGGCGCAGCAGAGCAGCATGCTTGTCTCCAGCAGAAATTATGGCATCTGCGATTGACTTAGAACTATTTCCTGGAGCTGGAATTCTATTTTCAGTAGATATCCTACCAGCAGCAGGAGTTGTGGATGGAGCTGCGGCTGGAGTCGCGGCAGGAGCCGCGTCTGCAATACCTTCCTCCAGGGAGGGCCTTGGTTGAGTCGCACCATTACTGTTTCCCACGTTTTCATCAGCAGCATCATCCTCGCTCATAGCTTGCTGAGAAGAAGTGGGATGGGAATTAGACTTGGGAGCCTCTTCAGACATAGCCCTGCAAAACATTGATGGGTTAATAAGCTGACCTAGCAGAGCCGCAACATTAAAAGGAAGGCGAACCATACCCAGAGGCGACACGGATACTCTTCATCAGGCAACCAGAAGAAGGAGAAGATAAACCTTGCAAATCTGAACCTACAGAGTATGAAAAGAAGTAGTGATCAGCAATTCCTTGCCAGAAATACGTAAAAACAAAAAGAGAAGGAAAGAGTCGCAAACAATTACCCGAGCTTATTGAGAAGCAATCCTCTGCAGCAGTCGGAAGAAAAAGTAGCCTTGTTGGGATCAGCAAGTTTTAAAGATTTGGCAGCTCTTGTTTCTGCCAGTAATGCCAAGGCTTTGCGACGTTTCTCAGGCTGCGTGGGGTCTTCTGAGCTCTGGCATAAAATACGTTTCGAGGACCTGCGAGGCACCTCAGGAAGTTCCAGGAAAGGTGTATTTGGAGTCGAAGACAAAAGAGCGTCGGCCATTTGTTGTTCCTCTTCAGAAGCACTACCCTCGTGCATAACTGTATCTTCGTCAAAGGCTGCGGCTTGCCTTGACGACTCAGCCACGGATCCTTGGTTCAAGTCGACGTCCTCTGAAGGAAGAACCCAGAAATAGGGATCGATCTGAAAAGGAGCTCAGGTCAGAAATAATCAATTTTTGGGAAAGGAATTTTCGAGGAAACAAGTGACAAGTAAACATTACCACAAAAGGCTTGTGCTCAGCCCAGAAGGGAGCAAGTCCGACGTTGTCATACGAGTCAATATCCTCGTCCGTCACTCGGCGAATGAAATTTATCCACTCCCCTTTGTCCCAATCTTCAGGGCAAGTGCGATCGACGTCATTTGCATGACAAGTGAAATCCATCATAAGCCGCGAGCGGCGACTCACAGGCTGAATTCGCCATTTAGTCCAGCAAGATATGAGATCTAATCCAGTGAGACCATGGAGTGTCAGCGCTCTCACCTTGTCTAGAAGGGATTCGACAAAGGGTAACGAAGAAGGATCAGGTTTGGAAAACAAAGCATCGGTAGCCTCGAAGGGAAGAGGAGACCAAAGAGGGAGAGGAATTTCACCCTCAGGAGAAGTGTTTTTACAATAGAAGAATGTCCTTTGCCACTCCTTGATTTTCTTGGCAAGAGTTAGTTTTGGGAAGATACTACCCCTACGGCGTTGGAAGGAAATGGCGCCGCATTGGAGAAAAGGACCATCTGTGGTTTCCCTTTGACTATTGCAATTGAAAAGAGCAAGCCAGAAATCTATTGAAGGCGGGATGCCCAGATAATCTTCGCAGAGGACGTGGAAGTTGCTCACTTGCAACATCGAATTAGGGCCAATATCATGGAAGCGGAGACCTAACCGCTGCATCAAGGAGCGGAAGAAGAGAGAGCCTGGGGGTTTGAACCCGCGCTCAACATGCTCCGCAAAAATCACTATTTCTCCTGGTTGAGGATTGGGGATTACCTCCTCGCCAGCCGCCCGCCATTCGCATTGATCTTTTGGCGGAAGAAGGCCCCGTGCAGATAGGGATTCCAGGAAATCTTCGTCGACCCACGAGCCTTCCCAGTTGCACTTGCGGCGAGACATTTTTCTCGGATCAACGGAGATATCCACCGAAGGATTGTGAGTACGAGAAGCGAGATTGGAGGCGGCGGAAAGGAGTAGCGGATGCGTAATACAGGACTTGATGCAGAACGCTGGGAAAACGATGAGTCAAGATAAATAACCCAGACGTGGAAGACGTTTAGATCTGAAAGTCAACCGTCAAGAAAGGATAAGTCGCGTTCTTGAGTCGCCAAGAAGAGTTATAAGCCGCAGATTGGAAACAAGGAAAAGCACGGCCTAAGCATTCAAGATCAAGAAGTACTATGAAGTTCAGGCCATGCTTGGGGGCTAATGTCGGGGGAATACTTTCTGGATTAACCCGCGGCCCAGTGCGACTTAACTTACTCGCACGGATGAAGGCCCACTTGGGAACAAGCCCAATATTGAACCGCCATAAGGAGAAAGATCTAGAAGACAAATCCCGGAGGACGTGAAGACCAAGTAGTCTCCGAGTAGGCCTCTGTGGATGTATTCCTTATGGGGAAGTTTCCTTTTGTAACCTAGCGAGCCTCTGTGTATATAAAGAGGACTCGCAGGACTTAGAGCGGGTCAAGCTATCAAGCCCCAAACCCTAGCTCATACGGCGAGTACCAGATCGGATCGCCTCCATTGTAACACCTCGATTATCATATCAATACCAATCTAGGGTAGGCAGGAAGTAGGTCTTTTACCTCACATTGAGGGGGCCGAACCTGGGTAAATCTGTGTTGATCTTTGTTCCTGCGATCCCAAGCTCGGAGATGCTTGACTCGCGTAATCCCACACCTACGAAGTCATCTATGACACCTGACGTGACAAACCCACGACAGGTAGCAATCCACATCTAACCGTATGCGTGGCAGTCACGGAGGGCAACCGTCGCCGGCCACTCCGCCCACTACGCACGGGAATCTAGGAGACCATCATCACGTCGCCGTGAAAACTGCGCTTCAGCGGTCAAATCCAGTTCAAACGGCACCGTTTTTTTGGTCAGCACTGCAAAACTGGGCCCATGTATGTCACGTCCCATCAGTCATATTGCGCACGCCACCGCTCTGTCAGAAGGCGCAGTCGCCAAATGCGTCATCCCTGACATCACTGCAAGCAGATCCTTCAAAAGCATTCGAGTCAAAACTAAGGCAAAGCCGGTCACTCGGCCGCCTCGTTGGGTTCGAGGGTGAAAATCATAACTAAGGCAAAACAGGTCACTCGACCGCCTCATTCATTTCGAGGGTGGAATTCAAAGTGGGCAAATATGGTCACTCGACCGTTCCATCGACTTAGCGGGCATAACTCCCATCGGGAGCGAATTATTATTTTTTATCAAATAGTGCACAAGTTTCAGAAAGTTGAGATCATCCTCAACTGCAAGCAATTAAGCATAATCTCGGGGGCTACTCCCATCGGGAGCGCTATCGCGCACCCGATAAGAAAAACGACATAAGATTACTCAAAACATGCAGTCGAAGTTTATTTCGACTTAGCTGCTTAACTCTATCACAAATTCCTGAGATTGCGTCCGCCGCATATGTACCTCGGATGCTGCATGCACAGTGTAAAGGTGAGACCCGTTGATCCGTCGAGTTGGGCCAGGGACCACTGCCAGCAGTGTAACCCCTGCAACTTTCCATGTCAACAGACATGAAGAAAATCCTAGCGGACGTGTTAGGTTGCAAAGTTATGCTGCAGACCGAACTCTGTAAGACCTCCGCGGCCTGAGTCGAATCTGACCAGCTTGTTCCAGGTTCGAGTCCGGGGACTCGAGCTTGAGGTAGGCTAGTAAGGTTTTGCTCAAAAGTGCAGTTAACTGGTCCCGATCCGTCGAGTGTACCAGGCCTACTATGCCAATATCCCTAGGCAGAACAAACAAAGCATTAGTCGACGAATTTCCGACTTAACATGTACATACGAGGCAATCTCGGCTCATTAGTATACAAAACAAAACAATCGAATACTCACAGCATACCTGATCTACCAGGAATACAACAAACTAAACAAAATATGACGTGCGTTACGGAGGAGTCCCTACCCGATTCTTCGAGTCGACCAAGCACTCGGGGGCTAGTGACGGGGATGTACCCTTCGGGTGTTCTGCTATGAGGATACCTGGTGCACGTACGAGCTAAGGCCCATGGACAGGCCTCGACCAAATCCCACGAAGGTGGCCCAAAAAGATGACGTATGCTCCAAGTTTAGTAAACCCTAAGTCGGTAGAAACCTACCTTACCTGTAAACCTAGTCGTTTGCGAATCCCTGAGACCTAGCCTTCTAGGGCAAGCAATCCTCGAACCACCATAGCCCTGCCAAGATCGCATCTCGCCGGGACATCGCTGTAGCTCCATTGTACACCTCATACATCAATAACCAGACAAGCAGGAAGTAGGGTGTTACCCTCCGGGGGCCTGAACCTGGGTAAACCTCGCTTGTCAGCCGACGATACTACCAGCACCACCACGTCTCTCCCCTCTAATCACAACCCTAGGTACCGAACTATGGGTATTGATGAGTTAACCCCTCGTCAGAGGAGGTGGAGGCGACCCAGGGCCGCCAGGTGGGCCCCAGGCGCGGTCGCCTGGGTGGCGTCTGACCACCTGGTCGCTCCCCTCAGGTCCGTCTTCTGGCTCCCCTCGTCTTCTGGCAAAATAATGTTCTCTGAATTTTCTCGGAATTTTTGAAGTTGCAAAAATATATTATCTTGACGGTGCCTTTTCCAGCTGATTCCGGGCACCGGCAGTTAAATCCCCCATAATCATCAAACATGCAAAATAAGATAAAATAACATAAATATTGTATTCTAATACAAAATATATCAATGAATAACAGTAAATTATGATATAAAATAGTGATGCAAAATGGACGTATCAGTGAGCTCGGCGGCGCCACCGTGGACACATGCCAGGTAAAGTATCAAATCCCAAATGATGGTATCTAGCCTTTAATAGTTGAGCTATTTGGCTATGTGGTCCCTTCACCACCCTCCATGTCGTTGAAAGAATGAGACTTTGATCACCTGTAAATTCTTAGGGCTCATTTGATTCAAAGGAACTATAAAGGATTTTTGAAAGATTTTATCCTATAAAAATTTTCCTACATTGGTCGTTTGATTCATAGAATTGGTTCCTATAGGAATTTTTCCCATAGAAATCATTGTACTACTTCACATAGGAATTCTAACATTCACTCCTACCTCTTTTTACAATTCCTTTACTTTTCCTTTGCCATCAAACACAATTGCTCTTTCCAAAGGATTCTACTAGCCATGACATTCTAATCCTATGGGTTTTATATTCCTACAATTTTCCTATCCTATGAATCAAAGGAGCCCTTAATGCAGAGACCACCTATGTTTTTGACAATACAATCTTTCGAGCCCCGGACATAGACAACTTCTTCGTTCATCTTGGGCATCATCTTATTTTTCCCTCAAAAATTAGATCGTCGCCTGCTTATGCCTTCATTTACAACAAATTCAAATCCAAGATCACCACTTATAAATCAAATCGCCTCTCACATGCAGCTAGATTAACAGTCATAAATTGAGTGTTCTCCTCCATTCATGTCTACTACATGTACACTATCCTGTTTTTAGAAAAAAAATATGGGGAATTTCTAGTGGACGGGCGTTCAAGATGATCACACGACTAACATCCTTTTCCTTCAGGCATGTGTAGTGTATAGGAGGGCAATTAGGTCCAAGAGAGATACCCGTGAGCTGATTGGGTTGAAGGGCGTCCTAGAGTGTGAAAGCCAGGTCATTAACTATTAAAACAAAAAGATAAGGCGACAAAGTACACCCTGTCTACCTATCGAACTAACAAACTTCACGAAGGATTGCCCATTAATGATGACCAAGAACGTCGGCGGAGAAATGCAAGCATGCACAACGTTAATAAAATGACCATAAAGCCCTTTACGTGCAAGAGCCGAGGAAATAAAACGCCTTTCAATTCTATCAAAAACTTTTGCAAGATCAATTTTTAACATGAAGTTAAGACATTTCCAAGAAGTGTGAGAAAACTAATGGGCAACTTCTTGCGTCTATCTTCAATGAAAGCTTGTCGCGAGGGATGAATGTAGTTCGAAAAATGTTGTGTCAACCTATTTGCTAAAGATTGAGCAATGACTAGGAAAAAATGCGCGGCGACACGCCGCGCCCGTGCCGAAAAATTGAAAATTTTGAGATGTCTTTATTTGAAAAGTGTTCAAATTTGGAAATCATCGAAATGCAAAGAGAGCGTATGTTAAAAAATTGTTCATGTTACGAAAAATGTTCAAATTTGGAAGTTTTCCAGATTGCCCTTGCTGTATTTTTTTTTTGTGAATATAACTTGTTTCTTTTGTTTTTGTTACATAATATATTTTTTGTAAATAGAATGGTGACATTAGAGAGAGTTAAGTTCACTCTAAAGATTAACCCATTGAATTGCTATGATATGTGTTGTATTTTTTTATTGGGTATTTAATCTATATCAATAATTAGAGGGAATCCATTGTATGAGAATTTATTAAACGTTATTTAAATTCAATGCATAACTAGAGGATATAAATTTGTATTCTCTGCAATTATTCATCTAATCGAGCATTTCTAAAATGTAACTACATAGTTAGAGAGGTTTAAGTTATAGTATCTCGAAATACGTTAGCTGAATTTAATTGAGTAGAAATGCTTCCTTTTTGCTGTAGTAGTCTTATTTAGCATCATAAGCAGAGAAAATATATTATGGTTATTTTCAAATGGTAACCATTTTGATTATTCGTTAAATATGTCTACATAACTGGAGATAGTTCATTTAAATTATATCAAAATATTAATTTGTTTGAAATGTTATAATAAGCTTGTATTTTGCCTGTGAAATTTATTTTAACTTTATTATCAGAGGGACTATATTATGTGAGCATTTATTAAATTTAGTCCATAATTAGAAGAAATGACTTTGGATTTTGTGTGTACAGTTGGGAAATACGGAAAATAAATTGGCTAGCAGATGACATTTCCATAAGTTTTGTAAAATCCAATCCATAATCAGAGGATATGAATTTGTATTTTTTTTTGCAAATAATGTTTAGAGGAAGTGCATTTGGATTTTCTTGAAATATTGTTCAAATTGGAACTTGAAAACATCTTTGTTTTTTTTTTGCCATAAGTAGATAGTATTTATTTTTTCTGATCATTCGGACGTGTTATGTAAATTTTTTCCGGTGGACAAAATGGATAAATTTGAAAGGCACTTAAATTTTTAAATATTCAAATTTGAATTTTTGTCGTGCGGCATGAATAGTCAGCATTTTTTTTGGCCACTTTGATATATTTATTGTATTTTCATATTGGGTATATTTAAATTTGTTGATTTTCCAGCGTGTAACAGGTTTTTTTTTTAAAAAAAGAAAAGGAAAATTCTGACGTGTGGGCCCGCTGTGACGTCATGATGACGTCACAGTGGCCAGAGCAGCCTGGTTCGACCGCGGCGGCGTTGAGCTCGCCGGCGGCGCGCCGCCGCGTTCTGGGACGCGCGCCTGGGCGCGTCCGACGCGGCTGGTCGCGGGGAGCACGTAGGAGGCGGCGCCGCCCATTTTGGGTCGCCGGAGCGGCCGCGGCGGCCTGCGGATGCGACGGAGGGCAGCGGGCGCGGCGGCGGCGATTCCCGCACGGCCGCGGCGTCCCGGCACGCGGCGCTCGGCCAGGACGTGGAGGCGGCGACGGCGGAGCACGGCGCGTGGTTGGATCTGGACGGAGAGCGGCGGAGCGGCGGGGGACAGGCGGCGGCGGCGAGTCCGGCGTCGCGGGAGAGAGGGAGGGGAAGGGGGAATTTGCTGACGCTTTTGCACAGAAGTCCTCGAGCTTTTCTGAAATCGCAAACAGGTCCTGCACTGCGGTAAAATTTGGACTGCGGGGTATTTTGTCGCTTTGCGTGTCTGTTTGTGCAAAAAGGCCGCGCGAACGGCCGATGGCGCGTTGGATCGACGCTCGACGGCTGGGATGCGTTGGGCACTGTAGAAGTGCGACACTGTAGCTAGTACAGTGCCGCGCGCTAGGGGAGACGTGGACGTATCCTGGCCGTCCGCTTCGCCGATCGAACGGCCGTCGTTTGCGGGTGACGTGGCCGCGCGGAGAGGGGGCTGAAGCCGTCGGCTTTGATATATAGGATATATTTTGTGGACTACACTACACAATCTTATGGGTCTAAGATTAGATGGCAGAGAAGCTTCTTTGTGATGAGTGTGATGTGTGTTTCATTAAAATGAGGTGGAGAGGAGAACTTGCCTGTGGCAAGATGGTTAGGAGGGTGGTTGTACCCCAGCCTACCAGAGTTCAAACCCCAGGTTTGATGCTGGTGTTTCTCATTTAAGGCGGAATATTCTTCAGTGGGAGGCGACGTTCCCGTCGACAGCGAGGCGCCCGTGGTGACTTCGTCAATCTCAAGATTCGACCCGCCGACTCGGTCTCTCGGAGGTGCTTATAGGGGTAGGGTGTGCGTGCGTGCGTTCATAGGGGTGAGTGTGTGCGCGTGTATATGAGCGTCTGCGTTGTACTGTGTTTCGCAAAAAAAAAATGAGGTGGAGAGAACATCACTAATGTAGAATTTTCTTTCCACATTTGTTGCATCATCTCCAATCTAAGTCCAAACCGATGTGTAAAATCGTGACACTGCATGATGTGATAACGGGTATGACACCGATGATAGCGGATTAGTAGCAGGGAAGTGGAGAACAACTTAACCAATACCTCACCTTGGCCTCGTCATCACCCCTCAAATCCAAGAAACCACATCCGATCCCAAATCTTCACTCCTCCGTCGCCATGGCTCTCTCGTCCATCTTCGTCTCCCTCCCACTCCCGATGCTGCCCTCCACTTCCAAATCAAGCCGCTTCCTCCCCATCCGAGCCTCGGCCAACGCCGCAGCCACCGCCTCTCCTTCTTTTGACCTGCGTCGCTACTGGACCTCGCTGATCTTGGAGGTCGAGGGCGAGCTCGATGCCGCGATGCCCATCCGCCCACCGGAGAGTATCCACAACGCCATGCGCCACGCCGTCCTCCCAGGTGCAGGCAAGGAGGGCTCCGCCAAGCGCGCGCCCCCGGTGCTCTGCGTCGCCGCCTGCGAGCTCCTCGGCGTCCCGCGCGCCGCGGCGCTCCCCACCGCTGCCGCGCTCGAGATGCTCCACGCAGCGTCGCTAGTCCACGACGACTTACCGTGCTTTGACGCTGCGCCCACCCGCCGCGGCCGCCCGTCAACCCACGCCGCCTACGGCACCGACATGGCCGTCCTTGCGGGCGATGCGCTCTTCCCCCTGGCCTACACACACGTCATCTCCCGCACACCCTCCCCCGACCCCGTGTCGCACGGCGTCCTCCTCCGCGTCCTCGCAGAGCTCGCGCGCACGGTGGGATCCACCGGCATGGCCGCCGGCCAGTTCCTGGACCTTGCCGGTGCCACTGCCCTCGGCGAGGCCGAGGTGATGCAGGTCCTGACCAAGAAGTTCGGCGAGATGGCCGAGTGCTCCGCCGCCTGTGGGGCTATGCTTGGCGGCGCAGGCCCCGACGAGGAGGCCGCATTGCGGCGATATGGCCGCACCATCGGCGTCCTCTACGAGCTCGTCGACGACATAAGGAGCGCGTCGGGAAACGGCAAGATGCGAAGCAACGCCAGCGTCCTGCGCGCGCTGGGCATGGACCGTGCGCTCGGCATTGTGGAGGAGCTCAAGGCGCAGGCCAAGACGGAGGCGGAGAGGTTCGGCGATAAGTACGGCGATCGGGTGCTGCCCTTGTACAGCTTCGTGGACTACGCCGTGGAGAGGGGATTTGAGCTCCAAGATGCAGCTGCAAAGCCTTAGGCGTGGACGGACGAACATCGGAGCAGGTGACATGTAGAGTATCTGAACTCTAAATGTGTACTATATGTGTTTAGTGTTTAGAACATTAGGTGCGTGGTTGATGTTTCTGTTCAAACCTTAGCAAGTTCCTGAAATAAAATGGGATCAAATGTGAAACCTTATTCAATATTTACCAATAATTTTGTGTCTGCACCCCGAGGGGATACTACTATATGATTAGCTGACCATAAAATTCCACTCTGGGGTAAGCCGTTGAATTGTTTAGACTGCTCAGTTCATAGTCGAAAATTTGTTGTTGTCTGTGCTTGTTTATTCCCCATGATGGTAAAACATAACTCTCCTGTGAGCTGTCGAGTTGTTCAGATTACTCAGTTCATTCATCCGAAATTTGTTGTCTGTGTTTGATTGATATTTGAAATTGTGTGAAAGTTCCCATGATGGTAAAACATTACTCTTCCGTTGGTTCATTTTTCAGAAATTTGTTGTCTGCTTGATTTTTGTTTGAATTTGCGTAAAATTTCCGGTAGAACATAACTCTGCTTTGAGCTGTCGAATTGTCCAGACTTGCTTGGTAGGAATTTTGTTGTCTGTGCTTGTTCGTTCTTTGAATTTGTGTAAAATTTCTGGTAGAACATAACTCTGCTGCAAGCTGTCGAATTGTTCAGACTGCTTGGTTCTTTCGTCGAATTCCTTTTTTTTTTAAATAAAAGGCTTATTGCCCAGCTTTAAATTAATAAAGCCTGGAGAGTCACAGGTCACTTGATCACACAGATTACAAATTTCAACCAGATCGACAACAGTGCTCAACGCGCTCAACATAAAAAAGTAAGGCATCGTCTAAACAGACCTTACACTAAGGACTGGAACAATGCGGCAACAAAGCTGCTAGAACAGGCTACGGCTAAACTAGAACAAGGAGATAGCAGCACAAACTATGAAGATCCAAAAGAGGCGTGATGCTCATGAAGAGGAGGATCCAGTTGAGCGGGTCGTCCTGTAGAGGTTCTTGAGCTGTGAAATCATCACGTCGATGCGGGCATGGTCCTCAGGCTTGGAGAGGGGGCGCCACTACTGCAGAAGGATACCAGATTTGAAGAAACAATCAGCAGCTTGGTTAGGAAAAACAGACTCAATAGTAAATTTGTTGCGAATATTCCAAAGCGCCCAGCTTTGGGCAGAGAACAGAAGCCACACGAACTTCCTATCTGCAGGGGGAATCGCAAGCAAAAGAGCCCAAAAACATACTGCTCGTTGAAATGTCGAATTCCTCACCGATGTAGGCCGTTGAAATGTTTATACTGCTCGGCTCATTCGTCGGAAATTTGTTGTCCCTTGTTTGGTCCCCATGATGGTTAAAAACATACCTCTGCTGTGAGCTGTCGAATTGTTCAGACTACTAAGTTCATTCGTCGGAAATTTGTTGTCTGTGCTTGTTTGTTGCTTGAATTAATGTGAAATGTCCCATGATGGTAAAACATAACTACTGTCAGTTCATTCTTCGAAATCTGTTCTCTGTGCTTGCTCATTGTTTGAATTTGTGTAAAATTTCCTGCTGAACATAACTCTGCTGTGAGCTGTCAATTTTTTTGGACTGCTCGGTTCCTTCGTCGGAAAGTTGTTGCATGTGCCTGTTTGTTGTTTGAATTTGTGTGAAATTTCCGATTATGCTAAAACATTTCCACCCTAAGCGTGAAAATGCTTACCAATTTGTGACGATTGGTAATAAGAATAAATAAGCAAGCTTCAACTGGCCATCTAATCTTCGGAAATCAATTCCGGAGGCGATAAGTTAGATACAAAATAAAACCCCACATTTCTTCATTCCATTCACGACCACCACTGGCCGAGACCTCGAGCACCACCCAAAGCCCATATTGAGATGGCGGCGGGTGACATCGGCGGCACACGACGGCAGCCGCTATCATTCGCACGATTACGACGCCAGGTACGAACCAGGTGCGCATCAGATGCATCAGGAGAGCCGATGTAACGCCCACGAAAGTGACTTCACGGCTGCGCTTCGTGTTTGTTCTCCGTGCTGCCCCGCTCAGCACGAGTGGTGGATGTCCTAATCACCAGATCAATGCCTCACTCAAGAGGCTCGTTCTCCAGCTGAGGCTGGCGTACCGCACCTCGAGGAGACGGTTGAAGGCTTGAAGCTGTGGTCTCAGAAAAAGGAAAAACATAATTCAGGACAAAAACATGCCTGTTTATACAACCGACTGCTTTCAACCATTTCGATTGTCCACTTTGTATGCCTATCATCAATTCATGATACAGAACACACCCACTACAGACCACACCAAGTGATTCGCCGCAGGCACACTAGCTCTATGCCTTATCTGCTACTCGCTAGCTACGATACCAGGTTCTTGCAGCTCTCACCACCGAATAGGGAGGTTAACTGTTGTATCTACGATCTCTCGTTCGGTGTTTCTCGCACAAGAACTGCTTCAGGAATAATTCCATGTCGTCGGCATCCTTGTGGACTGAAGAGGGGGCGCGTTCCGCACGTTGACGTCAAGGGGCAACATCCGGTACTCGATGTCGAGGTCCTTCAAGACTTTGATCATCTCTTGGAGCACCAGCTCCCTCCTCACGAACCTCATCCCCATGTCCTGCCAGTTGAGTGTGTGCCGGAGCCATATGGACACTTTCAGCTTGTTGGTGTCATCAACATCCCGGAGTACAACCATCGCGCCAGGGTACCAATGTTCTTTCTTGGAGTCGATGTAACTGGAAGCAACAAGTGAAAATATCCGTTAGTCCGATATGGTAAGTTCAGCAGCAGACGACACTACAAATTACAAATGCTCCCACAACAACCAACATGCCGGCCTAAAATTTTTACGAGTGATGGAGGGAAATTCTCAGCATTATGTGTACGCCAGTTTTGAACATCAAACTGAGATAATAGAAGCACATATACGCACCGTAGTATTCTTTCCTTCATCATGGCCAGTTTTTCCACAGGTGTGGCAACATGAATAGCGAAGTCAATTCCTTCTCCCATATCAGGACTCCTGTAGAAATTAAAAATCGGTTTCGTGGCCAGTACACTGTTTGGATAATAGATCTTCAAGTTATCATAACGGAGAAAGACTGTTGTCATGATGTTCATCTCCTCTACCACGACCTGAAATTCAAGTGCTTAAACTTCAGTCGATGAACCCAAGGTAATATTCAATTTCAATAAACAAGGACCACAAAGAAGACATTCATTACCTGTACTTCCTCAATTTCACAGCGGTCACCAACATCGAAAGGATGCATCACGAATAAGAAAATAATTGCCTCAAATATTGTCTTCATAGTATTCCCAAATACAAAGACTGCCACAAGAAGCTGTGAACTGATGAAGACAAAGAAATGTGTCGTTGCTATGCCAAGAATAAGAAGCCAGAGAGCAGACACTATGAGACCAACAACAACATTGCCCATCTGGTTGAGCTTGTTAATTGCAGTTTTTGTATCATTAAGTGTTAGGGCAAGAGCTTTGCGCTCTCTAAATGCGCTCACCTACAAAACAAACCATATGACAATGTTAGGAAACACATCTTGAAGTCAGAAGTCTAATAATAATCATTGATGCAACTTAGATAGTACTGTAACAAGATCTTTACCACCCAGTTCTTGAGAGACCTCTTGCTGACCCTACAGTGCTCTTGTGCTCCTTCAAAAAGATGCATAGCTTTGATGGCTTCCTCCTGCCTCATGAAGCGCATCAAGTCTGCCAAGTATATGTACCTGCATTATTCATTCATTCACGGTCAAGGATATGAATCAAGAAGCTGCCACTATGCTTCGAACTAAAACATTTGGAATATTCAAACGAGAGCATTCTAGCTAAGAATTCTTCTGAACTTCTGTAATCCATTATCCACTTTGCAATTAAATTAAACAAAGCAGTGCACTACATAAGTATAACAGTTACCATGCTATTTCTAGATTAAAGGAGATGACTATACCATACGTGTACCTCATAAGGTAAAAATTCCTACAGTAAAGATATAAGTACAGTTGTCTTATCTGATCTAGAAATTAGACTGTAATAATCTAAAACCGATGTACCTAGTAACTAAAAAGATAAGGGTGCCTGTGTAAGACACAAAGAAATGCTTACTTGGATCCAGGCTTCGCTACATTATGAAAGATCTTCTTGGCAGCCACTTGCGCCTCATATTCACTGCGAATCTGTGTCCCTGAATCATCTCCATCTCCTGTTGCCTGCTGAATCTGCTCATCCATTGTGGTGAGAGTCCCAAACCGAACAATCTTCATGAGCCTCTTCATGTTCCATGCCGAGACGTTTTTCTGATTGAGCCTATGGAGCTTGTCAATGGTGATCCCTTCATCAAGCTCACGCTGTTTTTTCTCCTTTGACAGCTGATTGCTTCCATCTCCTTGAGAGATTAAACCAGAGATCCGAATGCTCCTTTGCCCTGATAGATTCTTGGCTGGCAAGGCTGCACGGAGCTCCTTCGGGATGGTTGCGCCTGCACGTTGGAGCTCACGCACCTCAGCAAGCACGTAGTCTTCGTCAACTAGTTGCGGCCCAGAGAGTGTCTCGATGACATATTGGTTGAACAATGCCTCTTGAATCCGATCAAAGTATGTCGAGACATGGAAGGATGAAGCCAGCACCTTGAGCAGCAGCGTCTTGACAAGGCGGATGAGTGTGGCGACGAGTAAGCAGAAGAGTACCTTGGTCACGTACGGCAGTACCACCGTATGCGTCGGGACGTTCGCGTCAAACAGGAAGTGCCAAGAGGCAAGAACCAGGCCAAGCCAGAGCGCGTTCTGGACGGCGCCCCGGACGCCATACACGAAGTAGAGCACACGCTTCCGCAGCATGAAGTTGCGTTCCACAAAGAACACAGCGATCCGGATGACCCACCCAGAGACGAGACGGCCACAGATGAGCACAAACACAAGGAGCTCCCACTTCCAAAGATGCAGCTCCCAGAGCTTCTTCCTGGAGAATCTCTTTATTGCGAGGCTGCACACCAATGCCGCGACGATGAGTACCAGGCTGATCCACTGTAATATGGTGAGAGTGTCCAGCTTGCCACGCTTGAAGTCGTCAGG
The DNA here is from genome assembly GCA_947311845.1 of Poa pratensis. Taxonomy (NCBI): domain Eukaryota; kingdom Viridiplantae; phylum Streptophyta; class Magnoliopsida; order Poales; family Poaceae; genus Poa; species Poa pratensis. The sequence continues at coordinate 10,917,525 of CAMZMU010000111.1, forward strand.
GATGTCATCGTCTATGAAGGGATCGTCCTCCTCTTCCTCCATGGGACCCGACTTGCCGATGGCACCGGACTTGCCAGTCTTACGCCCTGAAGGAAACTGGCCGGACTTGCCGGTCATACGCCCTGAAGGGAACTGGCCAGATTTAGGAGGCCGCAGGGCAGAAGACTTGCGCTGCTCCTCGTCGATGGCACGAGCCGACACGGGCGTCTGCGGCGGCGGGTCCATAAGGCGGGAGCGCGTCTTGAGTCGCTGCAACGGTCCCCCACCGGCCGGAGTGGAGGTGTTGGTGCAGCGTATTACCTCGCCGTCATCGGCGGCGCGCCTACGTCTGCCGCCGCCGCCGCCATCGGAGTCGTCGGATGAAGAAGACGAGGAGCTGTGGTGCTCCTTGAAGGAGACGCGCGCCTCCCGTTCACGGGAGTTGGATAAGGACGGCTGCGACGACCTCCCGATGTTGTCCTCCTCCATCTCCAGGTCGAGGTCGAGCGCCAGCTCGGCCCCGGCCGCCTTCTGCTTGCGGAGGAAGTTCCCGATGAGGCGCGTGGGCGGGTCCTCGCCGCCGCCGTCCACCGCCGCGGCGGCGGGGGCGGCGTGCGCCTGCTTCGGCGAGAGCGTAGGGGACGACGCCTGCGGCGGCTGCGTCGGGCGGTTCTTAAAGCTGAAGGCCTCGACGCGGCGCGCGGCGCCGTCCCCTTTTCCACCGCCCTCATTCTTCCAGAAGTCGTAGGTCCCGTCGTCCCAGCCCTTGCTCGGCAAGCTGGCGGCGGTCGACAGCGCCGCCAAGCTCGCATTCCCCGCCGCCCGCCGCCGTCCGCGCCGCCGGGGACGGAGAAGGGCGCGGGGCCGTTCCCGTTCCCGTCGATCTTCACAACAACCTCCCTCCGCTCGCCGAGGTCGGACAGCTCGGCCTGGTCCGCCGACCGCGACAGCGACCTGGCCGAGGCGTAGGACCTCAGGCTGCTCTTGCGCTGCACCTGATCCATCGCCGCCGACCAACAAACACCACACACGCGCGCGGGCACCCTTCTTGCCGATGGATCGATATACTCCTACCCTACTCCGCGAAATCGCTCAAGAATTAAATGGCAACGAGCGTTGCCGTTGCCGAGGCTAGGGCCCCGAGAGGGAGAGTGTTCCGGAACAACGTGGAGCAAGCAAGCAGAAAGCTGACAACACTTGGCAAGACACGCGTTGGGCTGGGCGTTGGGCTGGGCGTCCCGTCCGCGTTTCTTTTGTAGGCAGCGAGCGGCGCCTGTCGTGAGACAGCGGCGCGCTTCGCATCACCGCCGCACGCATGGCTTCACGCCGGTACGTGTCACGGCAGCGCTCGGGATTAGGAGCGGAGGAGATTAGACAAATCGATTTAGGGGTAAAGCGAAGATCTTGGTGCATATGGCATTAGCCATGGTGGCCGAGATTAGCGGCGAAGAAGTGGGGGCGCGTCAGCATGTTTGGTACGTACTAATTAATTAGTGAGATTGGTCGACCAAAATAAAGAGATACTCCTACGATCGGGTAGTTCAATCTTGTTACTGTTGGCACCAAAAAGAAACCCCCAAGAAATCCTAGGCTCCCGACTAGGGGTGCCCCCTCCGTCCCTCGCCACCCCTTCCGCTCCTCCTCGCTGTCGTCGGAGGACGTCGTCGGGCCCCTTTTCCCCTCTCGTGGTGGCGGTGGCACGGGGGTTGCAACCGGTGGGGGCGCAACACTGAGCGTAGGGCACGGCGGCGCGGTGGCTACGTGGTTCTAACGTAGTTGTGGTGACGGTGGCTGCTCTCCAGCGCGCCCGTCGTTGCGGGTCACGCGGCTCTGCTGCACTGTTAGTTGGTGGAGGTCAGGAGCGCATCGGAGGAAGGTTGGCCTGCGCGGCCAGGGCGGGCTTGGTCGGTAGTGACCTGTTGGATCTGCTAGGAGGGATGCACACGACGTCGGCAGGGTAGTGCGGCCACAGTTTCGGCCACCTCGAGCTTCGAACGGGGCAGGGGGGCGGGCCCTTTTTGAACCCTTCGGCCTTCGCCCCAGATTTGATTTGTTGTCATCGGTAGCTGTGGGGGTTACTGGTCGCTGATCTAGCGGAGGATCCCTTTCTCTTCTTCTCTCTTCAGTTTCGCAGAGTCTGGACGTCGGGGCGCCGACCCTTGAAGGTGAGAGTCTTCTTTGTTGGCAGGCGTGCCAGTGACTCGGGTGCCGGTCGGTGACCAGGGGTGAGGGCGGCGTGTTCGTTGGCGAGCGACGTGCTATGACGGCGGTTCAGGTGTCGTTTTGGCGACGTTCTGTGCCCTGTGTAGGAGGCGGGAGGTTTGGCTGAGGGGAAACCCTTGTCTGAGATCCTCTTGAGCCGCAGCGGTGACGTCCATGGACATCGTCTCCTTCTCGACGGCGTCGTTGCGGCTTCTCTCGGCCTTTTATGATCCGGATGAAAATCCAAGATCTTTTGGTCGGGGCGGTGGTGGCGATGTGACGTTGTGCTCTTCTTGAAGAAGCCGCCTTGGAATTCACAGCATGTGGCTCTCTAGAGGGTGTGTGGAGTCAGCGGCTGTACTTTGGTGTTGTTTGTGCGTCGGGCTTTCTCTAGCAAGGTTTGCGGCTTGTTCTACACCTCGGAGTTCCTCCGTTTAGGCCTACCCTGTTGAGCTAGTGCGACAGTTCGTGGGCGGAGGCGGTGTTGATCATGATGGCGCTATCGACGATGATGTAGTTTGTCTCGGCGGTGTGCAGCGTGTGCTGGTGCGTCCGAGCTCTTCGGACCCGACAAATCTGCCCGTCATGCATGTGCTGTTCTCTCTGGCATATATAGCTCTCCTTAGGTTGTCGCGCCCTCTGTTTCGCAATTTCGGTTGTCTGCTCTCGGTAGCCATGTTTCTCGTGCGTTTAGTCCCATGTTGTAAGCAACTTGTATTATTTCGTTGTTTCTGGCGTTATTAATTTAACATCGGACTTTTCAATAATTTGGTTTAGCCGTCTAGGCATGCGAACCGTGACGAGACCCTATACGCATGACTGTACGTAATGGGAACAGGAGAGGGTTGCCATCGCGAGTTCGCGACCTGTGAATCTGTGATCGGTCGGTCTCAGGTTCGCTGGTCGGAGATTGGCACCATCGGTACAAAGCTTGTTCAGTGCACGCTTAGCATGTGACACACTCTGCTTTCGACTCCGTCACTTACAAGCAGGGTTGTACAGGCGGGGTCCGCGAAAACCGCTAAAGTACGATTCAAAGTTAAAATTGAACTAACTTGTCACGATCAGCTGAAACTGATTTTCTAGCTAATATACACGTAGTGGGCCGGCCGGGTTCGGGCCCCGCTATGAAACCCTACTTACAAGTCGTTTGTACTTGCACAGCAGCTCCCCGACCCGAGGCCCAAGCGCGGCACGCCACCGGTAATCCACTACGCCTCGTTTCTTGGTTACCGTCCTAATCTCGTGATTTAGATGGGTAATCATGGAGACGAATGATCGGTAATGGAGAGTACGGTAGCAGGTCGGCGAGCTTAACGGTGATGCATCGTTCTCAGAGGCCGGCCCCGCCCGCCTCTTATATCTATCTAGAATCTGTTGGCCATAGGAGAGAGCGCATGCAGCTAGCAGGCCCGCGGAACCAAAACGTAAATTATTCACATGGGTGCCGTTGCATAACAAGATGGATCTTGACGTGTCATGGTTTGGCCATTAGCGGAGGGATTTCAAGAGGTCGGCCTGTACCAAGTATCACGCCACATCAATGATCGACTTGGGCAAAACATCGTGATTTCGCCATGGAATGCATGGGTGAAGCTAGCTAGGGAGTGAACGCAATGTATATATAGACTTTTTGTCAAGCTGTTCTCGAAAGAGAAACAAATGATTGCTGAAACGTACTCCCTCCGTTCCAAATTAGATGACTTTCATTTGTCAACATGTGGATGCACATATACTTGTAACATGTCTAGATACATCCACATGTTGACAAATAGAAGTCATCTAATTTGGAACGGAGGGAGTACAAGCAAAGGGGCCAGTGGATTTAGCGGTGACAGCTAGTCTAGCAAGCTTCATACGTCCTCGCGCCCTAAACACCTGTAGTACAATTTCATCGATCAGTATATAGTTTGGTCATGCAAAGTTTTTTCCTTAGTTAGCTCATGGAAAGGAATCGCTTCTTCTACCTCACGAAACCCTTGAATTAGAAGGCAATCATTACGTCCATATGAATGGACTACTACAGTAATGTGCTCCAGCGCAAGTTTGTTTTTATTTCCAAGGAAACGAACAACAAAAGCCTCCACCTGACCAGACCAGGTCGGGGAGATCGAGCAAGTACCACCGGGCACCAGCTAGTGAGTACTGTATACGTACTCCCTCCGTTCCAAATTAATTGACTCCTATTTGTCCACACATGGATGTATGTAGACATGTTACACGTATAGATACATCCACATGTGGACAAATGGAAGTCAATTAATTTGGAACGGAGAGAGTATTATATAGGCTGGTCCGTTCTGTTGTGAATCTAGCGTATAGGCTGGGGCTTGAAAGCAGGAAGCATGAGATGATACCCTTCTTTTCCGAGGCGCCCCTGGAGCTGACACGAGACTGAAGCTGGAATCCTTTGTATATATCCTACGTTGCACACAAAAAAAAAAGGGAGAAAAATGGTGGTGCATGCATGCAGGACAGATGATTCACCCTTTTGGCGTCATGTCGTTCATGTGTGTCCTACCTTTCTACCTAGTTGATTGACTAGGGACTAGTGATAACAGTAAAAGAAAGCACACAGCTCCTACGATAAGATCGGCGATCACCCACTCTAGTGACTCTAGTACTAGTACTCTAGCTTAGACTAGTGGGTTCTACTACCCCACACAAGGGCGGCGGTAAAAGAGTACTCCTACTAGCTCCACGTTCACCTACCATCGCTCATTTCCACGGGAAAAGAGCGCGACGTGTACGAGCAGAATCTCGCGAGAACACCAGTGCGCATCGGCAAGGCGATGAGCTGCACGCACACCTGTTCCGTGCTGCGTTGAAAGGAGGCTGCAGGTGCAAGCGCAACCGCTGTACCTTTCCGGAAATGCTGTACGGTACGCCAGGTAGGATTGTTCGCTACGTTTTTCGGCCTGCAAAAACGAGACGCTGGCGTGCCGGACACGTGTACGCGCGGCAGCCGGAGTACCGGATGGGGACGGCGAGCGCGGCGGCCGGTACAAGTACGTACAATAGCGAAACCGCTACGGCAAACGCCCTTGTCGTGCTAGCTCGCGTCCCGTTTCATACCGGCTAGCCGGACTGGACACTGGAGAGCTTAAGCCGGCGAGGCAGCCCACGGCTCCGGCGATCTGATGACGATGATCTCTGGTGGGCGGCCAGCTGTGTGGGCTGGGTTAAGCACGCGATTCGTCGCGTGTTTCAGCGGGGAAAATCGATTTGGCGTTTCTCGGGTGATGGTGACGTGCCCATGCAGGACGAGACTGCTGTTTTCAGTTATAAGTAGGAGAGAGGCTTGTCCCTTCAGACTTCGGCGTCTTCGCGTCGTCCTCTTTATGTCTGACAATCTGATAGCATCCGGGGATTCTCGTCTTTTTCTTTTGTTATAAGTGTTGCCATCTAATCGTGGTTTTCATCCACAATATCGTTTTGTCTTCTATGAGATGTCGCAAAAATGAGTATACCCCCTGGTCCGCGAATAAGTGCACGTCTACCTTTTATGCAAGTCAAACTTATTAAAATTTGACCAACTTGATAAGAAAATGTACCAACATTTATAACACTAAATTGGTATCACCAGATTTGTCTTCAAATGAAGTTTCAAAATGTACCAATTTGATGTCATATATATTGCTACATTTTTCTATAAAATTGGTCAAATTTTGAAAAGAACTGACTTAGCACAAAAGCTAGATGTACTCTCTTTCACAGACAAAGGGAGTATGTTGTAAAATCGGGAGATAGGAGCAGAGGGAGATGGGGAGTCGGTGAGTGGCAGCGAGCGTGTCGCGAGAGCAGAGCGAGAGGTCTCCGACCAGACGTGGACTGCCGGTTCGGTCAAAAAATCATCGAGGGGGTTTTCATAAAAGTGACGGTGCGACAGTTATTTCGGGAGGGAGGAAGTAGGAGAGAGGGTAGTGCCAGAGTGTGTTACGAGAAATTAATTACTTGTACTAGCAATACCCACCTTAGGCTTCATTTGGTACACAGGGTGGGCCGGGATTTGAAGGGAAAATCCCCTAGGGGCCCAAAACCCCAAAATTCCCACAAGGTCCGTTTGGTGCACAGGGGTGAGGATGGGCCAACCTGGTAAAACCACCCCAAACCCTCTCGATCGACGCGGGTTTCACGCCTCCAGCGATCGCTCGCGGATCTACAACAAATGATGCAAGGAGGCGATCAATAGGGAAAATCGGGGATGGGGTGAAGGCAAAGGGTTCACCCTCCCCAAAAATCCCTAATCCCTTTGGAGCTGGTAAACACTCTATACCAAATAAAGGCCTTATTGAGTTGGGTAAATATTTACCCGAACGAGCTCACACAGAGGAACACAGCAAAAATACGTCGAAAACTTCGGAAATTGAGATGATACCCTTCCATTCTTCCTTTTGGAGGCTCTCGACCGGGGCGCCCTGAGATGACACACGACTGAACCTGGAATTCTTTGTATATCTTTCATATCATGAGAGGAAAAAATGGGGAGATTCGTGGTGGGTGAATGCAGGACAGATCATTCAGACATTCACCCTTTTCGTTAAATCTCGCGTCATGTCGTTCATGCGTGTCCTACCTTTCTACCTACTCCTCCGTTCCTAAATACAGTATAAGTTTTAAGCGTTACACATGTTGTCCACATACATACTAAAGTGAGTGAATATTCACATGAAATATGTCTAGATACACTTGTGTATATGTGAATGAGGACAAAACCTAAAACATCTTATACTTGGAAACAGAGGGAGTAATTGATTTTCTTTTTGAAACGGTTTCTACCTAGTTGATTGACTAGTGATAACGGTAAAAGAAAACACAGCTCTTAGTACTACTCTACGTGACTAGTACGTCGCGTCTATGGAAAATTCATTTTTGCTCCCGAGTTCTGGTGATTCCACTAATTTCAAAAAATTAATAAATGTATTTAAAAGTTTCAAAATAATTTCAAAAAAATTCGCATGTTCTCAATAATGTATACTATAAATATGTAAAATCACAATGCGATTTTTATTATAGAATACAAAAAATGAGAAAATTAGAAATTTGAATCTATACATTATTCACTATACTCATATCTGTACATTTTTCATTTTGTATATCTCAAAACGTAAATTATTATGATTGATATTTTGCACGTTCGTAGTACATGTCATTGAGAACATGCATGGATTTTTTTGAAAATTTAAATATATTTTTAAATTTTTAAAAAATAGTGAGATCGCAGGTTCTCGGGAGCATTCATGACACTCTCCTTCCACAGGAAAAATCTTTCATTTGAAAGCCCACTATGCTGCTTCTGTCTCACTTGCTGGAAAGCGTGTGTTACTTACGTAAATATCACTTGGACATTACCAACCGAACCCGCGAGCTAAAGCTTTGGTTTAATGTCACTTTCCAAAACCCAGACGTCCGTCGTTACCTTCCTTTATTCTTATTTTGACCATAAATCTCCACTCGTCGGATCTCTTCCAAGATAAGAACAGTGATCACCGAAAACACTTATTACGCCCGAAGTCCGGTGCTCCTATTTAAAAAAAATCAAAAAAATTATTTTCGCGGCTCAAAAAAATATGGAAAAAGTATACAAGTACATAATATACATGTCTACTATGTAGGAGCAAATTTGCAGCGAAATATCTTTCCACACGTGATCCACATAAAAAAGATAAATGTAGCAAGTAAAATAAGTTCTTTTTCACCCTTTTCAGAATGATAATTTTGTGATTTTTGTGTAGGCTACAATGCAACAAAACTATCCTAGATAACATTTATATGTATCCACATGATTATTTTGGAACTTGAAAATACCATTTTCGAATTTTCTAAAACATCAAGAGCATTGGAATCCGGGAGTTAAAAAATTTCTCTCACCCAGTGATCATCCACTCTACTACTACTGCTACTCTAATGTTTTAGCGTGTGTCCACATTCACATGTGCCAACATATATTTATACATGTTTTAGTTTATATGTTTGGATCCACACCTAGTCAACCTGTGAGGACCCAAAACCTACACAAGGGCCGGCGGTAAAAGAATACTCCACATTCACCTACATCGCCCCATTTTTACGGGGAAAGAGCAGCCGGCAGCGACGTGTACGAGCCGAATCTCGCCGCGAAGTCGAGTGCGCGCATGCGTGCACCGGCAAGGCGCTGAGCTGCACGTACACCTGTTATGTGGTGGGTTGAAAGGAGGATCCTGTAGCCTGTAATAAACGCACGCGGCGGCGGACGAGCTGGTGCAAGCGCAACCGCTGTAGCTTTCCGGCGACGGTGTGCCAGGTACGGCCCTGCAAAACCGAGACGCTGGCGTACCGTCCACCTGTACGCGCGGCCGGAGTACGGGACGGGGACGGCGGCGCGGCAGTACAATCGCGAGACCGCTACGGCTCTAGTTGTACTGGCCTACCGCCCTTTCTCGTGCTCGCGTCCCGTTTCATACCGGCTGCCTGGACTGGAGAGCTTGAGCCGGCCGACGCGCACGGCAGCCTGGAATTTGTATGGTTGGCCACGGCTCCGGCGTTGTGATGATGCGCTCTGTTCTGTTGGGCGGGGCGGACAGCTGTGTGGGCTGGCTTATTGAGCACGCGACGCAATTTATTTGTCGCGTGTTTCCGGGTTTTGGCGTTTCTCGGGTGATGGCGATGTTCCATGCAGGACGAGGCTGCTGTGTTTTCAGTTCAGGAGAGGATCTGTCTCTTAGGTCTTCGGCGTCGTCCATCTCCACCGGTGCAACGCTCCCAATAACAATAAGGTTATTGGAAGCGTCCGTATGAAAAGTCCCCACGGGTCTCATCCTAATTAAGCCTCGCTAGAGTGTCGGACATGTGTCCGTCCGATTGGAGGGTGCAGCGCACAGCGGCGTTCGTCAAAGGTCGCGTCGTGTCGACTGGCACCGGAAAGACTGAGATGATCGACCCTTTTCTTTAGATTCAAACTTAACATTAAACCAACTTCGATACAACATTACAAAATTAAAAGAAACTAAAACTAAACCAAAACTACACGCCTAAGCTAAATGCCGCCGCTCGGGCCAGCCTCCTTCTTGTGAGCCTTCTGGGCTAACCGCGAGCGCACACGCCTCTCCTACCGGAGCGCGCTCGCCGTCCGACGCATGGCCTCCTGCTCTGTCGCTGCCGCCTCCCTCGCCTGCGCCTGCCTCACCTGCCTCGCCTGGTTCAGCTCCTCGTGGGCCGCCTGCTCGGCGACCTGCTGGGAGGCCGCATGCTCCCACTCCTCCGCCTGGCTGATGAGCTGACAGAGGGGCTGCTTCCTGTGTCGTGGGGTGAGCATGGCGTGCAGCCTGGATGAGAGTGGCCCATGAGGTTGCGAGGCGACGGGGCATAGTGGCGTCGGTGGTGTGGGCTACGGTGAGACTCGGTGGTGTTGTGAAATGGCCACACGGCGAGGGTGCTTTTATAGCCGGGCCAGGCGAGGGTCGAGGCGGGAAACGGAGGTGGGAAGCCGTGGCGCTGGGCGGGAAGCGCCGGGTGGGAAAGCACGCGTCGCATCGGAGTTAATGGCTGCGACACGTCTCCGCCGCGCAGAAGGCGCTTGGGAAGCCGGGAAAGTCTGGCCACTATGTAGGCGCTGGCGCCAGCGTAAATGTGACGCGTGCGACAGACTCTTCGCATATGGCAGACGCACCGCCGTCCCTTCCCTTCGTCGTATGTGGAAACGCCTCGCCATTACGCCGGCCGAACAGCCTCATGCACGGCGCCATTTAACCGCCTATGCGCGGTTTGTGTCTATGACGGGTGGGGGCCGCCTGTCCGAAGGCATATCCGGGCAGTGTCCGGCATCCCCGAGACTCTCCAAACTTGGGGCCCTTTCGGGGGTGCCGGACACAAAATGGCTCGGCCCGGACCGTTGAGGGTGCCGATGTGGCCGTTTTTTTTGCTCTGGACTCCCATTGGGCTTTTGGGGGGTCATTTGGAGGGCGTCGTTAGAGATGTTCTAATAGAGGTAAAGTTGTCGGACATGCGCAATAGTGTGTCCAGTAACCCCGTTTCACGCCCTGTGTGTAGTGAGGGAAGTGGGAGTGCCAGCAACCGCGGCCAGACGCCACGTCGGATCCTGATGGGTGAGACCGGCTCGTCAGTGACAAAGCATCGGTTAGCTTCATTTACTGCTTAGAACGACGGGCGGTCAGCGTAATTAAAGACCAGAGCGGTTGAGTGGCGCGTCCCTCTTCGCCTCCCCGACTCGCGGCGCTGGAGTAATGGTGCCTTGGCAACCATTGCCGGCTTCCCCCCGTCGCGCGTTCCGTTCCCTCTTATTTGAACTGCCCCTCCGTGATACGTCTCAAACGTATCTATAATTTTTGATGTTCCATGCATGTTTTATATCAATTGTCACATGTTTTATATGCACTTTATATCATATTATGACATTTATTGGACTAACCTACTAATAGTTGCCAAAGTGCACACTGTTCTTGTTTTACACTTTGATGTGTAGAAATTATCAAAATTGGGCAAAGGAAACCTTGTTGGAGTCAAATTGGGACTTTCCAGAAATCTGTCTGAAAACTATTTTCAAAGATCATCACGTTCGGGCCTGAAGACGACGTCAAATGGAGAAAGTCTAGTCGCGAAAGTTGTTCGGAATTTTCCGCCGCACGTTTTATACAAAAGGTTCATCTCCATCGGAATTCGTATGCGGCCTGGAGAGGCCTGACAAGTCGGCTGGCCCAGATTTAAATCTGGCCGCGCCGAGGCCACGTGTGGTGGCCTCGGGAACCTTCTGAAGCTGCCCTTTGGACCATAAATAGCCCCCGCGGAGTAAACCCTAATACAATTGACGAAACTCTCGAATACATCTCCGTGCTCCGCCGCCACGAAACTCCGTTTCGGGGGTCAGAAGGTCCTGTTCCGGTACCTTGCCGGGACGGGGAATTGCCCCCGGAGCCATCTCCATCGACGCCACCGCCTCCATCATCGCCGCTGCTGACTCCCATGATGAGGAGGGAGTAGTTCTCCCCCGGGGCTGAGGGCTCTACCGGTAGCTATTGGTTTATCTCTCTCTCCCATGGTGTGATCTTTATGTGATCATGAGCTTTGTAATCTAGTTGAATCCATAGATGTACTCTTCATTATCTTATATGCTACTCAAGTGGTTTTATTAATGTAATCTCCGGAGTCACCTTCGTCCCACGGTGCGAAGTTGACAGTGTGCGCCCGGGTGTGGCTCTTAGGCTAAAGATAACAGGAATACTTATCATGAGTTATTATTTGCGTTGGATGTCTTTATGAAATTGCGGTGTTTGTCTAGTACCTTCTAGGACGCTCAAGTTGACAGTGTGGGGTTAACTAGACATGGGAATGCGACTTTAAGGTGTGCTTTTATAGCCCTACGCGGTGGATTGGTGTTCGTTATTCAACGAGAAAATAACTCAGAGTAGCATAGTGAAGAGGAAATATCTATATATTCAATTATATTATTATTGTTGAGAGTGTCCACTAGTGAAAGTATGATCCCTAGGCCTTGTTTCTAAGCATTGAAACACCGTTTACAACCAGTTCTGCTACATGTTTGCTTGCTGCCATTTTTATTTCAGATTGCAATTACCACTTATAATCATCCATATTATTTGTATTTCACTATCTCTTCGCCGAACTAGTGCACCTATACACCTGACAAGTGTATTGGGTGTGTTGGGGACACAAGAGACTTCTTGTATCTTAATTGCAGGGTTGCTTGAGAGGGTTATCTTTGACCTCTACCTCCCTGAGTTCGATAAACCTTGGGTGATTCACTTGAGGGAAACTTGCTGCTGTTCTACAAACCTCTGCACTTGGAGGCCCAACACTGTCTACAAGAATAGAAGCGTGCGTAGACATCAAGCTATTTTCTGGCGCCGTTGCCGGGGAGGTAAGGTAAAAGGTACTCACATCCTCCAGCTACTTAGCTATTTTCTAGCACTGTTGCTGACGTGTGAGTGCTCGAAGGTATTTCCTTTAGATTCTGCAATTATATCTTTTTGTTTCTTGTTTTTATTTCACTAGCTAGGCTTAATGGAAAACAACAACAAAATTAGAGATCTTTATGAAATTTATCTTGAATTAGGACATGATGCTTTTGAAGAGAAAATTAAAAAAAACCTATGGAAAATTATTTGCATGATGGTAGCAATGTTATTACTATAAATGCTTTGAACACCATTATTGCTAATGCTATGCAAAGCTCTAAGCTTGGGGAAGCTGGTTTTGATGAATATGATATTTTCAGTCCCCCAAGTTTTGAGGAGAAAATTTTCTTTGATGATACTTTGCATCCAATTTATGATGATTATAATGATAGTGCTATTTTGGTGCCACCTACTATGGAGGATAAAGTTTATTATGATTATACTATGCCTGCAATTTATGATGATTACAATCATGGTTGTGATAGTTTTACTCCCACTATTACTAATGAAATTGATTATGCTTATGTGGAGAGTAATGATAATTTTATGCATGTGGATCATGATAAGAATGCTTTATGTGATAGCTATATTGTTGAGTTTATTCATGATGCCACTGAAAATTATTTTGAGAGAGGAAAATATGGGTATAGAAATCTTCATGTTATTAAATTTCCTCTCTTTGTGATGAAAGTTTTGAGCTTTCTCTTGTGTTGCTTTTATATGATGGTTTATTTAAGACCAACTGGTCATTATGAGAGAGGGAGACACGGTTTCATACATCACAATAATATTAAGTCTCCTCTCTTTATGTTGAAGGTTTTGATGTTGCACTTGTTTTGCCTTCCTATGCTAGTTACTTTGTGCTTCAGTTATTTATTCTATTACAAGGCTCCTATGCATAGGAAGAGTGTTAGATTTAAACATGTTTTATATATGCTTCTTGATGCTCTCTTTTATGTTTCAACTCTCATCTTTATGTGAGCATCATAAAAATCACTATGCCTAGCTAAAAGGCGTTAAAGAAAAGCGCTTATGGGAGGCAACCCATTATTTTTATTTTCTGCAATTTTTCTTTATTTGAGTCAAGGAGTTTGTTTACTTCTGTAGCAACTCCTTTATATCTTTATTTTCTCGCATTGTTATGCCAAGAGTAGCCTCTAATGTTAAGATGATGCTAAATTTTGATTGCTGCGCAGAAACAGATTTTTTCTGTTCACTGTACGAAATTCCTAAAATCACCAGATTGTTAATTAAATATGAAAAATTTTGTGCGTAATCTTTATGAATGTCTGAAACTTTCATTAGTCTAGAGTTTTTCGATCTGAGCGTCGTAAGTGCCTAGAAAAAATTCGTCTTTGCGGACTGTTCTGTTTTAGACAGATTATGCCTTTTTATTTTGCATTCTCTCTTTTACTAGTGTTGAGTGAAATTCTTTTTTGGGTGGAAGAGCTTCACATAACATCAGTGGCTGTAGCTAATGTTTAAAGTAACAAGTCATATTGCGTCTTTATAGAACATGTGAGTTTTTGATTATGCACAAACCCTCTAATGAGATTTACTTTGAGTTTGGTGTGTGGTGGCTCTAGGTCAATAGTGCCAGAAACAATGCTTGTACGTCACACGTCAGTTGGGAACCCCAAAAGGAAGGTATGATGAGTGCAGCAGTAAGTTTTCCCTCAGTATGAAACCAAGGTTTAATCGGACCAGTAGGAAAACGAGGTTTGCTTCGAAGGTGTTGGTGGAGGAGTGTAGTGCGGCGCAACACCAGGGATTCCGGTGCCAACGTGGAACCTGCACAACACAACCAAATTACTTTGCCCCAACTTAACAGTGAGGTTGTCAATCTCACCGGCTTGCTGAAAACAAAGGGTTAAACGTATCGAATGGAAAATGATGTTTGTTTGCATAAAACAGTAGAGAACAATGATTGCAGTAGATTGTATTTCAGATGTAAAAGAATGGACCGGGGTCCACAGTTCACTAGTGGTGTCTCTCCAATAAGATAACTAACATGCTGGGTAAACAAATTACAGCTGGGCAATTGACAATTGATAAGTGCATATAACATGCATGTGTGAGCTGTGGTGTCTACTATGAGATTCATTTGGGCATTACGACAAAGTACATAGACCGCTATCCAGCATGCATCTATGCCTAAATAGTCCACTTTCCGGTTAACATCCGTACCCCTTCCAGTATTAAGTTGCAAGCAACAGACAATTGCATTAAGTAATGTGCGTAATGTAAACAATACATTCATCCTTGAATAAAGCATTGCTGTTTTACCCCTAGTGGCAACAACACATCTACAACCTTAGAACTTGCTGTCACTATCCCAGGTTAAATAGAGGTTGAACCCAACTATCATGCATAAATACCCCCTCTTGGAGTCACAAGTATTCACGTGGCCAAGGCTTCAACAAGTAACGGAGAGCATGCAAGATCACAAATGACATAGACATGATAATATAATATTCAGCTCCACATAGGTATCAATACAAGTCAGATCCCAGCAAACACAACATGTAGCATTACAATAAGATGATCTTGATCATGATAGGCAGCTCACAAGATCTAAACATGATGGCACAAGTGGAGAAGACAACCATCTAGCTACTGCTATGGACCCATAGTCCAAGGATGAACTACTCACGCATCACTCCGGAGGCGGGCATGGCGATGTAGAGCCCTCCGGTGATGATTCCCCTCTCCGGCAGGGTGCCGGGAAGAGCTTCAGAAACCCCCGAGTTAGGGTTGACGACGGCGGCGGCAGCGAATATGTTCTGGATGAAAGGCTCGGTGTTTTAGGGTTTTCGCGTCTCGGGGAATAAATAGGCGAAGGGGCGACGTCGGCGGACCCCCGAGGGGCCCAAACCACCAGGTGGCGCGGCAGGGGGCCCACCCGCGCCTGGGTGTGGTTTGGCCACCTCGGCGCCCTCCTTCGTCTCTCCTTCGGACTCCGTGATGGTGCTGGAAAAATAGGGACGTGGCCTTTTGTTTCGTGCAATTCCGAGAATATTTCCAGAAGTAACTTTCTGAAACCAAAAACAGCAGAAAACAGGGAACTGGCACTGTGGCATCTTGTTAATAGGTTAGTCCCAGAAAATGCATAAAAGTGATACGAAGTGTATACAAAACATGTAGCAAATGGTATAATATGAGCATGGAACAGCAGAAATTATGGATACGTTGGAGACGTATCAGTGTGACGGAAGTTTTCAAGGGTCAAGAGAGAAGGATGATATAATAGGATGGAGAAGAGTGAAGAGCTCAAGCTTGGGAGGCTCCCATGGATCTCCCCAGCATATTTCAAGAAGACTCAAGCGTCTAAGCTTGGGGATGCCCAAGGCATCCCCTTCTTCATCGGCAAAATTATCAGGTCATCTCTAGTGAAACTATATTTTAATTCTTTCACATCATATGTGCTTTTCTTGGAGCGTCTGTGTGCTTTTATTTTCAGTATTGTACTTTTATTTTCAATAAGCTTGATCACAACATTCTTGATTGGGAGAGAGACACGCTCCGCTTTTTCTTGGAATACTCTTGTTCTTCACTTATATCTGTTGAGTATTCAATTTTCGCGCTGTTTAGCTTCTAGCTCTTGGTTTTCATGTACCTCTTGTCAGAGCTATTAGTTCTTTTGTAGAAAGTACTCTCTTGCTTCACTTATATTTGTTTGGAGAGTTGCTTGGTTAATATGTTGGTTCAGAAAATGTTGCGTGTGGTAGTGGTATAATGAAAACTTGCATAATCTTGTAGATCATTGAACTTTGATAACCTGATTCCTTGCAAACGTTTTGAGGTATTAAGTAATAGATGGTAAAGCTTGCTGGTTAATTAAGTTAAAATCATTAGTGGATTATTGTCTTTAAGCTTGCACCGTACTACAAACACTAAAATTGTTGAAGGTGTAGTTGGACTTGATAGCTTTCCATGTCTGAAAAGTGGTTCGTAATAACTAGGTTGTGTGTGAAGGTCGAGGGATCTAACGGGGTACTTGTGCCGCCGTGAACGGCCCTCCTTGGGGTAAATGTTAACCATGCGCTTAATGTTGAACCTGCTAGTTGTTTGCAATAAACTTGTGAGTTCTTTTTGACTAATGTTAAGCTACGGTTTTGGCACTTCCACCATCCAAATTTGCTAGCCTCTTCGGTGCTGTGCATTGCCCTTTTCTCACATTGAGAGTTGTGCATACTTCGCCAGTACATCCAAAACCCGTGGGAGGACTTCCTCTTGTTCTCCTACACATAAACCCATACATCTTCCTCAAAACAGCCACCATACCTACCTACCACAGCATTTCCATAGCTGTTCCGAGATATATTGCCATGCAACTTCCATTTTACATTACATGACTTGTTGTCATTTATCATTTATATATTGCTTTGCATGATTCTATACAGCTGATGTGTGGTTTACCCATGTTACGCTAGATCATTGCACATCCTGCTACACTGGCAGAGGCATACAGTTTTATACATCATGTTTTGTTCATTATGAGTTATTTGTACCAAAAAGTTTGTAATCATATTAGAGTGTTGCCCCTGCTAGAAAAGAGCCATGGAGGCCATCGAAAAGTGAAACAGAAAAAGAAAAAAAAAAAAAAAGAAAAAAAAGAAAAAAAAGAATAAAGAAAAGGGGGGCAACACTACTATCCTTTATCAAAGTTGTGCTCATGTTTAGCACCTATGCTCCATTTGAGAGAGTTTTCATGCTTTACTAGTATAACTATGTGGGGAATTTACGTTATAGAACTTGGGTTGTATATTCCAATGATGAGCTTCCTCAAAAGTGCTCTAGGTCTTCGTGAGCAACCGAGTTGGATGCACCCCCACTAGTTCCATTGGAGAGCTTTCATACACATATAGCTCTATGTGCATCCGTTGCATGGCAATCACTACTCCTTGCATAGCTTCGATTATAAGACTTCCTCTTGTCTAATGATCACTTATAGCTTTGTGAGACTTTCTTCCATTGGCCTTCCAAACCCCCATTAACGTTCTCTTTGCCATAACATCCTGGTGCCGATACTAAATGCTTACGCTCACCGGTTGAGTAGACCTCGAAACAGTGGATTCATGACGTTCATGTTTACTTTTACTTGACTGGATCCGTTCTCTATGTTATGAAAAATTGCTTGATGCTTGGAATTGAAGGATAGAACTCCTACACTGGATACTTAAAACATCTATAATGAACCTTGTACGGTTTCATGTCTTAAAGGCCGTCATTCATGAAAACTTTTAGCTTGTTTAACTATCTTGCTTTATTATCTCTTATTTAATATCAATTATAGACATTTGCTTTGAATGATTTGATCTCAGCTCACTTACCATTACATCATTATTAGATCAAGATTATGTTGGTAGCATGTCACTTCAAAAATTATTGTTTTATCGTTTACCTACTCGAGGACGAGTAGGAACTAAGCTTGGGGATGCTGATACGTCTCAAACGTATCTATAATTTTTGATGTTCCATGCATGTTTTATATCAATTGTCACATGTTTTATATGCACTTTATATCATATTATGACATTTATTGGACTAACCTACTAATAGTTGCCAAAGTGCACAATGTTCTTGTTTTACACTTTGATGTGTAGAAATTATCAAAATTGGGCAAAGGAAACCTTGTTGGAGTCAAATTGGGACTTTCCAGAAATCTGTCTGAAAACTATTTTCAAAGATCGTCACGTTCGGGCCTGAAGACGACGTCAAATGGAAAAGTCTAGTCGCGAAAGTTGTTCGGAATTTTCCGCCGCACGTTTTATACAAAAGGTTCATCTCCATCGAGTTCGTATGCGGCCTGGAGAGGCCCGACAAGTCGGCTGGCCAGAAAATCTGCCGCGCCGAGGCCACGTGTGGTGGCCTCGGGAACCTTCTGAAGCTGCCCTTTGGACCATAAATAGCCCCCGCGGAGTAAACCCTAACACAATTGACGAAACTCCCGAATACATCTCCGTGCTCCGCCGCCACGAAACTCCGTTTCGGGGGTCAGAAGGTCCTGTTCCGGCACCTTGCCGGGACGGGGAATTGCCCCCGGAGCCATCTCCATCGACGCCACCGCCTCCATCATCGCCGTTGCTGCCTCCCATGATGAGGAGGGAGTAGTTCTCCCCGGGCTGAGGGCTCTACCGGTAGCTATGTGGTTTATCTCTCTCTCCATGGTGTGATCTTTATGTGATCATGAGCTTTGTAATCTAGTTGAATCCATAGATGTACTCTTCATTATCTTATATGCTACTCAAGTGGTTTTATTAATGTAATCTCCGGAGTCACCTTTGTCCCACGGTGCGAAGTTGACAGTGTGCGCCCCGTGTGTGGCTCTTAGGCTAAAGATAACAGGAATACTTATCATGAGTTATTATTTGCGTTGGATGTCTCTATGAAATTGCGGTGTTTGTCTAGTACCTTCTAGGGCGCTCAAGTTGACAGTGTGGGGTTAACTAGACATGGGAATGCGACTTTAAGGTGTGCTTTTATAGCCCTACGCGGTGGATTGGTGTTCGTTATCCAACGAGAGAATAACTCAGAGTAGCATAGTGAAGAGGAAATATCTATGTATTCAATTATATTATTATTGTTGAGAGTGTCCACTAGTGAAAGTATGATCCCTAGGCCTTGTTTCTAAGCATTGAAACACCGTTTACAACCAGTTCTGCTACATGTTTGCTTGCTGCCATTTTTATTTCAGATTGCAATTACCACTTATAATCATCCATATTACTTGTATTTCACTATCTCTTCGCCGAACTAGTGCACCTATACACCTGACAAGTGTATTGGGTGTGTTGGGGACACAAGAGACTTCTTGTATCTTAATTGCAGGGTTGCTTGAGAGGGATATCTTTGACCTCTACCTCCCTGAGTTCGATAAACCTTGGGTGATTCACTTGAGGGAAACTTGCTGCTGTTCTACAAACCTCTGCACTTGGAGGCCCAACACTGTCTACAAGAATAGAAGCGTGCGTAGACATCACTCCGCGTTTTATAAGCAGCAGCGCACATCGCTCCTCCGCATTCGCCACCGTCCTCTCTCGTCTCTCCACATTGATGGCGAACAATGGCAGCGACAGCCGTGGAAACTACAAGTACAACCTTGAGAAGGACGAGGTGGTGGCGCTGCACAAGTAACACATCCTCGTGCCGTCGGAGATGCGGCTGCCACACGCTGATACGTCCAAAACTTATCTATAATTTTTGATTGTTTCATGCTACTTTATATCATTACTACATATTTCTACTATGATTTTATATCATTTTATGGCATTTTCTTGGACGAAACTATTAACAAGATGCCAAGTGCCGGTTCCTGTTTTCTATTGTTTTTTGTTTCAAAAAAGCTAGTAAAAAATATCGTCGAAATTGGATGCCAATTTACGGGGATTTTTTATTCCACGAAAGAAGATAGAAACCCGAAGACCAACCCCGGGGGCCCACATGTGAGATATTCCCTAGAGATAATAATATTTAGTTATTATTTATCTCCAAGTGGTATTAAAAAGGATATTTGCATCATTGATGTGTGACGTCATGATCTACAGTTATTGGATAAAGTTCTTGACTTTTGATGAGGTTTCATAAAGGATGGTATTATAATTTCATTTGGAGACACTTGAAATTATTAATGCTACCACGGAGCCAGATTCATCGGAAATTCCAATTCCTAATAAATCCGACTTTGCATGATCAAGTTTGACAAGTAAAGAGATAAACAAGTTGAAACACATTTGATTAAAATCAAAGTTGACGGACATAGTCTCGGACCAATGACTTGAGTATGAGTAGCACCGGAGTTCTATTTGGTGTTATGGCATCATGCTAACTAGTATCATTATTGAATCTAGTGCAAGTGGGATATTGTTGGAGATATGCCCTAGAGACAATAATATTTAGTTATTTTTATCTCCAAGTTTAATATAAATGTTTATGTCTTTATGCTATAACTGTATTTGAAATTGAATAGTGAGTATTCAAAGGAAAACCTCTGATGCACGTGTAGAGATATGAACATACAAAGTGTTCCTGGTCTTGTCTATGAGACCAGCTCATCTTGTTATTAGATGATCACGTTTTCTCGATCACGAACTTTGTATAAGTCACACAACTATGAGAGTATATTGTCGGAATGACAATAATACTGAACTGTGGCACCCCCCTCTGACACATGTCGCCAGAGAGGCGGGCGCACGGGGATATCTGGACGCACGTTACGACAATGCAACATAGCGAAAATCATTACACAATCAGGCCCAAAGGGCTACAAATGGTTTACATGGCCATCAAGGCGTGACAAAATATCATGGCCAGGTATGGCACGGGACAGAGTTTAACTGGCAGCGGAAGACCTAGATACGGCAACGGCTTGGAACGACTCCATTCCACAGGCATCTGGCTGGACTACTCATCCTAGCACGCTCTTGCCCCATCTCTTTGCTACGGTAGAAGATGAATCATCTCAACGTCTGGCCACATGAAAAGCCAGTGTGAGTACAGTGATGTACTCGCAAGAAAATAACCACAAGACATGAACAGTCAATCAGGCAACAAATAGCTAGCAACAATAATAATCTAAACATGGCAAGTGTCTACTCACGGCAGTCCGAGTGGATAGCAACAAGGCAGCACAACAAATCATGGCATAATCAAATAACTGGGGAGCACCAGAACAGAGTCCAAGCCAGGTGGGGTTGGATCGTGTACCGGCGATCACACAAAGAACTTACCTGTGACGACAAACGGGGTACCTAGTGGTACCAAGTATTATAACCACACCTGTCATCACAACTAGGCCCAACGGCCTTACTACATCTGTCAAACTGCTAGGCCCACTGGGCTCATCTTTCCACGTTGGGCATGCACGGTTGATGTTGGCTCAGACCTAACTCTAGGCTCCCAACGATCACGTCGTCATCCCTAAACACGGTAACCATCCACAGCTTGAGTCACATTCTCTCCATCATCGTATTGTTCATTTAGTGAAATCAGGTTGTTCATCTTTCTTTCAAACCGAACTT